>OZ034972.1:14214230-14814230 GCA_964030785.1 Siderastrea siderea | reverse complement strand
ATTGTTTCAGTTACAGCTTTAGAGAGACTTTTCAAGCCTCGCAGTTTAATTCTACTGCCGCAATCACAAATCCTCGAAATCTTTAATTTGTTTCCCAAAATTATTTAGGGGCGTTTTGGGTAAAAGAATCGTGTGATAGAAGCGCCTAAAATACGGTAAACCAGCTCTAAGAGGCTCCAGTTAACATTCTAGGAAATACAACACTAAAAACATCACGATTTCCAACCAAAACGCCCTCATGGTACGCAACTTTCAGTCTTAAAAATGTTTACACTTATTTACCAAGTCCTATAGGTGCTTCTCTTCTGTCTACAGATGGCACTCGTAACATCCTAGGCAAGCTCTTCGTTCAACGTTTGTCTACTCAAGGCTTGGTCTTGGGTTATATCGGATGATATCTCCTCATACTCGTACAAGTAGTCGCCATTATACGATGATGTACTGCGTCCGTATGTTGGGGGGAGCCGGTGGTTTCTGACGTAACGTTGGGCAACTTCCTGTAGAGAAGAAAGTTTACACTTCAATTTAACACCAGGCTTAGTTTGGAATAGTTTTTCTTTAATGCGCCTGTCCATAGCTGGCAAACTTCACAATGGTTGCGATTTTCACTTCCGTCAATCGTCGCAGCGGAAGTCGATATGTAAAAAGCACCAGGAATGCCCTAGAAGCCAAGACAGTTGTTCTGGACCCGGTTGTTCAAAGCAGGATTAAGTTAACCCAGGATTACCATCAATTCTGAATTAATTTTAACCAAACCGTACGGACTCATGTAAATCTTTTTTGTCCTACATTTTGACTTTGGTTACTTTCATACTGCTATACTTGGAATTTGCTGTGAAAAACTCTACTAAGTAAAAAGAACAGGAACCTTGACTAAAATTTAATCCCAGGTTAGCGTTGACTGGCTTTCGAACAACCGGGCCCTGGGTTTACTACTCTAGCAACTTTTTAAGTAGGGTTGCCATACTAACCGGGACAACTCAAGCGTCGAAACGGAAAATTATTTTAGCGCCAACACAACTTTTTGCCTGAACAATTCAAGCATCGGGTTAAAAATCACTAAAAACATTACCACCATTTTCACTACTAGGCGACTTTTCTTTTCAAAACACCTCTGAACACTTTGCAATACGCTTCCGTCAATCATACCTTATATGGGAAGTGTATGATGTTACCGCAATTGAATTGAGCGAAGGAATAAGGATGGCGCCAAATTATCCCGTAAATTTGCGCTGGCGAGTCATATATTGACTAGTAAGAAGCTATAGAGTCGTTGATGTTGCAAGAATACTTCACGTTTGGCAGATATTTGTAAAGAAATTTCGACATTTCTTCAGAATTACTGAAATACCCGCTCGGTGTAGTATCCTATGCGACCGATGGTAAGCGTGCGTTTAATCTCATGAATAAGTTAAACCGAAGTGTGAAGTAATAATTCTAGCTTTTCTAACCTGAAAATAGCACACGACATGTTATTCACCACGAGCATAAATCTGGCAGTCTCCCGAAGTGTACGAGGACGAAATTCAGGAGTGGATAGAGTATGCAACGGGAAAACGAATCATGATCGGCGTGGCCGATGAACCGATTCGTGAAGAAAATGGGTTTGACAAGAAGAAAGGCACGAATGACTTGTTGCATTTTTTTGGAAGGAACACTGCTAATTCTAATCACCTATTACCTCCGGAATGAATTGAAAAAACAAAATAATGTATAAGCTTATAATGCGCTTGTAACGTTTGTTGTTCTACGTTTCGAGAATGCAAACATATAACGCTGTGACATGATAGGGAAATTGTTATTTCTACAAGCGGGAAGGGGGAATCGACGAAAATATTTAAGCTTACTTTCAAGTTTACTTCTTCGTTGTAACTCTTTAACTTCAGACACTTGCCAAAGAACGTGATGAGGGAAACAGGACGATGTATTGTCATAGGATCGCTGAATTTCACCGAGAACAGTTGCTATTTATAGATGAGTCTGAGAAGTTCTGATTCATTTATAAATAGCAACTGTTCTGGGTGAAATTTAGCGATGACCTACGACGATACATCGCACTGTTTGGCTTATCACGTTCTTTGGTAATCACAGTGAACTATAACGAAGAAGTAAACATGAAACTGTGCTTAAATAGTTTCCTTGATATTTCCCCGTTCCCTCTTGTATAAATAACGATATTTTTTCTTGCTATCATGTCACAGCGTTAACATTCACGTAGAACAATAAACGTTATAAAGCGCTTATGCTTTGTTTTTCATTCCATTCCTCGGGTGATAGGTGACTAGAATTAGCAGTGTTTCTTGCAAAAACAATCCAACAAGTCGTACGTACGTTTCTTCATCTTTCTTCTTGTCAAACCCATTTTCTTCACGAATCGGTTGATCGCACGCCGATCATGATTCGTTTTCCCGTTGCATACTCTATCCACTCCTGAATTTCGCCCTCGTACACTTCGAGATTTTGCCAGATTATACTCGTGGTGACTAACATGTCGTGTGCTATTTTCAGGTCAGAAAAGCTAGAATTTTTACTTCACACTTCAGTTTAGCTTATTCACGAGATTAAACGCAAGCTTACCATCCGCCGCATAGGATAATCCACCGAGCGGGTATTTCAGTAATTCTGAAGAAATGTCGAAATTTCTTTACAAATATCTGCCAAACGTGAAGTATTCTTGCAACATCAACGACTCTAAAGCCTCTTACTAGTCAATATAACACTCGCCAGCGCAAATTTACGGGATAATTTGGCGCCATCTTTATTCCTTCGAGCTCAATTCAATTGCGGTAACATCACACACTTCCCATATAAGGTATGATTGACGGAAGCGTATTGCAAAGTGCTCAGAGGTGTTTTGAAAAGAAAAGTCGCGTAGTAGTGAAAATGGTGGTAAGACAGAGTTTTTAGCAAGTTTCAAAGGCGTTCGGTGGCTAGGAAATATGCATAATCAGGCAAACGTCCGGATTATTAACGTAACCCTATTCTTAGGGGTACCTTACCTCCTGGTAAACAGGCCCTGAACGGGTGCAAAAGGTCACGTGTGTATGCTATGATTGGTGGGGAATTTCGATCCACTTTGGTTTTCACGGTCTGTTGGTTGTCAACGTAATTGTGATCGACACAGCGGTAAAAGACGCAGTCGTTTGTAGTAGGGTTTTCATGTTATTGAAAAGGCACACAGAAGCAGTTCTCTTTATAAATAAATCAATCAATCAAGAAATAAACTGAAATGTACCAAATCACTGAAGTAACCATGCTTACTTTCAACCAATGAGGAGCAAAGACAAAATCAATAATCATCTCAGGTAATGCTAATTTACCTCCCCTGTGCTTGTTTATACTATATTTTAGCATAGGGCTGGTCTCATAGCATTGATTGTAAGTCTGGTTCCGTTAAAACGCACAATAAAAATCGCACGTACAAATTTGACAACTATAGGCGTATGCTGGAGATAATTCCACCCTTACAAACTGATCGTAGAGCACCACGTGACGATCAGTACAAGTGACTACCACACATGACAAAAACGACACCTGATGACCAGCTTATATGACGTACCTGGAGAAAATGAGGACTGGCCTCTGCCAATCCAGACGCCATGTTCAGTGATAAGTACATGGATGGTCTGAGGAAATGTTGCTGAATAAAGAAGAAAAACAGGATCGTGATGACGGGTAGAGGAAGCATGGCTACGGATGTATAGTATGATTCCTTCAAGCTCAAAACTCCAGTCATAAGCAGATGAAACACGATCATCCCTGCAATAATCCTGCAACAAGCAACAAATAATAAATCAAGGAACACAGCCATAAAACTTGCTGGACATGTTCCCTAACCTGTGCGGCAGAGCCTTTGGTGGACACCACAGTCCAATGTCTAGTTGTTCAAAGGAGTGTTAAGATAACCCAGGATTACGGTCAATTTTGAATTCAGTTTTATAGTTCAACAATGTGGATTTCTGTAAATTATTTTCGCTCTGCAGTTTGACTTTGGTTGCTTTCAAGTCGTCACTTAAAATCACCAGTGGAAACGGTTTTAAACGAAAGAAACAGAAACCGAGCTCAACTTTGAACACCAGGTTGCATGTAGCTTTAATCTGCTTTTGAACAACTGCGCAAGATGCTAGCTGTTAGTCCGACATGAAGCTAAAAAATGGCCATTTTCACAAGAGCCTGATTTTGCTATGACGGAATTATTCCTTTTTCTATCTTACTTAATTTGAAGCCCAGTGAGGTTTACCCAACAGCAGCCCTATTTATCATCAGAAAACAGCAAACTAAAGGAATCTGGTAGCTGTAGTAAAATGACGTCATCATGATTGGCGGGTTGAAATCATATGGTTACTCGGCAGTGACCATTGGGGAAAACGATGACGTTGACACAAGTTCCCTTAAACGGACTCTAAACCACTTTCTTTCAAGCATTACTTTGGAGCAGTTTCCACTTCGGAAAGTTTGCTTTACATTTGCCGAGTTCGATTTCCGTTGCAGGAAGTCTTCATTACAGGAGGTTAAGGGTGCGTTTATTATAGGTTAAAACAGTTTGATGTAATCGATAGAGCGCTTTTCAAATGAGTGTCGTAAAACCAAAACCAAAGTAATTACCCCAGCCAATCACAACAAACACAAATTACCCAATGAACCAATCAGAACTCGAAGCAAATACATGTAACCGGCGCCAAGCGCGGGAAAACGAGTCGGGATTAGTTTGAGTTTTACTTCTGATTGGTCGAGAAAGTGGCGCGAGATTTTTTAACCAATCACAGAGTGAAGTAAAGCAAAACCAAAGCAAAACGCGATTTACATTCGACACTCAATTGAAAACTGCTCTAATGACTAGAACCAAAACGTTAATAACTAACGCGAGAGAGAAGAAGTTGGTTTAATTTGGTGAGGTGCTAAATAGCCACATCGTTGTAAAAAGATCGACCAAGTTCTACAAGACGAAGACCTGAAAAATCTTGACCACCACCAAAAACCAGGATCTTTGTTTAGCAACAAACTCAGATTATACAATACCCAGTCTGAATACTATTTGTCGTTACCTGTTGAACACTTTCGGCCACATCAGCCCGCCACAGCTGTACACTGGGATATATATACACAGTATCTGGTGCATCCACACTATGTAACCAAATCCAAAGTAAAAGACCACAAACGGGGTGATAAGAGGAGCGAGAACTGAGTACGAAATCCCCAGGATCAGAACAAATAAGTGGTCTGTATACTGGAAACAAACGAGCCAAAAAGAAATTACAGTTAATTATGCTAGTTGGGAGGAGGGTTATATCCTTTCCAAAAGGCACAAAAAACGGTCAGCTTAAAATACATGTTGTACTTGTGAGGCACGTTTAAGTCCACTAAAACGATTTATGATTTACTGATTTACTGCACAGGACACCCAGTAGGACTAAAGAAGTTCCACTGTACAAAACACGAATTTTGTAAAACTAGTCACCCTCTGTTATTATGGACACTGTTGGGACCAGTAAAATGTAGGTATCGGGCGGTTTCGTGATTTTAAAGAAAACGTGTGGGTCAGGACCAAAAAATTCCATCCATAATAATGAGACGCGTAAAGTGGGTTTTTAACTGTCACAAACTGTAAAATGAATAAACAAACAATCAAATTACTGCACAAAGGGCTTCTGGTAGGGTAACACAACTAACTTCACTGGACAAAGAAAAGGAAAACACGTACTTAGAAGAACTCGTTACTAAACAATTCACTGGACAAGTACCACACTTTGAGGGGAGACATAACTACAGTTCACAGCCGCGAACACGCGAAAGAAACCAAGACTTGTTCAACATAACGGAAGCTTGAAATAGCCAATAGTAAGCTCGAATAAGTAAGACAACAGCCAAGGAAAACAACTTTCAAATCGAGATAGCAGTGCTACACTGTACCAGGATATTTGCTTAGATGAGGGGGGAGGGAAGGGGGGATATGGAAAGAAACATATACATACCAAGCGATCATACAAAACAGGCGGTGGTCTCCAGGCCGCCTCATCTTCTCTGGGAGTGTAACAAAACCACCGACGCTTGATAGGAATGATAATAAGATCAACAATTCGCAGAAGTTCCAGAGAAAACCCAGTAAACGAACGTAAAATGATGTAACAAATGAAGAATGTGGACTGCGCTGGAAGCGATTCTGCGAGGAAGCTGGGGATCTCTGATGGCTGTTTGAGGATCCCTTTCAGTTTTGTTAGAGCAGCTGATCCAGCAGACAGAAACAGAAATTGATTGACAATCTGCGAAAAATACAGAGAATTACGTGCAGTCAAACTTGCGTCGGCAGAAACCCTTTTCAAGTGTCTGTTTATAGGAAAACCTGGTGGTGCAGAATGAGAGAAAAATGAATTCTCAACAATTTCCCAAGATTCACCATTTACAGAATCCCCCCCCCCCCCCAAAAAAAAACAGTTTAAGCGTAATAGGCCCCTTCCGAGTTGCCTTTAGCCTCTCTTTCAAAGCGAGGCCTGGTGCACAACCTTCCAAATGACATTTTTATTCAAATGCAAATTTTTACAGGAAAGGTTGCGCACCAGGCCTTGCCACGAAAAGGGAGCCAAACGTAATTCATTAAAGGCCTATTTGGTATTTTCTTTTCGGAGGTGGCGTGGGTAAGTGATTTATGGCAATGGACTTGTTAATCCAGAAGGGTTCACACAGGGTTTTCTACTAGCTTTCAACGCAAAGGTGACAAAACTTTCAGAATACCTCTTACATGGAGTAACATATTGTTGCGCAAAGTTGCAAAATATAGACGGTTAGTTTCCCTTTTCTATAACTCCTATTAAGATTTTGCAGTGCACAAAATATTGCATTGTGAGTTGTTGGAAAAAGACTAGTTTTCTACTTCTCACATCATTTGCACAGTGTAACTTGTATTGTTCAACTTGCCTCACAGTGTTCCTGCCAGCGATACACTGAAAGTGCCCAAAATATTACGTTACAGCGCGTTTACTCTGATCACTAGATTCAACTGTAACAGGGCATTCCCGAGTTCAGCTCCTGAGAGATGCTATGTAAATAGCCAAATGTTCAGTCTCCTACCAGTTAGGATTTTTAACGTTGTTTATTTTCAAATCGTGACATTATCTTAACTTGTTCTTTTCAGTCAGGGATACAGAAAATGCCACTTAAGAAAACTGCTTTACGTTTTTAGCAAACAATAAATAATTCTGAATTTAAGAGGCCAGTCGGTCCTCATACGAACACACAGAGTTGTAAGCTTGGTACAGCTGTAGTTGCATTACCACAAAGATGAAGAGTTTTCCCAAAACAGATCTTTCAACTTCACTCTTAGAAGCTATTCCTTCTTGTTTGGTGAGTTTCTCTAAAATCTGTGGGGAAAAAGAAAAGTGCCATCAAGATCCTTGACTAACACGTACACACAACAATACCAACTGCAAAAAACGTCCATTATACTTCAGGAAAAGGTACATAAAAAAGCATATTTTTAAAGACAATAGAGTTCTTCTGTCGAAGGCACTACTGTATCAAGTGATAGGTTGCCTGTGGCAATTTGATGTTCACGACAAATATTATATGAATAAGAAAGGATGGAATATTCAACATGTCGCGAGCATGGGACAAAGAAAAAATCTGAGTCCCCGACGGGAATCGAACCCATGACCTTCCGTACACCGGTCGGACGCTCTAACCACTGAGCTACTGGGAGACTCGTGGCGAGCATAGGTCATATTTACTGAGTTCATGATGACACGCGTCCTGCATACTGCTAGGATCAGCAATGTCGAAGTGCCCTATAGGTGATAAATAAAGAAAGATGGTGAATTTTAAGCTCGAAGAAGAAATAAGAAAAGATGGAATATTGAAGATCAAATTTCCGAGGGAACCTATCGCACATACGACTGAGACAGAAGGACTCCATTGTTTTTATTGTACATTGACAAATTTTGAGCAAAAATTGCCAAAAACAAGCACTATACACTGATAGGGGCCCGCTGAGGAAAGATATTATCGTGTCACATGATCGATCTCGACCAATGGGAGCATGCCAAAATTTAGCGTTTTACTATTACAGTACATTATTTCACAGGATGCTTGTTGTAGACAAGGGTGTTGCTCTATGGTTGGTCTGAGAAAAGGTGAAGCGAGACAACACATCCTAATCCCTTGGTATTCTTAGCTTGTTTAACCGAAATTTGGATTTATCAACTAAGTTTAAAGGCAAATTGACCAACGTAAAGAAATTCAAAAGCCGATGTTTTGAGCATAATTTGCTCTGACAAAGGGCTAACGCTCGAAATGTTAGCATCTCAACTTTAGCGTTGTACTATAAACGCTGATAGGCACCTGCTGAGGAGAGACACTATGGCGTCACGTGATCGATCTCGACCAATGGGAGCACCCCAAAATTTAGCGTTGTACTATGTATGATATATTATATTAGAGGATGCTTGTTGTAGACAAGGGTAATGCTCTATGGTTGGTCTGAAGCGAGACAACACATCCTAATTCCTTGTTTAACGAAAATTCGGATTTATCAACTGAGTTGAACATAAAGAAATTCAAAAAGTGATGTTTTGAGCATGATTTGCTCTGACAAAGGCCTAACGCTCGAAATGTCAGCTTCTCAACTTTCTTGTGGTGGTCACTTTACATCAGCATCCAAAGTTTTGTGTTTCACTTCCCCACTGACGCAGCACTGCAGTTTCTTTAGAAACTAACAACCCGTTAGGGTTTAAGCCTGGTTTTTAAAAACCAAATAACATTCACCCACGCTCGCCTCAGGATTTGTGCAGTTAACCAAACCCTGCTTCAGGCTTTATAAGCACAGGCTTACCATCCTCTGCTTGTATGGTGCGCTGTGCCTGCCTTATTCTCTTACTCTACGTTTGAGCGAGTCCAACCGTTATTTTGAAAACATCGCTTTCGCAGGCCTTAAATCGCCAAAATAAACACAGAAACACAAATCAAAACCTATGGCAGCAGTTTTGTGAGTTTTTATTTCATTTTCCTCAGTTTTAAAACTCCTAAATTTCGGCTTTAGTTTTGCTAATTTGATAAATCAACACAGCCATTATAAATACACTGCCCACCACACAAACAGAGGATGGTAAGCCTGTGTTATAAGGAGAGAATATCTTACTAGTACTCATGGAGATTACATGTTAAAAATGACACAATACAAAAACGATAAAAACGTCAATCAACGTACCAATGGTAAAATTGCAAAGAATAACCAAAGTACAACACTGGAAAGAAATCCTTCAATAATTCCTCTCACAAATTCAGAATAGTTCAAAACTACAAAACAAAAATGTTAAAATGAACAAAGATAAATTACTCCAAAACCAAATTCAGTGATCCTAGAAGATCTACAACAAAATTTACCCCAAAGCTGTCTCGCATTATTCAAGTCAACTAACTTATTACAGGAAAGTTTAATTGCGACTCTAACTTTTGCACTTTTGGAAAGGCAACATTTTTACAACATAAAAAAGCGAACGTTTCATGTAGTTGTGAAAACGATACACTGTATCTGCAGCCAGGGCTCGAAATGTGCAAATTGCGACTGGTTCGAGGTTATTTGCTCCTGAAACAAATAACTAAGGAGCAAATTTGCTCCCTCAACTTTTGGCCCATTTTCATAATAAATACATTTTCTACCCCTTGTCAGACCAAATTTACTCCTAAAATTTTGGACCTAGGAGCAGAATTGCTCCTGGGGAAAAGATTTAATTTCGAGGCCTGTCTGCAGCGCCCCCTCCCCTTGCCCATGCACACACACACACACATACACCCAAACAACCACCAACCTATCTCTACTCTTGCCCAAATTTTAGAAACTTGACAGCAAAACATGCAATCATCACTACCATTACTGGATCCACTTATTGTAAATATTGTGTTTTTAAGTGTGTTTTCACAAGGATGATTTGCCAGCTAAAAATTCATATATTAATGTGTTGTACATGTTCTACAAACTGACTTCCTCAAGTTGTTATTTCGACTTCCCTTCCTGCTTTTACAATGAAATTTAAGCTACTACTGTAATAGACTGTTGGCCAGAACGTCATGCTAGCCCACATATAAGGCACTAATGTGAAGGAAAGTGAGTACAAATGAAGGAAAGTGAGTACAGATGAAAGAAAGTGAGTACAAATGAAGGAAAGTGAGTACAAATGAAGGAAAGTGAGTACAAATGAAGGAAAGTGAGTACAAATGAAGGTAAGTGAGTACAAATGAAAGAAAGTGAGTACAAATGAAGGAAAGTGAGTACAAATGAAAGAAAGTGAGCACAAATGAAGGAAAGTGAGTACAAATGAAGGAAAGTGAGTACAAATGAAGGAAAGTGAGTACAAATGAAGGAAAGTGAGTACAAATGAAGGAAAGTGAGTACAAATGAAAGAAAGTGAGTACAAATGAAGGAAAGTGAGTACAAATGAAAGAAAGTGAGTACAAATGAAGGAAAGTGAGTACAAATGAAGGAAAGTGAGTACAAATGAAGGAAAGTGAGTACAAATGAAGGAAAGTGAGTACAAATGAAGGAAAGTGAGTACAAATGAAGGAAAGTGAGTACAAATAAAGGAAAGTGAGTACAAATGAAGGAAAGTGAGTACAAATAAAGGTAAGTGAGTACAAATGAAAGAAAGTGAGTACAAATGAAGGAAAGTGAGTGCAAGTGAAGGAGAGTGTGTGTTAGTGGAGGTAAGTGCGTTAATCAGTTGGTGTATATATTCATATAGGATGGTAATGTTATTAGTGCCTTATATGTGGGCTAGCATGACGTTCTTGCCAGACTGTTAAAGCTACAAATTTTACAATTTTGAAAAATAGCGGAACAAAAACGCTTGTTAGCAACTCTCTTGTTTTGATGTCATTTTCATAGGACGCATTTTATATTAAATCAAAAGAAGTACAAGGTGTCTTTGTAAAATATCTGGCAAATGCTGGTTTTAGTGAAATTAATAATTACTTTAACAGCCATCTTTCATTATTCACCACTGTGATTGGCCGTGGCTCATAGCAGTAAGGTAGACAAGTATAATTTAGCAGGGATGTTTGGTAAAAAAGGCACAATATCCCTTGTTTTGGATAGAAAAAAGTTTGCATCTTTGACTAGCTAAATGCAAAACAAAGTATTTCTTTTGTCTTTTATATGGACCTTTTTTGGCTTTAACTAGTTAAACTTGTCTTAGTGATAAAACCTTACCTGGCTCTAAGAATGGAACCACTTTTGCGATATTTTGCAGTGCAATTAAAGACGAGATAAAACCAACAGGAATAGCCCAGAAAAACACCAAGAAAAATATGGCCCCATAAACCAGTCCCGTGCAGAATTTCCTATCATAAAACACAAAACAGAGAGAAAATTGATAGTAAAGAACCACTGCAAAAAACAATTCAGGCTATACTTTGTCATATTGTATCTAGTAATAGCATACAGTCACTACCAATTATGAGAATTGACAGTAACAAGGTCAAACAAACTCTCACAAACTCAGATCAAATTAATGCAGTAACAACGATGTTGAATAAATTATTCTTCTGCAAACTATCAAGGTTTTTAACTTATTCTTGCAAATCCTGTGTTACATGTACATACCGTCGCCAAAGTCCATTCGAAAGGTTGTTCCAGATCACATTTGACACCTCTGGTGCCGGTGCTACATTCATACCCAGAGGGGAGTTGTCCCATCCTACTTGAACTGCTGTAGTCACCATACGAAGAGAGCGGAAAATGACAAAAGCACAAGGAAATGTGGGGTGCTCTCGGTTCATTTCGGCCTCTAGCTTGACCTGCAATGTCTGGGCAGTATTATAATAAGGGTCATCAGTGATGTTGTCATTCTAAAATACTTATCAGTTACTTGCGTGCAAATTACAAGAATGCCAAGGCTATGCAGTCATGTTGAAATCCATTCAGTGATGTATGGCTGCAAAATACAGACAGCTTTTTTTTTCTTTTATCACAGGTGGCAGAAAGTAATAATGACTTGCAAAATAACTACATAACGACAAAGGCATAATGACAAAAAAAGTTTTTATCCTTTTGTTGTAACGATTGTGACATAGTGTATATCTCAATATTGAAAAAAATAGAGTGTTTCTGTCCAGGGACTATAATGATTATAGTCCCTCGACAGAAACACTCTTGACTATTTATAATATTACACTGAGTGATTAAGTTGCCCTGTGGCTTATATCACAGTAGTTTCAAGAACATCATTCTGCTTTCCAAGAAGCAACTAGTATCAGTTGATGCATCCAAGGCAGAAACACTTTGTTGCTTTTACTGTTCACTGCCACTAAACTTTCTTCTGCCCAAAAACTGCCCTTTTGAATCTTCAGTGCACTTAATGTTTGAATTTTTAGATAAAAAGCTGTAAAAAATTAAACAACAAGTATATGAACAGAAAAGAAAGAAGGAAAAGGAATAAAAAAATTGATTAAAAAAGAAGCGAAAATGTAAGAACCCTAATTAATGCATAAAAAATAAGTTTATTCAAGTGTACAGCCTGTCAAAACTGTGTACAAAGATGATTGTCTCCTTTTGTTTGGTATTTAATGCAATCCTTCATCAACAACCTTTTGATCAGTCTCTTCACTTACCCCAGTGAAGCAATAAGAGGCCAAGCTTAAATAGCTGCCTTTGCTTTTTTCTGTCAAAAGGTAAGGCCTGGGTTAAGATGAGTAATGGGAGATTTTGTGCTGTTGATTACTATCCATTCTCGTTTTTTTTTTTTTTGCTAGACAGGCACTATTTCCAAACAGTTTCCTTCATGAAGAAGCAATGTTGTGTCACATGTTCAATTTAAAGCAATCAAAAATGGAGAAAAGTTAGTGCTCGACAATAATTTCTGACAAATGTCATTATGTTCCCAAGATCACACTTCATGTAGGCATGATCATGCTGTTAATCTGTCATTAAATGTAGCTAGTGTGATCCAAGCCTAACCTGGGACAATAAATTAAATATTCACATTTAGAAGAGATATGACATAAATTTAAAATTGCATAAGACATGTTTATTATGTGCAATATGCAGCCTGTAATTATGGACTTCACTATTTACCGTTAAATCACTTTCATATTGTGTGATGGAGTCTAACTCTGAGCCGCATGGATAAGCTCTGTGGGTTGGTCTCTCTCCAGACTTTTCATAAATAGCCTATAAACAAAGAAAACAGAATGTATCTTAAAAACTTTCACAACCAAATTGAAGGAATGGAAACTTTGTTTTAAGAATGTTTCATTGTAAACAAAGGACATTCTAGAACACATTCTCCACTGAGGCGGCACCATCTACATTTCAAACAGCAAAATTACTGACTGATCACCATGCAATCTTAATTAGTACAACTGCTGCTGGTCACAAGTTTTTCAGTTGTGTCTTAGACTGACTTTGAATAGCAAAATTTTGGATTTATCAACTGAGTTGATAAGGTAAATTGGCCACTGTAAAGAGATTGAAAGCAGACATTTCAAGCGTTAGCCCTCTGTTTGATTTGCTCTGACAAAGGGCTAACGCTCGAAACGTCAGCTTTCAATCTCTTTACGGTGGCCAATTTACCTTATCGACTCAGTTGATAAATCCCAAATTTTGTGTTTCACGTCCCCACCAACGCAGCACCACAGTTTCTTTAGAAACTAACCCCCTGATTTTGAATAACTTGTTGTTTATACCTGACTGTATATGCTGGGTTATTGCTCTTTGGCATACAAAGCTATGCTTTCATGTCCAAATTGAGCACTCTATCTGGAGCGTACCATTGTCGCTAGGGCGCATGCATAGCTCACTAGTTTACTAGTTTGAGCACTCTGAAATGGTACAATGATACCACATGTGTGGGATCGTCTGAGGTGGCTAGATAGCCGCTAACCTCAACTCCAGCATCAGCACGTCACTGATGAGGCCCAGAAGGCCGAAACAGTACTGTCTGCAGTTATATATATATACCGGTATATATATATATATTGTAATATTTTTTATTGATAAACACACACATCTATACAATACAATTCAATACAATAAACCAAACAGTTACACATTTGCAGTTGCAAAGTTTATACACTAAAGTTACAGGTTGTAAAAGAGATTTTTTTTAACATTGAAGATAAAATAGTTACTGGAGGAGTAACAATACTAAAATTTTAATCTAATTTTTCTAATATGTACTTAGTGGAAATTTTACTTTCAAAATCTCTGATGAGAATAGAATTATTATGCAGCTTATTTGTATAAATACATGTAAAGTAACTGGCATAGAGCAAGGTGAAATTAATTTTTTCATTAGTTTCTTGCTGGTAAGATTAGAAGAGACCCCAAATAAATATTCTTGGTCTGAAGGCATAAAGGTAGACTGATTACAGTTATTAAACCAGCACCACTTTTGACAAGAGGTCTTAAGTAAAATAACAATCTGAAAAGGTGTGACGTTCTATCGAATCTTGTTCTCCACAGTATAAACACTCACTATCGTCTTTGATACCGAATTTACAAAGTTCTTTTTTAGTCATGACAACTCGGTGCAGAAATTTAAATTGGAATTCCCTGAGCTTGTTTTCTTTGGAAACCTGTTTAACTGATCTAAAAATTCTATTCCATTGTTCTGTATTTATTGGCCAGGATTTACTCCACTTATATTAGTTGGTCCAGTATGTGAACAATAATGAACTTTCGTATTCAATAACCTGTAAAAATCCTTTACTTTGGCAGTTTCAAGATTTAACTTAGTTGAATTATTAAATTCGATAGTTGAGTGGTTTTCTAAGAAGATATTCTTAGGAAAAGATTGTAAATAATTGTTCCTACTCCTAGATAGCAAGCTGACCAGGATAGCGCTTGTAACTATTTAAAAAGTTGGTTTTACATTTGTATTTCGTTTTAAAGGCTTGATATGAAAGTAACTGGCCTTGTTCATCTAACAGGTCACTGATGGTGATAATCCCTTTAGAAAACCATTCTTTCATGAAAAAAGGTTTGTCATTTATTAGTATTTCTCGGCTGTTAAATAAAACCATTTGCCCCAGGTCATAATTATAAAGGGTTTTAAGCTCATCGAAGAAGGATCGCATGTCCTTATAGAAAGAAGGTAATTTTGAATTTAAGAAAGTCACATCATAATTACATCGTAGTGAAAAATTCAGACCGCCTAGCTTTCTTAAGTAAAAGTCAGGTACTAATTTCCAATTCAAATTTCCATGTTTCAAAAGACGTGGAATCCATGCCAGATGCACAGCCTTAATCATGAAATCTACATCAGGCATGCGAATACCGTACTTGATCAACATAAGCTTTCTCTTTTAATTTTATCTCTTTTTTTGTTCCAAAGGAACTAAAGAGTTTCCCTTTACCAATTTTGGCTATATCTTTAGGCACATTGATGTTAGATGCTGAGTATAAGATTTGCGACAATCCTAGACCTTTATTTTAATTTATAATCAAAACTTTCCCAAATAAAGTGAGTCTTCTTGAGCTCCACATATCTAAATGAGTCTGAAGTTTTTGAACTTTTAAGTTAAAATTATTATAGTGATCGTCATTCTTTCCGTCGTAAGAGAAGTATATTCCAAGGATTTTGACAGGATTGCGTGGCCATGACAGCTGTAATGGCGTCGTTCTGTTGTTGCGCCATTTACCCAACCACAGTGCTTTGGTTTTCTTGACATTAAGTTTTAAACTGGAAATAGAGCCAAATTCATTAACTTGACAGAGGGCTTTCTCAACAGAAGTAATATCTCTGCACAAAAGAGATTGGTGTCATCTGCAAATTGGTTCACTTTAACTTTGTTTCCATAGATGTTTATTCCTTTAACTAGAATACTCTGACGGATTTTACTGGATAATACTTCTACACTCAAAATGAAAAGATATGGCGATAGGGGACCGCCTTGTCTTACTTCCCTTGTTGGCTTAAGCCAATTCGTCGCAAACCTGTTATTTAGAACTGCATTTTTGCACTTTCTACATTAGTGTAAAAGTCACTCGTCCAGTGCCTTACACTTTCACCGAAGTTAAAGAGATTTAGCACACTTTTTATGAACTGCCATTCCAATGTGTCAAAGTCGAGAGATACCACGACACCTGTTAATTCTTTGATTTTAGTTTTTTCCATAACATCACTAATGAGTCTCAGATTCTCGCTTATATATCGCCCTTCTATGAAGCCTGTCTGATCTGGGTGTATCAATTTTGGGAGAATTGTCTCAATCCATCTAGCTAAGGCTTTGGATGCAATTTTGTAATCAGTATTTAACAGAGTGATTGTTCTCCAGTTCTGAAGGTCGACTAGATCGGATTCATCCTTGGGAATTAGAGTAATTATGCCAGGATGTTGTCAAATAGACAGTTCCCCAACTTCATAAGCCGCGTTTAGACTTCCCAAATGTGGCCTCCTATTGAGTCAAAAAAGTACTTATAAAATTCTACGGTGAAGCCATCTTCACCTGGCGATTTGTTTTCCTGAAAAGATTCTAGAACTGTTTTACATTCTTCGACTGTGAGAGGACCTTCTATTTCATCTCGATCTTCATCCGAGAGTTTTGGGAAGTTAAATAAAGATTTCTGATGAAAAGGTCAAATTGTTCTTGTGACGTGATTGTCTTAGAGGAGTATACATCCTCATAAAAAGCGTGGATGGCTTTCAAGATTTCCTTTTCTTCTCTTATTTCTTCACCGTCTTCTGATCTGATTTCGTTGATGGTTTTCCTATTATAATTTCTTTTGCAAGTTAAAGAAGTATTTGGTGGGTTTTTCTCCTTTTTCTATCCACCTACATTTGGATGGAAACATTGCAGCCTTTCCTTTGCGATCGTAAATTGAATGAAGCTCTGTTTTTAAAGCTTCATATTCATTTAAAGTGTCACTTATGTTGAGCAGGTTATTACTATTACAAATTATGGTGTCAAGGTAATCCAGTCACTTGGAAATTTCTTTCTCCCTCTGGTAGAGAGATCTTGACTTTTGTTTTGCACAGAGAATAGATTTCTCTCTTACTTCCATTTTCATTAATTCCCAGAATAGCTGCTTGTCCTGCATAAAAGAATATTTCTCACGTATTTGGAGGATGAGGTCGTGAATTTGTGCTGTACTGTAATTTTCATCATCAAGCAAAGTGTTATTGAATTTCCAAAATCCGGGACCCTTGGGGTCATCGTCTCAGGCAAAGCTAGACAGAGAAGAAGCGTTTTATGGTCAGGTGTGATCGAAGTCATAATTCCAACACTGCTTACAAACTTTACCAAAAATTTTGCCATGAGGAAAAAGTCGATTCTCGACCTAACTTGTAAAGACTTAGATTCATACGAAAAATGTTGTGAATTCGGATGCCGGGTTCTGTAAATGTCAATTAGATCAAAAGTTTCCATAGTAGTCAACAGCAAATTTCTAAATGGTGTAGGTTTCGGCAAAGTGCTCCGCCTTTTTTGTCTTTTTTTGTTAGCGTGCAGTTCCAATCACCTCCGATGATAATATTTGTCATTTCAGACTTGTCTATGATGCAACTGTTTAATTCCTGAATAAATAAACTCTAGTTGCTCTTATTGGCTGTTGAGTACATAGATATTGCATAGCGAGATTTTCACACCATTTTAATACAACGAAATCAGAATAATTCTTCCTGTTTTGTTACTAAAATTGTATTCTTCGTTAAGTTTTGTGGCTGGATCAAATAAGATACAAACACCTTTGCTGTGGTTCATGCGTTCCATGAGAAAAAAGAATTTTACCTCCCCATTCACTTTGCCACAATAGTTCATCTTTTGCGTCTGAATACGTCTCTTGAAGAAAATAAAAATTAGCTTTCTGGTCTTTCAAATATGTAAATATACTCCTTCTTTTGGTCTGGTCTCTTATACTTCTAACATTTAACGAAATAATTTTGTATTTGGTACTGGATTATATCGCACAAAATTCTTAAACAAAGCACATGCACAAACACTTACTCACAGAAAAGAAAAATAGACAAAAAGGAAAAAAAAAACCTTTAAGAGGTTGTTTGTCCTTTGCCTTAGTCCAGTTGAAAGCCCTCCCTCATGTATAGTCACAGAACGACTATACAGGCCTTGACCTGAACATTCAGCGCCTCGGCAATTTTCAAAACTGCCCCTTCATATGTTGTCTGGAACACCGACAATTTCGAGCGAGTTCTTTCTTGAGTATTGTTCCAAATGGTCCAAGTCCTCCTGTAACTCATCAATTTCTTCTCTTGCTGAGAAATTTTTCGCTTCGCAGTGTTGAGTTCGATTCTAAGTTCTTTGTTGGTGTTTTGCACCGTGTTGAGTGTCGACTTTGTTGCCAGCAATTCACTTTCCAATCTTTTAAGCGAAGACTTGAGTTCTCCAACTTCGTTTGAGAGTTTATTATTTTCCTCGAGGATATTATTTGTGGTGTTTTGAATGCTTAGAAGTAGAGCCCGAATATCGGAGAGGTTTGGTTCTGTAGCGTTGGTCTCCTCTACTTCTTCTTCGGTCCGTTCGTTGTCGGTCTCCATATTTGGTCGCTTTGACACAGTTAATTCTTCTTCTGTTGAACCCCTTGCATCTCAGTGGTACTTATCAGTGGTACTTTAAGTGCACATTGATGTAGTGGTTAGTGTGTAGGACTGGTGATCAGACTTTCCACTGGAAGAGGGTTGGCGGCTTGAGACTTATTGGAGACTGGTCCCTGCATCAAACTGTGTTGTTTTCTTGGACAGGAAACTTTACACTACATTGTCTCTCTCCACCTCGGTGTATAAGTGGGTACAAACTAACAGCTAAAGGGGTTAAACCCTGAGATCAGGCGCCTTTATTTTGTCAAGTGAGAGAGGGGCTAAAATAGGAACCCCTGATGGATTCGTTTGATGAGACATCTGCACCCCTTAGTTAACAACAAAAGCCCCAGGGGCATTAACCCACCGTTGTTCTCTCTGCCGTTGGGGTCCCAAATATACATGTATAATTACGGCAACATAAGATACAAGCCCAAGTGGTGGAAATTTTTGAAGTTGGTGATTTAGCATACCTCTTACGCGTTTGCGATGATAATATAAATCAAGACATGACCTGCCTCTTCTTCCATCAACTACCCTGTTTTAGCGTGCGTGACGAAGAGCATGATAAAACATTTTGATCATAGCGTGACTCAGTTTGGCCTCGTAGCTCAGTTGGTAGAGCGAGGGTGATCTAACCCAGAGGTTGTGGCTTCAAATCCCACTGCAGTCAAAGACTTTTCTTTGATCCTGGTTCTCATTTCTAATTTCTTCTTTAAAGCCTGGGGACCGGGGAAACTACGGAGGGCAGTATTGCTCACTTTTTGGCACTCATCACTCATCAAATAAGGAGATTAGGTGTTCCTTCTTTTTCCCCTATCTTTTTTCTGCCAACTTCACTTGCAAAAAGGCACTTGGTAACAGGGAACATTCTCCTTGCTGGAATGCTTAACAGTTCAGAACTAGGCACCCACCCTGATGAGCCATTTGGATCATACAGAGCACTAGATTGAGATTGGTCACAAGACTTTAGATTGTTTACAAGACTTCACCTAACTGCACCTACCTTTGAACGTTCAAGTTTCCAAACCAAGCTGTCATGTTTATCTATTAATTTCTGCCATTTTGTCAGATCTTCAACCACTAAAATGTCTTCAACCTAAAGGTAGGATCAAGTTAATTATAAGTTGGATGAAAGCATTTACATTTAATTTGCCACTTTAGAAACAAGTACATGTAGGGACCTGGGACCAAATACAAAATATGGTTACTTACAAAGAAATGGTTCATTATATGAGAGAGCGTGTCAGAATTAGTAGCCTTGCCAACTTTGAGAAAGTTTGGATGAAAAGTCACTAAACAACAATTAAGTTCTCAAAAATAGCAAAAATCCCATTACATACAAAGGTCTATTTTGAAAAGCTTATCCTCCCCCCCCCCCCCTCCTAACCATACAAACTCTGTAAATTGTCTGATTATTTGGAAGCCATAAAACTGTTTCTGGTCATCCAATTGGTTCCAAACTTGGCAGGATTGCTGTAGTTGAGATGCTTTACTGAAAACCGAACTTAATATTACTTAATCATTACAATTAATCTTCAAAACTCGTTCCCAGCTCCTTTACTCATTTCTGAAGTGGCCAATTGTAGATCATCAGAGTAGCCTATTTGTCGCTGTACGTATGTCAGTGACACACAAGTGGTCACATTAATTTAAATTTGTTCTTTCAACTTACAACAAACTGTCACTTCATGAATCTTTATGGAAAATCCTTGTTCAGAGCTACTAGTCTTTATAGATCATGTTTTATGATCAAAACATTGTCATTTTACAGTCCATACCAAAAAAAAAATACTTTAGGCAAATAATTTTCAGTACACAAAAACAGCCTTTACCTTACCCTGATAGTCAAACCTTCTGCCAAACTTTTATGCAACTACCTATGGCCAATGTGTCAAGCAAAATTTGCCTCTTACAAGAAAGTTCTCTCGACAAGATTTGACACTTGGATTGTGAGTAATCACTTAAACAAGGAGCACGCCTATATAGCGATGCTGGAGTGTTCAGCCTGTCAGTATATATTAATATAATTTATATAGTTTTGCAAATCACCGTGCATGCTGATGTGTGCATTTGATTGGTTCCCTTGCCAGATCAAGAAGGAGTTTGCTTTGACTTAAGCTTTCTTGCATTACTTGCAAGATTGGAGGCTGAGGAATAAGATGTTATAAAGTTCTTACCTTCTTGAAATTGGTGAATAATTCTTGGATAATCACATGAATGGAGTTATAGTCAATGTTCCCTTCCCCTGCCCCTCCCACAATTCTTTTTAATGAAAATTTTCTAAGGGCAAACAGATTCAAGAGGCAGAATACCAGGTGCTATAAAACAAACCAATATGCTCTAGGAAAAATAATGTCAATGAGCCAGCACTCAAGCACTCGTCTAAAACAAGTATGAAAAAATTGCCAAAAACGAGTAGCTTTTTTCCTCCACTGTCCTATGGACAAGTATATACCTCTTCCCACAACAAATTCCACTTTCCTCTCATGAGAAACAACAAAAGTGCAAAAATGAACAAGAAAATTTGTGAAAATTTGGTGTTATTTGCTCATGGCAGCTTAAGGCCTGGCTTTGACTTGTCATGAAATGTATTGTGAGAAGCAATAAGGTGGAATCATAGTTTTTAGCATGTAGAAGGCTGTTTCAGAATCATCTGCACTTTCTTTGGTGATCAGAACCATGACAAAAATTTTAATATGGCCAAACAAAGGTCAATTCAAGAATCATTGCACTCGTGTTTTTGAAGGAAACCTGTCAAATACTGAAATGGGAGAGGAGGTGATATCTGACAATCAAGGATTTCATAAAACAAAGAAAACACAGAGTAGCATGCACAATGACACACATGTACAAACAAACAAAAATGAATAAATAAATTTTACATACAATTTAACAGTGACTGTAGCCCGGCCCGGGACTAGTACATTTTCAGCATGCTGGTTCTACCCAAAAGTTAATTTTGAACACTGTGAGCCGTAATTTTCAACGTTTTTGCCGTGAAAATTAGCACGTAAAATGGCAGTTTTTGTCATGCGAAACAAGATTTGCTATTAAGTCACTGTGTCCCTTAATTTTCCATTATTATTAGATGTGAAAAAAGAAGCAAGTTTTTAATTTTATCATGAAAAAAGTGAGTGTGTAGCCACCAGGCAAAATGTCTTGAAAGATGGTAAAAGATGATCTGGATACCCCATATAACATCACTAACAGAGTTGGTCATAACTAGAAGAGTGAATCATTGCAGATGCATCCATACCTGATCAGGAAATAGTTCCTCAATGTAGCTTTTCATACTCTGTTCATTTTGGAACTATCAGGCAGAAGGAAACAAAAACAACTCAAGAACTTCAAATGTTAATAACTGGATATAATAATAATAATAATAATAATAATAATAATAATAATATTTATTACAGTAACTTAATATTGTGCAAATTAACATACATACTACATGATCAAATGCGCATTACAAATATAACGAAAAGGAAATGTATATGTTTCATGTTTCATAAATATGTTATTGAACAAGCGTGAGGTCCGTATTGGGAAGATAAAGTTTGAGTTCCTTTTTTTGGATGTTTATGGACTGAGAGGAAGGTGAGGTCCATAAACTTCCAAAAAAGAATGAGACCAATTTTTTTCCCAATACAGACCAAACAAGCTAGTTCAAGGATTTATTATAAAATTATGGCTTTTTACAAATTTGCAAACAGCAAAGCCTATTTCCATTACTAAGCTCGCACTACAAAGACGGAAGAAGGGAACAAACGATTTTCAAAGTGTCATTTTTGCAGAGGTTTTTGCCAAAATTATAGGCAAGAACAAGGTTTCGACTTCATACAGAAATGTCCCCTCTTCTAAAATTTCCCCAAAACACCATTTAGTGAGATTTTCGTGAGCAGTCCATCTTAGCGGTCCGTATAGGAAAATTCAGACCACTTAGGGAACCATTAGAAAGCTCCTTTTCAGCGCGACTAGTTCAGCCATATAATAAATGATTTTTCTAAACCATGTGGAACATTACAAGTGATTAATATCTAGAGCTACGGTAGTTATTCCAGTCCTCGATCGCCTTTGAAAACAGTGGTATCCAGGGAGTTTATTTCTTTGTCTGAGATTTCAGCCGTAAATTTAAATGTCGGGTGGTGATTGTTTGCGAGGACAATAAACTCTTCTATCTCCTTTTCTGTCAACATTCCACAGCGAGAACATGTCACTGATGTATCTTTTCCACTCAAGTGGTAGAAGAGTGTAGAACATTTGTACTACTGTTTGACTGAGCATGTGGCGTTATGCTAAGCCCGATCAGCATCTCTTTTTGACCTATATTTGTCAGATTTCGCTCTTTGCAACTTACAACCTTATTGTTACAGTTCAGCACGGCAATAATGAAACTTGGTTAGCTCAGCCTCTCTCTTCAGAGAGTGCATTTCTGTCTTAAACTCCTCGTCAGGAGTGATGTTTGCTTTTGCGACATAGTGCGAGTCTCTTAAGCATGTGCCCGTTTCTGTGTGGGCCTGAAGGTAAACTATCGACATTTCTGACTGCTCGATTTTTCTCTTGAGCATGGAAATCTTGTCGACAGCGGACTGGCAGGGTCGCTTGCCTGTGTGTCGCAAATTAGGTCAGTCCTTTGAAAATGACACTCATTTCCTTTGGTCTCCAGTAAATTAAACTGGACAGGAAGGCAAAAGCACACAAAAAAGCAACAAGTTGCTAAGTGGAACAAGATCGAAGACGCATTTTAACAGAGAAATCGTGAGTGAAAATTTACCAGGTTCCTAATAGAGAACTGAATTGCTGCGGCACTGCTACCCCGTGTCTGGCCTACTATTTTTTCAAAAGTTGCGTTGTAGATCACGTATGGAAGCTTCGAAAACGTCATCCAATTCACTTTTGGTATGTGTGTAAGTGTTTCATGGCTGCATTACTTTCTGATATGAAACGTTTACTGTGGCGATCCAGGGACATTGATTTTGCCGATCAAGGGATGGGATGTCATTTTTTTCTATTTCTTGGGTGGAAAATCGCCGACAACTATGGCCAAAGTGCCGGCTGTCGCCGGCAGCCGGCTGCTATTTTGAACACTGCATCATAACGCCGAATATAAATTACTTTTTTTGGTATTGTTTTAGAGTAATTAGCATTTTAACAGTAGTGTCACAAGTCCCTGAAAAGTTCTATTGTTTTAAGCGGAACACATGTATATATCCGCTTGATCTTAATTCGATCATTCTTAATCAGATATGGCGTTGTCACGTTTTCGTGAAGCCAAAACAGACGAAGAGGAGGTAAATCTGGTTTGAAATGCGGTACCCAAGTCGACTCAGTACAAGAATAAATGGACATATGGAATATCTGAAGAGCGGCAAAGGCAGCGACTGGTTAAAGTACCAATTGTCGAGGTCGCAGGTTTATTTAAAACCTTCGACTTTCATCAAGTTGAGTCGTTGGATACACCTTTGGTCGAGATGAGTGAGTTGTCCATTAATTATTGGCTCTGTAATTGCCTTTTGGGATTAATAAAGCTTGTCTATTCACTTTGGTGTTTGTGTCATTAATAATTAACTTAGGATAACCCTGCATCACATGGGTTTGACGTTTTATCAAACTCTAGAGTTTGATATTTCATCAAACTATCATGAAAAGGTCTCTGTCCAGTGTTTCATCGGGGTTTCAAACCACACGCACCTGACCAAATTGGCATTTCCTGATTGGCTTGTAAATTCATGAATTATTAATCAGTTTGAGAATGTGAGGTCTAAAACTAATAAGTCCTCCTGGGGGCTTAATAGAGGAAACATGGTGCATGTGTTGTAGGTTAAAAAGAATTTTAGGTCAAAATGATTTCAAACTAATTTCATTTCTATTTCCTTTGTTTTATAGCCATTATCATCAAATGGGGACAAAGGAAAATACAAATCAAACTAGTTTGAAATCATTTTGACCTGAAATTCATTTTAACCTACAACACGTGTATAAATATTCTTTCAACTACACAGTTTACACACCTTTACCGGTAAATCCCTGACTAGAACTGCATAGTGATGTCCTTTCCCACTTGTAAGGTATTCTTGTCGATACATGATGTACACTTTCCATTCCTCGTACAGAAGATAACAAATTATCACGGTATAAAACCACGCTGCTATTAAATGTGCCCAGACTTTTGACGACTGCGCCTGTACGTTTGACATTGCAACCTTATCCAGTCCATGTAAACCTCCTTTGCCGTAATAATTTAAAGGCAGAAGAACTGCGATTCCATAAGGCATAATCACCAGCGAGATTTTGACACAAAGCTTCAAAAATCGCATGTAAACAAGTGCGTCTATACCGGCATAGTAAAACACATCGTCGTCATTAGCCATAAAGGCTGGAATTATCCATGCAAGAAACGAGTGCGGTAACTTTCCTAAGGGAAACATCACATCCAGCAACAGCTGTCGCGGAGAGTAGATTCGTTTAAGTCTTGGTCGTAAAAAGGAAAACAAAGAAATCGCCACAAAAGCCACTCCAAGATTTATAACAAGTGAGGAGACGAACTTGTTCGTGCTTTCAGAGCCATCATCGGAGCTATTTTTGCCATTTGTACTTTCGATTTTGTCGATAGCTGCAAGAGATATCTCCCTCAGTTCCCTAAGAACTCCCATGGTATTTCTTTGGCCCTTTTGTTATCGAGGAAAGCAATCAAAGGAGTATAAATATAAAAGAGCATAAAATCGTTGTCAGCTGACTTTCTGTATGATCATGTGTCCGATGACCGACATGTTTTTGGTAAAAGCTTCGGCCTGGGGACTGGGACTAGTGGTAACATCCGCTGCCAAATTTTTTCATGTCTCTCCTCCTTTGCCTCCACAAGACCAATAGGCTGCTAAATTTATCAGTGATATCTATGCTTTATTCCCCTTCAACGGAAACACCTCTTTCAGTAGCTTTGCTCATCCCTGTAGCCGCCTGTCCCTGATGTTCTCCTGGCACTCATGTTCATACCCTCGCAAGCGAGCGTGTTCACATGGGAAACGTCATCATCTCGGTCATTATCTCGGTAGAGTGTGTAGAATAAATAATAACATTTTTCGTGTCTTAACTGTGTCTTCCTGTAGCACGTATTGAGAAGTGAAACTGAAAGGTGAAACAAAGAAAACGGTGAAACTTAAATGACACTGCAACACGCTGAAATTTCTCACGCCTTCCGGTCAACGCGGCTGCACAAATGTCAATCAAACTGTATCCGTTAAAACCGCCAGGTCTTTCGTGCAGGTCACATTCAATAGGTCATAAGTACAGGTAACTGTGCTAACCATATATGAACAAGCCCTAGCCCTAGATCAGGCCAAAATATCATCGAGATGCCAGAGGACACTACCCACTTTATTCATATAACGGCATCACTGAGTGACCTGCACTGGTTTCAAATTCAGACGGATAAAAGGTAAAACCGTTAAACATTTATCAAAATGTAATTGTGAGCCTTAAGAATTTAAAAAAGAAAGTAGCATTTAAAGTAAAAATCTTAAATTCTACAACACGCGAAAGCTTAATGTGACCCATGGCCATGCACTTGAACGGCCTTCGCCCGCGAGCGGATCATAAGCAGGGGCGTATCCAAGGGGAGGGTTGAGGGGGTAGCAGCCCCCACTATAAGAAGTTGAAATGCTGGAAATGCAGTCTAAATGGGCTAGTTTACAATCTACATTTACAACATTTTCTTGTGAAGCACGCCTCCTTATGCCCCATAAGGACCCAAGCCGACTGCCTGGGGGAAGGGGCACTCCCCATAATGGGCTATATGGGGAGGCTCCACCCGAAAGGGGTGCCTTTTTTAAGCTTGCAGTAGATAAAAGGGTAGGGAAAATTGCCATTTTAGTACACCAAAGGGTCATAAAATCAGCTGCCAAGTGGAAGAAACGGTGGCTCTGAAAGCGAAGTATATCAAAGGATGCCACATTTTGGCAGAACTGACTACGCAACTGTATCAGAACTACTGAAAACCCGGGAAAAACGTGGCCATTATAGAAAATTCAATTCTTTTGGCTTATCCTTGAACTACACATTACATCCTCAGAGGCTCCTCTACCTCTCTTCAATTACCGCTACCTAGAACTGAATACCTGAAGAAAAGTTTTTGCTGTAGTGGAGCAAAACTGTGGAACTCGCTTCCGGTTGCACTTTGCTAATCTGAAACCCTTCCTATCTTTAATAATAGAATTAATGCACACACTTTTTCCTGATTTAAAAAACACTGTTATAATTATTAGATAATATCAGTCGGATCGATCAGTCAGATCGAAATTTTCTGAAAAATCTCGGATATCTTTCAATGCCTTTTTTGTGTGTTCTGGCAAGGCCGCTTTTTTTGTCTTTCTTAAGGACGGTGACCCCTAATAGGAAGGTATTTTTTCCTATTTGTGCCCATGTGGGATTTGTTACTCGTACCTAGGGCTGTTAAAATCCAAAGAGAAAATGGGGGGTTACCGTGCATTTTTCAGAGATAATTAGGCCCAAATATGGTAAAAAAGTGCTGATTGAGCATTTTTTTAAAATTAGGAAAAAAACTTTTTCAAATAAAAGATAGCCATTATTTGGCTTAAGTAGGAGATGAAGATGTCTAACTTGATAAGCGCTTTGTAATGAATAACAACATATACAATTCTCAACATGCTGCGGAATTCTATATGCGAATTTCCTCTTCTTGGGGCCATTATTTGTCCTAGTAGATTCGAACGTTTTGTAGAATAACTTTTGACAGACGGTTTTTCCTCTGAAAAAAAATATTTCACAATACCTTATAGTTGTCCTGCTTTTGACTGATTACATAAAAACTTGGTGTAACCGTGCATTTTTAAAAGTTAACTTCACTTTTTCCTAACTCACGCACGATATGTTTTCCATCGGTGACGATTTTCTTGACGCTCTCCTCCCCGGTGAGGAATAAAATGTAAGTCGAAGTGATGCATTTTGGGAATCGAAGATGGCGGAGGGGACGCGTGGTGAAAGGATGCAGCAAAGTAAAATCCTCGTAAAACGTCGATGGATTTCATCTCTGCCAACGGGGATTTTACAATTGCCTTATCAAAGAACATACTATAACGGAGAGCCGTTAGGCGATTTCATTGTTCAGTGAATGTTGTGCAGCCGAGAATCTTGGTTGTTTCGAGATTGTTGTGTACATGCTTGGAAGTTCTAGAAGGCTACTGCAAATTGACAGTGGGGTCAGACCAAGCCTGAAATATATGTATAGATAGATTAGCTAGCCTAACAGCGGCGCTCCCATAAATAAGCTGGTGTTCGTTTCTCAAAAAATCCGAAAACTCTTCGGGCCTAAAAATTTTGCGGGGCTATTTTCTGGCGCGATTTTCTTTCGAAAGTGTTTGCACAGCGCCGCAAATTTTGGCAAATTTTTCCCGCGAATTGCCCACAATAATCCGAACTCGAAAGTCACGCTACTGTTGTTTTTAAACTTTTTCGAGCTTCAAACTGTCCGCATGAAATATTTTCTTCTTCTTGCGCCGTGTTCCTTGGTTTTTTGTAATACAATGTTTCAATATCCTGTCATTAACTGTCAAGGCTTGTCAAATCATCTCCGACTTATTGGCTGTTCGCTTGAATGAACTGGAAACGTCGCTTATCTACAACAGCTAAATATAACTCACCCTAAACAAAACGGGTTATTGTTTTGGGTTTTCATCGTGTTCGGATCTTGACAAAATAATAACACGAAATGCCACTAAATCGGAATCTGTAGCTCTGAAGCGAACTGACCTGTCAGATCGAAAGCTGAAATTTCTCGTCAAGCTTTCGATTTGTACTTTCTCATTCGGCTAGATCGCTCTACTTCAGCAGGTCAACCTGGTTTTCATTCCATCGGTTGCTGCAGTTTATAACAGCTATCGACATTTTTCCAGACCGAGAGGAGGTAGGTTTTCTTTTAATATTTCATGGACTATCGGCCGGGTCAGTTAGGTGCCGTTTTTGTTTTTCTTTCAAGAAGTGGCTTCACAATTTGTTTACTCTTTTGACTCTTTCTAATCTCTTAGGAACAAATTACAAATGGAAAAATTTTTCATCAGATGTAAGCCTTAGATACGTTTCCTTTCCCTCTACTAAGAAAATGCCACACGTGGAAATGACAACATGTACCTTAAAAATAGGAGAGAAATCTTACTTTATTTCAGTGCAACTGTCTGAATCTGTCGGTTTTCGTGTTAGGGGTGATAGTTTAAATCTAAACAAGTAGTTTGCTTCAACTTTGTCCTTTCGACAGTGTCTTTTTACGACTTTCATTTTAAAACACTGTTTTAAAAGCATTCTAAATGAGAGAGAGGAAGGTCGTGCCATCATAAAACTTGTTACTTTTCTACTAATTATATTGTTCTGCGTTTTTATCTTGATCACGCTAAGCACTCATAAATTGGAGTGCATTTATGGTTTGTAAAGATTCTTCTCAACTTATTGGCCCCTAAAATACAGTACATTTCAGTTGTGCAGTTATTGACTCGTTATTCGCCGAAAGATGAAAAAACGACAATGGGAAACATAAAGGTAAAAACAGAATGCGGACCGCTGAGGAAACAGTGAAGTTGACCAATTTTTTCTTCAAAAAGAAGACTTCAGCACAAATTTCACCGGCAGCTCTTCTTGCAGTATTCTTTGGAAAGCTAATTAAGTTGAAGGAGAGTACTCGTTAAAC
This sequence comes from Siderastrea siderea, assembly GCA_964030785.1. Taxonomy (NCBI): domain Eukaryota; kingdom Metazoa; phylum Cnidaria; class Anthozoa; order Scleractinia; family Rhizangiidae; genus Siderastrea; species Siderastrea siderea. The sequence goes on along the minus strand of OZ034972.1, from coordinate 14,785,019 downwards.
TACAGTTGCTCTAACAATGCCATGATTTTAGCTTGCTGCCGGTAGCGTCTCGACAGATTTGTCAATGTAAAAACGAATTTCTTTATACTGATTCGCATGTATCCTGTCAACAATCAAACAACTTTGCTAAAATAAATAGTATTGCTACGGCATCTGGCAGTTTACCGGCAAAAGTTACCCAGAAAAGGTTTTCGGAACTGCTTCTAAGCACATGTAAATTATGGAGGAAAAATGGCATAAGTTTTTCGCCTGCGAAGTATTATTCGGCAAAGAGTTTTAACTCACAATCAAGTGTTGTATTATTTTGTTCCGAAGGTTTAAAAAATTACTCGGAACAATTCTATTCGATCATTCACTTTAACATCTTAAGAATATCATTTTCGACGAAGGACTTCTCTCAAATAAACGATTCTTATAATTTAAATCCACAATCAAATAGGTAATTTGCTTTACCGTGGAAGTTTAACCGAAAGGTTGACGCTCGCGTGGTCTTTTCAAAAGGTCGCTTTCCAAATATCCTCTGAAAAACAAGTCTGTTCAGCTAACAAGCCGGGATCTACCATTCGTCGATCTTCTCGCCAAGTCAACTTCGTCCTTCCCGTGCTACTTTCCTTGTTTAACTTGTTGTCGGAGGTCGGTGTCGGTGTTTGTTTTTTGTCGTGCAAGCGGTGGCGCTTCGACGGTCCGGATTCTTTCATAAACCTACCATTTCGTTTTGGTTTCACGTTCCCCATTTGCGGGTCAACACTCCCACATCGGAAGTGAAATACAAAAGCAACAACTCTAAAAACCTGAAGAGTGAGAATGACCACTACACATACAGGAAATGCATTCGCGCGATCGTGCGGGATGAAAGCGCAATGCGCAGAAAATGTGCGCTTTAGCAATAGGGGCCACCGTCCTTAAGTCAAGCTAGATTGAAATCGCCTCCAATTATTATGTCTGCGCAGCAGAAGCCTGACAGATGGTTGAAAAAGTTATGAAAAAAAGTGGGTCGTCTTCGTTGGGGGCATAGATATTGGCTAAGGTCAGAGGTTAGTCATTTGCTTTGATGTCGCACAAGATGAAGCGACCGTTAAAGAATCTCCAGACTAAAGTTGTTGTTGAAGAAAATACTGGCGCCCGTTTTGTTGTGGTGCAGCAACTAAAAAAAAGCTTTGAACCTCCACTCACTGGCCCATAAATCTGAAGTGTTCTTCGAACAATGGACCTCCTGTAGCATATATATTGAGAACTTTCTTGATCGCAGCCAATTAATTTAGTATTGTTTCCTAATCCCCTGGCATTAAACGACGCAATTTTCAGATCCATTGTCTTGTATAGGAAAAAAGGAAAAAGAATTGGCTTCCCAAAATTCCTTTTTGTCGCAGCTTGGCGCCAATTACATTCTTGCTCTTTATTAATATTGAATTGTATTTAACCCTGAGGTAAAAAGCCTTACGAAACAGAGATGTGCAGTGCAAAGGTAAGAGGTTAAACTGCCGGATAAAAAAAGGGTAAGTAAAGTTTTAAAGCGTGACCTAGATACTGACAACTAGCGAAGGCCACGAAACACGAACTAGTGTCTAAAAAACTTCGATCTCTGAACATCTGGTAGTTAGTACCTTGAAGTCTGTGGCCAAAGGAGGGAATTTTTTGGCAATCTTTGTAACGGAGGAATCGAGCCAGAACAGGTCGAGGTTGTCCTCTCTTCTCTTCCCAATGCGGTGGACGCGTGGAATTTGAACGTTTACAACACAAAAGTGTGTATACTTAAAGGCCAACAAATCTAAAAAACGAAGCGAATAAATACAGAAAATGAAGAAAAAATTAAGCTTTTTGACGTTAGTCTGGTTGGGTTCTGTGCACATGCCCTAAACGATACATGAATTTTGAAAAAAATCTTGACATGAAATGGAAGGGACTTTCAGCTTAATGTTGTAAACATTTGGCTGCAATGTGGCTAGATAACGGCCACGAAAATAGCATAGAAACGTACAAAATGAGAACTAAAATGGTTTATTTTAGTTTGTTTAACCCTTTTCGGCCAAAATGGGGGGATGCATGTTTTTTACCTCTGAGAGGCTAAGCAAATTCAATCATATTTTAGTAACGTCAACGGCTTTTCCATCAAGCGATCACTAGGGAACTTGAGCAAACACGACGGCAACGCCAAGGAAAACGTCACTCTAAAAATGACTTCCCAGTATTTCAAACTTTTTCGCGATAGTTTCAACTCGTTCAATCTGTCTAATGTAGCCGAACAATCCGGGAGCTGACTCTGTAAGGACGGCGTTACAGTTCAGTTGGGAAAAAGAAAATTCACTGTCGTGTGTTCTACATAAAACTTTGAATTTGGTCATTTCACGTTGTTGTTTTGCAGAAGACGGCAAAGAAATGTACCAAAATCTGCACTGCACGTGCAGAGTCATTGTTTTACTAATTAAACCTTTTGTTTAGTGACGTTCTCGTCAGCCGTCGCCGTCGTGTTTGCTTAAGTTCCTTACTGACTTTTACAAGCAACGGTTTAGAAAGTATAGCCCATTGCATAGTGTCTGATTTTGGAAAGTTTGGGAAATTCTGCCAGCGATTACAAACAAAACATTCATTGACAGAGTTCTTGCGAAATCGATGGCAACTAGTTTGGTTAATCACTTGGTACTCTTTGCAAGTTAAATAACCTCGAATTAGATGAAAAATATGTAGCTCTTGTAGAAATTGTCATTTTGTGCAATTTGGTTGCAAATTGCTGGTATAACTGCCAAAAAAGAAAGGAATTTGGGACTAAAAAGGTAGCTTTTTTACTAATAAAAATCCCAGCGTTTAAGGTTAAAAAGACGAACTTTCAAATTGAAAATTCCACAGTGTCCCAGTGGCACATGCAAACATTGGAAGCGAAATACCCGGGACAAGGCGCTGCGTTGAGCTGTGAAATTGTCAAAACACTAATTAAATTTGCAATAATTTTCGAAAGTGTAGCAAAGTATATAAGAAAAAACCGCCACTGTTTGCTTTTGCCACCTGCCGTATGATTACAAACAAGGATCGATTAAAACTTTTTGATCTGGCCAATGAGGAGGTACGAGAATTCTTTATCAAGAACATGAAAAGAGAATACCTTTCAAACAACATTTCTCTCTCGTTTTTCTTTAAATAGAAGGGGTCAAACACTACTTTCTTGAAGTTTTCCATAAACGTCTACAAGTAGAATTTTGAAAACAAATTTTAACCGATAACAAAAGTTCATTGCAGTAAGCGGCTTTCTAATCTATTCTTAGGAGGTTAAGCATTCATCACTTGTGAGGCGACACCAGGAATTGTTCGGAAAGGAATACTGATTATGCAATCTCATCGACTTGTGAGGTGAATTCAAATCCTAAATTAGCGGAAGTCTGCAAAAAAACATGAGTCGCTACGTCGGGGCTCTCTTAACAAATTTAATCCTTTATCTCTTCGCAACACTGAGCATATATCACTGATCGTCTGCGAGATCATCGACTGAAGGAGTATATATCGAGATCAGTATTTGCTGATAACTCATCATAATCGCCAGCTATCCATGGCAAAAATGGAGGACATTGAAACAGGCAATTACGGTAATGACAGCTTTTGTACTGATAATGAAAGTGATGACGATCTATCCCCAATCACAAGGAAAAAAAGTACAAAAAAGAAGAGACGGCGAAAGCGGAGCGCTTCGTTGCCATTTATTGAAGATCACACGGGACTTTATAAAGGCTTGGTAGCCACAAAGACCCCGCAGTTAGTGGAAGCCAAGGAAAGCCAGCAAATGACACGGAATCGAAAGAAATGGGAATATGATTCTGAGGAAATGACCGAGACAGTTAAATCGCTTAACGAGCAGAGTTCGACGCGAAGAAGCTCTAGTATGCCAGAATTTTATCATTTTTCACATAGCAAAAAGGATGAATCGTCTCAGCATTACACAACAAAAGAAAGTGGTTCCAGACAGCGAAATAAACTCACTGTGGCTGAGACGGATTTGGAACTTAAAGAAGAACGTTTTAAGCTGCCTGTAATTTCTAGTTCTATTTCGTCGAAAAGCTCTCAAGGCCAAAAAGAAGAAATAGAGGCGCTAAGCCACACTGTAGAAAGCACGAAAATTCAACGCAAAACATATCTACCACGTATTAATTCAAACAACGGAAGCATCTTTATGAAATCAAGGTAGAAACGAGAAAAAGTCGCGATTAAGTGAGAAAGGTTTAAAGGAGCTCATATTCGGCAAACAAGTGTGTCTATAGCTTGTTTATTCTTGATGTGACAGTGAAGTTTATTGTCGGGTATAAAAATTATCTTACAGTTTGGAACTTGCGGAGCCCACGCTGCGTAACTAAATTTGTTGTATAGAAGAAAAGAAAACATCTGCTTATAACTTTCTTCTCTCCAACAGGGCTGTGGAAGTTGATTGATAAACATTTACGTGCCTTTAGGAAACCTACACGCAAAATTGTGCAACGTAAACATTCAAAAGATTGTAAATATTCTAATCAGTTTTATTGCTAAATATAACGATAATAGTTCTTAAGCTAAACTAAATTGTTCTTGATGTCTATACTAAATATTAGCCTATCTTGCTGTGTACATGGCAACATCTAGTGGAGTTTACATTTTAATAACTATTTAAAAGATTAGCTTGATAGCAAATGTTTATCTTTAGTATCTTTAAAGGAAAAAGAAAAATACGAATTCACATTAAATGTAACGTTGGTGTGTCGTGTAAATTATTCTGTGTTATTTTTAACTGTGTTTATAGTTACATGCACTCGGTTTATTTTCAGCAATAGATAAAAATAACTAACAAAGCGCTTATCTACCGGTTAGGTCTTACATCTGTCGCCAAGCACTTGCCTATGAGGATCATTGCGTAATTCCCGCTATTGAACAACTTTCTTCGAGCCAGGAATACACCATGAGTAAAAAGCGTTGGCCGGATCCAGTGTGTCGATGGCTTTATATAAATACCATCAAATTAAATGATAAAAAGAAAAATTTGCCGAAAAATATCACTTAATGAATCTCGCCATCAAGATTAGATCCGGCGACGTTCGAGCTAAAGCAGTAAATTGTATTCATGTTTTAGCGATTATCAATGATTTCAAATCACATAATTATCTATTCGTTATAGTTTTTAAAGCAAAATTAGCACTCTCTTAATGAATTATATCGTATAGTTCTTAAATAATTCTAATTAAAAAACAAGCTTTTTTGGTTACTTTACCTTACATATTTCATCTGGTTTCTAAGAGAAAAGGTTTCGTTTATTTCCACAATTCCACGAAACCGACCGGAACCGCAGGTCTGGTGTCGCCCCAATTTTTTATTTCAATATCTCTTTCATTATGAAAACTGAAAAGGTGAAGGAGTGACAGCGACATTAGGACGCCAAACGAGTCACGTCCCGAATGACTTGGCTTCAAAATGATCACGATTGGAATACGCTGGACAGACACATTAGAAAGATAGCTAGTATTCTTGTTTTTTAATCCAGGACCTCTCTGAAGATCACTGAGTGAGAGAACCTCCTGCATGGCTAAACATTATTATTAGTTTTATTTTAAGCTATTATTATTATCATTTTTATTAATTTTCAACCGCTTAGGTTGAAACACCTTCACTGCGATGATCTACATATAATTCTATCTTTATCTGCAGTTCAAATATATGAATTTCATATATTAATGTTGATTTATTCTCCATCTACGGGATAAATACGAACTCTCAATTGACCAGCTTCCAGTTGGCTTGATAGCTCAGTTCGTTAGAGCGCTGCACCGGTATCGCAGAGATCATGGGTTCGATTCCCGTTCAAGCCGGAATTTTTTCAGGTTTCTTCTTTTCAACCGCTTAGGTTGAAACACCTTCACTGCGATGATCTACATATAATTCTATTGTTATTATTATTATTATTATTATTATTATTATTATTATTAGCTTTCCAAGGCAAAATGATAACCCATATTAACACCAGACCCTGTCAACAAAATGAGATCAGCAGGGTCGCAAATTTTTTAGCATATGGTACCGTCACTTGACGAAATGTGCAAGAACTGCTTGATGAATTGATTATTCATTAGGATTTAGTTATACCAAATAACGTTTTTCTTGATTTTTTAAAATTAATAGGCCATTTCCGAGTTCTCTTGTACCTCTTTTTCAAAGCGAATCTTGGTGCATGGGCTTTCATATGAAAATGAGTTTTTATTCACTTGCAGATAACACTCATTTTCATATGAAAGGTTTTGCACGAGGCCTCGCTTTGAAAAAGAGGCACAAGACTATTCGGAAATGGCCTATTTCATTGTCAAAGCGGCCGAAAGACTCTCGGGAAATTTCTTAGCTACCTCCAACCTCGTTCCCAGTATCTCTCTTGTCCCCAACTCCCTCGCTTCCGGAGTTGGGGTGAGGTGGAACAAGGTTGAGCCTCTCTTTCAGGCAACAACGCCGGAAGGAGCGGATGTCGACCCGAATTAACCCCTAGATATCCCTTAGAGAAAACTGCTAGATACTGAGCCTATGAATAAAGTAAAACAGGGACGTTTTGAATTTTATGTCTAGTGAAGTAGGATGGATGTAAGCTAGACTATGAGTAATCTCTCTTCCCGCTGGGGGATTGTCGAACAAAAAGAACTCGCGAGCAAACGCGAAAATCGCCTGCAGTGTGGGACCGTGACGCCATTGTGGCGAGTCGGAAGGAAATAAGCTACGTCAAACTCGCTACACAAGTAGGTCACCACACGCGGGTCACGTTTCCACACGGCAGGCGATTTTGCGCTCGTCCGCTTGTTCTTTGTGCTTAACTGTCCCTGAGCGGAATGAGAAACCGCTCGACAGTTAGATAAAAAATAAGTTTTGATGCATTTGCCTTGCATCCTTTCATGCAAATAAACAAAACAAACTGTCAAAATTCGTTTCGAAAATGTCTGTTTGTGAGAATGCAACCTGCAGCATCGCAAACAGAATGCGGTGTGGGTCTGTACCATTTGCAAGAAAATCCAGAAACTTCGGTTAGAATCCAAAAGGATCGTAAGAAAAAAGAAAACCCTCACCAATACTCAACGGTAACCCCAACCGGTTTTATCCCGCAAATGGTGAACACTTTGTTGCTCCAACTACTAACCAACAACGAAGGAGAAAAGGGGGGGCGGGGGGGGGGGGGGTTCAGTAGGAAGAGAAAAGACAACACCATGTTATGTCACACAAGTCACATTACACTTTAATTTAGTCCCTACCATAACACATCACTACTACACATATATCACATTTTTTCAGAACCACAACACAAAGTGCCTGGGACAGTGAAGCAGCCATATTGCATCAAAAGCGTTCCTCGCTTACTGTCATTCGAAATGGCCCCTACACTGTCCAGGGTGCAGTACTTGGACACATTACTGATTGATTTCGCTGGCTTGATACTGTCGATCTCAGACGTCCTCATGATCTGAGGTTTGTGGAAAGCAAGACAACCCAAGATCGGCAACGCTCAACTTTCGATGAATGAATTGCTGCTTGCATTCTCCTCTCAAATCCTTAGATAATACTTTTCCTAGACTTAAGGCTTATCACTAGTATAGGACGATAGGACTTGTCCAAGGAAGCCTGGGTTCGACAGTAGCTTTGCTTCTAGCGTTCCTAGCCCAATAAAATGGGCCATTCTGGAGTCACTTCCGGGATAATATCCATTTCAGGGATATTGCGTCCGCAAGTTGGTAGCGGAATGCGGGGCTTGAGACATGTTTGACGAGACATTGCCGTGAAAGTTTGCAAACTGCTGACCTCCATGATAGTAGTCCTTGCCGGCAGCATGATCACCGCCTGGCATATAAAATGGATTAGAAGACGACCCAGCTGTCTGCGAAGCACTGGAATACGCATGTGCACCATGCACGACAGGACCTTGTTTCTGCGCATGCTGTGACTGCGCATTGTAAAGGTACTGATCGTTGCGGTATTTAGAATTATATTTCTTTTGTTTGTAATGGGGCTTGTTGTTGCCAACACCTTGTGGCATGGGCCCGCGTGGAGACTGCGAGTTATATCCACCCATATGCATCTGTTTGCCTGGGTACCCAGTCATCGAACGAGCAGGCCCCCACGTGCTGTGATGCTGGTTGGGCACAAATGGTGGGGTCTGGTGCAGAGGAATAGCCTGCTGTTGTGGTTGCTGGTGCTGTTGCTGCTGTGCTTGTCCAGGACTGCTCCTGTCCGTGGAGTTACGCTCAGAGAAACTTGTGTTTTCTTGCATTACTGGCGGAACTTGACCCGCATGGAATGCCTGAAAGTTTGAAAACAGCTTAAACATCGAAAAACACGCAAAGGAACGTACACAACACACAGTTATGCAATATATTACAAGAAATCTTCCGCGACATCAAATAATGGCGAAAGTTTGACGAAAGTCTTGACAAGTTCTCTAAATTTGCTAGGAATAAGTTTCGTGAAATGTCGCCCCTTCAAAATCACCAATCAGACAGTAACCGGTGAAAATGTGATCAGTACCCTCTAACAAACACACAGTAGCAGGCGTGAAAAGAATCTTTTTCTTGAAATGATTCATGTTCAGTGGAGTCACCGTTAGTTGTAAAAAACAACGATTGCTGTATATTTAACAATTATCCTGCGAAATCGCGCGGAATATCACCTGATACTTAGCCGACGAGGCCGTAGGCCGAGTTGGCTAAATCAGGGGATATTCCGCAAGATTGAGCAGGATAATTGTTTTATTATTCAACAAATTCTCATCGACTACTATTTTCATAACGAGAAAAACTATGGTTCTATGATGAAACGCTAAAAGCTAGCAACACGTAATAAAAATCAAAACAGAACTTCAAGAAATCGAAGTTTAATACCGTTCACTTAAGAAAGACTTATTTACAAACTCATGTTTGGAAATGACAAGACAAAGGAAAAAAAGTACTGCTACCCTACCGAGAATAAGTCCTCTTCCTGTGAATTAAAATCTTTTCAACTTTAGTCTTTACAACTTTCCGTGAGCAAGTGTGCAGCCTGCTTCGTTCGCAATAGCATTTTCTTGGTTGAATTCTCACTATGAAAATTCCAAGTCAACCTCTGGATATCTTTGTGAGCTGAAGCAAATACTTGGTGACTTTTTGAGAGCATTTAATCGTGGAAAGTTTCTTCCAGAGAGTTAAAATTTGCGGAGAACACTGCTAAAACTGCCTCGCTTTTCAAAATGGCCGCCAAACAAGCAATGAAAGAAAATCTGCAGTGCACTTCCAAATATGGTCATTTACGTATATCGCAGGATATCTGTCATGTAGGATGACAGATACTGAGGGCTTCCTTACCATATATGGGCATAGTGACAATTTGTTGAATAATATATATATATATATATATATATATATATTTATTATTCAACAAATTGTCACTATGCCCATATATGGTAAGGAAGCCCTCAATATCTGTCATCCGTACATGACAGATATCCTACGATATACGTAAATGACCATATTTGGAAGTGCACTGCAGATTTTCTTTCATTGCTTGTTTGGCGGCCATTTTGAAAAGCGAGGCAGTTTTAGCAGTCTTCTCCGGAAATTTTAACTCCGTGGAAGAAACTTTCCACGATTAAATGTTCTCAAAAAGTCAACAAGTATTTGCTTCAGCTCACAAAGATATCCAGAGGTTGATTTGGAATTTTCATAGTGAGAACTCAACCAAGAAAATGCTATTGCGAACGAAGCAGCACAATTGCTCACGGAAAGTTGTGAAGACTAAAGTTGAAAGATTTTAATTCACAGGAAGAGGACTTATTCTCGGTAAGGTAGCAATATTTTTTTACTTTGTCTTGTCATTTCCAAACATGAGTTTGTAAATAAGTCTTTTTAAGTGAACGGTAGTAAACAACTACTTCGATTTCTTGAAGTTCTGTTTTGATTTTTGTTAAGCTTAAGCTTATGTGTTGCTAGCTTTAGCATTTTCATCATAGAGCCGTAGTTTTTCTCGTTCTGAAAATGGTAGTCGATGGGAATTTGTTGAATAATAAAACAATTATCCTGCTCAATCTTGCGGAATATCCCCTGATTTAGCCAACTCGGCCTACGGCCTCGTCGGCTAAGTATCAGGTGATATTCCGCGCGATTTCGCAGGATAATTGTTAAATATATATATCTTATTAGATGTGTCGGCGTGAAGTATCGCCGTCTATTTTTACTAGTTGTGCTGTGTTATAATGAGGCCGCAGGACGAGTCAAAATACAAACAACCTTAACCTTTTTTCAGTAACTTGAAAGGAAACTACAAGTGTAATAGGATGAGCGCACGCACGGTACTGTACAATAACCAACTGTGCAAAACCAATTATACAATATCGTGGGATATTTGTACTCGTTTCGTGCGCTCTCCGGGATTTGGATAGTGATGTCTGATATCACGTGTGCTCAAGGTAGATTTTTATTTAGCTGCAAAATGATAATCACTCTTATTTACATGTATTGCATTTGACTTGACACTGTATCACCACAGCTGAGATGTCAACAGATTCAAATTACAACAAGCTCCTATTTAGAGCTGTGTATTAGCCATTTTTCGTGAAAATAATAAGAAAAGTTGTAGGAGACTACTAGGTTTACATACACACTTGCACTCACACAAGCAAATGAATCAATTACCTGCATTTGCTGAGCTGGGTAGATCATTTGTGGTACTGCAGAGGATAGCTGCTGACCCACTGACACTGCAGGGTGGGGCTGCATGTGCTCTTGGGAAGGCATGGGGTACACTGAAGAGTAATACATCAGCTGTTGGTTTGCCCACTGCTGGTATAGCTGCACGTGGTACTAAAAAAAAAAAATTAATAAAAAATGAAATAAAAGAACAATTTACAGGAAGAAAATGACTACTAGTTGAAACAGGGGACCATTGCTTAATACCTCGCTGTTACAGCCACCTTTTTTGGACCATTACGAAGCTCAACAAGGCAATTTCTCACGTAAAAACAAAAAACAACAACAACTACAACAACAACAAAACGGTCAACCTAGTAACCGAACCTCGTTCTTACAGCTTTTCCCTCATTTTTTAAATTTTAAAAAAGGGAAACGCCCAAGGAACAAGGTTGCTAGTAACTGACTTTTTAGTGACTGCACTGGATTGGCCAATTGGCACAATGGAGGGGAGGGCTCACACGCTGATCCGAGTTCCGATACATACCTGGAAACCAAGATTGAAGAAATAACGTAGAGTATTTGGGTCTGAAATATAAAAGAATAAGTAGTTAATGTGTTTACCTTTCACTTAGCTAGAAAAGATCGTCTGCAAAATAAATATCGAATATTCTTAACTGATTTAAGTTTTATTTGACATTGTATACATGTCATTACAAATACAGCTATTTCATTTAACGTATGAAAGCTTAAGCCTATGCAACAAGACCGCAGGACAATATGGGATTCTTATGCCTAAGTTCACCAAAATTAGCAGTACCTTTCTTGCAGTGCAATAGCAAAGCATATGAAAGATTTTTTATAGTAAAAATAAAAAATAATAATTAAAAAAAAAACATGAAAGAATTATTTTCAGATAGAGTTCTCGCTTAAAAGGTAATTTTTAACCTCACTGATCTTTCTGCCTACTCGGTTAAAACGGCAAATTTAATTTATGTGGGTACAGGTGGAGCACGTGCATTGGTATGTAAATTTGAAGTAGGAAAAGGACCATCATGAAATATGTGGAATATGAATTTTCGCACATTATAACAAGTACTAACAACTGAAAATGAAAAGCCGAATCAGGATTGCCACTGATAATAATTGGATGGTGCCCATTTATTACTTGCACTAAGAAATATGAAGTTCCTGACCAACTGTAGGCTCAGTCTCCAGCCGTGAGTGTCTTGATGTGCCCGCCATTCTCGCCACCTTCACGGCTGGGCGCACGGGTTTGGTTACATGTCCGTGATGTCATTACAATTTTAATAATTATGCAGACAATCCGCACGTCATTTGCTAAAATTTTATGTTTTTTTTTATTGTCTTGAAAAAAAGCAAAATGCGAAAAGCATGCCTGAAACGTCCTCCTAAAAGTGTGAAATTTCAAGAGAAAGACGAAATCCCGCTAAATATGTCGCATATTCTGCCCCGCAAATTTCAGGGGGCTTGTCTCTGATTGGTCAGTCTAAACAATAACCAAACCCGCGGGCGCATCTAGACACTCACGGCTGGAGACTGAGCCTAGACCAACTGCTGACAACCGTGAAACTAAGACATACTTGCAACTACCCACACTACCCTTCAGTCTTGTCGGGTAAGCTTGACATGATCTGACAACCTTAATTGAAATAGCTGTATACGTAAGTAGCATATACGAGAAGAATGAAACCTAAGTTATTATAACTGTATAACAGACAAGAACATTAACTCTAGGGTTGTTCAGTTTTCTTGGTCGTTATATAACTTACTGCTGTAATATATGAATTTTCATATACTAATATTCATTCTCCATCTACGGGATAAATACGAACTCTCAATTGACCAGCTCCCAGTTGGCTTGTTAGCTCAGTTGGTTAGAGCGCTGCACTGGTATCGCAGAGGTCAGGGGTTCGATTCCCGTTCAAGCCTGAATTTTTTCAGGTTTCTTCTTTTCAACCGCTTAGGTTGAAACACCTTCACTGCGATGATCTACAACTAATTCTATCTTTATCTGCAGTTCAAATATATGAATTTTTCATATATTAATATTCATTCATTCTCCATCTACGGGATAAATACGAACTCTCAATTGACCAGCTCCCAGTTGGCTTGATAGCTCAGTTGGTTAGAGCACGTCACAGATATTGCAGAGGTCAGGGGTTCGATTCCCGTTCAAGCCTGAAGTTTTTCAGGTTTCTTCTTTTCAACTGCTTAGGTTGAAACACCTTCACTGCGATGATCTACACGTAATTCTATATAACTTACTGTTAATCACACATTAAGATATTCATAAACTGAAGGGCAGATTATTTCAGATAGATTAAAAAGTATTTGAAGAAGTTCTCCTTTTACTCATAACAAGATCAGTCTTAATTGCTTGTTGGCTTTTCAGACAGTCTGAGATACAGGCCTTTTTCGTTAGCAGTTGTTGACGCCAACACAGTTGGGTTGATCAGTTTAATTTCCAGTTCAGCCATGGCTTTGGTAAACCCTGCCCAAACCTTGTTTAAATAATCAACCCAAGATAATTCAAACGAAACGAGAGCTGTTTGCTGGGACTGAGAACATTAACGCACCTTCCGGCAGATCGGAGCCGTCACTTTCCATGGATATTCCTTGAGGCATGCGCGGCTGATTGGTCATGTTTGGCACTTGTGTATACATCACATGAAGGAAAGGCAAATACACAGCCTGATGCTGGGAAACTGTGGGGGAGGCAGATGGTGCAGGCTGTGCTCCTTCACTGCTCTGGTTGGTGTCTAAGGGGGTGGGGCTGGGGGCTTGTGCTTTAGCGTTCGTGTCATGGTTAGGAATGGGGTTTTTAACTGTGGTGGCTTTATCTTCAGATGTGTTCTTGTTCACCTTGTTGGGCTGTGAAGAAAAACAAATACACCTAAACCTCTTGAATGCAAACAACGAGAGGACTGAAAGTTATGAACAAACAACAGATAACAAAAACAAATAGGGTAAAGGTACTCACAGCTAAAATAGAAGCTGAAGGGTTCTCTTGTTGCACAATTTCTGAAGCTGGGGCTGGTGTAATTCCCACTGACACTATCAGACAAAAACACAAAGTTAGTCCACTCTGGTTAGCAAAAGCAAGGGTGTGTATTGGTAGTTAGTGTATTCGAGTTTTCATCCAACTTTTTGTCAGAATGTATGAAGGTCAGTGGTTCAAGGCCAATCTCTACATTGTGTTGTGTTGTTTCCATGAATGAGCAACCTCATTGCTGTCCCTCTCTACCCATATGTATTAATGGGTACCAGCGGAAAAATGGTGGGGTTAGCCCTTCAGTGGACTAGCATCCAATCCAGGGGTTAGTGGTAACAGAGTGTGTTCATGGCGGCCATGTTGGACCAGCAAAACAATAAAAACTATTAGCATAAAAATAAAACTTTTTTCCCAGTGGAAAGGAATTCTATTGTTTTTCTTCTCCAGCATGGCTGCTGCGAACACACTATATACCCCGAGTTGTTTCATGCTACAAAAACAGGAGTTAAGGACTGGCCATGACAGCTGCTTGTGTCCAATGTCCATCTTTACCTTTTGATTCTGGATTACTTGCTAGCCCAACACAAGATAACCCTAATTAACACGAGAGTTACTACAGTCGATTTCACATTACTTTGCCAACAGCATTTCACATGATGTGACTGTTTCAAAATTTGCCGTATGAGGCCAGATGACAGATTAGCCAGTTTCCAAGACAAATCTTTGAGAAAATGATCCACGTATTAGGCATTTGTTTCAACCTTAAAATAACCCCATCAAATTCAAAGATTTCAATTTTGTTGACACTGAACTTTGTTTGGAAGTCTCCAATTTCATTCGTTGATTGACAATGTACCGGTAACTGGGTAGCTTGTTACCTAGTTCACAATTTGTCAACCAACTTTGCAACACAGCAAGGTAAAGCAATGTAAAATCAAACTGAAAGAGATTTCAATCCCCAAGAAAGACAGGGGAAGCTTACAACAGGGGGGTCTTACACGTATTTCAAATCACGAACGTCTGAGAAAACTAAAAGACTGTTAACATTTGTTACAGCACTACAACAGGACAAAAAAAAAGCCGTTCTCCCCTTTTTCTCCTTAATACATGTACAACCAGCCTCGCTAAAAGCCTATAGGACTCAAGACCAAACTTGATTTACCTTGACACAATTCTGCTGTCTTGATCATTGATCCTTTCAGATCCTGTTTCATAGTTTGATTTGTGTTCGTCTAACACTTAAGGTACAATTGTAGCATTTCACTTCTGACCAACAAACGGAAGGGGGAAGGAAAGGGGGAGGAGAAGAAAGCTTTTGAAAAGTATGTCCTTCACACAAGGGTCCTGGGTCTGTCAAGAAACCAAACAAGGGCAGGGACTAACAGCTTGGCCATTAACCTTCCTGCCTGTCAAAAAACAAGCTAACAAAAAAACAAACAAATAAACAAACCTAGTGTTGAAGGTGCGATGATTTTGCCATCTTTACCAGGTAAATCCTTTACTTTAATTTCTCCACCCTCATTAAGAGGCTCTGCAAATGTAACAGTCTTTTTTTCAGGAGCAGAGGAAGCAGAACTCTCTCCAACAAGAGCTGATTTAAGGCTTGGAGTGTCCTCTTTTCTTAGCAGCTTTATATCGTCCTTCTGTGTTTCCATGTGATCTTCAGTTTCAGCAGCTTGTTGTGGTTTGCTGTTGAGGTTGTTCATCCGTATGACGCCCCTAATGCCTTGCTTCAGCGAAGGTTGCTCTTCCATCTTCTTTACCTCTGCGTCAACCTCTTTGGCGTAACTTTCTGGGGTTTTTTCCTGTGTTTTTGTACCTTTGTTTTCAGGTGATTCCTTTGCCCAAGAAGTTCTTGGTTCAGCCACATCAACAGATTTTACCTCCTCAACATTAGGTTTTGGTGCAGTGGTTTTTTGTTCTATGGAGAAAGGCAAAGCTGTTGCTGGTTGTTTTGTATCATTTGACAAAGCTCCCTTTGAGAGATCAACTTTGCCTTTTACAAGTTCCTCTTCTGTTACTACAGCTTGTTTAGGAGATTCACTCTGCTCTGTCTTGCCGCTTTCCAAAGTAACATTGTTACTGCTTGTTTCTGGCAACTTAACTTCCATCTTCTTTGCAGCTTCTCCCAACTTGTTCACGGCATCAACATTATGAGAAGCTGGTTCTTTGAACTCTTTAGTCTGGGGTCTTTCCTTTTTAGTTTCTGGTTCCTTTTCTTCTACCTTGGCTGTGTGTGACTGTTGAGTTGCTGGTGAAGTCGGCACACTGGTAGGTTTGTTTTCTGTAGCTGCACTGGCTTGGTTCCCTTCCTTGGGCACCATGGGCACTGTTTTTCCTTGAGCGTTTTTCAGACGACTCCAGAACTCAGCAGGGCTTTGATCTGGTGCAGCTTCAGTGGATGGAGGCTTCTCTTCAGCCTGTTGAGTCTGAATAAGTAACATTGAAATACGTTATAGAATTACAACACAGTGCATGAAAAAATGTAGCTTAAGGCCAGTTAACCTTGAAATGTAGTCTCAATTCACAAGCAAGGAGTCAAATCACTTCTCCCAACTGAAACACTCCCAACTCATCAATATTATCAAACAAATTTTCCCCAGCCTGTTTCTCAAAACACCCCATAACTTTCAGGAACCAAATTTTTTTTATGCACCCAATGTTCTTCAACAGAGACTCAACTTTTAAAAGACTTTTTTAGAAACTTAGTTTTAAAAACTAAAATCTTTTTATAATTTTATGGAACACATTGGCCATTTGCAAGTTTGCAATAACAATTGCCTCATAAGTCCCACTAGCTGGAAGCTACTACATGTTCTTTGCACCCCGCTTTGCACCCCTGTCTCCAGGTGCCAAGAGACAGAGAAACACCGCACAAGTAAATTTTGTTCCTTTCTCTTTCTTCTTTTTTTCACTGCACATTATTATAAGTTTTACAATTCAAGATGGAATGTCACTTGTATACTACATAACATAACAGTGTCAATCGAATATAATGTGAACACTTACATGTAAATTTGGCTTTGAAATCTTACACGTAGGCAATTTCAAATAAGAACTCAAAATTTAGCAAATAAAAACAAACAGACAGTGATGGAGCCACTTGTGTCTTTTTGCAAAAAAATTCTTTTACTTTCTCTATAGTTATTTCAAGGTTTAATAACAGCATCTGCGATTTTTTGGATTCAGACAGTAAGACAGTGTGTCATCGATCCTCTGTTTTCCATTTAATGCTCTTTACACTCACAATAACTTTAAGCTAACAGTCTGAACTGTTGCTCTCAGAAAAGGAACAGACAAATACAGAGTCTGAGTCAGACAACTGTGCACTTTGCTGACAAACTTAATTGGACACAAATAAATACATTCAAGTAAGAGAAAAAACACATAAGGTCTCATGAGAAGGGTGCAAAACAGTCAAATACTGGATACTGATAAAAGGTTATAAAAATTGGCAACAATGTTAATCAATTTGAATGCAAGTTTTACATACCGGCAAAGCTGGAAATGCTGCAGGATCTTTCTCTTGTAATTCTACTAGCTTCACTTGTTCCTTTAAAAAACAAACTTAAGAGTTAACTACAATGTAAAAAGAGTTTAATAATAATATATTCATACACATGTAAGTGAAAGTTTATTTGAAGAGTTAAATCTTCACATCATCAGCCTGGTAGTTTGTTCAAAAGTTAGTCTTGAGCTCTGTTAACTTCATTCATCAAAATCAGCTACTGGGTCCAAGAACCAGTCAAAACCAGCATCTTATGATAATGTCACGGTTGCAAAAGGCAACAGCAACTTACACTCATAGCAAAAGAAAGAAATATAGTAATGAGAAGAAAAACCATTACTACTCAGGGTTCTCCCTAACAGCCAGCAGCCGGCAGAATTAACCGGCTACTTGGGTCGTTTGTGCCGGCTACTTTTGTGATATATATGTATATATATATTTTTTTTACTGGCACAGATATATGAAAATGAAAACCACTGAAGGCATGAGTTTATACAAATAAAATTGAAAAGTTACGATTACTTCTGGAACTGACCTTATTGAAAATTTGTGCTCAGAATCAAGGAAATTTCTGTTTCTGGGGACTTAAAATGTAAAAATTTCCTTGGGGGGGCATGCCCCCAGACCCCCCTAGAAGGGATCGCCTTTGGTGCTTGATAATCACTATCCACCTACTTAGAAATTTTTGCCAGCTACTTGAAAAGTTGTGGACAACCCTGATCACTACTGGATGTTCACAGCTTTAAGACAGTTGGGTTTTGAAGGTCAAACTTCACATATTATTGAGCAAGGCAGTGCGAATGACATCTGAACTTTTCATTTAACATGACATTAAAACATGAAACTCACTTCTATTAGTCTTGCTTCTTGATCCTCCTGCTGCATTTGCCGCTCGTCTCGCCCCCTGGGGTAACGGCCCCTACCTCTGCCCCTTCCAAACTTGTCACGTGAACCTGGACCAGATCGTGGCCTTCCAAAAGAATCATCCTGTAAGAAACAAAAGAGTTGGGATCAAAGTTGAGAGGTTATATTTCATCCTTCAATAAACATGCAATAACCAACATAGAGTGCTATTTTTTGTTATAGCAGCATGTTAAAGACTAGTACAGTTGAGCCTGATGTGGGTTCAGTCTCAAGATGTAAAGACATTTACAATTGTTATTAAGCACTATATACCAACACAGACATATACATGTATCAATACGTACGAGGTTCTTATTACTTTTCTTACGGACAGTGCTATTTGCTGCAAGGTCACCACTTCAATAAATTTTTTGATTAGTTTTTGACAGATTAATGACATCTTACTGACAAATTTTTGAGGGCTTCTGATCAAATCCAACAGTTAGGAAAAACAAAAATCATCACAAGGAGAACTTGACAATTCTGCCTCTCACCGCTATCTCATCGTAACTGGCCATTAAGTGACATTAAACCAAAAAAAACATGTCAAAAAGTTGTCAAAAACTAATCAATAACTTGTACAAGTGACAACATTTAAGGCACGCAATTCACAGGAAGACTTGTAGAACAATAGTCAGTTAGTAAGTTAGCTTATGCTAGTTAAAGGAAGCTAGGTCTAGCATTGCCTGCTACACCTTAATACAAAGATAACATCATTAAAAGTACATAAAAAGTGTTCATAGCCCAGATCAATATTGAATTTAAAAAGAAGCGCTGTTTTGACAATAGGAACTCAGATTTAAATTTGTAGCAGTAAATAAAATTCAGTCTATGTGTTCATCCCCTTCGGCAACAATTGTACAAAGTAAAATCTTTAGCAACACACGAACTAATATTAAGTGGGTAGTTTTGAAAAACACTCAAAACACTTAAACACTGAAAAAAAAAACCCGCCACCAACAAACTGAACATGTGAGAGATGTAACACATGTAGAGATGTAGACCAACACAGACAATAGCTTACCTGAAAACCCTTCCTAGCGGTTGTGTCATCGCCTTGTTCATCTCCCTGAGCAACAAACAAACAAACAAACAAACAAACAAACAAACAGTGGTCATCTTTTTATGAAACTGCACAACTTAACTTAATTTGAAATTATGAATATATGAAACTCATATATTTGAACAGCGGAATGAAGAAATAAACATAAAGAAGATCCTCGCAGTTATTAACGTAACTTATGCAGTTGCGAAAAGAAAGTCTAAAAAAAAAAAATTCAGGCTTGCCGGGATTCGAACCCTGACCTCTGCGATACCAGTGCAGCGCTCTAACCAATTGAGCTATCAAGCCAACTGGGAGCTGGTCATTAAATTGGTTTGTAATATACCCGGGAAGGATGAAGATGAAATTATGAGTATATGAAACTCATATATTTGAACTGCGGAATGAAGAAATAAACGTAAAGAAGATCCTTGCAGTTATTAACGCAACTTATGCAGTTGCGAAAAGAAAGCCTGAAAAAATCAGGCTTGCCGGGATTTGAACCCTGACCTCTGCGATACCGGTGCAGCGCTCTAATCAATTGAGCTATCAAGCCAACTGGGAGCTGGTCATTAAATTGGTTCGTAATATACCCGGGAAAGATGAAGATGAAATTATGAATATATGAAACTCATATATTTGAACTGCGGAATGAAGAAATAAACGTAAAGAAGATCCTTGCAGTTATTAACGCAACTTATGCAGTTGCGAAAAGAAAGCCTGAAAAAATCAGGCTTGCTGGGATTCGAACCCTGACCTCTGCGATACCGGTGCAGCGCTCTAACCAATTGAGCTATCAAGCCAACTGGGAGCTGGTCATTAAATTGGTTCGTAATATACCTGGGAAGGATGAAGATGAAATTATGAATATATGAAACTCACGTATTTGAACTGTGGAATGAAGAAATAAACGTAAAGAAGATCCTCGCAGTTATTAACGCAACTTATGCAGTTGCGAAAAGAGTTCCCGGGTATATTACGAACCAATTTAATGACCAGCTCCCAGTTGGCTTGATAGCTCAATTGGTTAGAAAGCTGCACTGGTATCGCAGAGGTCAGGGTTCGAATCCCGGCAAGCCTGATTTTTTCAGGCTTTCTTTTCGCAACTGCATAAGTTGCGTTAATAACTGCGAGGATCTTCTTTACGTTTATTTCTGCATTCCGCAGTTCAAATATATGAGTTTCATATATTCATAATTTCATCTTCATCTTTCCCGGGTATATTATGAACCAATTTAATGACCAGCTCCCAGTTGGCTTGATAGCTCAATTGGTTAGAGCGCTGCACCGGTATCGCAGGGGTCAGGGTTCGAATCCCGGCAAGCCTGATTTTTTCAGGCTTTCTTTTCGCGTTAATAACTGCGAGGATCTTCTTTACGTTTATTTTTACTTAATTTCTCTTCCTTGAAATAAAAATAAATAAAACAACTTTGCATCTCTAGCATACCTTGTAGCCTCTTGGAGGTCTCCCTGGCATGTTTCTTCTTCTTCCTCCACGCTTTCCATCATCTCGAAAACCTACAAAGAACAACACAGACATTGTTTTAACACCACACAAAAATGTTTATGACACATATCTCTCAATGGAATGCTTGAAATGCTTGGAAATAAAGGATAGAAAACCACCAACCAACACACAAATGATAACCACACAGTATTAGATCTTGCCATACACACAATGTAAATAACAACTGTTGGTAAAATCCAAATTGTGATAAAAGTGTGAAAGTCAATGATTTATTTTACACACCATCGCTACCAGATGGTCCTCCGGCACCTTCAGATTTCTTGTAGTAGCCTGACAAATCTCTGTAATTTAGCTCTGAAAAATAACAAATCCATGAAAAATTTTATTTAAGTACATAATTATTTTATGAACTGTACTGAGAATCTGCAACTCAACCTGAAAAAAAGAAGCCAATAAACGAATGCTATACTGTTCTGTTGTGTCAAGTTATGTTTATCATAACTCGATGAAGTACAATGTATGATCGTCTGGGTGAGTGTAGTACTTAGAAGGACTGAGAACAACTATTTTTAAATTTTTTTTGGAACACACCTTGCTGGCTTTCAGATGGTTTCAAGTTTTCAAGAGGAATCACAATGCTGCCAACAAAAGAAGTTACAAACGAGTAAATAATGAACTAACAATTGAGAGAAATCAACTAAAATTAAAGAAATGTATAAATTGCAAGTCACCATTTCTGACCACATTCTCTTTATGTACTAAACTACACACTGGACGCACCTCTTATTTTGAAGTTCTGGAATCTTTACCTGAATTCAAAAATAATAATAATAATTAAATCAAAAAATCAAACAATACAGCGTGTATGTCTGAAAACACTTTTAAGTACCTCAGTCATTAAGAAATTCGACCAGATGATGTTTAATAACTGACTGTTGCAGCTGTGTATTTCCAGCACGGCAGTAGTATTTTTTTCCTGAGTTCTCAAGCTTGTGATAAACGTTGGATTACAGTTACCTTATAACAATACAGATCTATAGATATACATATATTTTTTTGGACAGGATAATTTGATACTCAAAGGGTTTATGCATTGCACTGTATACATCTGCAGAGAATGCAGATGAAAACAGAAAATTAATTTCTCACTAACATTATCCCTTTTACTTTCAAAAGTGTCTTTTGTTAAATAAAAATTTAAGGCAATCCCAAATTTAATTTTGTAAAAATACAGAAACATAAATAGTACCATGTGAAGGTACTGCTGACGAGGTTTCATTTGGACAGTCACACCATAGGATTTCATCCATAGGCTCAAAACTTAGAACCACCTTAACCCACTGACACCCGGCAAGCTTCGAAAAAATGGTACTTTTAAGCACCAATGGCCTTTTTTAGCCCTTTTGATCCAATTTCATCCCGATCCTCGCGAAAAGTGCTTTCTAGCATGAACAGTTGCTGTTTCTCTCAGTTTTAGGATGTTTTCTAGCATTTTGAGTTCGGGCATGCGCACAAACTCCCCCCTTCTACAGCTCTTCGAGATTTAGTGCACAAGCCCGCTGCTTTCGTTCTCATTTTGATCTTCACTTTTTGCTGTCGAGTTAGCCATACGACCATGGTTTCTGGTGACAAGAAAAGTTTGGCCTCAAAGCTTGTTTGAAAAGGAAAGAGTTGGCCAAAAGTAGCAGTCAGTGGGAAGGCCATGATTTTCTTGTGTTTTTGAGGTAAAAGTTTTTTCTGTGGTTTTCTGGCTGTTACTCAGGTTTACTTGATCCGATCATTGTCGATCAGGCATCATTTACAAGATATTTTTGCGTTGCATCAACTGACTATCAAAGCTTTTCAGGGTCACTTAAACTGATGATTTCACAAGTGGAACAAGACGCCTGCTCATTCTAGGGCACATTGGGGGGCAATGGGCATCAGAGGGTTAAATTTCTCTATTACTGACTCTGGGAGTGAAAGGGTTATAACCTAATTCTTCAAAACACACACCGATACTAGTTTATTCAATACTATTCTGGCTGTGAATGTTCAACTGCACTTACTTCAATATTTCCTTGGACTGGAAGGAAATAAACAACAATGGCCTCATAAACTTTATCTGCAACATCTGGCTGTCTCAACCATGCCTACAAAAAAGAGCAATCATATAAATTAACAAAACCTTGATAGCTATCAAAAAACAATTTATATTGATATGCTGTCATTGCCTATTTATCAGCAAAACTTTAAAACCAATCAGATGTGAGTCGAGTTAACAGAAAGTCACAGCTGACCAGTCTTTCGACTGGAAGATTAGAGGGCAAGGCTGTCCCTGCATTGTGTTGTTTTCTCAGAGAAGAAACTTAGCTTTATGCTGCCTGATCTATTTAATACCATATTTTCTCTATTGGGGGGGGGGGGGGGGGGTAAATAGATGGAGAAGGTCAATAAGAGGAAAATGGTAACTCACAAAGCATTTGTCCCCAGGCTGATACTGAATGCTTGCTGCATAACTTCGATCATGCTGTTCTTGTCCTGAATAAAAACAAGATAAATGACAACCAAATTTGACTTTCATTGCATACCATCAACAAAATGTCCAATCAGATATATTGAGTTTAGAAACTAATACATGATCAGACTGATACTGTATTAACAACAAAAATTTTACAGTCTTAGAAGAAATATAATTTACAAAATGGTACTGAAACTAAGTAGATTACCATTCTTCGAATCCTCCCAGACCTCCAGTTCCACATTGCGGTACAGCTCGTTATCCAGGGATCGCTTGGCCTGCCATCCATACCTCTGATCCTGACTGGGCCTCACGGTCTCGTCTTTTACATCGTCTTGTTCATGTGCCCTGTTCTGCCGAGCCGATTTAGCTACAAAAAAAATTAAACCCCACACAATGGGTAACATGATCACAAAGTTCCCATCGAGATCAGTTTCCAAAATTCTCTCACGTTTTCCTGACAAAAATTAAATTTAAGGATAAAAATTAGCGAGAAAAGTTTAACACAACGTTTCAATGTCTCCATGACATCATTTTCAAGTGAGAAAATAAAATATGAATGAGTTAATGTATACAAGGTGTGGTGTTAAAAAAGTAAACAATAAGTAACATGTTTGGTTGGTAATTGAGTGCGCGTGGTAAGTATGTCTAAATAAATAGTTTAAATTTGCCTGTCCAAATAAATACAAGTCAGAGATAATAATGGCCCCTAATCCCTCTTATAGCCATCCTTTTCACCAATGTTAACTTGACAGTGACAGATCACATTAGTTCATTCAGCAAATAAGCCATCACTGAGATGACAGTGACCATAAATTTTTCCTTCAGCTTTTGAGATGTCAATTATTCCCTCACTTCGATTCAAAATATAAATTTTCCTGGACTCATAATACAATTCCATGGCCTTTCCCTGACCTTGAAGAATTACTTTCCCTGAGCATTTCTGACCTGTGGAAACCCTCGGTTAACATTCTAGGAATTGGATTATGCTTAGGAGTTTTTGGACAGCCTATCAATCCCCGAGAAAATTGAACTTTTAATTAAAAATACAACTTTCAAACCTGCAAACATGCTCCGTTAAATTTGTAATAGGCCTGAAGATAATAGACCAGCTTCAGGTCTACAGTGAAACAACTGGAAAAGTAGTATTTCAAATGATTGTGTTAAAAAAGCTGTTCGATGGTCAAACCTCTTTGTATTTTCAATAATTTGCTGGTTTAGTGATATTTTGTTATGCTGTTTTGCCATTTCTATACAAAAGGATGAATATGGTCTGATTAAAACTAACTAGTTTGGTACAAATACAAATCCTTGTAATGTGATGACTCCACAAACAGTTACAAATCTGGAAAACTTTTCTTTAGAATAAAGTTCAGGGAAGGAACTTGTCAAACCACATTTACCTTTATTAGACCTTCCTCTCACGACCTCTGTCCAACCAGAATTGTCCTCAATGTCATCCTCAAAAGTATCATCCTCTCCAAGACCATTTTGATAAAATGTTGTCATCATATTGTTCAAATCAGTAGAGGGGTGCTGTTTAGAGCCTTTCACGGCATGTTCTTTCCTGTCAAGCTCAGCAAACACCTTCTGGTACAGAATCTCATACACCAATGCTGTTACAAGACAAATAGAAATAAATACTTACTGACAACTGCTACTAAAATCTTGGACAGAACTGACACAAACTTAATTTGCAAGACAGTCCTGCATTTCTTGATTTCCCTACATGAAACCACAGACATGAACTTTGCTATTTCACATTTGGACCCTCCAACTCAAAAACTTAACTCAAAATGATTGCAGGACTGCTTTCCCTTCCCCCCTTCTTACATTGTTTGGAAGGACTGACAACTCGTCAGGCTTTTTTGGTAGCCAAACAGCCATTAATTGTTGTGGGGGGAAGGGGGGAAGAAAAAATTGTTTTCACTGTCAAAGTTCTCACTCACTCTGACGTGTCTCAACAGTTATGTTTAAGTGTGTAGTATTCTTTACCCCACATTGTCTCTCTCCACCCAGGCAAATAAACGGGTACTGGGACATACTGCTGGGGTAACCCTGCGATGGACTAGAATCCCATCCAGGGGGGAGTAGCAATACTCTCAGTCCCTTTATGCTACAGAAACCGGGTTAAGCTCTGGCTCATGTGGGCCTTTGGCTCATGTGCGGTTACCTTATTCTTCATACTTGACATCTCTAATTGCATCCTGTAAAAGCTCACACGAATACAGAACCTACCCTTTTCAAAGATAAAAATTCTGTTTCAAGAACAAACAACCCTACCCTAGCTCCCCTTCCTAAAAAATGAATTGGAAGAATAAAAAGAAACCTTATGCCATATTTAATTTAATAACTACCTAATTCTTCTTTGACCTTTGATCAAATAAAATTGAATAAATTAAATAAATATGTACACTTACACTGACAAAAAGCAGCATTTTTCTGGAACTGAATGTTGTACACAGCATCATAATGGTTTCCATTGGAATAGCAGAGCAGAATCTAAACATAAAAAAGAGCTTACTAACACCAGATTGATTACCTGTAAGTTACAATGTACGCAAGTGAGGAACTTGTTAACAAACAAATAATACAACCAAAATTTTATTTATGAAGTGGAGGGTGGGCAAAAAGATTGTGATGACGATGATTAAATCATGATATTACCAGTAATAATGATAACGCTTATTTTATCATGGTGACAAATACATCAAAACAATGAAATACTAATAAACTTAAGGAGACCATACATAAACCAAGATGGAAGACTGTTGACCATGTCATACAATGGATACCTAAAAATATGGCTTACGAGTTCATAACGATATATATCTAGTGAAAATTACCATATTTACCCGTCTATAAGTCGACCTTTCATGACCCAAAATTGGTCCAAAAAATCGCCCTCGACTTATACATGGGTCCAAAATTGAGAGCCAAGCACCAATTTCTTCACAATTAGCATAACAATTGTCTTTATTTGTTAACGAATGTCTAATAAACAACAGTACAGGTTATGATGCCTTTTTGGTTAGCGACCTGTATCTTAAAATGTTAGCAGTTCAAGATGAAATGCTTTAAGATTTATCTGCTTAATATAAACCTGAATGTTGTAGGTACTCACTGGCACAATTTTAAAATAAAGCGCTGACATTTCCTGTTAATAAAGCCGTAAATCAGCTCAAAGAAAACCATCTTTGTTCCTTTGAGGAAACGCGACAAGTTTCCCTGCTTAGCAACCAGGCATGATGCCAAGCACGTGTAGTTAACAGTTACCAGTACTTGACCAATTTTGTAGCTTGGTTACCAAGTTACCCAAGCGAGCTTAGCACTTTGTTTATCTAGTCATTTTCAAAGATTCTGGAGCTTTTTTGGTGTTTTGCTTGTCTTCTAAAGCCCCTTTCCACCCCTTCATAATTAGAAAGGTTAGTTTGAAATAAGTACATGTATGTTTGATTTTATAAGCCTAGTATTTCAAAAATTATGCGCATACACGTCTTGCTAAACCCCGCTAAAACGCTCACGTACGCGTGATAATAAACTTCATGTTCAAACTTGCTGTGATTTTTTTCATATAATCTGTACTATTCTAAGAAATACAAGACTATTTTCCAAGGAAACGCTTACCCAGAAATAAAGAAAACTCAGTTTTTGCCCTCAAAAATAGTGGGTCGACTTATACGCGGGATCGACTAATACATGGGTAAATACGGTAGTAAATTTTGGCCACTAAAATTTGACATGACACTAGCCCTAAGGCTACAAAGTTCAAAAGTCAGTGTCAATCACTTACCTTGTCTTTGAAATTGTTGTCTGTCACCTTTGTTGGTTCAGCATTGATGTCTTGATAAACAATAAAGTCTTTCCTGAGAAGAACAAACAAAAAAACCAAGGTGGATATGTGTACCCTTTTGTCAAAGACATTGACAACATATATACATGAATTGCTTCTCATCCACATGCATGTGCATATTGCCTTTGACTGTCGCCATCTGACTGTCCAAGAACCCTTTTGGATGAAGACATAACTTCTGTTATTACAACACAAACGAGGCTGTCATGGATCGAATTATACGTTCAACATGACTAAGTTTTTTCACCATCCCAATACGCAGAACAATAAACTCTCACTAAAATGGACAAATTTGTGGTCATAATTTTGTGTTGAAAAAAAGAATATTCTGGTCATGAGCGGGAAAGTTTTTCAGTTATTCTTCTGTGTTTATCGTTCTCAAGACATAATAATAAGTGCCTACAAGGCAACAGTAAACTGTACTGGTCATGATCAGCGGTAAGTTCAAAACACACTTATATGGGCAGGTTCTCATAACCTTTTTGTCAACCAGTATATTATAGAAGTGTAACAAGGTGACAATTGATTAGCAGGCATTGTTTTCCTCCATTTTTCAACACTTACAATGTCATGGGAACTGCTTGCATTTTGTTAAAATTAAGACTGCCCTAAAAAGTTGTTTTGATTAAGTATCTTTACTTACACATAAGACGCTTCTAAAACAACAAGAAGGAAGATATCAAGTGAAGGAAAGCAAACTATACAGGGTTGTTAATGATTTTTGCACGACACAAACGCCAGATGTTGAAAACGCTGGCCAAATATTTTCAAGTTCTAGGATATTTCCACCCTGGCCATCCATGGTCGAGGACACTTATTAGCAGTTACACCGCACCAGAATAGTGACTTTGAACCAAACAGGACCATTATTTTGCAGTTTTCATTTTTCAGCTTTTCAAAAGTGTTACCAAAGATAGCAGACATGGTCCCTTTAAACCACAGCTGTAACACTTTACTAGAGATCACCTACATGTACATACATGTACACCTGTAGATCAGTGCTCTGGGTGTTACATTCTCTGAACAAACAGGGCAGTCAAATTCCTTGGTAACCCTTACATATTGAAGTACAGCTGTACCATAGCATGACTAGTGTGTAACTTACTTGTACATCAGTGACAAAGCACTTATCTCAACCTGACCTGCCCATTCCTATATTCACAAGACAATATTACAGAAACATTATTAAGCACTTATCATCTCTTGGGTTATTTTTAAAATAAAACTTTAAGTTACAGGTAATGTGAGAGAGAAACCACCTGTTGAGCCTGTAGTCATTACTGTTGTTTTTGCTCTAAACATGAGTTTCACATACAGGGTGTAATTGACATATCCCAATCAAATGTGTCTTAAAAATTACCAAGTGAGTCTTCTCAATTGCCCTCTTCTCGGAAGGATGCAAATGGTTTCTTTATAAATTAAGGGTAGAAAATTTGTTTGCAGCGGGGAGGGGGGGATATTGTTCTCTTATGGGACTGTGTTAACTTAGCCCCAAGAAACCATGCCAGGCCTTAGACCGTTTAGCAGTGCCTTACAGGTATAAGGACACCCCTTGGAATGGTGGGTCTAATTGACCCTGGCCAGCACATGACTATTCCCTGCTCAACTTGCCCCACAGAACTTGTCCTGTCTCTTATCGCACACCAATACATTAACAAAGGATGTTTGAACAGAACTTCTCTTACCTTTGGGTTCTGAAGTCTAAACAGGTGATGATCAAATGGTCCTTCCAAAAACTAAACAATGACAAATCAAAGTAAGTCAGATTTTACCACAATTGATGTTTGCTACAAAAAATCTAACCACACCTTCAAAAAGTATTCACAACACTACCTGCCCAGATTCAATCTACGACAAATCTAAGCTTCAAACCCACTCTCACTGACACAAATGTGGCTGATACAGACAGAATTTACATCCCAAAAGGCGAGAGAGACCATCAAATCTGTTATGCATGGGAGCATGGAAGATAGGTACATGGAAGGTAGGTGGCAACAGGGGTGAAACAAGTTCACAACCATACAGCCACTGCAGAAGATTTATAAATTGTATATTGATGATAGACAATAGGGGTGACTATTGAGGTCATTTTGCCTATTGTGATAGTATTGCAATTGTCAAATTACTATTGCAATACTATTGCGATGGTAGTGATACTATTGTGATAGCATTGCAATTAGTGACCTTATAGCGTTGCCTGTAATTATTTCTTTGTTATCACTTCCAGTCACCTTGTACGATTTAAAAGATGGAGAGAAAATAAATAATTGATAAATAACTGTTTTTGTGTATTTTTTACAAATTTAACATACACTGTAATGGCAGTATGCCACGGCAAAAAGCTTAAAAAGTAATACAGTATTGTCCCTGGACTCTAAAACAATGAACAGAAAGGACAGCGGAGAACAAGAGAGGCATTTTTCAATCAAGAAAAAGTACTGGAAATCATTTGAAAACTATTGTAACTATCGATAATTAATGAAACTATCGCGATTGTTATCGATAGTTGAATTCACGATCGATGCATTGCTATCGAAACACTCCTAATCGCAATGCATCGATAGTTCGATGTATCGTTACACTCCTAATAGACAAGATGCAGTATTCCTTGTATCAGGTCCATAAGGACCAGTTTTTTACTTTTTTCTAAATTTATAACAATTGGTTATGTGCATGTTTAATACATGTGGTACATATTTACCGCTTCAAATTTCTCTCTATTTCTTCGCATGAAGTCAATGCAGTCCTTGCGAACTTGAAGATGTTTGGCTTGACAGTTATACACCTTGAAAAACAAATGAATGAACAATTTTTTTTTCATGATAATTACACTGTTCATTGTTATATAAATTATACAACATTACAACATTTTAAAAGGCAATTAGTGAAAATCTAACTAGAACTGTAAATATTTTACTCCATTAGTGTTGCCCCCCCCCCCCCCCATTTTTAAAAATATAACTTCCCAAAAGCACATAAAAACAAGGTTGTCCCTAACAGCCGGCAGCCGGCAAAATTAACCGGCTACTTGGGTCATTTGTGCAGGCTACTTATATATATATATATATTTAACAATTAGATTATGAGCTCGAGATTTCTATCGCGTGATAGTTGATGAGGCCGAAGGCCGAATCAACTATCACGCATAGAAATCGAGAGCGAATAATCTAATTGTTTTAGTATAAATCTCGATTAATATTCCACTAAAGTGAAAAGTTTTACATCATTGCACTGTTATTTTGAAGTATAAGACTGTGCCTGCCACTCACCTTTTTGCTACTCACTATCTATCACAGAATAGATAGCGAGTAGGGTAGCCAATCAGATTGCAGCATTTATGATAGAACGCTAGTAGATTTATACTAAATATATTGAACAATTATTCTACGAGGGCGCGCTGGATATCAAATGATAGATAACCAATGAGGCGCGTAGCGCCGAGTTGGTTATAATCATTTGATATCCAGCAAGCCCGAGTAGAATAATTGTTTTATTAAAAACTTAACCACTATTAAAAAAAATTTCAGAAAGAACGGGAAAAAATGAGAAGAGAGATAAAAAGGGAACAAGAATCGATCACATGACTGGACGAAAAAGGCGCCAAAACCTTACGAAGTGTTGTAGCGTTTCATTGCGAAGCTGAATGAGTCAATGTGAACAAAGAAGCACAAGTTTTGGAAATCCTCTAATTATTGGCCCTGAAATATGGTAAATGTTTTATTTCCTGAAACATTGTTGTAATCATCGTTCAAAGCGGATTGAAGCAATACAATTTCACCATATTAGCTGCTAGAGTTGAAACGGAACAACTTTGTTGTAATCTGTTCGCAGAACGCGGAGCCATCATGTGCGAGTTTGATCGAACTGAAGACAGAACTAATTTGAACTTGAAGAGGTAATTTCTATGCAGCTCAGAATCAAGATTACTGTTGCGAGGAACATTAGAATTCATTGTTATAGTTTGTTAAACGCAAAGCACAAAATGTAGTGGTTCTCGGTTTAGAGGTTGCGGACGGAATGGAAAATTCAAACAACTGGCGATTCAACTCTGTTTACATGGGATCCAATTTCTACCTGAGCATTTGGGCCAGTTGGAACACAGAGATGCAACGAGTGCAGGTAAACCAATGTCAATTTTGCGTGTTAAAGCCGAAAAAAAATCTCGCCCTTCGTTCCTTCTTGGTAGTTTGCAGCTGTAGTTTGTTTAGTAAGCTTACTTGTTTAGACTGCTTCATGATTTTCGCACCCGCCGACTCGCCACGAATGTGTGATAGTTTTTATTAAATGCTTCTGCCCATTTCACTGTGTTTTATTTTATGTCTTGTCTTGATATTTTGAAGTGGAAAGCCTTCCTGATAAAACCTACCGTTTGTTCAATTTTAATGACCGACGTGACGATCGAAGAAAGAAGTTTTGTAAACACAACGCTTAATGCTTAAATTTCTATTCCTGCACAGTTTCTTGAAACAATTTCGACTTGTGTTAGACGACGCTGTTGGTGATGCTTGTTGGTGACGCTATTGGAATTTCTGCTTAATTTAAATTCCCTGTCAAGTGATGTTTCTCGTCCGTTTTTCTCGCCGGGTTGCTCGCGAGGAAAAAATTTTCAGCTCACTTTGTCATTTTGTTGTTGAACGTTCATTGACCATATTTGGTCGCAGCAGGTATATGAGCTGATAGCCTAGCTCCGTTCAGCCAATCAAAATGCTAGAAATCCAATATACCTAGTCCAGTTTTTAATATATATATATATATATATATATAATTTATTATATATATCTATATATATATATTTTTTTAAGAAAAATTTATTTGTTCCTTTACTGGTGCAGATATATAAAAATGAAACTTATTTCCCATTGCAGTTTATTGACTTAAAAATAATTTGGTTGGCACAATGATACATGATTATTAGTTTATCACGTTGAGTTCTGGGAATTACATGTAGAAAACCACTGAAGGCATGAGTTTGTACAAATGAAACTGAAAGGTTATGATTACTGTTGGAACTAACATTATTGGAAATTTGTGCTCAGAATCAAGGAAATTCCATTTCTGGGGACTTAAAATGTAAAAAATTTCCTGGGGGAGGGGCATGCCTCCAGAAACCCCTAGAAGGGATCACCTTCGGCGCTCGATAATCACTATCCGGCTACTTAGAAATTCTTGCCAGCTACTTGAAAAGTTGTGGACAACCCAGTAAAAAGGAAAAATTGTCTCTGCTATTGGTCATAGGTAATTCCCTTTTTTGGTCAACTTAAACTCAGAGATACAGCATTTATATTGCTACAATTAAAAAACGTTACAAACAAAATTGGACTACTTAATTTGGACAAGTTGCAACTTTCAGTGAATAAAGAACAGTACAAGAAAGAAGAAAAAATAAGATAAATATTGCTTCTGATACTCATGTGATACTATAAGTTACATGTTATGAAGAGTCCTTAACTTTATCGTATTAAAAGATCACCTAGGTTGCTAGAGCCTTGTTATTTACGACTTGTGCACAATGATCGTAGAAGAGAGGCGAGTATTGTCACGGGCGTCTCATTCACGGATATGATCCACAATATTTATTTCACAAATGTCAAAAAATTCAAATGTTCAGACACGACCGCAGTAAACAAGAGGGATTGTTTGTTGAGGGTGACGAACAGTAAACATAAAATGTACGAAGACGCAGTAACAAATAACTAATATTGGTTAAGAAGTTGATTGAAAACAAAAAGCGAAACTTCGGATGGAATGTTCGTTCGCTATGAACGCAAGTAACAGTCTGGTTGTTGTACAATAAAAAATAACATGGGTTAAAATCCAAAGTGTTTCAACATAGTTGACTAAGCACTAACAGGAGACACAATTGTGAAAATGTGCACGATAGAGAAAAAGCCTATTCGGGGCACGTCTCTAAAATGAGCCGGCGATAACAACAATAAAACCATCTAAGACAGCCTAAAATCGTTGAGCGACACCATATACACTAAAAGATGACGTAGCTAAGAAACTGTTTACCTGCTCAGATACTGCTCTAAAAAGACAGGAGCCATCTTTAGCAATGGGTTTCCTGTACAAGTTTAAGCGACCCAAGAACTCGTCCATCGCCGTTTCAGTGAAGTTGCCAGCGCTGCTGTTCGGAGCATTGTTGGGAACCGGCTTTTTCTTGCGTTTGATGTTCGAAGAAGGCATTTTCGTAACGCAAGACTGTTAGCTTGCTGTTTCGTAGTATGTTCTGTATCTAATGCTTGTTCCTCATGATGTTGTTTGAGAGAAAATTGCGTTTCTTTACATGATTCTCGAATGAAGAAATCTCATTTGCCACCACGAGGGTCGGCCATTGCTGCGCAGAAAGGCCGCGTTCATGGAATGTCAGCGGTTTGGTACCATAGCATGACGTCACTAGGTGCCAGTCCTTTTCAGAACACGCCCCCGGAAGTGACAAGTTGCTTCTGACTCCTGATTGCAAAGTGTTCAAAAAGAGACGTAACAGGCGCCTGTACGCAATTGGTGGAAAGTGTTCAGTTTTTGAGTGAAAACGTGCGCTACTTATTGGCACAGATACATGCGGAAAACCAACGTACACTTGAGTGAAAAATATCAAAAGAATTAAAAGGTAAGAAAAATCAAAATAAATCATAAGATTATTTTTCGCCCAAAGAAACAGGCTTTGAGCTGCTAAAAAAATCCCCTTCAAACCTTCTCAAAATGATACCAAAACGTACGTGAATCACTTTATCTTTTATCTTTGTTTTACACAGCCTCTTAAGCTTCTGGGTTTCCTAGGGTAAAACCATCACGCGCGAGCTACGAACACTTGTCAACAGCCGGTTGAGGGTGGGCAGAAATCGCCGAGAAGAAAACAGACCAGATAAACCTATTTTCCAGGTAACGTTTTCTGTCAATCGCAATACTGATTTTGGCGTTTTCAGTTATCTCAAAATAGGAGATGTTCTTCGACAAAATATAGGAAAATCTTCGGAGTGATATGATATTATGTTTATGACGTAAACTTTACGTCATGAAGTCATCTGGTTCCCAGGACCCTTTCTTTTTCATAGTAGAACCAACCCTCCTTGGAACGACTGTTTTTTTTTTTTCACATTCGCCTTGTTTCCTGTACCAGCAATGCCGATGTACAATAATATAATGGGCAGAAGTACTGGGACTTATTAAACTGCACTACTGACTAGAAAACGGCTGTACTATGTTAGCCATGTGTGACTTTTAACCACGGTTCTACACTGTGGTTTAACCGCAGTTTAATACCACAAAGCTTCTTTTCCAATGATAATTTAATTGCTGTCAAAATGCACAGATGGTGACTTGCGAAACTGAGGATCAGAAAAAAAAAATTGAGTTGCTAGTACAAATACATGTAAAAGACCGAGCTTCATAGTCGGCTTTTCAACTGAAACTGCTGATGCACTGATGCAGTTGATTTCACTCAGTATGTTCACGAAACCGGGCCTCTGTACTCTGTGGGGAAGGTAACCGGGCCTCTAGACTCAGTGGGGAACTGTAACTTAACACAAGTGTCCCTATTTTTCCAAAACTATTATCGGCTGAAATTGACCGATCGTTAAAAATAATTAGTTGACTTAGTTAGCTATCTTACTCGAAGAAAAGCTGATCGTTCATGTGATTGTCATCAATGCGGTTGGTCAGGACCGGTTAGTAATCCTTTAAGCCCCAATAGTGACAAGCATCTAATTTCTCCTCACAATATCACTAGTTGATCAAACATTCAGGTCATGAGAATAAAGGAAATGATCATCAAAGATGAGATGCCTTGATTTTGATGCACATTCTCCCAACCATGTCAGTAGTGTACCTTAAGAAATGTATGAGGAGAAAATGCATGCTGATACTGAGGCTTAAAGGGTTAACGCCATTAGGCTAAAGGCCTGACATCCCACCACTTTTTCGGAAAAACGAAAGACTAACAGTGCAATATTGGTTTCCGTTTGAATTTCAAAAGGGTGGTTGCAGTTTGCATGATTTCCAGCTTTTAGAAGTGTTTTAACTCGACATCGGAGGAAATTTGATGTTTTTGGTCAGCAGCTGCATCTTTTTTTTCCAACTAGTAATTCTGATTGATTCTGATCAGAGTTTAGTTCTTTTCTTCCTTTAGTGGAGCTCTTCAGACCGTTCGTTATTCACATCTGCGCCAGTTGTCCAGCCTTGTGCGTCTCATATCTGGTTGAAGATAGCACGGGGCAACCGAAAGTTTATATATGCCGTAACTAAACAATAACTTGTTTGCATCAATTTCTGTAAAAAGGCCTGGAGACCACCGGCCGCTTCTGGAAGTGGAGAGTTCGCAATTTTGGGTTAATTTGTAGCTCTCAACGAGAGGACAATAGGCCCAGACGGAGAACGCCAAGCTACTCGATCATGCCATCATGTGAATTCCAGTCTTGACACTGATCTGACAAAAACCTCGTTTTAATCCCGGTTTGGCTAGTTGCCATTCCATCGCTTTCGTAAGTGGGATTTAAGAGAGAATAAATGCCTGAAAAAGTACTACTTCGAACAAATAAAGAAGTGCGCCTGTTCGCAGGTTATACTTTTCCCTGTCAGCTATCCCCACCCCTCTACAACATCCTCTTTTAGCCTGTTCCGTCATCACCCACTCAGAGGTGAAGTTATGTCCATGGGAAGTTCAATCAGTACTCAATTATAACGTGAAAGCCACGGTTTCAAATAACTGACAGCAACCGAGATTTATCACTCCCATCAGAAAACACAGCATTGAGAATAAATATGTAGATTTCGATCTTGAGTCATAACACACGACATTTTTATTCTGGTCGCAAGTGTTTAGCTTTATAGAGTGTTTTTAGTGTTACAGCAAAACAAAAAGCTGTTATCATGGTCAAGTTTCGTCGGCCCATTAGAAGTCCATTTGCGGAACAGTTGCCACTCAATAAACAATGATCATTTTCTTTGTTTGAACAAGGATTGGATGACAAAAGACAGTAATAACTGTGCGACATTCCACTGCGGATCACGGGTGTAATCATTACACGCTTTGTGAAATTGTTACCGTGCTTTCACGAGCAAAACGTGCGCCTTTAAAACAGATTTACATATGATGGTGGAATGTTTAGCCCAGCAAAACTTTCGTCAAGGAGTAAACTATGTCCAACTGAGAGTGAAACACAAACATCGTTTTGACGGTTTTGTCAAAAGGTAAGCTTGTAAATGTTGACCTTTCTTCTAGTATCGCGTCGCCGCGTCATTCTTTCATTCGTATGTGCGCAGAAAATTAGCAAATTTCTCAGAGAATTTGTTTCATTGCGCTCTATAATAGCGAACAGACATACGTATGAATTAACTCATTCAGTTGTGGCAAACTTTGGACCGATTGAGTAAAAATTGTTTGTAAATAATGTTTGAACAAAATGGTGTACTTTGGCTTAACCTAACGTTGCTCGGCAGATTTTTATCCATGGCCGATCGATTGCGGACACCGACCAGTTTTCAGGACTCCGACCTGGAAAACGATCTAAATATTAGCAATTAGCACAGCAAAGCTCTCTATAATCCCTCCTTTCTGTCGAACGATCGAGGGAATTTTTTTAAAGTTTCCGCCGTGTCAATACTCGGCTTATTCGGCGGCAAGTCGTGACGGAAAAGAAGGACTGTGAATGTTACTGCTTGTACTGTTGTTTACCAATAGGGTCAGGTCAAGAAAAATCGATTTATGGTGGGTACTTGAGGATAATAGCGTGCGCAGCTAGAGGTGCCAGATCACGAATTTCGTGCTGAAAAAACTGCTTTGGGGAGGCTGGTTTGTGTTGTAAAGTCATGCAATGATTCTCAGTAATTTACTTTTAGGCCTGGTGGTCTATTGTTAACCTGTTTGACTTTCCATCTGAAGGGGGTGTTCGAGAGGCCTCTGAGTTTAAGTTGTCATTTGAGCGTTTCCTGCACAGTGTTCCTCGCTGAGACCTTGGTGGGTACAAGCAAGCCGGTAGGGAATCCTTGCAAAATACCCAATATAGGTAGCCAGTAACCATTCTAAGGACTGGTAGTCGATTAACGGAGAGTAGTAATGCTCCTAGATGTGGGTCTGACTATAAAGCGGTGTTAATGTTCAAAATCTGGTGTGGAGAGAGGAAGGCTTTGTGAGTGAGAATGGATGGCCTTATCTGCAGCTGGCCGGTAAAAAGAGAACATGTCAGTAATAAGCCTGATCATGAGTCAAGATACATCTCACCGTACATCCTTATTTGTTTCTACGCGTAGGTATGGAACATGGTGGGAACACTTCATATGGATATTCTGCTCTTCATACCGCGGTGATTTCCCGGAATCTCAAAGCTGTTCAAGCTCTTACAAAAGAATTGAGCTCAAATGGATGCGACCTTGATTCAAGGGATTCAATGGGCTTCACTGCTCTGCAATTAGCAACTCTACAGGAAAATAAAGAGCTGGTGCAGATCTTGGTGGCAGCGGGATGTGATGTTAACAGTCGGACAAAGGTATATACTTTCGCCATCCTTTCTCTCTAGATGATGGTATGCAGTCGGAGATAATGCTTAGATTTTAGACTTTTTCTAACATTAAAAACTGGATAATTAACTGTCGACAACCGAAAGACATAAAACTTCGGGAGATCCCTTTTATTTTCAGTCACTTTTCACACTTCTATTTTTGCCGAAGCCTTATCCCTTCTCTCTAGCTCATGGTAAAAAGTCGGAAATAGTGTGTAGATATGAAACCACTGTAACATTAAAACTGGGTCATTCACCGTGATAACAGAGAAACGTCAAATTTTTAGACTGAATACCTTATTTTTTCACTCAATTACTTCATCGTGAGTTAATCATGGGTCCTATTAAACTTACTTCCTGGTAGCCATTCAGTTTGGACTCGTCGCTTTCTCCTCCCCCACGAACGTGGCGGAGAAAAATGATTGCGTGACGTGAGTTAAGGACGTCTGCGTTGGAGGCTAATTTCCTCGTCCTTAGTAGTGAACACGGAAACAGATTTCTGTATGTGTCCATATCAACCTAAAACTGCTCCAAACCTAATACTCTAAATTAAACAAACAAATAAGTTGGAATTTGCAGTGGCGTATCTACAATGTGACTCTGCAAACACTGTTTTTAGATGAAACTGAGATTTGAAAAAGTTGGCTTTTATCGAGGGAAAAAAAAGAATTAACACGAAAAGCTGAAGAAAATTAAATTCTTAGAGCAAGGGCAAGAACCAACAAGAAACCCAATCCGGCGCTTGCGGTGTCAACTTTAGGTATCGAACCAGGGAGGCATGCGTTCTTACCGCTGCGCTATCCTTGCTGCTAATGTTACTCTCCATGGATCACGAAATCAATTCGTACATAATTTCATAGCTATTCAACGAGTTTTTGTTTTGTTTTATTACATACACAGCCGCTCGATTATGAAAAAGTGTACAACCGTCAAAATGAAAAAAAAATGTTTATTTCCATCACCGAAATACTGGGATGGCTTCTCTACTAGATAGCCTATAGTATCAGCGATCCAATCAGAGGACGTGTTTGCTCACGTACATCCAGAGGCTGTCTATATAATAAAATATCTCACGGCAGCTAACTAAGGGGTGACTTTAATTTTGTTACAGCAAGTGGGACCAGAAGTGCGGGGACTATATTTAAGAGTAAGGACTCTAAAGGAACTGTAAGAGCTAAAGGAACTGTAAAGGATAAGGCTATTCAACTCATCTGCTTGTTTTCTTTTAGGAGGGGATGGCGTCACTTCACTTGAGCAGCGAGCGCGCTGGAGCCGAAGACATCTTATCTGTTTTAGCTGCTTCATCGTGCGAGGTGAATGCACGCAACAAACTCGGGAGGACTGCACTTCACCTTGCAGCTAAACTAGGAAACCTCCAGAATCTAAAGGTGCTTCTAGACGCTGGCTGCGACAGAAATATTAAAGATAAACTGGGATTCACTGCAGTTGGTTTGGCCTTTAAGTTTAACCAGAAAGGAAGCGCGGATATTCTACTTCACTACAAACCTCGGCGGAATCGAAGCTCTTGCAAAGAAAGTGTTTTGGATGAAAATGAAAATGAGCCTGAACGTAAGGATGTGGAGAGAAAATTGACCGATATCAAGCATTGCCTTAGTGCTGGACCCTGTTCTCATCGCGTGCCAAATATGTCGACTTCCTTTAGGTCCAAACAGAGCCAAATTTCATTCCAAGAGCTTTGCAATAAGACGATCTTGAAACTCACGGACAGAAAACAAGAACTTCCTGGGAAGGCTTACCATCTAATTTTGACCATGGTTCAAATGAGGAGAGACAAACTGGATGGCTTTGCTAACTCGAGGAAATCATGTCGCTTCGTGACATTATTCGAGAAAAACCTGTTGAATGTGTGTTTGGCTTGTACTTCGTACATCCACTATCCTTTCCCTGTTTACACTGTTACGACGCTAGACGCAAAACTTGGAAAACGATGTTTGTGTGACTTAAAAACCCATGTTGCTGAGAGATGCGATCCGCACAATTTGGAATCAGATTTGTTAGTGAAGCTGCTACAGGACTTAAAAGAGTCTTTAGCTTGTTCACGAAACCAATTGACGTCTATTCCATTGCATTGTTGTCGGAGTTTACTTCTTCCTTTGACGAGCTCCAAATCTCAAGAGAGAAAAGACAGCGAACCTGCTGTTGATAACTTAAAAGCTTTCGAGCAAATGTTGAGAAAAGTTTGCAATAGCTGGAGCGATGGATCAATTCAGTCTATAGAGAGCGTTGCCGAAGATTTTAAAGAAAGCCTTTTAAAGCTTGAGCAAAGCTTGCCCATCAGCGATTCAGTGGAAGACAAGGATGATTTGCCCGAAACTGAAAGTGGTTTTGTATCATATAAAACGGTAGACTACCTCTTTTGTTTGGATCAGATGATTAACATGAAAAGTACTCCAGCGTCATTTGTGGAAGAGATACTAGAACTGCTTGTCCAGAACTCAGACATCTTCATTTCTTGCCTAAATTATAGAGGTTCCATATTTGGTGCAATATTGAACAAATATTTGTCAAGGGATAGCACCTGGATGGCGGACAAGATCGCTAAACTTTTTCTCCAAGTCTGCGTTGCATTAGCGAGTGAGCAGCGGCTTTTGCTGAAATGTGCGGGGTCCGTTATGAAGAAGGGCCTTTTGCACAAACATTGCGATGCTCTGTCTCTCGGAACTTGTATCTTAATAAGAATGGGGCTTCTTAAGGGAGAATTTGATGTAGTCATCGTTAGGGAACTGACGGGGCCCCTTATGGCCCTGGAACAGGAATTTAAAGAAAAATATTTTCCCAGAGATGTTGCAGCCGTCTTTGCATCTTTTCTTTGTAAATCAAGCCCCAAGATGATCAGATTGGAACAGCTGCGCCTTCGAGCACTAGCGTCTGCGGTTATAAAAGAGGTTCTTCCCACTTCAGCTCAAGAAGCCGAAAGTGAGACAGGAAAGAGCTTCAAACGGATTTGTGATATTGTGGCGCTCGAAGAAGACTGTGAATTTCTTATAAAGTGTGTCGATGCGTTGTTTTTCCGCGTTTTTGTCGCACTGAAATGTAAAGTGGGGCGCGTTGGCGAAAGTATTCTTATCTATCTGGGTTTATTGAAAAGTGAATTTTGTATTGAAACTGTAAGGAACCTGAGGTGCTCTTTAAGACTCCTCCATCACGTGGTTAAGCAAAGCTACTTTCCTCCTAAATTAAAAGACATGTTTTTGTGCTTCCTACAAAAAGCGAATCCTGCTCTTTATTCGTGTTGGGCAGAGGTTGATGAGTTCTTGGGAACATTACTGAATAGCAAAGTGTGCTCGTAAATGATGTAATAATAACACTATGAAAGAGCTGTTATTTTCAAGCTGCATTATATTGTGTACTATACGTTGTACATTGTGAGATCGATTGAATTTTATATTTTTTAATAAACATTTGAGCATAGTCCGTTATCTCTGTAAACAGAGCATGCCATATCCCACAGAAAATAATCTGTGGTCTTATTTTAGTCAAGTTAAGCTTTTTTAAGGGGCTTTCTATTTCAGGAACTAAACAGTGAAATGCAATGCGAGTTCTCCC
Organism: Siderastrea siderea; assembly: GCA_964030785.1. NCBI lineage: Eukaryota > Metazoa > Cnidaria > Anthozoa > Scleractinia > Rhizangiidae > Siderastrea > Siderastrea siderea. Next base: position 14,744,035 of record OZ034972.1, on the reverse strand, counting down.
AACCTGACTATACGTTAGCTCAAAAATTGGGTGGTTATATTTGGAGGAAAGGAAAGCTATTATCCTTCGAAAGCTAAACCTTATTATACCATACCGACTTCATGATATAAGTGACAGTTTTCAGCGTTCTGTCTGAGCTCAAGACATATGACGCAATACAACATCACTACCTCATTTGGAAAGCCAAAAAGAGTTTTTTAAAAGAAATGTGACAACCGTACTTGGCCTATTTTGTTTTCTGTAATTAGTCTCCGGCAAACTGACAGTTTTTCGTGTGGTTGAGTGCATTATAAGCTGGCTAATTTGGAGCTGTGCTCTCACCGGGGGGGGGGGGAGGGGGGCAAGGAAACGGGAACCAGAGACAATAGGGAATGGGAATTGTACAGGTGACGGGAATAGAAAGGGCGGGACAGAAAGAAAATTTTCCCTGGAAGGCTTACCATCTCATTTTGGCCATGGTAAAACTGAGGAGAGACAAATTAGATGGCTTGGCTAACTCGAGGAAATCATGTCGCTTCGTGACTATATTCGAGAAAACCCTGTTGAATTTGCTTTTGGCTTCTCAAACTCGGTGTCCTACTAGATTGCTGATACAGCCACTGTTCGATCAAGATCCCCAATACAGACAAATACAGGATTTAATATTCTCCAGTCCAACTGGCAAAAAAGCAAAAGATCCGATGAAATATTTTCATTTGGTCGCAGGGACTTTTCAGTCCCAAGAACAGTTCACACGAAGGGACCAAGCACAGTTTGTGGGACTTGTTCCACAAATTCAAACCAGTTTGAACTCGTGGGACTAGTCGCAGGGACCAAATGCGACTACTTCTGTTTGACTTTTAAAAAATGGTATAGTTCACACGAAGGGACTTGGTACCCGCACTAGTCCCCTCGTGTGTGCCGGCCTTTACACATCTGGGAACAAAAAAAATGTTTGATGGTGTTGGATTGAAAGTTTGGTGGCAAACAAATGGCTGAACAAATTTCGTTCAACGTTGCAACATCATTTAACAGGGTGGCCTAACACGTGCAACATGTTGAATTCAACAGTGTTGGATGTTGTTGAATGAACCGACGCTGGATCCGTTTGGCCGGAGCCTTGAAAAAAAACTTATTCCACTAAATCTCGTCGACATGAACCCTGATAGCTTACTTGGAGATGTACCTCTCACTGGCTATGAAGTGGGAGGGGGGGGGGCGGAGGGGGAGACAGGGGGCTGGACGTGTACGGGAAGCGGAAAAGAGAGGGTGAGAAGCGGGATCCCCAACGGGAAAGCGGTAAAAAAAGAAAAACAACACAACATTGCATAGTATTTTGTAGTCGAAAATGGGCAAAGAGACGGAAGCCAAAAAATGGGAATCGGGGTTAGAGTGAAGCGGGAGGGTTGGAAGCTCCGGTCCCCCACCCCTCCCCACTGAATTCATGTATGACTTGATTTCGTGAGACAACTAGCCAGCGTGGCAGGCGTTAAAAAGGGAGGGAGAGGAGGGATTAGGAAGAGAGAGGCGTAATTGGAGAACACGGAGAACACGAGGGTGCCTTTTGGCGCCTGCTACATAGACAATGAGACAATTGATAGATAAATGATGAAATGATGACAATGAGACAATTGATAGATAAATGATGGACAAAAGATAAATAATGAACAAAAGGTAGACGAATGATGAACAAAAGTTCAAAATACTGCGTGGCATTAAGTCAGAGGAAGTATTAAAACCAAAATTAGGGTAGGAAAGTGCCAAAAAGTTATTGTGAAAACCAAACGTTTCGAGCTTAGCCTTTCATCAGTGGAATATTCAACGATTTTGAAATTGCCCGTGACAACAATAGAGACAATTGTCAGTCATAAACTTGGGGCCTTTATACTAAGGCATATTACATTTAATGTAAGAAAAGACGCAATATTCAACATATCGCGAGCGTGCGACAAAGAAATAAATCTGAGTCCCCGACGGGAATCGAACCCATGGCCTTCCGTGCAACGAAAAGTGAACACCGAATGAGTTAGTGCTGTTGATTGTGCCTGGCACTGGAATTCAGGTTACATTAAACTGAAAGACGGACATCTGTAGAGCTTTCCACAATGTTTATTTCATTTAAGCCACAACATTGAAATGTTATAATATATCTTAAGTTCTTCCGTTACCATAGTTACTCGTCTATTTTATTGAAAAAGGTTAAACTAAAATTTTGATCGCCGAATTCTGCACCGAAAACCAGGTGAAATCTTTAGATAGCTTTGTTCCTTCATTTCGTTGCCTCATTCCTCCAATTTGAAAACCCGGAAATCACAAACAGATAAAACAGGGAAAAATATAATATCTTGTTACTTTACTTGTTGGTTTTTAGAAAGCTACTTATTTAAGAAGCAAAATTTATCAATTACAGCTTCGAAACGTTCCGCACAGGATGCGGACACAGATATCAAAACATTTCCCAGTGATTCTGTGGCAAGCAAGCACGCGCTCCACACAGCCACAGATTGTAATCAATCGACAAGCTTGACGTTTATCACCTGAGAAAAAGACAAAAGAAGAGAATCACTTGTATGCATAGAGATATACCCGTCTGACCTATATAAATAACATCATAATCTTAGTTTACACAGTTAAGTACAAATGTATCGTTGATCCAAACAAGGGGGCTGGTTTCTAAAGAAACTGTTGTGCTGCGTCGGTGGGGAAGTGAAACACAAAATTTTGGATTTATTAACTGAGTTGATAAGGCAAATTGGCCACCATAAACAACTTGAAAACTGACGTTTTGAGCGTTAGCCTTTCGTCAGAGCGAATCAAGGAATTGTGGGTTGTGCTTGGTTTATACGGAGAACGGTGGAGCTGCGCTATTGGTAGGAACATGGCAACGTGAAAAACAAGAATGAATTAGTTGAATGAAAAGCGTTCGTTGATACTGTGCACCGATTTGAAAACTGAATTTTTGTTCTACATTTTTATGGCTTTCTGTTTTACCCTAATGTAGAGAAAGGTCGTAGACCGTACCGCGTCATGTGTTGGCTAGAATGATCAGGGAGATTGAAGTGTCTGGCGACTGCTTTGGATGCGTTCTTGTCATTTCTTTCGACGTCGCTTAGATGCTCGTCTAGTCTCCAGCTTACCTTATCAACTCAGTTGATAAATCCAAATTTTTTGTCGTTGATCCTGTTAGACGAACCTTGCGAGACTTACAATTGAACAGCGCTGGGTAGCAATTTTTTTTTCTTTCAATATTTTAACTTACGTCCTGCAGGTGCCTGTTTCATGTCCACATCCGGGACCTTGTCCGCGAAGTCAGCCTCGACAACTTGATAAATTGGCAGCTTTTTACAAAGATCCGCCATTTCATCACTCAGTTCTGAACGATCGTCAAGGGATCCCTCCTTCTTGAATTTAACTTCTTTTTTAGGGGCATCATCATGAACAGCATCGTCGTTGCTCTGATAAAAAAGTGAAAATATGGTTTTCACTCATTTAGTTGAAGTCACACGAAATAGACGGATGGCAGTCACTTTCTAGGTAGTAGAGCCAACTATTTATCACGCCAGCGAACGAATAAGAGAGGGAATTTCTCGCGGTCCCCGCAGAGAATGGATTGCTAATCGACAAATGCATTGAGCTGTATAGCAAATGGCACTTACCTTTTCAAGAAGTGACGCCAATTCAGCCGGCTTGGGAGCATCGCCCGTTGAATTTATCACAAAGCAGGACTTGGCTTCTGGCACACGGATCATGGTCATGTTCTGTTGAACAAGTTAATCAGAAGTTCGTTTAACTAACACTTCAATGAGCGCCAATTCCAATTTACCGATTCTACAAAGCACTACAGGAAAGTACTTCTCTATAGCTTTCATTTAAATGGTGACACATTAAGACAGCTATAGCTCCTTCACATTACATCATATCGCAAGGGTCGACTTCTCGGAAATATTGCTTACCTTTTTGAAGTCATAGACCATATCGACTGCTTCTTCCTTGGGTGAAGTCTTTGGCACATGAAAAGTCTCCACTTCTTTTTCAGTGTCGATTTCAACCTCTTCGTGATAATCTTTACCGTCTTTAGGCAGCCTCACGTGGTACTTTTTCACTGAACTCTGCAACGAGAGCAGAAAAAATAGCATTTTCTCAAGTGCTCCACCTTCCCCTCTTCAGATTACGTGGAAGCAAACCAACGAAAACGCGAAATGCTATTGTTGATATTTGCTTAGTTGTTTTAGTACATGTAAACACCCTTTACGCCCGGAAGTGTTCGCTGATTAACTGTCAGTTCAGAACTGATTGATGTAATATAATGTAAACTTGCCCAGTCCACTTTTAATTCTTGGGACGTAAATTGTAAAATTTGACAAGAGATTATGAACTATGTGTACTCACATGCGCAAAACAAGCTTTACTGACCTTTTCTTCAGGACCACATTTGCACACAGGGGAAGCTGTAGCAGTGACCACCAGAAGAACAAAGCACAAAATCAACAACTTGATTCCCTGGGGAAAATGTGTTCGACAAATTAACGTTGAACGCCTTCAAGTAAATTTTTTGTGCGAACTGTTACTTGTTGCTGGCTAATGTTGACGGATCGATAGCAGTTTTCGCTGGAGTTTGTTAGGATAAAAGGTTTCGTTTTTTGAGAGAAAAAAGTTGGTTTTGCAAAATTTAGCTTATATCTTAAAGTATCAATGAGGTTTAAGCCTGGAAAACAAAAAAACACGTAAAGCAACCACTTTACTCACCATCTTACTTCAGTAGTGTTAAGCTTGAGTGAAAACGCTCTCTGTGTCTGCAGATACTTCTGGTCCAGGTTCTACTGTGAGTAAAGAGTTGTAGAGACAGTCCTTTTATTTGGTCTGATGGTGAATAAGTGGCACAAATTAGCCCCAAATAGGGGAGAAGATTGCAGCTCGTTTAAAAAACATCCTTGAAGCTGGTTGCTGTATCTGAATCGTATTACAGCGTTTAGTATCAGTCCAAAGCCTACTTCCTCCTTTATTGCTAATGATGAAAACGATCTACAGCACTGGAAGAGCTTCAATGGCAGGTCTGTTTGCAATCAAGGCTACTAACTAAACATATGTGCCAAGTTGCTGGAACTTAAGAATTTTTATATTGGGTTAAGTTAAAATTAGCAGAAAACGTGTTAAAAAGTAAAATTTGAAACGGGGAAAGACCTTAGTGAATAATAAACTGAAAAAAAAGAGTTTTAAAATATTGAAACAGTTGAGAGGAAATCGAGTAAATTTTTAAAAAGGGAAAGAGCAAAACGATGGTTTGAAAATGAAAAAAATAAAGAAGAAGAAAGAAAAAAAAAAGAAAGAAAACGAATTGCTGATAAGCAAGCCAGTTAAAAAGATGACCACGTCAGCATTCACAGGCCTTTGATACTTTCCAGTGTTTGACAGTAATGGCAACGAACAACAGCAAGAGGGGCTGGTTTAGCTTACCTGTGAGCTGTTTGCAACTAGTTTTTGCACTGCAAGATAAAACTTAAAAAGGAGTGCTAAATTGTTCGAACTTATCAGTATGTTGTGGATTTTAAAATAACAGTATTAAAAAGAAACTAAAAATATCAGTGGTGAAACAGTTAAGTGATTCATATTAAAGTGATTTTTAAAATATCGAAACAGTTAAGTGAAATATCAAACACTGTGAATGAAAAAATCGAGTAAATTTTTAAAAAGCGGAAGAGCTAAGAGATTTTTCCAACTGAAAAATAAAGCGAATTGTTAATAAGGAAGCCAGTGATCAAAATACCACGTCAGCATCTCAACCCTTTTATACTTTCCAGTGATAAATAGTAATGCCGAAGGAAAATGAACAGCAGAACGAACGCTAGGTTTAGCTCAAATGACCTGTTTGCAATCCGAGTGTTACTGCAAGAAATAACTTAAGAACAGAGATAAGTGCTAAATTGCGCGAACTTAACCAGCATTAAAAAATCGCGATAACCACTTAAACAGCAAGTTGTGAATTTTATAATAAACAGTAAAACAAACTAAAAATGTTAAAAAGTGAAACAGTAAAAATTGAGTTATAAAGTGACTTTTAAAATATTGAAACAGTCAAGTGAAATGTTAACACTGTAACTGAAAATCGCGTAAATTATATACAGCGTACGAGCAAACACATATTTCCAAAAATGAAACAGAAAACAAGTTGTTAACTGAGCCAAACTGGTGAACAAAAGATCACGCCAGCACCCCAGGCATTCAACACTTCCCGTTTGGTAGTACTGAAAAACGAGCGACCAGAGGACTGGCTTTCGAGACCTTATAATAAATGATAAATGACCTCTTTGCCAGGGGTGTAGCCTGAAACTTTCTAGAGGTAGACGCACAGTTTTCCAAATCTAATATATGCACCCTACCCCGCCTCCCAAATCGTTTCCATGCGAGTGATTCGATTAATTTGCTTTATCAGTATGGTTACTTAATAGGTAATCATCTCTCTTGGTCGTACTTACCGTGTTCTTCAGGTATCGCGTGTGGCAATATCATAGGGAAAAAACTGCACTTTGCATGTGTGTGTGTTTTTTAAATTATTTGAAAGCAGTCAAAGCGGAGTAACATGAAAAATTGCACTTTTTTCTATGGCTTATTTCCTGCTATTTCAGCTTCTGTTTTTTCTTTTGCTTTGTTTTTTCTATTTTGTTTCTGTCTTTATTAATCTTCCACTGATTTTTTCAGGCACGCACGTGCGTACTGGCGTACAGGTAGCTACGCTCTTGTTTGCAATAAGCTTTACTGCAGGATACAACCTTGTGCTAAAACAAAAAAGGTTCTCACGTAATAATTATTAAAATGCAGTAGGCGAAACAGTATGCAAAAAACAGTGATAGTATAATTTCAGTTAAACAGTTAAGTGAAATAAAAATACCGTTTTACTCTAATCACTGCCGTTAAACGAGTATAAAACACTGTTTGTAATTAATCTTAATAAGCTCGAGGGGCGGGCATCTCGTTTATTGATGTCCGAATAAATCAAAGTCTCAAACTAGAAGTTACAAGTGACCAGTTGTATGCTAAAAGTTAATTGGTTCAAGATATGGGTAAAAGTTCATGCTACAAAAAACAAATCTGCTGGGGCGAGAATTTCGTCAGAAGCAATACCAACAATGGAAATTGATTATTTTAGACAGAAATTCTAATTCCATTTAAGAAATTATTGACTGAAAACATCTAAATAACATCTTAATAAACTTACTATAAATTAAACTTAATCACCCCACAGATGTGTGAGACTCGTGTGAGCCTCCTTTCTGAGCCTGTGATGAAATACAATAAATAACATTACTTAAACTTTTTCTCTTGCTATCTCTTATGCATACACACGCATATGTAACACCTTGGGCGCTCTCCATTCGACCAAAAATTCCGGTTTGAAATTTCGAAAATTTCATGTGGCAAATGGAACAGTAAATACAGAAGTTTTCCCGTTGGTTATACCAGCCAGGTTGGAACGAACCGTTCCATTCAGTTTCGGACGGAAATTTCCAGAAATGTACGACAGAGAGGTACTGGAAACCGAACAATTTTCGAATGGAAAAGTAATCTCCGAATTTTCCGGTTGTTCCGATTTTCCGGAAAGTTAGGATAACCTTACGAGGTATACCCAAAATTCCGGAATTTTATTCTGGAAAATTTCCGTTCCATTCGCCTCCCCACCCGGAATTTCTGGAATTTTTGGTTGAATGGAAAGCGCCCCTTTTTACACTTGAAAAAGTGAAACTTGCATCTATTCACAGATTTACATCTTAATGCAAAATAAAAGTTAGCACCTGCAGAAGCTGAATTTTGGCATTTACAGCTGTAAACCCAAATTAGGAACTCAAAAACAAAGTTGACTGAAAGGTCTTAATGAAGCCACCATTTTAAAAATCCCACAGCCTCATCATCATCATCATCATCATCATCATCATCATTATCATCATCATCACCTTTAAGACCATGCCACCAACTCCATCCCCACCCACCAATATTAATTAAAACCTGTAATTTGCAACCACCCCAACTCTCCCAGTCACTTTGATGTCTTTGAGTTCCCTGTGAGATATTATTTCTCTTGTGTTAGCTACAGGCTTCCTTCTCAAACAAGTTGTCAAATTCAAGATCCTTGTTTCTGCTCCATTCTTTCTCTTTGCAGTGCCTTTCTTTGTCTCGGTTAACTCATTTATCTTTTTCTTGGCATCACTGTATTCTTCTTTGCTAAAGAGGTGTTTCAACATTGGCGCCCCACCGAAATACAGTGAGTGTGCAAAGCGAGCCAGCTTGAGAAGTGTCCAGGTGAAGCCATCTGCAGCATGTCCTGCAAGTGCAATCATCTTCACTTCTTTGACAAGTTTGTTCTGTAATGATCCATGCAAGTTCATAACATGTCATAAGATAAAACAGGCAAAAGGGCCAAAAAATATCACTGTGTGTCTTCTACAGCATAAAAAAGTTCCATTACATTAATTTAAATTATAGGGCTGCTCAGAAGATGAAGTTTTCTCTTTAAAGGACCCCCCCCCCTTCCCTCCAAATCAAAGTCTCATTAATTTTCGTAAGTGTTGCCTATATCCATGGCAAAAATTCCAAAATCAAACACCATCCAACAGTGATGACCTATAGGTAAATTCTTGTGTCCAATCAATCCACGGCACATCCTAACAGACCCTGACAATGTTAAGTTAAGAGTTAAGATACCTTTATTTAATTAGGGTAGCTCTTTCAGTATTTACAATACAGTAAAAACTGATAAATAAAGAAAGATGGTGAATTTTAAGCTCGGAAAAGAAATAAGAAAAGATGGAATATTCAGCATGTCGGGAGCGTGGGACAAAGAAAAAATCTGAGTCCCCGACGGGAATTGAACCCATGACCTTCCGTACACTGGTCGGACTCAGCTCTAACCACTGAGCTACTGGGAGACTCGTGAGCTAGGTCATATTTACTGAGTTCGTGGTGACACGCATCCTGCATACTACTAGGATCAGCAATGTCAAAGTGCCCCAGAGGTGATAAGTAAAGAAAGATGGTGAATTTTAAGCTCGGAGAAGAAATAAGAAAAGACTTTACACGAGTACACCGACCGGTGTACGGAAGGTCATTGGTTTGATTCCCGTCGGGGACTCAGATTTTTTCTTCGTCCCATGCTCGCGACATGCTGAATATTCCATCTTTTCTTATTTCTTCTCCGAGCTTAAAATTCACCATCTTTCTTTATTTATCACCTCTGGGGCACTTTGACATTGCTGATCCTAGCAGTATGCAGGACGCATGTCACCACGAGCTCAGTAAATTAAATATGACCTAGCTCACCACGAGTCTCCCAGTAGCTCAGTGGTTAGAGAGTCCGACCGGTGTCCGGAAGGTCATGGGTTCGATTCCCGTCGGGGATCAGATTTTTTCTTTGTCCCATGCTCGCGACATGCTGAATATTCCATCTTTTCTTATAGTAGTAACTGTTATCAATAGAGGCCCTAAATTACAAACATACATGAAAATTCACACATGGATATGTAATTAGGAAAACACAGAAAAAGATTTCCACTTTGTTAAAGCTAGTTTATTTTGATTCTACATGGGGAATTTATGTCATGAGCATGCAGTCAACGTTCCATTTAAAACTGGCATTGTAGGTGATACTTTAAAAATAAGCTTTACTGTTGTGTATGAAAATGGAAGTACTAGTTGAACCCATGAGTGGTAAATGACAGGGACAGGGGGGTAAGGGGAGCACAGGCTTGTGTGGGACACTTGATTTTTCTGGAAGATTTCTATTGTAAACACCCCACCACATGTATGAGTCAAATCCCCTTGCACTATAGGGTGATTGCTTTTTCACATAATGTGCACGGTAAATACAAATTGACACTCCAATGTCTAGGGGTAGGGATGGAAGAAAATACAAAATACCCCATGATTTCCCAGCCTCCCCCACCCCAATATTACCTGGATTCAAAGTTGGGCAGTTAATACAAGTGCCCAGTAACTTAGGCACTTTTCCCAATAATCCAAGTTTCTCAAGGCTGTCAAAAGTGGCTGAAACACAGGTTGGCTTGTGGTAATTTGATCCTTTTAGAATCCACTTCTCAGCACTTCTGGGTTTGTCTGGATGTTTCTGAGTATGCTCTATCATTTGATTAAACATGCAGTCATCCAGATAAGAGTTGGTAGGGGTGAAGTCAATCATCTGAAAGTAGCAAGGAATTCATTGATAAATCATGTTTAATTAACACAGTCTAATGGAATAGGTATTTTGCATTATCTCACGCACTGTGATTGGTCATGGAGACATTATTTATGACGCTGTTTTAATATTTAACACAGTTAAACTATGGTAGATTTTATAATATAGTACTCAACAGTAACCTACAAACATTCTAAAGTAGCCCCCACTACAGTAAAATTCAAAGAAAACTGTGAATGCAGAAAGAGATTTCTGGAATATTGATACTGTTTTGACCAATCACTTATGAGATCCTGAAACCACCAAAAATGATTAGGTTTCCACAGTCTTGGCACAGAAACTTTGGTTCTTGTTTGTTTTAAATTGCTTTGGGTTATTGTGTTGTTCCAGAATATACCGATACTTCCCCCACAGATGATTTTTTGGTTCGAGCCCCACCCCTCAGAAATTCCAGTTTAGCTGCATACTTTCCTTTAGAAACTTTGGCTTTTGAGACCCCCCCCCCCCGCAACCCTTTCCAATGACCGCCCATGGGGTGAGCATAGTCAAGTCTTGTATTAGCACTGGCAGAGACTTTTACTATGGTTTCACACTCAGCTTATTAGGTTTTCGTACATTTGTAGTGCTTTGTAAGCTAATAACCTGATCATGGTAAATGACAGTGACAGTTATAGTGGATGCCTTGTGTAAATTGAGTGCAAATAAAAATTTATGAGTCAATCATCACATCATCTTGGTGAGACTGTAACCTCTAAAGTGATTGAATGACCTATTTTCAACTTGCATACCAATTCTCAAACAAAAAGGAATAGCAATTTAATTCCCTGAAAGACAAGCCAGGATTTATTTTGAAACAACCCGTGTACAGATCATCTGAAAGACAAGACAGGATTTATTTTGAAACAACCTGTGTACAGATCATTGATTATAATCGACAATCGATCGAAAACTCTTTGTGTCACGACATTCGATTATGCTTTGTGCATGATCGATTGTTGCAAGAAACTGAATGAATTAGTGCGAGGAAATGCGAGATAATAAAACACGTTCATCCTGGTGTGTCATGTCTGCTGTCTTCTTTGGTGTGGAAAGAGCAAATTTCAGTCCAGCAAAACCAGATTTACCCTCAGACATTTATCGTTATAAGGTAAAAACAAAACAGCTAGGTCAAAGAACTCACACAGCTCACAGCAAAACAAAGACAACACTTTTAACCTCATTTGAGGGGACTCTCTCTAAACCAATTTAAAAGTGATTCCATAGCTGATGGCAACCCACCCAACACCTGCAATTGAATTTCAGGATCAGTTGTATGTGATTGGTCACAACAAAATAAACATTCTAGGATATGGCAATTGGGAAAAGCTGTCATCTTTGCTGGCTAAAAAACCCACAAAAATGCGAAACCGCTACCGGAAAGGAAAACCTTTGGTCAAACTGAGTAGGGTTGCATTAGTGGGGTGGTATATGCATGGTCAGTTCATGTCCTGGAGAGTTGTGGTTTAATCTTCACTACTACGATGTAATAATACCGTAAAAACCTTGAAAATGCGAAGGATAATAATAGCCATGTCCGCCCATAATGAAAGTGCAAAGGTCTGAAAATTCCTGCATTTGTTCAAATTGATCGTGTTTCAAATTGATAACGTTTCACTGACAAGCGTTGACAGTTACCACACTATGATTCCTATTGTTTAGCTTGAGTTTTCCAAAATCTGCCTCCCCCCCCCCCCCAAGCACAATTAATGGTGTCTTTGTTGTTTTTGCTGATTTTCAAACTTTTTACAAACCCAAAAAGTTAGGGTTGCACTAGGAAAATTGCTGCCTCCTCCACGGGCTTTTCCAAGGCCAAGCATGCGCGGATTTTGGTGCGAGAGGGGGGATCGAGCAGAGGGTGTCTCTACCCTCGCTTTCCTCAATAATTAACTAAAATATCCCCCAGATAAGCGATCATGAGTGACTGGGGAAGAGGCAGGGAAAATTGGGCTGTTGACAGATTTTGACCGCAAAGTCAATAAACTTTCGCAAAAATGTGCCAAGTGTGACCCATGCCTACATCTTGACATTTGAGTCAATGTCCTTAGTTTTAAAATCTGTTACCTGGCAAACTTACTCAATGAGCTGGGTTTTCAATGTGAGGAAACAGCCTACATGGCTTACAGGTTTGCTTCACCCCGAGATTTTCCCAAATGAAGAGCGAAAATCAGAAAAGCGTTTGAAATGATAAGATTTTTGCAGTGCAGTCTAAGTCCCAGGGGGGGGGGGGGGGGTTCTCCAAATTTCAAGTGTTGGGGATGATCGAAGGACTTTTTTGGTTTTGAAATTTTCAATTCCGGGATTTTTTTGGGAAGGAAAATTTGACAAGTATTTTTTTGGGTGGCTAATGATTTAAGTAGGGATTTTTTGGAGGTATTCAAAACAATCTAAGGATTTGTGGTAGAACCCGCGTATCCCAGCCGTGTATACGTAGTTCTGTGAATAAGTACAACACCAAACTTCAGTTGTTTTGTGGTTGTTTTAATGTTTAACGATGGTGTCGTATTACATCATCAATCAATTCACCCTGGGTGGATGCATCATAGTTCATAAAGCACCGGAATATTATATTTTTATAATTTGTAAATAACTTAGTAGAGTTGTTCGTAATGTTCTTGCCCGGGGTGGTCTTGTTTAGCGTTGTCAGTCATGTTATTGTTGAAAGAGAAGATGTTCTTTGGTGTCTCTAGTGTTGTTAGAATAATAATAATACCAGACGAGGAAAAGAAAAACTCAGATGGTGTGAAGAATAAACAAGTACAAACATTCAATTTCTAATTTTTTTTTTCGTGTTATATCAATTAATCCTTTCTGGAGATTTTTAAGGCCCGGAAATTCGACATTTCTGGTCTGGAGATTTCTTTGGGTCTTGTTGGAAGCCCCAGGGATTTTTTGGGGTTTTGATTTTTGCCCCCATTCAATCATCCCCGACACTTGAAATACGGAGTACCCCCCCCCCCCCCCCAGGGATATAAGTACTGCAAACTAACTAATCTCAAGACAGTTTCCACTCTCTTTCTGAGCGGAAAGAGAGTCTATCTTATACCTGCCAACTTTTTGTGATTTCTAGGCGTGACATTTTTATCCTGAGAGTGTCAAGATTTTTCGGAGGGGACCGATAACATCCGAAAATGTCCGCCAATTTCCAAAGACATCCGAAGATTTCAAAAGGCATTCCGAAGACGTTCCGATTTATGGCTAGTAAATCAATGCTTTGATCATTTAAGATTATACGGAGCTCGTCTCGACGAGTATGACCATGTCTCCGGTGACTTTCCCTACTAAAATCCGAGATTTCGCAAAAGTATGATCATTATTTTCTCGCATTTGTTCAAGTTTATTTAATATTTTCAAAATGAGTCGGTTAAGGCTGTAATGGCTCAAACTTTTCCACCAGGCGTGAGAAATAGGAACGCAGGCGTGAGTAGGCGTGAGATCACAGTTTTCGGTCCGCAGGTGTGACAATCACACCTTAGGCGTGACACTTGGCAGGTCTATCTGCAGTCTAGTCTATTTGCAGTTGTTAGTTCCCTTACCTTTAGCACCACTTTCTTGTACTTTACACCCAGACACGTTGCCTGTGCAACTTCAAAATCGATCTTTCCGAGTACGTACAAGTCGACAAGAACAGCGGCTGTGATATTACCAAACAGTGGAGCACCCGTTTGTCTTCCAGGAACATAGCCAGAGTCTTGGTTATGCTACAAAAGGCACAACGCTTGAGAAATCGTAAGATCTCTCTGTCTGAAACACTCTGTCACGAATCTGTCGGAGTGGAAAATCGGCTTTACCTCAGTGTAAGAACCTGTGAAACTCACGGATGACGTAAAACAAAGGAAACAAAAACATTTTAAACAATACCGTACAGCAAAACAAAAGCTAACAAACAAAGAAAATCTTGTCAGGTTCTTACACCGAGGTAAACCCGGAAAATCTCTCGTAGATTTCTAGCTATGTCGGGAGAATAATCTTGATCACCACACGCCATTGCGATTTTGAAAGCCTCGTCAAAGAAACATCTCTGCTACCTTTATACATGTTTCGTTGGTCTATTATTGGCATCATTTTGTCATACTCATATGTTCCAGTAAAGCTGGTTGAGGATCCCTCAGCTATGACAACAAAAGCGTTATTTGCTAAACACAATCACGGGAGACACACCCACCTTTAGCGATTGCACGTTTTAATTGGAACCCAGACCCCCGGCTGTTGGAAAATCAGGATTACGGATATGCTAAATATGGAAAGTGACTGCGTGAATCGAAAGAACACGACCCCTGGGGGGGGGGGGGGGAGGACTCCCATATGAAAGTGATGGGGATGCTCGTCGGAAAATTAGAATTAACACCCCAAAGGAGACCAATCTGGGCGTGGCTCCGGCTTTATTTAACCTCTAAGGGAGACCATGCAAAAACAGACAACTAAATAAGAGCTATAGAGATGTTAATTGCGCTAAAGATGTTGCAATCGAATGCTGTCTTCTTTGAGTAAATTTTAACAACGGCGATTTCTGTGCTGCTCTAGACCACTACACAGTATAATATAGATATTTCTTCACACACAACCCTAAGCGATACCTGTGTGGGTAAAAATATTAGCTTTCCATCCTCAACACCTTAAGTGAGACCAAAATCTGCAATTTTCAACCCTAAACGAGACGACGAACATCCCCGTCACTTTCATATGGGAGTTCCCCCCCGGGAACACGACTGTAAGTCCGAGGGAAGTAAAGGGGATAAACTATTGCGTGAGAATAAGCCAAAATCACAAAATGCACTCAAAAGAATCAGCTTAATGTACATGTATAAATCAGCTAAATGTACATGTATCGTAAACTCATAACTGAATTTATATTTGGCACTCATCTTTTCTTGCTTTTTGCTTCCTATATTTCAGCCGATGACGTAAGTGGCAGGTGTTAATGTCATTTTGTAATCCCGATAGAATAAATTACCGAAAGAGAAAACTGGAATCATTCCGGGAGATATCTTTTGTTTGGGATCAAAATTCTCAAAAGTTTCCTAATAAAGTCGAAAATAAAAAGCAAATTACCCACGGCTTACATAATTAGTAAACTCCGATTTTTTTATCATCAGTTCTTTGCTTTCCCATTCTCCACCAAATCCCACGTCACATAATTACGAAAAATATATTCCGACAAGCATTCAGTAACAAATTAACAGGAGAGGCAAAATCCCGTTCTGCTTAAGTCCTTTGGGCCTCAGCTTTTGCCCAAGACCAGTACATGAATGACCTGTGTGTGGGACGTACTTGTATGCTCAGTCCTCAATCCCCTTATCAGGGGCCACAACGACAAAACTTTTGTGTAGACGTCGGAATGTCGTTTTTAAGTTACAATTGTACTTCTTGTGCATTTTAAAGGCTTCAGTTCCAGCGGCACCCAACGAGAAAATAGCCATCGGTAAAAATTTTAAAAAAGTATAACGACACTTCTGACGGAATCGGTGAGTACAGTGACAACTCTATCCTCTTCTGTAGAATTGAGCATCCTCATAAGCTTCAGATTCAGCCCTGAAGAAACTGGTACAGCCATGCTTTCCTATTGTTCTGCCATACTGCACCTCTTTAAGCAGTGAAGTTATCATGGATCGAGCCATCTGTAGCAATGAGGATGTTGGCGTCTCGTGATTCTAAGTACTAGGAAACCTGGGCAATGTCGATGGCCTTGTCGCGCTCACGCCATATCCTGTCACCTACTACATCAACCACTACGGGCTTGTCATTTAAACCATGACGCCGATAGGTAGGTAGGTGGGTAGGTAGGTAGGTAGGTAGGTAAATAAAACTTTATTTCACGCTTGCTCTGTCAACTAACATAAAAAGCTGATTTCCACAAGGGGCGTGTGGCTACAACAAAAAGATTAAAGCTATTTAAAATTACTTAAAATATATATCTAGTTATTAAAGTTACCACTTATATCATTTACTAATTATATTCTTAACAGTTTTCTAAAATCAAGAAAAAGTGTGCGCATTAATTCTATTATTAAAGATAGGAAGGGTTTCAGATTCACGAAGTGCAACCGGAAGCGAGTTCCACAATTTTGCTCCACTATAGCAAAAACTTTTCTTCAGGTATTCAGTTTTGGGTAGCGGTTATTGTAGTGAGGTGGAGGAGCCTCTGAGGTTATGTATTTTTCTTACTAGAGAACTGAGATCTGCAAGGCAGTTGGGAGCCAAGCCATTCATCACTTTATACATTTGTTTTGCTTTTGACTTAGCCCGTTGAGTTTTCTAGAGTTTTCCTGCCTAAGGCATTTAATGCCTCAATGGCAGGGGTATCATTGCTCAAATTCATTAATAACCGTTTTACCCCACACTCAGAGTGTGGGGTATAACGGTTTGTCGATCCAAGGATCTGGTGCTACAAAATTGGAGATTAATTAAGACTGGCACAGGCCTTGGGGCCTGGGCGCCGTCTTTCATTTCTGCAACAGTTTCGTCGTAGTAGACTATTACAATGCGTTCTCTTAAACTGAAGGAAAGTGGACGAACAGTTGAAAACGAACAACGAGCCATAGATACACTACATACAAAGAGTGAAACGCAAAGATAATCAAGTCCAGAGTAGCTCACATTCCCTACGCAAACTCCTTTCCACAAACTTTAATTGTTGCCTTGTTGCATTTTTATGAACTTTCTAAAAATACCGTTTCAGTTGTGCAAGTCTTTGCAACAATATATTTTACAGTTTGTGCTTGTTTTACCTTGCCATTATCAATAAAATTATAGAAAAGCGGGGGCAGCTATAGTGAATATTATTACTAGTATTAAATAGAGCACGGGCCTTTCGACAAACCCTTTTGGGTTTAATGGTAGAGCCCCTGTTATTTATAATTATTTAATAGTTCATGTATAATCAGCGTGTGAACAGATAGTATTCATATTCTGCTTGGAACTAAACCTTTGTATTCTTTTACAACCCTTGAATTTTCAGTACATAGTAGCTCATAGTGAAACACTAAATGCCGCGTGTCGAGCTGCTAGTGTATAGCGGCTTGACAAGCGCGTCACGTTTCAACGCCGCAGGCGTTTTCATGCTCGCTCGCTCGTTCGTTTCCCTCTACTATCTCTAAGCGGAAACAGGGACTGCTCGTAGTCTGGGCATTTCACCCAACTTAAATACATCTTTTTTTTAGTTAGTTGGGTGGACCTCAGTGAGACAAGCAACAAACTGAAATTTAAATCAAACAGGCCACCAATATGTGAGCCCCATTTCTAAAAATAACATTACTTGAACTCGTTCTATTGTTCTCTCTCTCTCTCTTACACACGCCTATGTAACACAGCTTCATAATTAAAAACTGGCAACCTTGCATCTTCATATAAAAATCAAACTTGCTTCTTCACGTAAAATATAAGTATTTAAAATAATTATGTGTAAACATAAAATGTAAACCTGGGTGTAAAAATGTAAACTTGCAAAGCTCAATTTGCAAAAAAAACTACAAAACCATCTTTAAGGAAGGTATGGTTATTTTCTGGAACCACACATTCACTTTGATATCTTTGAGTTCCCTGTTCTACCATATTGTTTCTCTTCGTGTTAGCTATAGGCTTCCTCTTCAAACAAGTTATCAAATTCAAGGTCCATTGTCTCTTTTGCATTCTTTCCTTTTACAGTACCTTTCTTTGTCTCAATTAACTCATTTATCTTTTTCTTGGCATCACTGTATTCTTCTTTGCTAAAGAGGTGTTTCAACATTGGCGCCCCACCAAAATACAGTGAGTCTGCAAAGCGAGCCAGCTTGAGAAGTGTCCAGGTGAAGCCATCTGCAGTATGTCCTGCAAGCGCAATCATCTTCACTTCTTTGACAAGTTTGTCCTGCGGCCCTGAAAGATGATCCACACATGTTCGTGATATGTCATAAAATAAAACAGAAGCAACCAAGCCCAAAAATTTGACTGTTGGGTGTTCTATAGCCTGCGTAGCAAGAGTTTTTCGTAGCCTTTCCCCCAAAACGCAGTGTTTTAATTAGCTTTGGACATGTACATGTAAGGCAAAATCAGCTTCATTGCAACCAGCAAATAAAATAAATTAAGTGGAGAACTCCAGATACACTGTAATGCCAATTTATTGATTTTAATGCAAATAAGCCTCTTTAAATTGGAATTTGCAGCAGCATCTCCACAGAGTGGCTCTTCATCCACTGATTCCAGATCGAGTTTGGAAATGTTGGTTTTTGTGGAGGGAGGAAAACAGGAGAACCCGGAGAAAAACCCTCGGAGCAAGGACAAGAACCAACAACAAACTCAACCCACATGTGACACCGGGACCGAGAATCGAACCCGGGCCACATTGGTGGGAGGCAAGTGCTCTCACCACTGCGCCATCCCTGCTCCCCATTTGGTAAATTTTTGCAGCAGATGTCATTCCTTCAGGTAAAATAAGCCTCACAGGAGGAGCCGGGCTCGATGCATGATGTGATGTGACATTGCAACACAAATAGTGTGCACAGTAAGGATGCGCTTAAAAAAATTAGCCCAAATGTCCTCAAGTGTGTCAAGTGTGGCTAAGTGGCAGGAATTCAAAACAAAACACTGCCCAGCAGAGGTGAGAAGATTAAGCCTTGCAACCAATCCAGCGGATTGCCAAATAAATGATTAGGCTGATCTTTAGATCCAGTTTCTGCAGTAGGAGGCAAGTAGAATTGCTACAACTCTCCCCTAGTCCATCACAGGTGTAACCCCCCCCCCCCCACCTCCCCCAGTTAAGGATTCCCAGCAGGTCACTGGTACCTATTTATACAGCTGGTTGAGAGAGACATTCAAAAATCCAAAAATTATGAGTTTTGGTTGGAATGTATTAGTAGTTTTTCGTTTGGACAAACAGAAAATTTCTGGGATAAACAATTTCTTGACAGGTTTTTCGAAATTCCCAAATGGTATTTCTGAATGCAAAATAAGCATGCTTTTTACTTCTTTTACCAGCTCCATTAGTAAATTCCAGTAACTGGAACAAGAAAAATCACCAAGCTGAGGCAGTTGACAGAAATTCCAGTTGGAGATCTGGCATCGCATTTACGGACTGGTTTGCTCATTAAGTAAAAAGAAAAGTGTGAGCCTGAGGCTTTGAAATGCCAACCATACGATCTTCCAATCAAAATTCTGATCACGCTTCACCTCATGTTAGAGTTTGATTCCAAAATGAAAGCACCGATTTTGCTTTCTTACATCATGCTGCTCAACTTTTACTTAGAACTGGCATATAGTGATATTTTAATAAGAGCTTTTCTCTACAGTAGTTAACTGTTGTGCATGACTAGCACTAATTATGCACCTGTCAGTAATAAGCCACAGGGGGATGGGGTAAGGAAAGGCATGGTTGATGCAGGACATTTGACTTTTCTGAAGGATTTTAATATTTTACAAATGACCCACCAAGGGGCCACAACATATTGTCAAATCAAGTCAAATGCCATTATCTTGGGTGATTGCTTTTTCCCTGTTACATACACACTGTACACAAATTTGACACTCACCAGTGCCCAAGGGTAGGGATGGAAAAATGTACAAACTGCCTTATGACTCTGCAGCCTCCCCCACCCCCCTGTGGCCTGTTATTTATTAGCACAAAACTTATTATCAGTAGTGATACCTGGATTTAAAGTTGGATACTTCATACAAGTGCCCAGTAACTTGGGCACTTTTCCCAATAATCCAAGTTTCACAAGGCTGTCAAAAGTGGCTGAAACACAGGTTGGCTTGTGGTAATTTGATCCTTTTAAAATCCACTCCTCTGCACTTCTGGGTTTGTCTGGATGTTTCCGAGTATGCTCTATCATTTGATTGAACATGCAGTCATCCAGATAAGAGTCTGTAGGTGCAAAATCAATCACCTGAAAGAAGCATCATGCTTATTACACAGTTTAAGCAAAAAGGTATCGGGTAACGTGAGCTCTGGGAACAAGCCCACATTATCTGACCGCTGGTCTCGTTGAACGATATGATGTCATGGACAAGCAGCCATGCTGTTAAGTACGATTCAAAATGGTGGCGCGCAGTGTTGAATTTTTGGCGTTCTTTGGAGAGGAATTTCAGTGGGATCGGCTGCACTTTAGAAGCTAAAACCACGGTCAGTAACTCAACTTAATGTTATCTTTTTATTGGCGATTTCAAAAAATACACCATTTCTGGAGTGACCTTCTCTGTTAAGCTAGGCTACAAATCATAATGGGCTTCCCAAAAGCAGCCTTCAGCCACAAGTAAGTTTGTGTTGGTTTAGCCACCCATGTACATACCCAATAAACCACACCAGGCAACCAGGCATGCTAAACAGCCACCTCTGCTTTTATTTTGAGGGGGTTTGAAGCAAGGAGGTAACAGCTTTTTTCCTAGCAAGCCAAACATTTACCCTCTAAAAATATCAACATACTAGATACTTTCCACATTGATGATCCCAGCAGTATGCAGAATGCATACATGTCTCAGGCTACTTTTACATGGGACTGGACCAGAACCATTCTGAACTGAACTGGGCTGGATCGGCTTCTGTTTACACAGAGCCATTAGGTGTTTACACAGGATCTTTCTGGAACCAGTCTGGTACGGATCCAAAACTGGACCTGAAAAACAGCAGGTCAAGTTTTAGATTAGTTCCCTTCCACACCAGTTCCAGAGTGGTCCTGTGTAAACAGAAGGTCTATCTGATCCATTTGCATTCATTTGGAACCGGTCCCATGTAAACATAGCATCAGGTAATATGACCAAGCATGACCCAAGTCTCCCAACAGCTCAGTGTTTAAAGCTTCCCATTATGCGCAAAGTTGTAAGTTGCTTAATATTAATTTTTGCTGATATGCTGAATATTTAATCTTTCTAGCTTAAAGCCAAATCTCTCCTCCAAGCAAGATGAGATGTATCTTCATAAGCAGCGAATATATTTTAAGCTAACCAGGTTGCAGAACACATAAGGATGTCCCACTTTCTCCCAAAGATTGCAAGAAAATTATTGGACCCCTCCAATTTTTGAGATCACCCTTTGAAGAAAAAAAATCCAAAGGCTTCATATTTTGGCACTAACTATGAAAAATAATCCAAGGCTTTCAAATTGCGCCAGCTCCCCTGCTGAGCGATGCCATCCTTCGGGGCAGGGGTGGGAGGCTAGTGGCGGTACTGATAAAACAAATGGAATGTCCCATATTTTGGGGGTGGGGAACACCTCCATTTGTACCCTTATATATTGTATTATTCAACAATTTTATTCCAACTCGCTCCGCATCCACCGCATCCAAAATGGCAATACATTTACAACCATAAGTTGCAACCATTTCAGCTAGGTCATTCCAGCGACCTGATTTGAAAAGGAATGGCCAACTATAAACAGACTGCCAGTGCAACTTGCACTAAAGAAAAAATTTACCTATGGCAATACGATGATACCTGGTAACGTTAAAAAAAGTAAGGGTTTACCTCGGTGTAAGAACCTGACAAGATTTTCTTTGTTTAATAGCTGTTGTTAATGTTTAAAATGTTTTGTTTATTTCACGTCATCCGTGAGGTTCACAGGTCCTTACACCGAGGTAAAGCCAGAAGTAAGCATACGCCGTTTACAGTTGCTGGATCTCTTACCTTTAACACCATTTTCTTGTACTTCACACCCAGGCACGTTACCCGTGCATCTTCAATATCGATCTTTCCGAGTACGTACAAGTCGACAAGAACAGCGGCAGTGACATTACCATACAGTGGAGCACTTGTTTTTCTTCCAGGAACGTCGCCAGAATCTTGGTTGTGCCACAAAAGACACAACGCTTGAGAAATGGTAAGACTTCTCTCTCTAAAACACTCTATCACGAATCTGTCGGAGTCGAAAATTTCTCGTAGATTGCGAGCGATCTCGGCGGAATAATCTTGATCACCATCCGCCATTGCGATCTTGAAAGCCTCGTCAAAGAAAATTGTCTGTTTCTTTTATCCATGTCTACTGTCTGACCAGTTAAGCTGGTTGTTGTGCTACCATAACAAAAGAGCTATTTTCGGAACACACATTGCATGCAATTAGAGCTGACGTGCACCGCCATCTTGAAACTCAGGCCCAGTCCCTAGCAGGCCGTTTCGCTTAGGCACATCCTGAGGGCACAGCACAAGCACTATGCGCACGTTTCCAGTCGGGGGAAAAAAGTACGCCTTTTGGGCAATTTTCGTATCTATGCCCGAAGAAGCCCGAAGGTGCCCGAAGAAGCTCCGATTTACATTGTCCAATCAGAAAGAACTAAGAACTCGCGCAGAAAAATGAAACGGAATGTTTTCAAGTTTTAAACATGGTGTCCCAGCACAGAGGAATCTGCAGGCCATAAGCTTACTTCCAGACATGCTTTGGCAGTATCAGCGAGAAGTTTGGCTGTTGGAAATTCTGAAATTTATGCGGTACTGTTGAATAATGGTTGAAGATAGTCTGTTGAAGCTTTATTGGTTACATATTCAGATTGTTCTTCCTTCATCTCGCCAGGGCGCAACTTAAATTGCAAAACCATTTTGTTTTACGCAGTGTTTTACGGCTTTCCAAGGCTGAAATATATCGTTGTTCAAAGCACGTTAAAAGATCCGATAGAAAAGAAGGTTACCTGATCTTAGGTAAGGCAGTTAAGCTCAGGTGAAACGCAGTTCACTCGTGGTTTTGACATGATTCAAGACAGGTTTCCACTAAGGCGCAAGAAAAGAAGTGCTTCGAACTGTATTTACACCTCGATGATTACTGTGGTGAAGAGGGTATTCTTCACGAAAGAGGAGAGTATCCTGCGCTAGTTAAATATTTTCCCCGTCGTTATTCACATTCATGCATAACCTGAAGAAAAAGTTGACTTACGAACGGAAAACAGCTGATTGCATGAAAGACTTCTTGCACTTGCCGGCCAGAGAACAAAGCAATTCAATTCTCCATCGTGAAAGCTTTAAAGTGGTACTACGATCAAAAAATCACTTTGATTTTTTCTTCGGATTTCGAAACTTTGTTTACTAAACACTCCCCAAGCGAAATTTTAAGGCTTAATTTCGACAAGAAGACTGTTTATTTAAACTGCAATTTTCCGATTTAATAGTCCGCCATTATTTCACCAGAAAGGACAGAATGACATCATTCACTCACGAGTTTTAGAATGCAGTGTGTGTGAAAGTGCCTTATTTAGTATGCAGCACGGGAGTTTCAGCTTTCACACTCTCAAACTCGTGTTTTGCATAATTTGTAAGCCGCGTTCACACACTACATTCTGCAGCTCTTGAGTGTATGACGTCATTGTATCCTTTCTGGTGTAATAATGGCGGACCATTAAAACGGAAAAGTGCAGTTTAAAATTAACGGTCTTCTTCTCAAAATTAAGGCTTATAATTTCGCTTGGGGAGTGTTTAACAAACATAGTTTCGAAATCCGAAGAAAAAATAAAAGTGATTTTTTGATCATAGTACCACTTTAAAAGTTTTATTAACTATGATTCCCAATGACCACTATTTTGATCCAGGTCAATTTTGTACGAGAAAAAATCTGCTGAAATATATTTATGCGCTTTTTTATTTGAACAAAAAACAAGAGCTAAACTTACAGTTTCCTCAGCGGTCCGCATGTTGTATTGGTTCTTCTTGTCAATAATTCTCAACTATTTGTTAGTATTACTGACTTTGTTTATATCCACAGAGAAACGCCTTCCAAGACCAACACAGCTGTAATTCTTTATTATTCAAGCTCAGAAGGAATTCACATTAAAGAACCACAAGAAACCCACAAATTCCGACCTGAAACTAAAGTTTTATCATACGGTTCTAGCTCTCGTAATTCTTGGTTTCAAGACGAACTAATGCTAATATGCTCAAGCATTTTGCCATAAATACAAAAATTAAAGCAAGGGCAGACAACGTTTCGATATCCCTGACATCATTATCAAGACTGATATGCTGATAAAGTGGAAAATTGAAAAGAATAAGAATACGAGTCTGAATCCATAGGCGGCAATCAATCGGGTCCAAACGACGGATTACGCACGGATTTAGTAATAGCACGACGTCGAAATCGTTGTCGTTGGTAGCAATCAGTGCTTAATTGTCGAGAGGTAGTTCTGTTGCCCCATCCATCCCATGCTTAAGATATTTCAGAGACCACTCGTCCAGCTGTCTTATGGACTTCATTACTGTCCCTTACCTGTGCTATGCGATCCGTTACAAACAATAGTCCAATTTCGATAATAGAGTGGATTCGTATAACCCGTTTCTTATATGCTAATGAGAATCACTAAATGCTAATGAGAAGAACAATTAAAAAACTGAGCACGCACAACTGAAACCACTGCTTCAAATTCCTAATTGTGAACATTTGAAAAGAGCAAGCCTTAAAATGAGCTATTCTTTTCTTTAACTGTTTGCATACCAGCGTGAGAAAGTACCGGCACGAGTGTTTCTCTGCCACAGGCGTCAGAAAGTCAGCCTTTTAATTTAACGCAGGGCTACATCTGGGTTACACGAGAGAAGCGTTGAACTGAAATTTAGTTCACGTTGCATGTTCAAAATGTCGAAAGTCTTGTGATACAGGTACATGTAAAGCGAGCTGCCTTGTAGCGTTTGTACCGTCCTTTTTGAAATGACAACTTGAAACCTAGTGTACCAAGTATTATTTTTCTGCAGTTGTACTCCTTATTTTTTTTAAAAGGCTCGTTTTCTATGGCATATGCTGAACACAGGTACACATTTCAATCGTGAATCGCTCGTGCGTACCCAAACCGGTCATTAGAATATTATGCGCCTCATTAGCATATAAGAAACGGGTTATACGAATTCACTCTAATTTATTAAAATTCAACTTAAAACAGTAGACATCACTACGAGGCTTACGGGACTAATATAAGGATTTATATAGGTTTATTCCCCTAAGCCTCGAAATGACGTCTATTGTTTAAGACTGAATTTTAATATATCGAAAGTGGGCTATTTAATATAGATGTCACCCAATCCTGATAAATATTTTCAAACGGTTTGTTTTTTCTTTTTCTTCCAAGTTGAGAGTTAACCGCTTTTCGAAGTAAAAGAATTAACTGGTCCTCACGTTCAATAGTTTTCAAAATGGAGCTCTTTTTAGTATTTCACTCGAGGTGATCGAGGCTTCGAGGATTCATCTGGCCAAATACCGAAAATCGCAGGCTCAGTCTCTTCTCGGAGAAAAGGTTTCGCCATCAAATGGCACTTGTTCCCTCGACTGTTTCGGTACGTTGGAAGAGTAGGAAATGTGGTAGCCTGCGAGCAGGCTCTCGTTTGGGTTTTATGCACGAGATGCGAGACGCGAGTGGCGAAGCCGCGAGAGCGTGGGGCGAGGTGAGCGGGGCTGGGCGAAGAGAGAGCCTGCTCCTATTACTGTAAATTTTTCATTCGCACCCCGGAAGCTATAAAATTTCACAGGAAGTAAGAAATTTGACAGCAACATGTGCAGACCGCTGGATTGCTGAAGTAAACATAGTTATCAACAACATGGAGCGGAGTTGAATGCGATTTCGGAGGTTTTAACCAAGTTTCAGACGGTATCTGGCGTTAGTTTTAAACTGAAAAAAGAGCAGGAGTCTGCAGTAAAAAGCCTCCTGTTAAATCGAGACGTGCTTGCTGTTCTTCCGACGAGATGCTGGAAAAGCTTACTTTTCCAATGTTATGTGGCGGCGAGGGAAGTGTTGGAGAATGCGAAAGTATCTATGCTTGTAATTTGCTTGTAATTTTCCCTGCTTGTAATCGCGATCGTTTTTTGATCTTCCGGTGTCCTAATTTTTACATGCTCACTTGGATACAAAATAAGGATTTTCACTTGCGTCTTCCCCTGCGATAGATCGTCGACGTTTAGCAAACCAAGCTCCCAATCGCCTCTGCCATTTCTATTCGATTCTGCTTGGTTTAATTCCTCGTTATTCGTGGAACAAAATAAGCTTTTCCTCGACGTGGGTTTCTTTCGTTTGTTATCTGCGATCTCTGCATCATCATCGCCCTCTACTTGTCACTTTTGAGATGCAGACTCCTCAACGCCTGGATCTTGCAACGCACTTGCAACAAAACAAAATAGCTGATGCATGTTCCATATTTTCCTTCCACAAGCGGCACAAACTCTGTCCGATTTACTTTCACTGCGTGTCACCTTCAGTCCTACTTCATCACACTGTTTTGCAAGGACAACACCGATGGATCCTTTCTGCTTGGAAGTTTGAAACAAATTTTCTGTTCCAATCTGGCGGGCCAGTGATCCATACTGGACCTTAAAAGAATAAACACAAAGTCGGCAGTAATCTTTAACTGAAGGAAGAAGAGTTTTTCTACCTCGCCCGGTTTTTTTCTCCGGCGTTTGATTGTTATCGGCCGCTGGCTATTGTCGACATCGCCACACGCCTTCTTGTTTGTTTGTGATCTTCTTAACGTTTTCCCGCTAAATTTTGCTTCTGGCGCACTCCTAATAGATTGACAGCTTATCACTTTTCAGCCAATGGTATTAAACTTCGCTCAGGCAAAGCGGAAATGAAAAATTTACAGTAATAGGAGCAAGCTCTCTCTTCGCTCAGCCCCGCCCACCTCGCCCCATGCTCTCGCGGCTTCGCCGCTCGTCTCGTGGCTTCGCCACTCGCGTCTCGCGCATAAAACCCAAACGAGAGCCTGCTCGCAGGCTAGGAATGTGGAAAACAGCAAAATATAAGACCCATAAAATTGCGGCAAAATTTGAGTTTCATACAGACCTGATGAACACTCACGCTGGAAGCACGATGATTCGAATTTTACTAGGCAATCCAGGATTTTCTTTTTCTAATTATTATTATTATTTTTTTTGTAAGCCTGAAATGCGCATGATGCGCGGCCCGCAGTCCAAGCTGAACAGCCGAAGAGCCGTTCGCCTAAACAGCCGTTGTTTCACTTAAAAGACGTTGTCTTAACTTGGACCCGCCTCGGTTGCACACGTGTCTTAGAAGGAGATTTTATGCAACTAGGTATTTGGATACTAGAGCGTTTACAGGTGAGCTTTTGTTGAGCTCTTGACTAAAGGTTAAGAGTGTCAAGCTGAGACGTGTTAAATAAAACCTACACTAAGTTTCCAGTGTTTTATATAACCGAACTTTGGACCACTTATTAAGAACCCGACCAAAACTGAAGAAAAGGAGTCGGAAAGAAGGGCCTTCCTGGAGTTAGTCTCGTGCCAGGTCTCAGTTGTACGTACTGAAAATATGTGTACGAGATTATCCCGTAGTAGGTGTAAACGTTTTAAAGGAAGCTGATGGAGCAACAAAAACTCAAGGTGGGTTCCAGCAACTCCCTACCTCCCCTCCCTCATTTCTTTATACTGCCCTGCGTTCAGAAACGGTTTTGCTCGCTGGCTGGAAAGATCTTTGGTGTGGACGAGGTATGAGTTAGTTTATTACCTTTTGGCTGTCACATATACATAAAACGAGCTTATTACATTTATAAAGGTGGAACCGGTACATAGGTATATACGTGTCCTAAAAAAGAACAATTGACGACAATTAATGACACAGTTTTTGATCTCGTTTAAAATATACATGAAACGAGCTTATTACATTTATAAAGGTGGAACCGGTACATAGGTATATATGTGCCCTAAAAAAGAACAATTTACGTCAATTAATGGAACGGTTTTTCACCTCGTTTAAAACAATATGGTCTAAAAAACTGGAAGCAAATTAAAGTTGGCAAAAGTAACCTTGATTTGACTGAGAAAGGAGCATTGGTTCGGATTAGGAAAACGTTCAAGTTGTTTTGTTCGCAGTCATTTCTTAAAACAACAGAATTTCTCCGCTAACGCCTTGCTGCCTACGAACTTGTGACACAGGGCATCGTACAAAGCCTGATAAGTAGCATCATCGCCTTTGTTCTCCTGCCATTTCAATAGCATTGCTTCTGCCTTTTCAGCATATTTCTCATTCTCTTTATGAAATGCAGTTATTTCTGCTCTTGTGAATCCAAGTCGACCCGCCAGTGACTTCCAATTATCCCCGATTTGCTTGGAAAGATCCACCAACTCGTCATCCGTAGGATTCCCTGTCTTGACTGCAATAGCAAAGAAAAAGATAAATTGATGCTGGGAAGGGTAAAAAATATAATTTGATTCATTCAACGGTATTGTATTAAGATTCAATTGAGATTTAACCACTGTCCGGAAGGCAAGAGAGGATAAAGGGTAAGAGAGCTACTCCCCTATGTAGAAACTATCATCCCCATCGTAATCCCACTTAGTTATTTTTAGTACCAAAATGGCGGAAAATTCAATTTTAAATAACTAAGTTAATAATTAAGTTTTAAAGCAATCACCCTGAAATATAGAACAGCAGCAATATAGAACTCGTCATTCTCTAAAATGTCGTTTTGTTTTCAGGTTTTTCCAATCACATTTTTCGCCGGAAAAAATGACGTCACAAAGTTGGCGCTAAATTTTGCTTTTAGTATTCGGGACATCTTGTCACTGCTTCTGAAAGACCTTATTGCAAGGATTTCAAACTTGAAAAAGAATTAATTACATTTTTCTACTCAAAAGACAACGTTTTGAAATTTGAATTTCCTGCCATTTTGTTACTAAAAATAACTTAAGAGGGATTACGATGGGGATAGGGTCTATCCAAGATGGGGGACAAACTCTCTTACCCCTTTATTCTCTCTCGAGGAAGGCTAATATCAATAATACAGAAATTACAGTCGCTGACTAACAAAGCGAAAGATGAATTTCCAAAACTGAAAACTGTCGACTCCATACATCTAATTACCAGCAGCAACGGTGAAGCCAGTCACTAGGTGAACATATCATGACTTTATAAAGGGTATCCCACTAGGGCCTTGCCGATAAAAAGAAAAAAAAACAGAACAGGAAATGGCCACACAATTATACCGTAAAGTTCCGAAAGTAACGACCCCTCGAAAGTAGCGACCCTCCGAAAGTAGCGATAAAATTTCACAGGTGTTAGCAACAACAACAACAACAACAAGCTTTATTTGCATGACTATAAGTACATACAGTATTGCAAAAGCGTAAAACGTAACTAAAGCGAAACTTATAATCATGTAATAAGAAAAAAAGCAATTATGTATGCGTTACATTACTTTCATTCGATAGAAGATTATTTCGTAAAGATAAGCATCTCAAAATGAACTTCATCAGTTGAGTATTTAAATAGTAATTATCAGAGTTCATTAATATTTTGGTGGCTTGCATAGGAGGTAATTGTGTTATGTTTGGTGTTTGGTTCTCTATTTTTTTGTAAAATTAATCTCTAAAACTACAGTATTTAGTACAATGGAAAAGTAAATGAATTTCATCTTCAATTTGGTTTGATTCACACGTAGGGCAGAGTCTATTATCCCTTGGGATTTGATCATATCTGCCAGTTTCGATCAATAATTTATGATTACCTATTCTAAGTTTCACTAATTCTTTCCTGTCATTTAGTTTTCTTGTAAGATCTAAATAGCAGGGAGGCGTATATTCGTCCTTAAAAGTGTTATAGAATTCTAATTTCTTAGAGTTTCGAATAGTATGTTGCCAGTGTGAAATATACTTTCGTTGCATAAGACTTACATAGTGTTTAATCTTAGCATCAGTTAAGCGAGTAGGGTCAAAATCAGGCAAATTATAATATTCAGACATCCTCATAACATTAGAGTAAAAACTATTTTTGCTGGTGTTATGAAGATCAGATGACATTAAAAAGATTTGTTTAACAATAGAGTCATTTTCCTTATTGTGGAGATATAAGGTGTAATTAATTATTTTTTTAATTAATAGCTGTTATAAGAGGAAACTTTCCAAGCTCAGCTCTACAAGCTACATTCGATGCCTTACTGCTTACTTCTAAGTAACGTTTACAGTACTGGAGATGAGCTTTTTCATTCTGTAAACTGTCCCAAGACTTGAAATCAGGTTTGGTAAATACTCCCCAGATTTCACTGTTGTAAGTTAAAATTGGAGAGACCATAGCGTCAAAAAGTTTATTTGCAAGGAATGGGGACAGATTGCTGATATGTGTGTGTTTGCTGAGGCTGAAAAGAGCGTGGAGAGGAAATCCCGAAAGTAGCGACCCCCTAAATTTAACGACCCTCCGAAAGTAGCGACCTCAAAAGTAATTTCCCTTTTTAGCAAGAAATAACGGAAATGATAGATATAACAAGCTATACCAAACTGATCCGAGGTT
Organism: Siderastrea siderea; assembly: GCA_964030785.1. NCBI lineage: Eukaryota > Metazoa > Cnidaria > Anthozoa > Scleractinia > Rhizangiidae > Siderastrea > Siderastrea siderea. The sequence continues at coordinate 14,713,678 of OZ034972.1, read as the reverse complement.
TATTTTAAATGATTATAATGATCTTTGACATTCCTATTCAAAGGTCAATACATAACTCTTAAAGTACATTACATTTGATGTATATACAAGGCTAAAAAAAAAAGATACAAAGGGGGGTATAAACAATTAAAAGGAACCAAACGTTTTCGACAAGTATGTCATCATCAGGGTTAGAAGGCCGTTCGTGATTTGCGTGGTTTTTATACTCAGGTTATTCCCGAAGGGAACAACTGCGCAACATAGCAATTAACTTGTTTGTTCAAAGTTGGGCTCCTTTGTTGGATAATTAAGCCCTCGATGATCTTTCTCTTAAAATAAGATCTTGCTGAACAAAGGACTCTCCACTGGAATGAGTGACTTGGGTTTTCCAAAAGGTGACGTGCTGGTTCCGAGGTGTGGCAGATATTTGAATGTTCAGTTATTCGCACTTCAAAATTTCGCATTGTTTCACCTACATAGTTTTCTCCGCATGAACATTCTCCTTCGTAAATAACGTGGGACTTGTGAAGGTTTTTGTGCTTGAGGCTGAACAGACTTTTGATTTGTCTAGTTTGCCACAGAATGGTGAAAATATACTTGAAATTAGTGAAGGAGTTCAGTTTTGAAATAAACTTTTTGCTTGCGATTTCATTCTTCTTGCAGTAGGGGAGTTTGATGCAAATCTTTTTCCGTTCTTCGAAGAGAAAATGCGGAATTAAGAAAACATTACTTTGTTTGTTTTGAAAACATTACATTTGTTTTCAAAAAGTATTCCTTTCGTCTCTGAATACCCGTTACCCCGGAAGGTGTTTGGGTGCGAGGCGGTGGAATAGAAATTCCATGTGCATATAAAGTGAAAGTCAAAACAGGATTACGACAGCTGAGGAAAGATTTGAAGGAAAGCCTACAAAGACTAACTCCAACAGTTCACAAAACGCTTTGATATTACCGGTATTAATGGGAACTGACTGCTGCTAACGAAGACTATTCAAAGACTGATTCTTTTGAATTGTTACTCAAAACAATAACAGATACATGTAATAAGTTTCTCCAAATAAAAAGTGTGTATGTTTCCACATTTTGTCGCTATTTTACTAACTTCGAACGGCCGACGTACGGTACACGTTTTAGCTACCCGAAAGTAGCGACCCCCCCGAAAGTAGCGACCCTCCGGAAGCAGTGATAGGAAAAGGCTGCTAAATCCGAAAGTAACGTGGCTGGTTACTTTCGGAACTTTACAGTACTAATTTAGGTGAAAAACCCAGCTATTCAATGAGTTGCCTTAAGGCGATACTGGGCACGCACACCGAAATTTGTGTTAGCCTGCGTAGCAAGCGCTTCCGCGTGTTTTTCATCCTTGCAAAACCACGGCAGATCGCAAGGCGTGCGAAAGGATAAACGGATGGGATAAAATCAGCCTGTGGGTTTCAGTCTGCACGCGCATTTTCCATGAGTTCAAGAGAAAACATGGGGACTATGTTCTGCGGTCTCGATTTCATTGAGAGTGACGGTAAGTTCCTGTACAAAATAATAATAACAATAGTACTTGTCATGGTCCCAGAGCTTCGTGTTGTTACACTTGAAGGTTGCTGCTCTGCCGAGGTGCCAGTTAAGAAAAACACAGCATGAAGTGAGTCATTTCTAGCTGCTATGCAGTTTACTCCAAAAAAACGGAACTGGCCTAACGTTACTAGCATTATTAGCGCCGTTAAACTTTTCTCGTTTTCCTCCACTACGCGCCTCGAGCCTCGCATTCAAAAAACACAAATTCAAATCTGAAGATTTATAGTAACTGGATACAAATCCTGGTCATTCGCCTGCACGGTCAGCGATCCAAAATAATTTAGCTTTACATCTTATAGTTTAGTCTCCTGTTTCATCAATGAAAGCCTCTCCGGATTCAAGGCCTGTAGCCAGGTCTCACCTGCCCCTCCCTGCATAAATCTGAGTAAAGTTAGGTGAGTCCTGGGTTTAAGTCCTTTCATGTGCAACTCTTCCCTCAAGTAGGGAGGAATACCAAATTTGGTAAAAGTTTCCAAATTTGGAACAGTACTTCTTTTCAACAGTTGCTGATTGTGTGGGTAACAGTTTTCTTGCACAACTGTAGGGTGGAAATGTCCCGTAACCACACCGATAAATAGTGGTTGCTTTTTGATTTCAAGTGTCCATTTTACGCGTCCAATATTTGCGCTGATATTGTTTCTGTTTTTGCTGGACTCATCACACAACTCTATAGTTTTTGGCGCAAAGGCTTTGCTGGAAAATTTTGCACCATTTCGGCGAGTTCTACGGTCCGGACAATAAAAAGCATTAGGCTATACATATGAAACTAGGGCGATATAAATTCATACAGTAACACATTATTTGTTGCTTGGAGTAATTGCCCCAGGACAGTCACAAATCCAAAATCTCAGTATTTTTCTTGCTGAGTATCGAGTACCAAACAGCAAAGTCTAACAACTTCAAAAGCTTTCATTCCAGTAGAAACGCTAAGTTTGGCGGGTTTCTGAACTAACTGAAAGTCATATTTTGAGAAGTATTTAAAGTCTTTAAATAGTTAAAAAGGAAAATAATATCACCTGCATAATTCTGGACATCACTTCCGGGTGAAGCTTTCGCCCTCTTTGTATCTCTAAAGATGAAGTGAAAACAACTCAGAGTTCATTCTTGTATCATTAATAATTAGCAGACGTATGTGGATATCAAGATACTTCAAATTTCAATGTAAGGTTGTTTTGCTCTCAAGTGGAACGAGGATCAAACCTTTGATCACAAATCCGATTAGATTGGCTGAAAGGAACGATACTACAACCATGCTAATTCCGGCCACCTCGCAGATTTTGTAGCAAAAATCAGGTTAGTTCACCCGAACAGACTTGGTGCATGAGACTAGTGCCCTCGTGTGAAACGCCTTGGATTCTAAAAATGCAGTTCATTCACGGAGTCAATCTTTTCGTATACGTCTTATCAGAGCTACAAATCCGGCAGTCGCGATGCCCTCCTTTGGACTCAATAGCGTGGATGTAATTTTGAGTCATTAGTTAGCAGTTTTCCATTGAGCGTCAAAAGTCGTTCGCGGTTGCTTTGTTTTGCTTTACTTGATCTCTGATTGGCTTACTATGTTGCCCCACTTTCTCAATCAATCAGAACTAAAACCGAAAGCAATGGTGTCATGGCCGCAAGCGGTTTCCCTCGTTTTGCGCTTGTTATATGTACTTCTTTCGAATTCTGATTGGTTTATTGGGTAATTTGTGGTTGTTAATTGTGATTAGCTGGGGTATTTTTTTTTTGTTTTTTCGACGTTCTATATACTTTGTGTTCGATAACAATTCGACCATAATTGGACCGCTGTAATGTGATTGCGTATTTTTAGGTTTCCGGCTAAGTATATAATAATCACCTGTATGACGAAGTCGAAGGGTCGTCTGAATCCCCAGTGCTTGAAACTTTCCTTTTTGAATCTGGTGTATCTAAGAAATTAAACATAACATTTCAAATTAGTTGTCGCAAATGCGTTACTTAGACAAGGTTGACGTAACCGGACTCAATAAAGATTTATATTTGTACAGTGTGCTTTAAAAGGAGCATTTTCCCAACTTTTATACTTCAAATCTTCAGAGCGAATCAAAGTATCTTGGGTTGTGTGTAGTATACGTGCAAAAGGAAGAGGATACACTACAGGTGGAGACATGATAATGTAAAACAAAGCATTAGTAAATACGTGGAATGTAAAGCGTTTATAAACGTTGTTTCCACGAGAATTAAGATGCTGGTCTGAAAGATATCAACTGTTGATATATCAAAAGACTGAAGCGATTCACTCCCCCAACGAAAGGCGGAAATGCGAAAATAACACAAGACAATTTATACTCATTTTCCTCAATGGCCTCTCTATATTTCTTAGGCACAGGTTGGGGAGATTTTTTTATTTTTCATCATCGAGGCCTTTTGCCTTAGAGATCACATCCTTCACTCTCACGATCTGTATGATTGTTCTTGTTCATGATACTATAAGAAGAATTTTGACACTGGTCACTATTGGGGCTTAATAGTGTCATCATTTAATTTTTAAAGATATTTTACTTACATTCATAATGAGGCCACTCTTCGAAAACACTGGGATCGCTCAGAATATAAGCAGTAAGGGAGGCTGCCATTTTACTTGCGAACGGTCTCCACTCATCTGTTGCAGACTTATTGCCATCGGCGAAGTCCGAGACGCCTTTAATGACAACCCATTCAACATCCAGGTCATGTGCTGCTACGAATAGACCTATGGAAAGGGCATCTGTAATATCAGGAGCCATAATCAGGGACCCCGATTATGGCTCCTGGTAATATACCAGATATACTAAGGCAAAAAGAGAAAAAGAAAATTCGAGCATGCAGTCGTAGTCAAAATAGTCGAAACTACTTTTGAAAATAACTTTAAGAGAAACAGATATGGTGTTTCACACTAATTAGCTTACACATGTTTACACAATTCGTAAGGGCAGAAAATGGGATGTTCACCGAGAGGCCTTTAGCCCGCGTAGCAGTCGTTTCCGTTTCTTTAAGCCAAGCAGAAGAAGCGCGAGCCAAGCGGGATACGCGCGAGGGCATGGGTGTTTGCTCCTTTTCGCCCCATGCCCTCGCGCGTATCCCGCTTGGCTAAAAGGAAACGAAAATGACTGCCACGCAGGCTAAGAGGCCTTAGGCCCTGGCTAGTCGCATTCACAATTGTTGAATTCGGCCAGTTCACCGCATTTGTACCCTGCTGAATGATGGCAAATGATTTTAAAGGAGGTTAAATGATGTTGAACGATGTCAAACAAACTTTGTCGTTTCCATCAAACATTCGTAAAACAAAGTTGCCATTCAGCAGTGTTGGATGATGTTGAACAAGTTCGACCGGAGTCTTAGACCGTGATGCAAACAAGTGTGACCACTTACAACCAATTCGGATACTTTTGTGAGATGGTTTATCCAATCACAATTCGAGGACAGCTCCTAAAATACCAACACAAGTTCATCTGTTCTGTTTTGCGCTGGTAAGATGGTTTCCTGAAAGCCAGGAGTGTCCCCGACAATGTGAATACCAACTTACCCTTCAAAATCGTACTTATTTTACCCTAGATACTAAGATCAGTGCTGAAGCTTAAAAACTCAGAAATTTACGTAGGCGTATATGCCAAAATTAGTGCTATGGCTTGTATTGTTAACCTGAAAGTGATCACTAGTTATCAGGATCCTGTAGTTCCTCAAGAACTCGAGCTTGAAATCATGAAACAAACCACCCACCTAATGTAGCTCAATACCGTTCGAGACCCAATGGTGAGAAAACTCCACGGCAGCGTTTATGCATGGGAGGAGGTAAAGTAGAATGCTCTCTGTATAACAAACCAGTGGATAGTGTTTTTCGCGCGCTCTGATTGGCTACTCAAATAGCATCTGCTATTCACCTCCCGGCATTTTTCTGGATTTCGCGCGCGAGTTTTTCCTCGTTTCTCAGAAAAACCAAAAACATAGGAACTATTTGGTGCTGACTATCCAATGGTTTGGTACATAGTAAAACAATTATTCACCTTAGTTTCGATGAATATATAATAGTTGTTTAACAATTATCCTGCGAAATCGCGCGGAATATCACCTGATACTTAGCCGACGAGGCCGTAGGCCGAGTTGGCTAAATCAGGGGATATTCCGCAAGATTGAGCAGGATAATTGTTTTATTATTCAACAAATTCCCATCGCCTACCATTTTCAGAACGAGAAAAACTACGGCTCTATGATAAAAACAACACATAAGCTTAATAAAATTAAAAATCAAAACAGAACTTCAAGAAATCGAAGTTTACTACCGTTCACTTAAAAAGAGATTTACAAACTCATGTTTGGAAATGACAAGACAAAGGAAAAAAATATTGCTACCTTACCGAGAATAAGTCCTCTTTCTGTGAATTAAAATCTTTTCAACTTAAGTCTTTACAGCTTTCCGTGAGCAAGTGTGCTGCTTCGTTCGCAATAGCATTTTCTTGGTTCAGCTCTCACTATGAAAATTCCAAGTCAACCTCTGGATATCTTTGTGAGCTGAAGGAAATACTCGTTGACTTTTTTAGAGCATTTAATTGTGGAAAGTTTCTTCCCGAGAGTTAAAATTTACGGAGAACACTGCTAAAACTGCCTCGCCTTTCAAAATGGCCGCCAAACAAGCAATGAAAGAAAATCTGCAGTGCACTTCCAAATATGGTCATTTACGTATATCGCAGGATATCTGTCATGCAGGATGACAGATATTGAGGGCTTCCTTACCATATATGGGCATAGTGACAATTTGTTGAATAATAAACATATATATCCACCGCCTATTAACCTCCACAATGATTTGTTAAACATTTCTGTTGTACTAAAGTAAAACCCTTACCTTCACCTTCCATTTCGACTGCAATGGCATCAGGGAACCGCTTGATGAGTTGATCACGTCGTTCTTTGCTATCAACCACCTCTGGGCCGCTGAGGAACACCCCATCACGGCGAACCTTCACTTCTAGTTCTCTTGGATTTTTCAGGGGGGGTTGCCAGCCGTAACCAGCACTTCTTATGAGATCCGCTAGATGGGTTTTCAACGGTACGCTAACACCGCGTTCGAGAACACCACTATCTGTGACTTTGCTGGGGGCATAGGTTATTAATTTCGCCGAAATAACGACATCTCCAAGTTTGACTTTCTTGTTGTTTAAGCCACCACAGAAACCCACACAGAACACAGCTTTGGGACCTAAGATTTGGATGGCTTTTGTTACAACAACTACAGAGCCTTTGGTAACGGTGGAACCGGGACTACATTGAATTACAGCAATTTTCAGCTTCACTGTTTCATCTCCACCCATATCCCCGAAGTACACATACCCAAGGGGTCTGTGGTAGCTCCTACAGAATCCAGGATTTAGATAAGATAGGCAGCTAAAAAATTCACACTCCTTCACTGTCAGTAATAGAATGTCGATCGGGCGATGGACTTTTTTCCAAGGTACAGTTTTTTGGGGATTCTTATCGTCCAGCATCGTTAGATCGACGTCTGGTGGAACCTCAGAGGCTGACATTTGGGAAGGGCTATTTGCTGTAACAAAAGAAACTAAAAATCAATCAATCAATCAATCAATCAATCAATCAATCAATCAATCAACCAACCAACCAACCAACCAACCAACCAACCGACCGACCGACCGACTGACCGGTCGGTCAACAGCTGCTTTGCCGAAGGCAATTCATTGCCCGTTTAGCAAGATATAATAAGTTGAGAAAGATGTTTACTCAGTCAGTGACACAGGCGACTCGGAAAAAAAATCCGAGTTCTCCCAACAGGAGTCGAACCTATGACCTTCCGGTTACTAGTCCAGATGCTCTACCACTGAGTTACAGGAGACTCGTGGGAGCTAAGGCCATAAAACTAGGTTCATGTGACAAACATCCTACATACTGCTAGGACTGGAATGTCGATAGGTGGCATAAAACAATTATTCTACGAGGGCGCGCTGGATATCAAATGATAGATAACCAGCGAGGCGGGTAGCACCGAGTTGGTTATCTATCATTTGATACCTATAATGATTTGATATCCAGCAAGCCCGAGTAGAATAATTATTTTGTTAAAAACGAAATCACTAATTACTATAAAATCAAGAAAGAGAAAAAAAGAGAGAGATAACAAGCTTCGATCACATGACTGAACGAAAAAGGCGCCAAAACCTTGCAAATGAAGCTGAACAAGTTGTAATCCGTTCGCACAACGGAGCCAATATGCGCTTGTTTGTTTAATTTTACTTGAACGATAGTTTCTATGCAGCTCACTGAAGCAAGGCTACGGAAGTGACGAACATTAGAATTCACCAGCTTACTTTTTTTACGCAAACCACAAAACGCATTTGTTCTCAGTTTAGAGGCTGCGGGGGAATCTGATGGTAAAAACAACAGTCAACAAACACCCAAGCCGTGAAAGCGATTCAACTTACTTTACATGGCATCCGATTTGTGTCTGAACATTTGGAGCCGTTGGAAAACAGAGCTACAACGAGTGCAGGTAAACCAGTGTCAATTTTGCGTGATATAACCAAAAAAATGTCGCCCTTTTTGGTAGCTAGCTTGTTCCCCGGGCTTGTTCACTGCTTGTTTTATTAAGCTTATAGATTGCTTCATGATTTTTGCACTGACTCGCCATAAAAGTGTGACAATTTTTATTAAATACTTCTCTTGCATTTTGCTGTGTTTTAGTTTTACGTCTTGTCTTGATATATTTCGTCGAAAGCCTTTCGTATGAAACCTCTACTGTTCGCAAATTTTAATGATCGACGTGACGGACGACGAAAGAAATTGTAAACACAACGCTAAATGCATAAATTTTTATTTCTACAATTTTTTGTCGTCCTAAGAAATCAAGCACTCTGAACAATTTTGATTTCTGTCTCATTGACATTCAGTTGTAATTTTTAGTTAGTTTAACTTCGCTACAAAGTGATTTTTGTCGTCCATTTTTCTAGCCAGGTTGCTCGCGTGAGTGGGCTTTGTCGTTGAGTGTTCATTGATCATATTTGGAAAGCATGGTAACAAAACTCTAGAATTACATTATACCACGATCCAGCTTTTTATAATCGCAATGATATAAAAGGCCGCTCAGAAGCATTGTTGGATGTTTGGCTGTGGTCGTATATTTCGTGGATAAGAACTTGATTTGATTAAGTGGTGTAGTTGAATACACTGATCTATATAAACATCGACAAAGTTTAGATAACGTGGACAGCACACTTCCTAACACGCACAGATATTCCACCGGAACGATTCACCTAAATAATTTTGGACCGAAGTATTAAAGCATAATATTGTCCCCGTTATGGAAAAGATTAACTGTAGAGCAGCATACAGCTGCCGATAAGCCATTAAACTGGCATACTGAAAAAGACGAACGAAATCGCTCATGGCAAACGGCATATTTCTAATTAGCAAACTTACATTGATACAAAATAAATGGAACAAACATTTGTGAAACAAAACGTGACTTCCGCTTTCATGAATAGCTTCTCTCGCTGATGACCTTGTGCAGTGTCACTTAAGAGGTCGTTCGGACTGACTAGAATAATAATAATAATATAATAATAATGCAATTCTTTATACAGATGGCCTATATTACACAAGGCGGTTTTCAATTGGGCACTGTGAAAATATAACAAGATAAAATTTCACTAAAAATACTAAAATGCTAATATTTAAATATCAGAAATAAATTAATAGGGAGTAAACACCTAAGTTCTACTTAAAAGTTAAAGAAAATGGAAAGCTATTTTAAAATTTAAACCTATTATGTAACGATATTCTAAAAGCATATTATAAGTTAGGTTTCCCATCTCCATAGGCAGGGCATTCCAGTCAAGGAAGGCACTATTTAGGGATCTAAGCAGCCCCCAGTTAGTATTTGATTTTATAATTCGAATAGTGTCCTTTGAGCGAGTGTTATGACTGTGACGGTCTGAACCTCGAATAATTAAATGCTTCTTAATCTGCTTGGTTTCTATTTAAAACAATTCACCATCAAGCCTTCTGAAAGTACGGAATACCGTCCGTTATCTCACCCATCTTGCGTAAGATCTATTGAATTATTAGGCTGGTCGAAATCATGTACGTCTCTAGTAAACTAGCCTGAGTATCAGACCCTCGGAAGGGGGAAGGGGAAAGGGAAGAGGGCTTTTCCTTTCCCCTTCTTTCTCTCTCCTCCCCCCCCCCCCCGAGAAAGCCTGATACTCAGGCTACTAGTAAACAACCAGTGAACAATAAGTTCCACCACAATATAGCTATAATTGAAAACGATCGCCGTGACTTAACTTCAAATGTAATGTTTCCTGTTTTGTCCTTTGTTTCAAGGCCTTTCACAGACATGCTTGTGTAAGTTATTCGGATTCCTTAGCTGAGAATTTAAGTGGCACAAAGATTTGTGGAGCGGAATCTCATTATTCTCCAGCGATGCGACCAATTCTAAGCCGCTGTTTGCTTTCCGAAAATGCTAACTAACCTAATTTTTCACTCTAAACGAAATATTTGTCGGTTCCGAATCGAAAATAAAAGGAATTGATCTTACCGTGTTACAAAAGTTTGAAGTGCCAAAGAAACTCGTTATCCACCGCAATCAAATGTAAATTTCTGAGTACTCGTTACGTCTCGAGACTGAACTACTATCACTGTTGAACGTGACGGCATATGGTTATAGTTAACGTCATTGGTTCTAAGAAAACAGTGTAGCAGCTCTCGTAAGCCGCTCTGTGATTGGCTTCTTTTCTTCGCGCGTACCTTGTGGGTAGCGAGGGTAGCGGAAGGACACCATTGGCTCAATCTTAAGAGCCAGTCCACGAGAGGTTCAAGGATTTTTGGAAATGGTCAGAAACAACCCTATCTCAAACTTTGCCTGCTGAAAGCTAGTCATGAGCAAGTAATCAAATCGACATGTCTTCTAATAGTAATGTGGTCACGTGACAGGCAATTTAAACTTAACCCCCTTGGGAGCAATTTTGGCTCAAAATTGAAATGAGAGAATTGAAGTCGAGAGGTTGAGTTACTGTGCGTGACCCAGAAGCGACTTCCGTGCGTGGATAACTTCTCGACGGCAGATTTACTATTTTACAAGGGGAAAATGGCAACCAAATAATTTCACTTATTCCACGAGGAACAAGAATTTCCTATACCAGCCTACACCTTATACATGATGGAGGCTTAACGTTTTACAGTTAAACAACTGTTATACCGACTTTGCGAGTTGTCTTTGTGGGTATGAACCGTGTATCTGATTTGTTGCAGTTAGTCGGTAACCAAATGTAGCTTACATTCTTTAAAATCTCAAGAATTGAACCATTGTTTCAGCGGTGTTTTGTCTCTAGAATACTTTGTTTAGGGATTGAATGGGTTTTGCTGAATGCCCTTCGAGAATTAACCAGTGATTAGACATAATAATAATAATGATACTTGTTTCACGAAATCAGTGATGATCTGTTAGAACTGATTTCGTCAGTTGATAATACCAAATTATTAGAATTACAAAAGTGGATTAAAAAGCAAACAAGCTACTTTGGACCATCTTAAGTGTAGCTCAAAGGCGAGTACCAATTTCTTCGGTTCCTCTTCCCGTAGAACTTGTTTATGCATGAAAACACAAGCAAACTAGCGCATACCTCAGTGGTAGGAGAAGCACCGTCAACTGTGACCTACGTACTTGCTTGGAGAAATCTGTTTGCTACCAGTTACTGCAACTTTTCATCGAGAATCTCAAGGTGAATGTTAAATGTTAAACATTCACTTGCAAAGTTTTGATTTCATCCGGCGCAGACGCTACGTCATGTAAACTTCCCTTCAATTGTATTAGGAAAATTACCAATTCCGTTTTGATATTGCGAAAGCAATTTGCTGATTGCATAAAAACATAGTTATTTCTCTGCAACAAATGATATTTAAAAGCCGGTGAACGTCAAGGCGGGGGCTTAATACTAATTATCAATATGGGAGGCTTTAAACACATAGGAGCAATTTGCGTTTACATAGGGGAAAATATACACAGGATGAAATAACGCGTTTACGTTTCAGGTTTCATAACGGTTATTCAACGGAAACATGAATATACGCAAACGGAAATGTAACTAACCGTTGCGGGAAACACGGATGTACATTACGTTTCCGCAACTGCGGCTCTGCGGAAACGCATTCCTTAAACTCACGTATTCGCAACGTTTACGCAGTCACGGAAACTCTGATATCCATCGTGTTTCCTCGACTCGTAAATTCGACGGACACACAATTATCCGCTGGATTTCCGAAGAGTAAATGTAACGATAAATCACGTATCCACAAGGTTACCCTGCGAGCAGAGGCCCTTCAATCTTCCTAGATAAGTCGGGAAGAGGATGGGACCTCTGCCAGCCGCCTCGACTTTCCCTGTTGAGCATGCGCTAAATTCAAATGTAACCGAGCGTTGTCGGCTTCGCTTCAATAGACCATTTTCATTATGACGTCACACGCGCAAAGGTTTCTGGTAGTTGTAGTAAAGATCGCGCCCAGTATCGCGCGATCGCGGGAAAGTGTCAAAAAATCACCAGAAGTGCCATGTCGACCAAGGCAAGCTACCAGGTGTTTCACAAGGTTATGTGCTGGATTGCTATAAAATTCAAAGAAATTCAGCCTGGAGTTTTTAAGTTTTTTTTTTCGATGAACGAAGAATTGCGAAGAGTGTTGTTAACAAACATTTTAACTGAAAACTTTTTTCCCAGATTCTGGATACCGAGTGTGTAGAAGGAAAACGTGTCTTAACAATGTGCAAATATAATTTCACTCATGAGAAAAAGAATCGAAGGGGAGGAGGGAGTGTCTGAGATAGGAGTTGTAGAACAAGTAGAACAGTTTTTAAATAACACTGACCAAATGGAGATGGAAGCAATAAATTTTCTTTTTCATCTAGAATAGTGCAAAACAAAACAAGGAACCCATTGAAATGTTTTGAGCGACTCGCTCTGAGATTTAATAAAAACAAAGCAAAACATTTACATTTTAAAAATATTTCGCTTTGAGTGAATCGGCAGTCCTAAGTTAAGTAGTTATAATGGAAGAGAAATACCATTCACTACTACAAGTTAACGCAAACCATGTAAAGATGATTGAAATATTCCGTCAACTGAAAAAGCAAGCAATGTTATTCGCACTAAGACCGCCGAACGATTTTTTGCGTTCAAACAACCCAATGTTCAGTACCAAAGGAAAGCAAACTGGCTTGTGAAACAACACTAACTCTGTCTAGAATAGTTTCTATTACTAATTTTTGAATTATTTTCACCATTTTGCGAAATAAGACGTGATGACAAAACCTACAATGACAAAATCTTGAAAGTTTATACACACAACATTTTCTCGCCATGATTAACTGTAATAAAGGCAATTGCAAAATCAGATCGCTTATTTATAATTTTAGTACGAAATTCCATGAAAAGAGAAACAGACAAAAAGCCTTCAGGTATGAAAAAATTAATCAGAATAGCATGCACTTGCTGTCCTGGGAAAGCAAAATGCCTCGAGTACAATTCCGCTTAACTTGACACTGTTCCGTACCAAATTTCTACAAGTTTTTTAAACATTTCAATAAAGCTATTGTAAATGTGGAATCGCTCGGTTAGAACATTCTTACGAAGTCAATCCACAGTCAAATATCTAATTTACCAACGGTTGAAGTGGAAGAAATACTTAAAAATCGACCGTTGTCCTTGGAAATAAAAACGACACTGACAATACAGTCTGTTTCTCGAACAACGATTTCTCTGCTCTAAGCTCTCCAATTTCTTCTATAACCGCCGTCGAGTATTCTTCAGGTCTTTTCCTTGCAGCAACAAGCTTTTAAAAGAAATGTCGTCAACAGACTTCATCCTAAGGATGCATGTAAAATTACCGGCCTGAAAATCGAGCGCACAAGAAGACATCCGCGAAAAAGTTTTGTATAAACGCACCGAGGGCGATACGATACAAAAATCGAAAATCTTACAAAATAAACCTTCCTTACTTTTACATTATTGTCTCTTGGTGTGTCCTGGTGGGGTAAAAGCAGGTTTGTCGCTTAGGTCACTCAAGGTCCTCTCAATTATTCACATTATAGGCATGATATGATCGGCTGACTCGGCTGCCATTGCATTGCATGTGTTTTTGTGGATTACTTTGAATTTTCCCGCGATTGAGCGACCCTGGGCGCAATCTTTACTACAACTACCAGAAACCTTTGCGTGTGTGACGTCATAATGAAAATGGTCTATTAATGCATCAGTCAATTCCAGCGGTGCCCATCCCCCCCGGGCCAACCCCCGGGCATTAGCATTTTTTTTTAAATGGCAAATTCCCAGGGGTGGGGACAAGTAAGTCCGTCAAATGCCCCGGGGTGGGACCAAAATAGAAGGCAAATGCCCCACCCCCGGGATCATCTAGAAAGCAACACTGCTCAAGATTGTAATAATAAATCATAACGAAAAAAGTGTCACTCATTATTATTATCAATGCGCTTCGGTTATTTTAAACCTGTGCGTCTCCCCTTCCGTTGTTCGTTTGTTTTCAAAATAATGATACTTTATTAATATCAATAACACGTTCATTTATTTGATTTTGACATACACAACTAATAAGTGTTTATTAAATAAGCTAAATTAAAAGAAATGCTTAAATAATTTTGAAGAACTGAAAACGCATGATCCGCTGTATTTAACAAACGGCCAAAAACATAAAAGATTTTTACTAAACTGGTCATCTCGGATAGCTTAAAAATCCATATAGTAGGTAGAATTAATTTCACTTGATACAGTATTTAATCAACAAACGATGAAATCAATCAGCGAACAACAACAAAGGAATGGAAGATCATGGACGACCTCAGACTGACTACACCGGAACGTTTTTCTCACCTTGTATAGGCTACTTGTTGACCATTACAAGAAACATGAGACAATTACTTCAGAGGAAATGTTCAGTTTTCCATACTTTTTTTCTCGAGTTTGTCTGATATGTACTGAACAATGTTTTTTTACCGGCAAAATCCTCAATGGAGGCCATGTTTCAGATGTTTGCGGTCTCTACCACGTGCGAGACTAAAACCTGAGAAGGGTGTCAAATGCCCCGGGGTCGTCCCGGGGGTAGGCAAATGCCCCATCCCCGGGCAGTGATAAAATTTCAAATGCCCCACCCCTGGGATTAAAACGTGAGCAAATGCCCGACTAATGCCCGGGGGGGGGGGGGGATGGGCACCGCTGGAATTGACTGATGCATAACATGTTTACTGAATAACAGCCGCGTCGACAACAAACTATTCTGACTTTGGTCGTAACACAAGAGAGTTGAGGAAAGCTTTAATGAAATCGTAAGGCTGAGAATAATTCTGTTCGAATTTATGTCACAGGTTGAAAACTTATCAGCCTCGAAATATTTTTGCTGATCAAGAAACTGCGATTTGTCGACTGTCAACATGTTGTTACAGTCCAGTATTTCCAATTAGCGGGTCACGGAGGTCTCGCATAGAAATCTTGGTCTTCGAGATATTTAGGGAAGGTACGTTTTTTCTTGGGGGAGGGCTGGGGCCTCAGAGGGGAGGGTCAACAGTGAAAGTGAGCACCAAAAGGGGAGGGCCATACCTCATGTGAGCTATTCAAGGGAGGGTCACACATCTTTTCCAAAATTTTTTAATGAGAATTTTTTGCGATGTTGCTTTCCATTTTTCTTACTGATTAAGTTTTTCTTTCACCTACTTTGATTCAATTTGGTGTTTTATTATAGGTACTAGGATACATTTCTACATGTATATTATGCCGGAGGACTCGTGTCCTTTTCCGTCCGTATCGAGAAGTACTTGACTCAGGTATCGTTTCTTCAGCTTCTTGCTGTTGGCTATCCGGTGCCTGATCTCCTGAGACGTTTAGTTCTGAATAGTTACTAGTAGACCCAACAATGCGCTCTACCTTGGCGGAAATGTAGGGAATATTTGTTTTTGAGAGGCAGATTTCGGATGCTAAACAAATAAACCTTTCTGTTAAAATAACCAACAGCAATGCCGGCTAGTCGGAGAAAGAAGCGCGTGTATTTTTCCTTAGATATATGTTCAAAACGTTTATAATACTCAAATACTTCCATATTCAAACTTCAGCTATAAAACGTAAATATCCCACAATGATTGTTCGCATTTTCCTTGTTTCAGCGCGCACACATTCAGTATCGAGATATTTTATATTCAAACACTTTGCGTTCACAAGCGAAACGTTCTGAGGTTTCTACAGCATGGAACATGCCATGTAGTGGTGAGGGGAGGGTCGCACTTTTGTCAGTCACCTAAAGGTGGGGGGTCAGGAGTTTTTTTTATTAAAACCCAAGGGAGGGCCAACAATTTTTTGGGAAAAAATACCAAAATTCCCCAGCCCTCCCCCCCAAGAAAAAAACGTACCTTCCCTTATTTTATTTTGTTCCTCTTTTTGTCCCTGTCATTCAGAAGTATTTTCGTGTCGAGTCTCTTTCGTCCTCAACATTCTCGGTTTTCATTCAACAAAACGCATTTGTGTCGAGTTTGTTTCGTATTCAAACTTCTCGGCCGTCATGCGGTAAATTATATTTTGTACTGAGACCGTTTCGTTTATTACCGGCCACCAGTCGGCAAATAATTGTTTCTCTTGCCGTTTGCTTGTCTCGCCGTTGACCAAAATAAATGTCATTTCGCCATAAAAATAAGCGTTGAAGTGCACATTCGTGTAGCCCTTCGCTTAGATTCCCAGTCAAACCAGAAGTAAGATTTTTTGGCCCGAAAGCAACCGCAACCCAGATTCTTTTGTTCCAGTTGGTAAATTAGCGATTTGCCATGGCCGGTTGGCACAAACAGACAAAAGAATCTTTACCACACAGAAAATTAAGCAAGGCCTTCGACTGGTGTTGTGTGATATTGCTTATACCATGAGTATTCACTCTTTCCAGTGCACTTTTCACGGCTTTATCAAAGACATCCTTCGAAAGAGAAACGTTCACTGGCGAAAAATGTAGTACGTATGCGCTGCGCAAAAAATCACGTGTCAGGTTTCCAGCGATGTAATTGGTTCAGAAGCGAAAATGCCCGCGAGAAAAGAATTAGAAAAAGGAGTGATGGCTGCCGTGTTATGGCGATAGGCAGATGGCTTTTTTTCACGTCTGCGAGAAATCGAAACTAGATTTGTCCTCGTTATTAAGTGGATCATATTCTGTAAGCAATTTAGCATCCTGGGACAGTTCAACAAATGCTGCCAGCCGGTTTATTTTTCTGCAGTCGACGTCGGAAGATGCTGCCTCGCGAGGAAAAATGGCACAGAAAAGGTCAGTGATTTGAACGTTTTTGCTTGGTGTAAGTTTCATGCCACCCGGTCCAAAAAGAAATTATAAAAGGGTAAAAAGTCGATTTCTGGGCTTTCTGTAGATATATGACTTGGCTTGGACCGGGTGGCAGGGAAGTGATAATTTCCTGATACGTGTAGACTGTTTTGGGTGAGTAATTCGTACCATGTCGAATATCATGGATGTTGTTCAGATAGTATCTTATTCCGGTATTTTAATACAAGTTATGACTACGAGATGTAAGCTTACTTTCTTTTAGTCCGGCAGATTGGTGCAAAAATATGACGGAATTGTGGGATTTATGGTAAAAGCACCAAATTTGGCACATAGATAGAGACATAACTACTAAACAATATTAGCTATGGACCCACGTGGGAAGTATCCCATAATTGCAGTTTCAACGGGTTTAAGGGTTAGGGTTAGTTTTTTAGGACAGTAGGTAGTTTTAGTAGTTTTAATCATTGTATATTTTATATTTTAGTTCTGTGACATTTGCATTTCTTATTTTAGATTTTAATACTTTTTATTTTATGGAGGACCTCCCTGAAAACCACGTATTTACGTGACGGGCGCTTCCTCTTTAAAGATTGTTTTTATTATTATATTATTATTAAGGAAGTTCACTGAAATTCTAGCATGGAAACGAGGCTGTGATTCTGTTTCTCATGTAGCAGCCACAGTCCTGTATCAAAAGAGCGCCAGTCCTCCAAAAGTGGAGAATTACTTAATATATTTGCTTTTCTTTGATCGTGGAGCCGTTTCAGTTGATCACGTGACAGGTGACGCGATTGCACGTACAGTATCGTGACATAACTAATAAGAATTTGAGACGGCGGTACTGCGCTGATATTGAGGGATGGTTTGGGGTGAAAATATATTTCAGAATAGACAAGAAAACGATGACCAATACGATGATAATATTTTCTTTCAGCGTCGTCAATATAGGGCTGTAACACTGCCCTAAAAATTGCGATTGAAGCAATTAACATAACAAAAAATAGGCTGTTGATGAAAGTAGAAATCGTACCGGCTATTCACGGGTTGTTATACGTGAACATCTTTAGCTAAAACGATATTTCCTTTTGCTGCCTGTTTTTCTTTTTTATTCGTACTTCTTTTTAATTATTTACTTCTCGAGTTAGAAGGCTAGCAAAACAAATTGAAATAAATGTAAAGAAGATCCTCGCAGATAGCTATCGACTGGGTTTTTTCCGAAAGCAGCTTTTCCACAGAATTGATTATAAATGTATAAAAATCGCGCCAGCGTGGGAAAATCTTCGGCTATCCCTGGCAGCAATTTTACATCTCGCTAATTTTTAAACGAAGTACTCTGTTTGATTTCTGGACATGAAAACTGCTATTTGATAGGGGAAAAGATAGAAGCGAAACCTCCTTTACTCACTTACTCATGCACCCCTCTCGCGCATCAAGTTACTGCTGCTGCTCTGTATATCCTTATGGATAAGGTATGCAAGACCTGTCGGGAGGGTGTTGATGAAGGAGAAGAGCCCAAGTCAGTCAGGGACTGGCGCAAGCAAGCAGAGCTAGAAAGTCCACAGTTTCATTACTGGTCGCTTACGCTTCACTTCCAGCTCACCATTCTGATATTCGTCTGGTCTTTGAGGAGGATGCCTGCAAATCGCTAGCGCCGTGGTTTTTTGCTTTAGACCGCACCCACTAAGCGAGATGGCTGCCAGTTCATATTTGCGATATGGAATGTCGTGAAACAGAAATTCCAGCAATAGCTGCAGAGTTCAAGAACGGTAATTTTGTAGTGAATAAAACCAACCGTGCATTTTCCTCGCTTCCCATTGATCAAGCACATGAGCAAAATAACAAGATCGTCAAAGGTGACGGAGGAGCTATTGGCTTAACAGAGAGTTCAACTCAATTATTGCCCTGGATGGTATCTGGACCAGAAATATCAAGAATAATCAACGATTTCGAATTGTCCCAGGAATTGGTCAGGAATATAGCGAAACAAGAAGAGTAAGAAGATTTACGCCACCACGAGCAAATGAAAGGGGTCCAAAACACTTTCCGGAATCAAGTGAACGCAGTTTGTAGCATCATTGAAGAAATGGGCAACCCCTTCGCAGACCAAGCTGGAGACTTGTTTGTGCTAGACACCAGTGACATTGCGGATTCCAAGGTTGTTGAAACAGTCAGAACTGTATAGCAACTAGGCAAGGATCAGTATCAGCAGTTTGTTACCAAAAAGCTGCAGGAGAGAACAACATCACTGTTTGATACAATCCAGAAAAACAAGTTGCCACTATTCAGCAGTCCTCCCGCTACAAAAGAGAAGTCTAGCGATAAACTCAAAATAGCATCACTAAAAAGCAACTGCTCTCTGTTTTCACGTCTTTACGTTTCATGTCAGGTCAGGGATGGTGATTTGGAAGGATTCTTTGGTCACGAGAACCAGAGTTTTCCCCATTCGTTATCTCATTATGGGAAGCTCAGATCTGGTACCAAATCGGATTTGTTATCGTGTCTCGAGAAGAATGGACCAGCGCAAGCATAAAGGCCTTCTGTTGAAGCTCAGCTACTAAATGGTGCAGCCAAAGTTGACATGCTTAAGCCTGGAGCCTCCAAGACATTTTAAGAGTACAGCGAGACCATCTTCCTTCCACACGTAACAAATCAGTTAAGGAATGTCGAGAGGATGGATGTGGTATGTGATGTGGGACAGATATCTCCCGGGCAGACTGAAAGATTCTGCACGAAGCAAGAGAGGAAAGGGTATCCGCAGACACGTCAGACCGGACACCAGGATCCCAGGAAATTGGACAGCCTTCTTGAGGGTTGATGAAAACAAAGAGGAACTTTTCCTTTACCTGGCCGAGCAGCTTACCACAATTGGAACTGCCCATGGGGAAGTAGTATCTACTAAACATGAGTCAGTAGTCTTTAACAATGACAGAACTGACGCCGCAGATCTATCACCTTGCACGCACGAAGAAGCCGATACGAGGCTCCTACTACATGCCGCTGACGCTGCAAGACGTGGGTACACTAAAGTAATGGTACGCATGCGCACCGTCGATACGGATGTTGTAGTCATCGCAGTTGCAAAATTCCAATACCTTTCCTTATCCGAGCTTTGGATTGGGTTTGGTGTTGGCAAACACCTGAAATATTTGCCAGCACACAACATATTCCGTAGTATTGGCGAAGAAAAGTCACAAGCTCTCCTCACATTTCACGCCTTCACAGGCTGTGATCAAATGTCGTCTTTTGCCCACTATGGCAAAAAGACAGCATGGGAAGCGTGGGGCGCGTTCAATGAGGTGACAGCAGCTTTCCAAGCTCTTAGCAATGCTCCAACGGTGGATGTTGTGGATAAGGTGATGCCTATTCTTGAGCGATACGTCACCATCATGTATGATCGTACCAGCACTTGCATGAAAGTAAATGATGCGTGGAGGGACCCATTTACACGTAAAGGGAGAGATATTGAAACCATTCCTCCCACCTCAGAGGCCTTGCGTCAACATGCAAAGAGGTCCACGTACCAGGCTGGCCACTGCTGGGGCAATTCTTTGGTGCCGTCTCCTCCGTTTCCGTGTCCAAGTGAATGGGGCTGGGTGAAAGTCGCTAATGATATGTGGGCGCCCTTGTGGATGACAATTCCCCAGGTATCATAGAGCTGTCAGGAGCTATTGAAATGTGGTTGCATGAGTGAAAGAGGTTGTGCAGGACGATGTAATTGCGTTAAAGTCGAACTGCCGTGCACAGCACTGTGCAATTGCGCAGGGCTGTGCGAACGAGAATGAATAACAGAATGCTGGATGCAAATGAACAAATCTGCGTATCGCTTGCATTATTAACAACATTTCTACGAATTTGTGTTTAGCTTTTTTAAGTTGGTTTTCGTTTTTAGGGCTTAATTTTTAAAGATTTTACTGTTTCGTAGTTTCTATGTATGAACTTGGTCAAATAATTGAAATAAAAATTAAGAGAGCCGGGGTAAGATTATTATGTCCAAAGCTAGGCATAAAAAGCGTATTTAGTCACGTGGTTGGTCACGTGATCACACTAGACGGCCAATAATGTGTAAGAGTGCATTTTGTAATTATTTTTTGGTTAAACTTGTTAATTTCTTACGAAACATTGTCTCACTCCGCTGGAAATAGATAATTCATCCAGCCTCGTTTCCATGTTAGAAGTCCAGTAAGCCACCTTAAGGGGATGGATCCCAAATGGGTCCATAGTATTTTCGTAGTTTATGTATGAACTTGACCAAATAACTGTGATGCTTGGTATTAAAAAGCGTATTTGGTCACGTGGTTAGTCACGTGATCATACAAGAAGGCCAATTATGTCTCAGAATGCATATTGGAATTCATTTTTTGGTTTCACTTGTTAACTTCTTCCGATACATTGTCTCACTTTGCTGAAAATAAAGAAATAATTCACCCGGCCTCGTTTCCATGTTAGAAGTGTAGTGCGCCACCTTAAACCCGTTATAATTACAATTATGGGGTAGATCCCAGGTGGGTCCATAGCTAATATTGTTTGTTAGGTAATTATCTATCTTTGTGCAAAATTTGGTGCTTTTACCATAAATTCCACAATTCTTGCACCAATCTGCCGGACTATTTACTCGTTTATGTAGATTAAGCCTATGCATGACTTTCTGTAAGCATGGTTTGCAGAGTTACAATATTTTATTTGCCTTTTGTAATTTCCACAATCCCTTTTTGTATCATTTCATGCTGATGAAAAAAAAATGTGTAGGTTTACAATAAATTTTCAACGTGTGGATTATTTTAATGTGTCTTAAGGTTTTTCACTCTCTGTTATAAAGATGTTTGTTGTTTATATGACGAGCAAGAACCAGATGGAAACATTTAAGCATTTAAGTGTACATTTTTGAAAATTACACATTTTTAGCAAGTAGATTTTCACTCTTTGTTATAAACATTGCCTGATGAGCAAGAACCTTTTGGGGTATTTCTAGTTTTATATTTAAATTTTTTTGGGGTTTTGTTTTTAGTTGTCAGTCAATTACATCGCCCAGAATGCCTCGACACATCCGGGACTTTTACGCCTTTTCTCGCGCGAACATTTGAAAGTTCATTAGCGAAAGTACACAAAATAACAAAGAAAGTTGGGCAAAACCGATCAGCACCACTTGTAAGTTCTTATTTTACGGGAAAACGGTTAAGTTTACTAGTTAGCATTCATATGGCTTTTGTAGAAGGGATGTTAATAAAGCAAATGCGACTGTTTTTAGGTGTGTAGATGTTTGGGAAGCATTATCGATTTCGATCTCAAATGTAGCTATTTTTTCGCTCCGTCTGTATGGGACCGACACCTTTAGATTGAAAATCTCGGCAAATAAGCCGTAAGCAAGTTAGCATTCGTATGGTTATTTATGCTTGTGCAAATCTGACGGTTAGAAGTATTATCGATTTCAGCTTTTCTGAAACCAACTCCTGCAAAACTGAACTTACATGCAAATACCTCACACAGAGTCCCCCACGGGAGTTGATTTGACCGCTTTTAAACTTCCCGCGAGCAGTGCTGGAAATAATTTTTCTTATTTAGCAGGACATGTGTCCTTTCAAATCTTCAGTTTGATCGGACATATTACAAATTTGATCGGTCACTAATTAGCATAATGTAACTTGTATACAAACAAAAAGAAACTTGCGTCGATCTGAATTATTTGTTTTATAATGCAATTTAGGGTGGCATTTGAACACCACTCTAAAACACCATACTTTATCTAATCGCGACAAAATATCAATGTCTACTTTACAATCATTACTAACTGACTTCTGATAACAAGCAGTAAATTTCTTTTCATACCGGTACTTGACTTCAGTTTCTCACTAGTGTTATCACCAACGTATTTGATTGAAGCCTCTTGTCAAAGTCTTGTCAAAGTAACTGTAGAGATTCGGAAAGCGAGACATTTTTCGTGTGGAGATATTTCGTGACACATTTTGGTATTGTGTGACATTGTTACGTGCACCAAGCATGTGAGTAATGCATGGATTTTTTGCCATATTTGGCATATATTTTCTCTCAGAATAGGTGCTACGTAGATTGTAGATCGGAGATGCGAGACTAGTACTTGTTGACGTAAATACCATGAAAAGCTTGATGGACTGATAGTATGAAAGCGAATTAATAAATGCTCTTGCGATGGAGTTGGAACTATTGGAGTGGTTGATAGATACAGTCCTGAACAGCAATTACTGGGTGTTAAAATCAGTGTAGGGCTACTTCCAAATGTAACTACTTTATTTACTATTAGTCTGACTGAAAGTCAGGGAATTTAAAACCAAGCTGGGCGAGTAGAATTATCTTGTTTGTATATTAAACTTGTACTTTGTCTTGATAATGACATCCAGCCATCATCGAAACGTTGTCAGTTCTTTTGCACAGCTTTCATGGTTGTTAAAATAAAATAAAAAATTGATTCAGGTATTTATCCCTGACAGTTTTGACATCTGTCATATCTCGACGCATTGATTAAAAACCAGAGAATTGAGCTCTGCGTAACATAAATGCCTCGAGCAACAGTGTAACTTTTTCTTCTTGCAATTGTAATGTGAGTCGAAGTTATAACGTAGAATATAAAATGTAGTACTTACATATAATATATAGATTTAGCCAAGCCTAAAAGCCGAGCCCCCCTTTTTCTTTTGTCTGTTTTTTTGTTGTTGTTGTTTTGTTTTGTTTTGTTTTTGCTGGCAGTTATTAATTTGTGAAAATACTCTCATTCAAGTCGTTAAATTAAAAAGAAAACAAACAAACAAACAAAGAAAAAAACAGAAAAGAAGTACTTGCTCCCGCTGAGTGTCGAACCCGGCTCGTCGGCGTGAGATGCCGGTAATTAGTCCACTAGGCCATGGGCGTTTGACGTCACTTTATAACTTAATTTTAATACTTATTTCTTTCTTCGTGACAAGCTGCCTATCAGCATGAAAATGCTGGTGTTTTTCCTGGCAAAATGTGTTCGAAACGCCGTAAAAACCATGGTTGTGGACTGAAAAAACCAAAAAGCAGTAGCTCTGCTATATTTGGCGTCGAAACCGCTGCGAAAAGCTGCGAACTCAAGCGGTGTGCCGACCGAGTTTGAACAGAACCGACGAGGCAAATTTGAACTTTTTGCCTGAACTTTATCGCCTAATTTCTTTCGCCTAAATTGAACTATTCCCCTTCCACCAAAAAGACAACTAAGTGTTCTTTTGAACTTTTTTTTTCCATTAACAAATTTGTTTTTGACTTTTGTTGTCTTTGCTTGTTTTGCTACAACGCGGGTCAACATGCGATTTCGTGCCAAAAACACACGGGATTCAGCACAGGGTTATATCCAGTGTATGAAGTGTATTGGTAACCCTGTGGTGCGGACGGACGGACGTACGGATGTATGGACGGACGGTCACATGACTATTACGTCACTACCAAAATTTTTTGGCTTCATAGGTTACCAAATTTCCTTAGCAATGGAGCTCCGCTGACGCGCTAGCGCGCTGGCTCCGCTATAATAACATGGTAATAACGTACTGCCATATGAGAAAACACCGAGAAGACAACTTAAAACGTTTGAACGTACTGACATGTTGAGAAACGTGGAGACGACAAGACGTATATCATGTGGACAAACTAACTTACGGAAAAGAAGGAATGCAAACGAATAATTAACATACGAGTACATGTTGAACGACAAGACTGATACGTATGGGCGTTCTATGTTAGGGAAAACAGCCATAAGACAAGATTTATTTAATACGTTAGGATCGAACTCACCTACGGAGAATTGCCGAGAAGATAAAGCATAATACGGTACGAACGAACTAACCGGTACGGTAAAACGTTGAAAAGATAAGACTAACGCTGTACAAACGAACTAACGTACCAACAAACGTGGGAAAGATAACACTAATGCTTACAAACGAACTAACGTACCGAGAAACGTGGCGAAGATAAGACTAATACTGTACAAACGAACTATCGTACCAGATAAGACTAATACTGTACGAACGAATTAACGTACCAAGAAACGTTGAGGAGATAACACTAATACCTACAAACGAACGAACGTACCGAGAAACGTTAAGAAGATAAGACTAATACTGTACAAACGAAATAACGTACGGAGAAACGTTGAGAAGATGAGACTAATACTGTACAAACGAACTAATGACGGAGAAACGTTGAGAAGACAAGACTAACACTGTACAAACAAACTAATGACGGAGAAACGTTGAGAAGACAAGACTAATACTGTACAAACGAAATAACGTACGGAGAAACTTTGAGAAGACTAATACAGTAACTAAACAACCGAACTAATGACGGAGAAACGTTGAGAGGATTAATACTGTATAAACCAAGTAACGAACCAAGAACGATTGATATGACAGCAGTAACACCAGAGACAGGAACGGACTTCGACATGGAGAAACGTCTAGACGAGACTAATACCGTAAGAACGGACTAATGTGCGGGGAAGCGCAAAAAGACAAGACTTATACTGTACAAACGAAATATCAGTTATCATTTTAATTTGGTTTAAAGCAAATGCAATCGCTGAATACAATCTTCAGTGGAAAAAGCTGAGATGTTTTTCGTGTTCGGACATCATGTCCGACCATATGGCAAAATTGGTCGGACAATTTCGAAATTTGGTCGGACAATGTCCGATGACCGACTGTTATTTCCAGCACTGCGCGAGTGTTCTAATGAATTCATAACTCCACCTCCCTAAACAATACAGCACAAGCCATGGTAATTAAGCATTGTATTGCGGTGTGAGTCAGTAAAGTGTGACAAACCGATAACACCAGAATTCCAGTTTTAAGCCGGGCGCTTGTTTATTTATGCGCCGATCAATTCGAAAGTTCAACATCCCCCCCCCGGGCAACCCCCCGGGCATTTGAACTTTTGAAGATCGGCTTGTTCAAATTCCCTCCCCTCGGGGCAAGAAAGCCGTTCAAATGCCCCACCAATTAGTACTAAACTGCTTCTCCTCAAAGACAAATTTGGTCTTCAATCAAGCACTTTACATGCCTTTTAGAGAGAGAGATGCCGTAATGACACCTTCAATCTTCTTTTAAAGACCCTTTTCAAAGAGTCATTCACCAACAAAGGCGAAATTCTATCTTAGCTTATCTTGTAAATCCGTCAGACCCCGCAAAAAACGAAAAACTTCACGGACCTATTACGTCAGAACAAGAGGTAAGTCTGGTTCAAATTCCCCACCCTTCCAACGCAACGTTCAAATTCCCTCCTCCCCGGGCACGATGCACAGTCAAATGCCCGGGGTATGCCCGGGGGGGGGATGTTGAAGTTTCGAATTGATCGGCGCATTATGATCACACGATAAAGAAAGTAAAGCTTGTTTATTTCACTTTTCTCTTTGTCCTCCTGCATTGATAAGATTATTTTGGTAAACTGAAGTCCTGAGGACTTTACTTTAGCGGTGCTAAGGGAGCGAGCGTAATATACAATAACCGCGATCCGCTACATAAAATGACGCGCACCGGTCTAGTCGCGCGTGGCTAATTCTTCGCGCTGAAGTGATTCGCGATGCGCGATGAAGCTCGCTAGACACAAACAGGCCTGTAAATAGGCTTGGTCTTTTAAGTCGTGCGTAACCTGCGATCAGGCCGAATTCTAGCATCGCTCTCATATTCTCTTATGTTGGTCGCTCGCTAAAATAGGGCCTGATACAATCTCTCACAAGAGTTCGTGTCGGCGGCCAAATTTTGGCCGCGGGAATCTCGCAATCTGATTGGCCCTTTAACAATAGAGCTGTCAACGGAAGTAAATTGTCTACAAGATTTCGATCCGACCGCCATCGCCAAGGGACAACCAAGGAACAAGTCTGCCGGAGTAAAATGTGTTGCGCTAATAAATTCTCGTCGTTCTAGGAGAATTGTCACCATTTCTTTCTCTCCTGAGAATGGCGTTCGGTTTGACGCAAGCTGTCTCTCACCTGGAGCAGAGAAGTACAGCAACAGTGAAGTATATATTCCGTTTTATCGCATCGTGTCGCGGAATTTTCATTTGACGGCTTTCAACTAGTATTGATAACATGAACAGAGTAGTGGCTGTTTCCGCGTTTTACGAAACAAAACGAAAAGCAGACGAGCAAGTATCTTTCGCCAAGAATGATCAATAAGTCAACCGATAATTCGGTAAACTTAACGGTAACTGATGTTTGGCTACCCTGCGAGCAGATCGAAGGGCCTCTGCTCGCAGAGTAATGTTTGGCGAGAACCGCAATCAAGTCGCAACAACGATTTTCAGTTT
Source organism: Siderastrea siderea (assembly GCA_964030785.1). Lineage (NCBI taxonomy): Eukaryota > Metazoa > Cnidaria > Anthozoa > Scleractinia > Rhizangiidae > Siderastrea > Siderastrea siderea. Next base: position 14,686,543 of record OZ034972.1, on the reverse strand, counting down.
ATTCATTCATTGTTTAATACTTATGTCGTTTTATTGATCTCTGACATTGACATCAAAGGATCTGACTAGTTTTATAATAAATGTTGTTCGTTTTAAAATTCGCTGCTGCTTAGAGATAAAATTCGCTGCTAATTTCAAATATTTATCACTTCTCGAATTAAATTACAAAATACCCCTTTGTTTATAAACGGTTTTATTTATATCTTCATTCTAAAGAATGAAACTGAAGGTATTTCTCTTAATTGTCCAATTAGGTTTTTTACGCAGAAAATCGGTGACAAATGGGAAGAGAATATTTCCAGATACCACCTGAAATGGGAAATGATTCAAGCATGCAGCATATTTTGGTACATCACAACCTCGTCGTGTTTTGAATTTTCATTCAGTTTCAGCTCAGACAGAGCAACCATGTACAGTACCGGAACCTTCAAGTTAGCAATCGTGTAATTTGAGTACTTGTGCCTAGAAGATATATCGTAGCCTATGATTTTCTTATTTTGCCGACATTTACGTGACTTTCTGCGAATTGCCGTTATGGGAAATTTGCATACCGAGGATCGTGCAAGCAGAAGAAATTTTGATTGGCTGTTTTGTTGAATGTCAATCAATCAAAAATAGTGGGCGGCAGACGTTCCGTAGAAGAATTGTATCAGGCTCTATTTTTCGCTTCGCCCGTCCCGCCTGAATGTTTCACCGGGCGAAACGAAAATAGAGCCTGATCGCAGGTTAAGTCGTGCGTGGCTAAACTTTCGCGCTTCAAGCTCGCTAGTCAACATACATACCGACAGCCCAGTTTTTTTTTTTTGCGAATACAATTCCTGCAAAGCGCGAGAAATAACTTTTGGCGCTTCTCTCGTGGCGGGCAAGTAATCCTTCGCGCTCGTCTCAACCGCTTTAAAACTGCTTGGTTTGCATAAACTATTTCAGATAAGGTTTAGACAGTCCATGAAGTCAGATAAAATTTGCTCACAAACTCTTTGACGAATCTCTCTATTCAAAAGGTTTGAATAGAGAGCGCGGCCTAATTAGGGCCCAATTGTTCACTTTATCGCACCTTGAAATTTGCTTCACACTTCCAACCGTTTGATTGACAGCAGTGGAATCGCGAAGAGACACGAGGTATTCCCAAAGCCCTAGTCTGCTGACCAATCACAGCCGACTAGTTCTGAACATGCAAATTATTATGCCGCGCGTCCTGAAATCGGGCGCTGTAAGTACATGTCGCAAAAGACAATAGCATTCTGGGCGATGTATTTATCTGTTGCTGTAGTGTACCCCAAGGGAATATATTTATTTTCATTCTGAAACATTTTTGTACCCCCATCCCTTTTTTTCTTGGGGCACCTCCTCTGTAAGCTCATCTGGATATGCAATTGCTAACTCTGATCTGTTTTTAGTACATAAAAAAATATACTGTTCTTACAGTTATAATAGTCATGGACAAAATTACAATATTATTGGCCCAAAATTGGCAGGTCCAAGAGGATCCAACCTTTGTGCAAAAGCGTTAAGTTTTGCGGATCCATCCAAAAGCGTTAAGTTTTGCGGTTAAAGTGAAACTTTCGACATTTGTTTGTATTTTCCTTTGCAAAATTATGGTGGGAACTGCGCACACGTCGTGCGTGTGACCGCTGTGAAGCGTTATCCATTCTTGGAACTACTGGGCCCTAGGGGCAGTTAAAACACAATTTATCGAATAGTCCTAAGGCCGACCATTATTTCGTTTTTGCCTTCTTGCGTCGTTCTCTTAACTGTATCACTTTGAGAGATATCAATACACGAGTTTATACCACGTAATCTAGCCCATCTGAAATTGTTTTCTGAAGTCCACTCTCGAGAAATTTAAATGAAGAGAAGTCAGTTTTTCCTTGTTTCTTTAAGTCTCTATCCTGTCATTGTGCCATATTGTTTTTTTTAACTGGTGTCATAAAGGTGTGGTTGCACTAGGGAATGAGTCGTGCAACTTGTCTCGCAACAACTAAAAACTGCATCAGGTGCTGCGAGACAAGTTGCATGATGGATGTTACAATATGCAATGTTTTTTTATCCATTTTCCCTAAAATTATTGCTTCGTTATTTTTAAATATTGACAGGACATTGTGATCTCCAACCCTCTTGGCTTGCAACCTTCTGCTCAGGATCCTGCGTGTGTGGAGTTTTTATTGTGTCCGCCAGTTTTGTTCATATGTGTTCGTATTGTTGATACATAAATTATGTTTGTAACAAATTAGGTTATTTTGTTTATGAAGCTTTACAAATAAGAAATGAATATACTAATAGGCAAATTCACAATAGATTTCAACCAATAGTTTTGTGATCAGAATTATTTAATATTGTGATTAAGAAAATCTAATATCATTAAATATAATGTTAGTTGTTTATAGGCAATACCATATGCTAATGAAGTTGTTGTTGTTGTTTTTGTTGATGCAACCAGTAGATTTGATAGGCATATATTAAACTGCGATCAGGCGTTTTTTCCCCTTGTAAAGACGAGAGAGACGAGAGACGGGAAAGATGGGAGAGTAGAGTAGTAGGGAGGGAGGGCATGATTTCAGGTTAGGCATATATATATATGGACTACATATTAGTGGGTTGGGACAGCTTCATCATCATCGTCGTCATCGTAGTTGTCATCATTGTCATTTTCATCATCATTTGTTTTTGTGTTAAAGCTTCTAACAAATTACTAGAGATTCACTAATTGGGGACACTCAAATAAATACAAATGAATAATTGGTGTAAAAATGCTCTAAAAGAAATACCATATATAATGGTTGAAAGAGGCTATGAGCATGAAAAATTTGTTGCCATCACTGCATGTTCAGTTGTGTTTATTAGTCGATTCATTAGGCCATTTCCAAATTGCCTTGCACAGCCTCACTATCACACAACTTTTCATATGAAAATTTCTTGACTCGGAGCATGCAAAATAATATCATTCAGTGGAATGTTGTTGATAGCCAGGGGGCTGTGGTAAAACTGCACCATAATTATAACTGGCTTTCAATATTTAGTTGTTTAAAGGAGCTACGTCATGGATAACGCATCTTAAAAAAATTGGCGAGGTTTTTTTTTTAGTTTGTTATTTGTTACCTGTCTTTATCACCCTCAGTCGTAACCATCTTTGTTTAGTTTTGATCTATTATAACTTCTTTTGGTGTTTTTCTACCCCAGAAAACCATTATTTTGAGGTTTTCTTTAATGAGAAAACAATTTTGTCAGATCAGAAAAATGATGAATGAAAATACCGTGACACAGTTCCTTTAAGATAAACCATGGAAAGCACTGAAAATGAAAGACATTTTCTACATTTTCATATAGTATAAAAAATAGGGAGTTTTCATCAAGAATAGGGTATCATCGAGAAAAATAAATCTGGAAGAGGTCCCGAGGAATTACAAAATGACTCAGAAGAGAAAAGGTAGCCCCCAAAAAATAGCATATTGGCCTAAAGTCTTGCATACCAAAGGCAGGAAATAGACTAGATTGGCTACACAACTATTTAACTTTATTCATTTATGTACAAATCATACAATGGGTATATGTGAGGATGAATGGCTCATGTATTACTTATTTGTTATTCAGAATATTGTATCTAAAAAGCAACAATTGTTATGAAATAATTATGTTTAATAAAGTAACATTTACTGAATCCAGAGATTGGTTTAAAAAAGTAATCATTGAATCTACAGAACATGCTTCATTGCCCAGTCGCGTTTTTGAAACAATATTCTTGTTCATATAAAAAATACAACAGGAACAGTTAAATACACTTCTGTAATACATCTACACATCTGTGCCCCATTTAGCTTTGACAATATCCTACAATTTTAAGTTCCTAGGTGATTATGCACAGCAGAATGGCCATCACGTAATGATAGCCACTGAGAACACTTTTTAAATTTGTTTTCAGATATTTAAGAATAAAAATGAGCGGAAAAAACACAGTGTTTCGATGTCTACATGACATCATTTTCAAGTGAGAAAATAAAAATTAATATAAATGAGTTAAGGGTGAGGTGTTAAAATGATGTCATGTAGACATCGAAACGTTTTTTTCGCTCATCTTTATTCTTAAATGCGTAACGAAAATAATCTCATTTCAGATATTTTCTGTGTTTATTATCAAATTTATTATCAAGTTTATTGGTAGTAGAAAATAAATAAGTAGTTATAGTAGTTGTATTTTTTGTTATTTTGACATGTTGATACCCTTGCAGTCCTCTACTATTCACAAAAGTCTCAATATAATTTCTACCCAGTAGATCCTTAATTTTGATAGGATGGTTGGGGAGGAATAAACCTGATTTATCAATACATTAATGCACGTACTTATATGTAAGTGTGTCATGTTTATCATTTAACGTAATAATTATCACTTTAAAATTAATCTGGTAAACATGATTAACTGTATGTACAGTATGGGCACTTACCATTAGTCAGAACTGGTCAGCCGGCTGGTCATTTTGAATGTGAAAACTCGAGCTTGTTCAATCTGGCAGGAAATAAATCTGATTAATAAGGTAGTTCTCTTCTCCAAATGTTCTGGTATGTCCAGCCAGTTCTAACTAATGGTATATGCGTTCTATGTACATGTTGGGTACAAGGAATGTCCAAGTTGAGGGCCTAAATGCTGAAACGATTAACTTGACATACAAACTCCACTCTTGCAGAACAAAGGAAAAACACAAAACCAAAATGATGCCCTCAGTGGAATTCTTTGGGGTGTATTCCCCAAAGATGTTTATGTGGGTGCTGAAGTGCTGCAGCCGATCATAAAATAATGATGCTGTAGCCCATTTTAACATTACTTGTATAAATTAAAAATATTTGACAAACTTTAATTCTCCTGGAATAATTTTGCATGAATTACATTGAACAATCAGACAATATTATGAGTTGCTAATTCTAACTACAAGAGTCAACCAGAGACAAGAAAAATTGGCCTCATAAAAGAAAAAAAAAGAGGGTAAAACCTGTGCATCTGGTGCATTTTACATGTACGACTGTGAACTGCCCACAAGTTGGCAATGGATATCAGGGCTGTCAGTGAGTTTTGAGTCACCTGCTACCTTGAACTTTTACGCCCATAACAAACTACATTTCTTTGTGAGTAAATTGCACTTACAAGAGGCTAAGATCACCCGTAACATTTAGGTTCTATCAAGCATACTCAGCTGTGACAGGTGTTACAGCCCTTAATGACAGCCCTGGATATATTGCTTATGTTCAACACAACCGTTACTTTTTAACTTGAGCTTAAAAAGTTAATTTTCTCAATAGTGCAATTTTCAGAAATGCACTAAATAATAAAAAGGATATCTCAAAAATTATTTACCCAATTAATACCAAATTTTCACAGTTTTTTATGACTCATACAGCAGTTTTATGTTGTGAACGTCAAAAGTGTTGACACCTTATCATCTCATTGTCATTTCATTGTGTATCTTTACCTCTCTAATATTTCAAAATTGAGAAAAATCGACAAACAAATTACATCAAAACCTAAAAACGTTGGATCTTAGAGGTTCACAGCATAGGACTATGATTGAAGTTTGTATGAGTGTTTGTTTCACCTTAAAAGGTCCAAATTTTGAGATATCCTTTGTTAACCAGTTACCACTATTTTCACTGTCAGGGTCCATAGCCCGGTTACCATGGCTACAGTATGTCAATCAAAGTTGACATTAGTATTGACATGCGATGTTCTTCTGTCCATTGGTACTAAAAGAATTTGTGTCCTGCAGCCACCTCAACCCTTTCACTCCCAGAGTTAGTTACGGAAACATTTAAAGTGGTTCTAACTTTTGAGTGTGTGGATGATATCCTATGGTGTGACCATTCAAATGAAACCTCCTCAGCAGTACTTTCAAATGGTACTATATTTAGATTTATGTATTTTACAAAATGAAATTTGGGATTCGTCTTGAATTTTGTTTTTAGGCACTCTTGGGAGTGAAAGGATTAATCCTTTCTGCACTCAAAACAGACCCAATCATCTCCGCTGTTTGGAAGCCTGTCGAGGTTAGAGCATTCCTTGTAAGAGCAAGGAACAAATCATAAGTCAATTATGGTGGAACATCTCATTTGGGACATTTCCCTTTTTTAATGTCGAACACCGTTCTTTGGAGTGAAAGTATTTTATACTACATTCCCTTTGAAAAGTTTTACAGTGGAATCCCGATTTTTCGAACCTCCTGGGGAAAAGCAAATTGGTTCGAATCATCGAAGTGTTCGAAATATCGGGGGTAAAATTACAGTGTTTGACTGTTGAGGGGAAATCAGTTTTGGTTTGAATTATCGGGAGTTTCGAAAAACCGAGGGTTCGAGAAATCGGGATTTTACTGTACTTACAGGTGAATCCACAAATCACAAGTGTCACACTGTATCCACTGTCCAGATCTAGACCACTCCCGTTTAGACGGACTGCATTTACTACAGGACAAACAGATATCATCTGCTCCCTTTCTTAAGGTTGACTTTGATGACTTGGCTGCAATAGTACGTGTAATAATGGGCCTTTAGTCGGTTTTGTAAAGAGATTCCACCAATATTAAAATAATTAATAAATTATATAAGCTTGCTGATTTGTGTGCAGTCGGTGACGTGCACTAGGCTAAGGCTCTCGTTTAATTTTTGGACATGAATCACTAATATCTTTTTCTGGTACTTTAATTCCCAGTATAGTAAATTATCGAGAAAATGCTTTAATTTAATTCCAGTATATAATAACTTCACAAGAATAATGGGTGGGATGGGTCTCCCCCTGCTTGATTTATGTAACTTTGTTTTTTGGCTCTTGTACTTCAAATTTCTTCTCAAAATATCTAAGGCCTGCTTCTGCACAATCTCCTTTATATGAAGAATATACCGTACAATATAACTCATATATCACACGTAGGCTGCATTTCTCTGGCCCCAAATACTGTTTATATACATGTATTTATTTATCAGGATGTAAGTGTTAATGAGCAAGGTACTGACCTGGTCGGGCAAAAACTCCAAATGTTCCCCGAGGGAAACTCAGTCTTTTTCTGGCACCTAGTAAGAATAAATAAAATAGTGATTTACGTTGTTTGCATGTGTGTGATTTCGGTTTTCCATGGTAGTAGCAATAAAGGGAGGCGGTTAACACAAGTTTATAAAGTACCAACCTCTTTAGAGTCTAGAGACGCGACTGATATAGGTACATGGAACTGTTCACTTTTGAAAATCAACATTAAAAAAGCAAGTCTGGCTTAACTTATCATTGTACCACTGAACATAAGTTTTTTCTACCACCCTGAAAACAGATGCTCTTAACTTTATCCTAGGTCTGCCTGATCCCTTACTGCACCATTGGTTAGTATACGTAATTTTAAGATTACCTTTCTCGTTCTCGCCACTTGTGGATGGTGTGGCTTGTTCCACTACAGCATCCGCGTCTTGATCGGTCTCTTGAGAAGTGGACAGCATACGCTGGGCCACTTGAAACCCCTATCATTGGGTTATGTCTTTGGTCAATGTCAAAACCCCGGTGACCAAGGGACTTTGTGGTGGAACTTACGTTTGTTCCCAACCAAACGTCCGTCCATTGCAACTAGATAATTTGACACGATAATGGGTGGTTATCAACCTTAAAAAACTGTACCCGATGGTTCGATCAAAAAATTTATCTCAACAACACGTCTTCAGAAGTCTCACCTGTGAAACCTTGATTTAACGAATTGCCAAGGGACTAGGGAAATTGGTTTGTTATACGGAGGGTTCGTTACATCATGGTTGTCTTCCAAACATTTACTATTAACTGGCAAGGGCTGAAGAATTATGATCGTTCGCTATCACTGAGGTCTTTGTCATGTGGAAGTTCATTAAATCCTGACTGTCCTAGAACCACAAAGTAAAATTAATTCAACCACACGGCAGATGAAGAATCATTATTCAGTTACCTTTTGGAATGTCGGTTTACTTCTTGGACTAAAATCATCCCATTCTTTTTTCGTGTTTGGTGTCAGATTCTGCAAGAAAAAAAATAAACATGAATTCTTTTTTTATACTAGAAACTCAGCATCATTGCAAGGGATTAAATTTGGCTAAAACAAATTCTCATTCCAGTGGTAATGTATTTTGTATTTCCTCAAGTTCAACATGAAGTGTACAAGACAGGTAATATGTGTCAGGTTATCATTTCAGTTCAACTTAGTCTTGAACGTGAGACTACTGCAGCCGGAAGTCATGTAGGTTTTTTTAACGTTTGTTCATAGTTTATTGTCAATATGTACTGAGAAGATTGCCTGAAGCTTGCCTGGACACTTTTTTAAAATAATAAGATTCCATCTTTGAATACATCTTGTAATTTGTTATAAGACCTGTCTCACCATGGCAACTTCCTGAGGGGATTGGTCTTCCTTTTCTTCCTCTATCCCGGAGGCATTGTTGTCTACAAATAGCAATCATTTATGTGAATGTTAGGAATTTGAATGTCGTTTACCCAGATGATCGAGGATTGTGAGCGTAAAGTCATGGAAAGGCTGACACTAATATGATAATTGTAAAACTGTTCCCTTGAGATTTCAGATAATTGGTAAACTAAGGCTTTCTGTCTGGTTCGTCCCATCCTTAAAATCCACTTGGAATAATTTGCGACTTAGGCTTCAGTTATGGCCAAAACCTGCAACTTTGAGGCGTATTTTGTTGTAGCATCATACACTATTTGGTGACTGACCTTTGAAATAGTTCAAAATGTGCAGGTCTATGGCATTGAACTTGGTTCCAATTCTTTCATTCAGGTCTGAATCTTCCTGACCGGATGAGGGCACTGGCAAAGTGGCACCGAAGTTCCATCCCAGTTTTCAATTCAGTCTGCAACATTCTTGGAATAGAAAAATAATAACCAACAGATATTCGGTGTGGTCATTTCCAGTACTCGGCTATCGAGGGGTAGATTTTCGTGTGTAAATTCACGCCTGACAGTTTTTTAATTAACAGATTTTTTTAGGTTAATATTTTAACAATTTAAACTTAAGTTTTTATTTAATCACGTGTCATTCGAGTAAACTCATGCTAAGAGCTTTAGAATTGACAGTTGTTTTTCAGTATTTATTATCTTAGTATTTTAGTATTTAGTATTAAAGGATTTTAGTATTTTAGAAATTGTTGTATTTAAGTTTCATAGGGCCATAAGGGAGACTACAGTCTGACTGTAATTATATGCACCCTATTGAAATAAAGTGTTTGTTGTTGTTATTTCGGCCTTAGTTTTCAACCATTAAGTTATTACTACTTCGTATGACCCAAAATATAGCGTTGATGAAGGTTGATTTGATCATCTGAGATAGTCAAAAGAAAAGGACAGTCAGCCCTGGTTAGTGAGATATTCATCTTTCTCAGGTTATTAGTTTGAATAATTTACCTGCTATCCGTTTTAAGACATTGTCCGCCAAAAGAGAAGTAGGTACTTTCCACCCTTTGGCAGATTTCGTCTTGGTTTCTTTTCGTTTTTCGAATGTCTTCCACTGTACATTCATCTTGGTTCGCAAATGTTATCGAGATGCTACAGCTCTCTGTTTCAGCTTTTATTCTGTTGCGTACCTCCTGTCACAAAGTATACAATTGTTAGTTACTCATATTACTGACGCAATGTTGTCCTAATTATCCACAATCAATTGATCATAATTATGTAACTTGTAAATTATGCATTCTAAAACAGCAGGTGGAAGGATTAGATACCTTCGTTGGAGACTAGCTGTCAAGTAGGTTTTCAGTCGTGAGTGTTCCCTTGTTCTTTTTTTTTTTTTGGTATTTTATTCTGAAGCTGATATCCAATCACGGAGGAAAACATTTGTAATGTAAGCCATTAAATCACGATCACTACCTCTCTCTTAAGAAAAACCAAATTTCTGGAACTGTGATCTAAGTGGCTCAAATATAAAACACAAACAATCCTCTCTTAAATCGCCACAAGAAAAACATTAGGTGTCTTCTTTGAGTAATTAGAAAGTATAGTCAGTTCCTATACTGATTTAAAACTGAGTACAGAGAAACAACTTGGATAATTTAGTTTCACCTTTTCAAGCTGAAATGCACTTCCATCCTGGTCATCAACAACTAAGCATGACCAATATAGTGGTTTACTACTAAATTTACTTGCTACATATTTTATAAAACTCTAACCTTCATTGAAATTTGTACAAAGCCCTCCAGCGTTGTGCACCGGATGCCAATGGCTGGTACCAAGCTTCCTTTCACTGGGACTTTCATGCAAGGGTTTAGCCAAGTTATAATACCTTTGGGAGACAAACAAAAGTCTGTTTCCGATCCGTGAACAAACATGCCCAAACATTTGAATGTGGTTTTCCATGGGTCACCTTTCTCTTAACCTTTACCTCTTTGTCCATTTACCACACCCCTAATGTTCCTCTTTACAGTGATTACACCACGTCCCTTCACAGTGATTACACCACATCCATGGAAGGTGACCATTAATAGGTGGGAACTGGCATCTTGTAAACATAAATTATGCTTCCACGCACTTGGATAGAGTTCATGGCGGACTGGTTGGCTGAGTGAGTGAGCGTGCGTGAGTTACTTGAATGTACAATGCAAGTATAAACATTAAGCACAAGAAATCAATGTGTAAACCGATGCGACACAAGCATAAGCTATTCTCTTGTGTTTGCTCTTGTGCTTTGTTCATTCCATTGTAGGTAATCACCGTAATGGAATAAAACAGACAAACTGTCACATAAGGTCAGTGTACAGCCTCAACCATATGCCATGTTGTATTTCAATCTTATGCCAAGTGGGGTAAAAAATTTTCATGCTAATCTGTACCTGAGTATGCCACCTCATGCTTATGCTTAATGCAAGTGCCAATATCCTTTTGCTTATGTTTGTGCTTTATAATAATATGCTTGTGTCTGACCTAAAAAATACTAAGAATCTTTAAGTGTATTTACAAAACCAAGTAGTGGCACATACAACTGCTGTCTGTGTCCAATTTGGATACAATGCTCCTTTGAAGCCTGACAAAAAATCCTCCTGTACCTCTGTTTTGGTTTTTCCGATGACCTCAATGATAGTGGATGCCAGGAATGGATTAATTCCAGCTACTCCGTGAAACTGGAATTATGATAAATATTTTCGAGTTTAGTTCCTTAAATATTGTCTGATTGTCACATTCTTTATCAGGCAGAACTTTCAGTTATAATTTGTAAGTTGTATAAGATCATCCCATTACCTAGGACGTACTGAATGGGAAACAATGCATACTTTTTGCTTCATATCATTTTGGAAGGATGGAAAGGTGAAGAAGTTGTCTTGCAGTAAGCTTTAGTCAACAGAGCAAGAATGGCACCAGAATAATGTGCCATTTGCTGGTTCGAGGTTGGTTTACTTTTATAATAAAGGTACTCACAATTGCATGCGTGGCAAGAACTGCAGCCATTCCTTTGCACCAGCGGGGCTGCATATCAGGCAGTGCTTCCATTAGCTCCACCAGAATCGCTTTGAAAAGAGGATCGAGAAAACTTCTCTTTCCACTGTTCTTTAAAGACGATCGCCCAAGCCAGTAGAAAACCTTATGAAGAGATCACCACAGACATTGTCACATTTACTTTTTTGCTATTAATTTTTGCGTAAAGATGAGAGTCCATCGCCAATACATGGCCTATTCCATGCAATCTTGAACTCTTCTTATGTTAATTTTTGTGATCAACCACAGATCGGACTTACCACCCTGGGCATTTTTGGATTTGTATTTGGACAATTTATTTCAGCTTCTCAGGATTTTGTCAGAAATAGCTACATGAAATTCCAAGACATTTGACTTATTTTGTCAGTTTCAGAGCAAAATTGCATCGTAAGGATGGTTGTCCCTACAAATATTTGTTCAATTTTGCCCACAACATACATGTGAGATATTGTACTGGTAGCTAGAATATATCCCAGGTTTATTATTTTCCGTAATATCTATGTTTAGCATGGTAAGATGATGAAACAAAAACAAAGTACAATGCAAAATTGAATCACAATGATTGTTTTAATGATTGTACAACGCTAGAACGCTCTCTTAGGAAATCATGGGAAAGGAGGTATTCTTACCGTGTGCTCAGAAGCAATGGATTTCACACCATCCTCAAGGCTCTGTTCATCTAATACGGAGAAGGGACGTTTTGCGTACTCAAACACCAGTACTCTTCCATCAGCTCTGCGTTGTAATGAAAAATTGTAGTAATTATCTTAATTTGTTAGTGCAATAAACATGCAATCTGCAAATAAACATGCAATCTTAAAAGCTGTCAACAAGGAAGCCAATGTGACTTCCACTATTAACTGTCCTATGGAGATTTAAAGGCGCATTTACACAACCAAGAATTAATTGGCACGGACCACTAACAAATGGTTGCGTTTCATTTCGGAGAGAAATTGCATCGCTGTTACTTCTGTGACCAGGTTCACAAAAACGTGACATTGCATTTTTAGAACAAATTTAGAATTACCTTATGGTAGAAACTATTTCCTTTCTTTAATCAAATCAACCCACATAATCTACCACACAGGATTTACATCATGAATTTCCCTTATGTCACACCACCACACCTTGGATAGAATCATAAGAATTTCCTTCTATTGTTTGTTTCCTTATAAAAGAAGTGCAGTTAGTTAGTTTAATTCAGTAGTTCAAAGTGTTCAAGACCTGCACTTACAAGCTGAGAACCCCTTGGTCAAGTAAAGCACAGGGTTCAAAATAGCAGCCGGCTGCCGGCCACAGCCGGCACTTTAGCCACTCTTGCCGGCGATTTTTCACCCAAGAAATAAAAAAAAAATGACACCCCATCCCTTGATCGGCAAAATCAGCGTCCCTGGAACTTCATATCAGAAAGTAATGCAGCCACGAAACACTTACACACATACCAAAAGTGAATTGGATGACGTCTTAAAAGCTTTCTTAATTAAAAAACAAAACAAAAGAAAAAACAAATTACGGAATGTTAACAATTATTGTCTCGATTCTTGTAAATCAACTCTTCGGTCTAGTGACTATCTCTATTTGCCGGCACTCTTTTTTTTTCTGACGTGGTTTTTATACGTGATCAACAACGCGCCTTTTGAGGAAATAGGCCAGGTACAGGGTAGCAGTGCCGCAGCAATTCAGTTCTCTTTTAGGAACCGGGCAAATTTTCATTTACGATTTTTTTGATACCAATGCGTCTTCGATCCTGTTCCACTTAGCAGCTTGTCGCTTTTTTCGTGTGCTTTCGCCTGAAGTCTCGTCCAATTTAATTTCCTGGAGACCAAAGGAAATGCACCGTCGTGCTGAAAATCAGTGTCACTGTTGCGGCATTTATCATTTTCAAAGGCCTGATCTAATCTGTGAAACGCCAGCAAGCGACCCTGCCAATCCGCCGCCGACGAGATTTCCATGCTCAAGAGAAAAATCGAGCAGTTAGAAACGTCGATAGTTCGGGCCCACACAGAAAAGGGCACATGCCCAAGAGACTTGCGCTATGTCGCAAAAGCATACATCACTCCTGACGAGGAGTTTAAGAGAGAAATACACTCCATAAAGGAAGAGGCCGAACGGAAATTCATAGGCCCTCTAACCGAGTTTCATTATCGCCGCGTTGAACGCAACAATGATAAGTTGCGAAGAGCGAAATCTGATAAATCTAGGTCAACGAGAGACACTGATCGGGCTTAGCATAACGCCACGTGCTCAGTCAAACAGTAGTTAATGTTCTACACTCCTCTACCACTTGAGTGGAAAGGATACTTGGATGACATATTGGAATGTTGACAAAAAGGAGATAGAAGAGTTTATTGTCCTAGCAAACAGACACCATCCGGCAATGAAATTTATGGCTGAAAAAAATCTCAGACAAAAAAAATTTCCTGGATACTACTGTTCTCAAGGCGAAAGATTTAACAAGCAAGCAATTCTTGATATCCGCACACAGTTTAAAGCGACCGAAACTTTCCAGTACACTCACTTCTTTTCCTGCCACCTACCAGGGGTTAGAAAAGGGTTTATCAAAGGCGAAACGCTACGACTTCTTAGAACAAACTCTTCAGCGAAATCTTTCGTTGAGAATATCACCCAATTCAAAACACGCCTCCGTGCAAGAGACAACCCCAACAGTCTAGTAGAAAGAATAACGTCCGAAGTCAAATTCAGTGAAAGGAGTCGGCATTTCGACAAAGAGAGAGAGAGAGAGTGCGGAAAAATTTCTGCCTCTCGTAACAACGTACCACCCAGCTGTGCCTAATCTTAAGAACATCCTAATGAGCAAATGGCACTTTTAAGTGCCATTAAAATTAAAAATCAACCATTGCTAAGAGAAATATACAAAGAACCTCCCATAATCTCACACAAAAAAGGAAACTCTCTAGGGGATACACTCATGAGAGCTAAACTATAAGGTCGTGGAAACACATTAGCATGAGCATATGAGCAGCGTTTGGCCTGTCAACACTTTATTCCGTACTTGGGATAGGTGCTTGTTCATTCTTGTTGACATCCGGCTAAAAATCAGCCTTGAGAAAAAAAGCCGTCAGATTTAGGCTGAAAGCCCTGATTTTATTTTGAACCCTGAAAGCACCCCTTGTGACCTAAGTTGATGATCCTTTTACTCACGATTTGTTTGCAATCACCCTTTTTTTGTAACTCTTTCTTTTTTGTATTTCTGCACAAATAAATTTTATTGTGGCTATAAGTCTGTTTCGTTGTTCACTAACAACACCAGAACCTGCCTCGGTCACACTTCGTTTTTCCCGGCCTGATCTCTCAATGTCTACCCTACAGCCATCTAGTTTCAGGTAATACCTACTCAACACACTACATAACTCTGTAAACCCCGTGGTTTGTATCATTTTAGAGCTTTCTTAATTGTCTGTATTGCAAAAGTAGATTAAATCTCATGTTAAGTAGATTAAATCTCATGTTGCCCAAGTCCGAGTCAACTTCTACATCTGAAGAACCGTCAACATAACAACCAACAGAATTTTTAAATTCAGCTTAAAATAACAGGTGACATCTTCATTGACGAAGGCAGCTTCGATCCATCCATAATCAATAGAATTTTCTCTTATTTTCCTTCCAACTCGCTGTAATCGATGATAAGCTGATCATATGGCCTTACGCCTGAAAAATCGTAGCAGAAAAATAGAGTTTCAAACAGTAATTTGCAAAATCGTTTCAAAACGTTGTTACTATCTCCCAGGCGTTCCAAAAACGATAGAGAGCTGGGTCCTTATATTGAGCCTACAGAGCGAGACAAGCGGTAGCTAGTTTTCATATTACCCTTCACTCTGAATAAGACTTCCCTAAAAACGACTGCGTCGTATATCTCTAATGTTGTTGTTGTTGTTGTAGTTGTTGTTGGATAGAAGTAACAACTCGTCACAGACGACACGAAGAATGTAGTTGGATTATAAGACATACTTGAAACCTACGCATATGGCATATCGACGTAATATAGTGATCACAGGCAATTTTGAATGACGAGAGTTGTGAACGACTATTCAGTGCATGACACGGGCAGCACGCGGAGTGAAAGTCGCAGACGACAAACGGTGTCAGTCGATGAGTACTCACTGTCCAATCGGTACGTACACGAAGCGCATGTATTTTAATCTCTAACTATCTGGAAACCGCTCGGCAGTCCCTTTCTTAAAGTTTAGTTGTTTACTGGTGATCATCTCATTTTGATAAAAATCCATGAGAAGATTGTAGAGGAAATGTGTACCGAAACCTTGCACACATGGACTACGTAGACTCTTGTTATTTTTTCGATGATTCTCACTCTCTTGATAACTGGTCTTTATTGTGTTGGCTTGTGCACACAAGTTTATGTCGTGGTAATTGCACAGCGGAGATTTGTGTGGATTGCTGGCAGAGTGGAAACGGTCCCCTAGTACATACCGCCTTGCAGAGCCAGATACTGGATGGTACCACCTGTCGTTGTCTCTGCTTTCGATGGCGCCCATGTTCGATCGATATTCTACTGGAACTAAGCTAGGGACACTAACACCCTAAATAAATACAACAAAACATGACAAAAATACTTGAAAATGAGGAAATTCTTCATGCAATCTAATAAAGAAATAATAATATATATAATAAATCGAATGTCGCAAATATTGCTATTTTTATGAAATTGTTTGAAATGTATGACTCTTCTAGTCGCTAACCTTAGGGACGGACCACTTAAATAGCGATGGGGGTGGGGGGGGGGGATTTTTCAGCATAAATATTTCTTCTTAGGTTTTCTCTCTGCAGGTTTTTTTTCCTGTGATTTTCCCACCCACACCATCTCTTTTCTGATGGCTCGTCCCTTAGTCCTTCTGGATCAGATCTCACGAAAACTACAATCGTTCTAGGCAATTTGGCATGATTAAAACTTTCTCTGTCCAAGAATCTGTGACTCGTTTCCACTACTTCACTCTGTAGAATCCGTTTTCTTTGATGTCTTATGCTCGCGATCTGAACAGCTGAGTCAACTAGTCGTAAGTGTATGTTTAGTAGTACCTGGGTGGGAGTCTTTCCGTGCTTTGGTATTTCGAAGCAGCCACTGTACTTGCCCCATAATTGTTCGGAAACACCTTTACATCGGCAGTCAAGGTGGCGAACGAATCTGCAAGGAGTGTCACAAATAAACAGTGGAGGCGGATACTTCAGAGAAAGGTATAAGTCTGCGGCATCTCTAACCGATTCCTGAAGGGTCAGGAATTTTGATGCCACAGTGATCTAAACCAAAGTCGAAAAAATAGCTAAGTAAGTAAAATACCTGGCTAAACAACAAAAATTTTCAGTCTTCCAGACACGAGAATAAGAACTCATCATATAAACATGTTTATTCTAGCATATATACATGGAAAGATATGTTCGTGATGTAACATACGCTAACTATAACTGATACTGAACTAAACACGGATCACCAAATATCATGCACCGGATGAATGCGACCTTAACTTAGTCTCACTAAATTACCATAAACTTTTTTGAAGCCTGCAGGGTCATAGTTTTGGAAATTAATATCAGAACCATCCAATGTGAAAGGAGATGGAGGGGGAGGGTATGTAGATTCCATAAGCTTGATGGCAATTAGAGAATGTCGGGTTACACTACTCTTAAAAACACTGAGCCGTGACATGGACAGTTCCCTACTAGAAGTGTAGCATACAACTGCTGCAGGTCACCGCGTAAGGCTTGCTGAAAAATTAAGGACAGCATACTTTTCCTTTTATATAAAGTTAACAAGCTTTTCATTTAAAAGACCTTAACACAAATTGTGTGTGCCTAACAATATTAGTTGTTGAAGGAGTCCAGTCAGTAATATTGGTTTGCGGTTGGACAAAATTAACACGAGGCAGATAAGCACAACCTTTATTCTGTTGCCTGTTTTCTTTTAAAGACAGCACAACGCTGTAATATCAATAGTGGGAGAATGTAAACTCACATATCATTTACTCTCAGTATGTCTCGGTAGGCTATAATCTTTAGCACGGAACCATTATATTATTCCAAGCAATTGTATTACAACAAAAACTAAATCTCGTGGCCTTTAAGCATGCTGCCATTTTTTCTCGTGGAATGCTCAAAATGTGAATCCCATTTGTTGAACAAGTCCAGCAGCTAGTGGGACAAATAATACTTACACATTTTTCTGTAGCTTCGTGGCAAAAATTTTGAAAGGTTTAAGTTTTCAGACAGTTTGAGTCTCTTGAAAGTATTCTATAACAATTGAACGTTAAATATTACGATTATGTCATTTATACCTGTGACACGTTAGAACCGACATGTATACCACATTTTTTGCACAAGTCCACCAACTCTTCACGGTTCATTTCACCGATGCTGTCCATCTCGACACCAAAATCGCGGATTTGGACATGAAGTAGAGCCGGGTCACCTAGGATTGAGAAGCAACATAAAATAAATACGAAAACCAACTCTGCTCTTTCTCTCTAAATTCGAGCTGCTCGTAACTTATTTACCTTTATATTCATAGGAAAGGCACAGACTGTTAAAACTTGGCTTGACAACGTGGTCTGCAACTTGTTAGCGGACGGGAGCACAAACAAAGAAATTTCCTTTACGTTTTGCTTAGTAGTAAATGTACAATGTAAACTGGAATTAATTTGCGCAAGGACATATTTGCTAAGCATCTCTTCATTTATCACCTCCTCCACTTTCTCTATATACATTATTTCGCCACACATCAGTTATAAAGAGTTCAAGAGTTTGAGCGAAAGTTAAAGAGATGTGTACATACACGATATGATGCAACGCAATGAAGGGGTAGGATGGTTGGATATAATCAGCGAAGTGCCCATGCAAGAAATGCAGTTTACCTTTAACCTTATTGTTGCCATCCCCAAGATAAGCGCTTTTCTTTTTCAATTCCAAATTCCATATCACAGGTCCAGCTAACTTGCGGTCGATGATGGGTGGAAGTGAACACGCTTTTATAGAAAATGGCTTTGAATTCCGTGTAAAGGTTACGCGCTCTATCCAATGAGACTTAATTTGCTTCATGAAGTCCTCCAATGGCATTGGGTGATCTCCATGTTCATCTTCGGTGGCATATACTATCTGCGACGAAATAGCAAGTAAAAAGTAAACGTATCAGTTTTCAAGTTTATCACAACAGCTAACTCGAACAACGTGTTCCATACCGACTTAAAAAAAACATTGCTTGTAAATGTTCATTCCATCAAATACCTATTGAAATTCAAATTAAGAAAGAAAAAGTAAACACCTCCTTTCTACTACAGCAGTTTTTTTCGTTCCCGTCTCCAAAATACACCTCTCCTAAAACGCCACATATCCCACGTACAGTCTCGTCAAGGTTTCTTTCTGTGACTGCTTCAAAGCAGTAGAATCCGTTGTACAGCAGATCTGTTGCGTATTCTGTGGACAACTCAGTCTTCTGGAAAATAAAATAGAGGTAACAACCACTGTAACTTTTACTTCATCATAGACAATTTGCTACACAGACTCTCAGACGAATCTTTAATCTAAACTTTTTAAGTGTCGGAGGTGTTAGCACGGCAATGCTAATTGGGAACACTATAAACCTCTGGAAGTAACATGACAAAGTAAACATAAAAAAACCCTAAACGGTGGGAGGCTTACCAGTTGCCTATTTACAAGCGTAGCTGAGGATCTGAACGCAGGAACCCCTCGGCCACGCAAGAGGCAGCGTGGCCGAGGGGTTAGGGTGTCGAAATCCGACTCTGAGCACGTCATCAATATGTTTCACGGCAGTCCCGAGATGTGGAATCCTTCGACTGCACTTGTAAATAGCCACCTGGTTTGCTATGTTATGTTTCATTTGCAATATTTCTTTCAGTTGTTTGAGTGGCACGCCTGTACACTAGCTGGTCTGTTGTAAGGCAGTTCCGAAGAAAGCTAAGCGCGCTCACCATTACAATCATCAATTTACATTTACATTTTTAGGCCGCCTCCCGAAATCCATCTAAACAATTGCTAGCTCGATTGTATCCTCCCTGGGAAGAGTCCTTGAAGCCCAAATGTGCTTGCATATTTGTATAACGAAGAATTTTCATTACTATTATTTCCAATCTCACCTGTGAGAAACTTTAAATAATGTTAGAAGAGTCATTAGATATGTTATGAGTTACAATATACACTAAAAGATTGGAAGTCTTACCGTAAATATATAAAACATATTTACAACAAACCTTGGAGGCTTTTCTCAAAATGCTAGCGAGCTTGCTCTCTATGGCAACAGTTGGAGGTACACCTCTCTTGAAATCCTCTCTCAAATCAAGTAAAATTTCGAGGGAAACAAACAACTTATCGCTGATATTGAATAACCCTGGAAATATAAAGAAGGAACATGAAGATTTTAGCTGCTTTCCAATGGATAGTCAGATGTTATTTCCCTCCTCACCCAACCCTTCCCCCCCCCCAAAAGTTCAGCATCATACGTCGCATTTTCTCGTTTAAAAACGATAAAAAAGAGAGAGAGAGAGAGAGAGAGGGAGAGAGAGAGAGAGAGAGAGAGAGAGAGAGAGAGAGAGAGAGAGAGAGAGAGAGCCAGAGGAAAGGGCACTTTTGTAACGAAAAAAGGGAACTTTCGTAACGAAAAAAGGGAACTTTTGTAACGTCGGGAACTTTTGTAACGAAAAAAGGGAACTTTTGTAACGATTAATGGGGAACTTTTGTAACGACAGGGAACTTTGGTAACGGCAAGGAACTTTTGTAACGTAGAAACAGGGAACTTTAGTAACGAGTGTAGGGACAGTGTGAGTCGCATAGTCACCTCTTTAATCAACCTAGAAAAACGGGGATTGTTCCAATAGTCAAATCTCTTTGTTGATTTCGTTAAAATACATAGCCGGAGTTACAACCTTCTGTTTACGATTTCTTAACAAAACAAGCTGGATCACCTTCAGCGTCCGTACGGAATTTAAGCGGCAAAATTCCACACGTTTGTCCGCACTATTTACCAACCTTTTTTTTTTAATTTTTGCGAAGCCTAACCTGTCAAAAATATGACAAAATGTTTTTTTCATGCAGGCAGAATTCATGTACATTATACCTACTAAGGAGCTCTATCCCTTTTCCGGACAAAAAAAAATTCCAATCTTTATCCAGGTCGGATAACCTGAAATGACTGGTATACTGCATTTAGTTGAAACTGCGACTACGACCTCTGTTGGAACTCAACAAACACATAGACCCTCAATTTAAACTATCTTTTAGTCAATTTTTTGCTCTAAAAGCAAGATGCAATGAACGGTCATTTTACATAAGAAAAGAACCGTCTTGGTCCAACAAATGTAATGTTGTTACACAAAAATCAAAACCTGAAAATCAGGAAAATTAAAAGGGTTTGGGTTGTTACAAGAATTAAAAGAACATCATATAATTAGTAAACACAAAGAACAAGCGAGCTGGTTTAGGTATCACTAGGTGTCAGTGGATTCTGTGGAAGGGAGAAAGCCTTCTGACATGCCATGAAAAATAATACAACACTTAAGAAAAGGCAAGACCAAGAAGTGAAATTTAAGATTTGTGATTGTTACCGGCCGGTGATAGGTCGGAAAAGAAATAACACAAACGTCTACCTGTTTTCTATCTCACACCAACTGTATCTAAGACATGCGACGTTTATGTATAAAAATATTTGAACGGTCTAGTTCCTGTGTACTTCCAGAGCTTGTTTACCTTGATGTGTAGTATTAACAGCCTTAACACCTGGCGTAATAATTAGTCGCAGGTCCCAAGTGTAGGGTTACCCTCGCACAAGATACCTCGCAATTTGATTTATGTGCACGTTAGTTTTGTTTTTTTCGTTTTTTATGTAAATCAGATTTTTCTTATTAGAATTTTAATGTTTTTCTTCACTGTAATTATAAGTTATTATAGTCAAGAAACGTTGCAATTGGTTTTCAAAATCCTCAGGAGAAAATCAATAAATGTACTTGTAATTTATCCCCCGTTCGGGTAAGGCAGTGTTCACCTTGCGCTCTTATTGCGTAGGCCCACAAATTGCTATGGAACTTCAGCGTTCATGTGGCATAAAATACACGTTTATCCAATCTCAACGACGCTTTTCATCTCAGCAACCTATTAATTCAAAAGATGAAGGATAAAAGACTTCTTGGAACTTATGGCCAGCTAACAAGCCAAGTGGCTCCTATAAGGTTCTTAAGTGACTTTCCTTAGTAATTTGTAACTAATCACTTCCCTACCCTGCGTGTAGCTAAATAGGCAAGGACTTTTCTTGGTCGTCTATGTAACGGTATAGATCGGGTAACAGTCTTACAGCTTATAGCTTTAAACCCTATTTAGCTTGGGAGTTGGGGAGAACAAAGTGCCCACGCTCAATTTGAACGCTAAAAGCTTTCTAATATGCAAGCAAAAGCCACCAAACTGTGTTACTTTCCCTAAAATTTAGCTAGAAACAATTTGGTGTGACATGTCTTTGTCCATCCAATTTGGTGTTGTCATGGCAACCATATTTTGACAGGTGCTTTTTCACAATTTTAAGTTTTACTGTTCTAAATGAAAAATTTTGTTTCTACTTCGCTAACTTTTACATTTTTACACCATTTGAGTCTTCTTATGTTGCTTTTCAATGGTTATTGTCCAATGTTAATGGTTTCTCAAGGTTTTGGAAAAAGCAAGGAATTACGTCAGTTGACGTCATCAAATGTTGTTATTGGACCTCAAAGGAAACGTTTTGGGACACCTGTATCACCCTCGACATTTTCTTGTCAAGGCTTTAATACTCTCGGAGTTGGATCAATTTTTGTCCTCTCAATTCTTAACCTCGGGCGTACAAGGGATGGGAGGGTTGCCAGCCCCCATAAGGTTTTTCTTGAATTTTTCTAATATGATTCTTCATCAGCACCTGCCATTTTCAGTAGCTGTAGGCATATACCTTAGACACATTTTGACCTAAGTTTGGTGAGAATCGTTTACTACGGTTACGAGATATGACGTCATAAGTAGCAGGTGGTCAAGCCATTTTTGAGTAAAAATGCGTGTTGTTAAGTGATAAAAGATAAAGAAGCAAAGTGCTTAATTATGTCATATTCTACTTGTGTAGCATTAAAAATGTCAATTTCCGCCCTTTTATGAGAACTTCTACAATACTAGATGGTGGCGTCACAGGCCCCCAGCAGCGCCACAACCCATAAAATATATCTCATCTTGTAGAGCACATCACAGACTAAAGGCAAAATCTTTTCAAAACATGGTAACATATAAGAAACCCAGGAGAGGTTCCATCACCCCCCCTCCTCCCATTGTACCACTCTGGGGGGATGACTTTTCCCGTGCGTCCGAGGGTCACGACTTCGCTCGAAAAAAGCTTCAGCTAAAGGGGGGTGAAAAAGGAAAATTTTAAACTTAATTGTGCTATATGTTACATTTTAAGATCGTTTTGATCATTCATTTATTGGTTTGAATTACTTTTAGGCCAATTTTGGTGGTTTTCAGAGGTTTTGACAAGAACATGAAATCTTAGATGACGGATTCAAGATGGCCGCCATTTTGGCAATAATGATGTATTACCCACATCATGTGACGTCATCAGGTCATGTTACGAACTTCAAAAGAAAGATTTTTGGACGTGCTATCGAAGTTTCGTTGTCGTAGCTTAAACTTTCGTGGAGTTAAGAAGGCGGCATTTTGTGCCTCCTCCAAGCTCTGGAACAAAAAAAGTCCAAGCTGAATAGGATTAAGAATGGACCCTGTAACAGTTAATAGTGGAATTTTTAGCAACTTTTAACTGTTACTGCAGTTTATTTGAACAGATGATATTAAATGGCGCGAAATAACTTGAAAATACCGTTCACCACTACAATGTACATAAATAGTTGAAAAAATTAAAGCCACTTACATTAAGACCCCATTTGGAACCTCTAGCTAATTAAGCGCAATAATATACAAAGATATCAATCAAGGATAAGTTAAAAACATTAAAAAAGTCAAATGAAAGCAGAGAAGAATGTACAAAGTTTCCTGCAGACCAGTAAATAGTTCAAAAGGTTGTCCTAACTTTGCGCTACAAATCAGACCGCGTGAAGGCTTGCACTACAAGTGTAGTGGGTGATACTCAATCATCATCATCTTGTTTATCATTCTTTTGTTCATCTTCTTTTTACTTGAAGTAAAAGGTACACGTTCTTCATAAATACTTTTACTACTAAATGCACTCCTCTGCAATATTTTATTTAAAGTTGTCCCGGAGCTACGCTCTCTTTCTTGTACGACAAAACCATGGATGTCTCGGGTACTGTATAAAACTTCACCGTTTTGTGCATTGCTTTGGAAATGTTTGTAAGCAACAGAATAGCTCACAGGCAGTCAGTTGTATATTACACAATTAGTATTACTCGTTTTTACTATAATTCAGCGATACATTGAGTCGTATATATAGTTCCTGCAACCATACACCCTTACGGCCATTACCGCGAAAAGCGCCAAAGTAGAATAAATGCATTTCCACAGCTCTAACTCCTCTTCCTTTTTTAGGACAAAGTTCAATTTTTGGCCAACTATTTCTCTCATACTAAAGTTTAATTTGATTGCATTAAACTTTACAATCTCTCAAGAAATTATTGTGAAACCACCTTCTGGAACTTCTAGCAAATAGGGAACTTTTGTAACATCGCCGCTTTTTTGACATTAGTAACTTGAAATCTCCATAAAAAAAAAAGGATTTATCCGATTCACTCCAAGTTTTCTTTGTTGCATTGGCAAAAGATAGCTTCAACTTCCCTTAAAATTATAGCGTGATTGACCGACTTAAATTGTCAAACTCATTTGTTCAAATTCGTGATGTAAAAAATGGGCTTTTTCCGAATCATGATTCTTTTCATGGACATGAAAAGTCAAACACATACACGGCAGATTTTTGTGAGCCAAAATAACTCACATTTAAAGTGCTGTGGTAATTGAGAGAATCGTTTGGCGCATAAATGGTAAGGCAATAGCTACAACTTAGCACAGAAATGGATTTTATTGCTTTTAAACAAACAGTTACCACAACATAGGGCACTTTCGTAACCTCTCGAGGACACATCAGAGCCTAATGCATGCAGATTTGTGTGGTATTAACTGACTACTTGCATGCAGTGGGTTTACAGCAGTAAGTATTCCCATGATTTTATTTAGTTTTTTCTGCAACGATCTAAGCATAGCTATCATCAAGAGAGACAAAAGTTACAAAAGTGCCCGACTTTTCTTCTGGAGAGAGAGAGAGAGAGAGAGAGAGAGAGAGAGAGAGAGAGAGAGAGAGAGAGAGAGAGAGAGAGAGAGAGAGAGAGAGAGAGCCAGAGGAAAGGGCACTTTTGTAACGAAAAAAGGGAACTTTCGTAACGAAAAAAGGGAACTTTTGTAACGTCGGGAACTTTTGTAACGAAAAAAGGGAACTTTTGTAACGATTAATGGGGAACTTTTGTAACGACAGGGAACTTTGGTAACGGCAAGGAACTTTTGTAACGTAGAAACAGGGAACTTTAGTAACGAGTGTAGGGACAGTGTGAGTCGCACAGTCACCTCTTTAATCAACCTAGAAAAATGGGGATTGTTCCAATAGTCAAATCTCTTTGTTGATTTCGTTAAAATACATAGTTACAACCTTCTGTTTACGATTTCTTAACAAAACAAGCTGGATCACCTTCAGCGTCCGTACGGAATTTAAGCGGCAAAATTCCACACGTTTGTCCGCACTATTTACCAACCATTTTTTTTTTTTGCGAAGCCTAACCTGTCAAAAATATGACAAAATGTTTTTTTCATGCAGGCAGAATTCATGTACATTATACCTACTAAGGAGCTCTATCCCTTTTCCGGACAAAAAAAAAGATTCCAATCTTTATCCAGGTCGGATAACCTGAAATGACTGGTATACTGCATTTAGTTGAAACTGCGACTACGACATCTGTTGGAACTCAACGAACACATAAACCCTCAATTTAAACTATCTTTTAGTCAATTTTTTGCTCTAAAAGCAAGATGCAATGAACGGTCATTTTACATAAGAAAAGAACCGTCTTGGTCCAACAAATGTAGTGTTGTTACAAAAATCAAAACCTGAAAATAAGGAAAATTAAAAGGGTTTGGGTTGTTACAAGAATTAAAAGAACATCATATAATTAGTAAACACAGAGAACAAGCGAGTTGGTTTAGGTATCACTAGGTGTCAGTGGATTCTGTGGAAGGGAGAAAGCCTTCTGACATGCTATGAAAAATAATACAACACTTAAGAAAAGGCAAGACCAAGAAGTGAAATTTAAGATTTGTGATTGTTACGGGCCGGTGATAGGTCGGAAAAGAAATAACACAAACGTCTACCTGTTTTCTATCTCACACCAACTGTATCTAAGACATGCGACGTTTATGTATAAAAATGTTTGAACGCTCTAGTTCAAACAACTGTATCTAAGACATGCGACGTTTATGTATAGAAATGTTTGAACGGTCTAGTTCCTGTGTACTTCCAGAGCTTGTTTGCCTTGATGTGTAGTATTCACAGCCCTGACACCTGGCGTAATAATTAGTCGCAGGGCTCAAGTGCAGGGTTACCCTCGCACAAGATACCTCGCAATTTGATTTATGTGCACGTTAGTTTTGTTTTTTTTCGTTTTTTATGTAAATCAAATTTTTTTTATTAGAATTTTAATGTTTTTCTTCACTGTAATTATAAGTTATTATAGTCAAGAAACGTTGCAAATTGGTTTTCAAAATCCTCAGGAGAAAATCAATAAATGTACTTGTAATTTTATTCTATCCCCCCTTCGGGTAAGGCAGTGTTCACCTTGCGCTCTTATTGCGTAGGCCCACAAATTGCTATGGAACTTCAGCGTTCACGTGGCATAAAATAGACGTTTATCCAATCTCAACGACGCTTTTCAGGAATAAAAGACTTCTTGGAACTTATGGCCAACTAACAAGTTAAGTGGCTCCTATAAGGTTCTTAAGTGACTTTCCTTAGTAATTTGTAACTAATCACTTCCCTACCCTGCGTGTAGCTAAATAGGCAAGGACTTTTCTTGGTCGTCTATGTAACGGTATAGATCGGGTAACAGTCTTACAGCTTATGGCTTTAAACCCTATTTAGCTTGGGAGTTGGGGAGAACAAAGAGCCCACGCTCAACTTGAACGCTACAAGCTTTCTAATATGCAAGAAAAAGCCACCAAACTGTGTTACTTTCCCTAAAATTTAGCTAGAAACAATTTGGTGTGACATGTCTCTGTCCATCCAATTTGGTGTTGCCATGGCAACCATATTTTGACAGGTGCTTTTTCACAATTTTAAGTTTTACTGTTCTAAATGAAAAATTTTATTTCCACTTCGCTAACTTTTACATTTTTACACCATTTGAGTCTTCTTGTGTTGCTTTTCAATGGTTATTGTCCAATGTTAATGGTTTCTCAAGGTTTTGGAAAAAGCAAGGAATTACGTCAGGTGACGTCATCAAATGTTGTTATTGGACCTCAAAGGAAACGTTTTGGGACACCTGTATCACCCTCGACATTTTCTTGTCAAGGCTTTAATACTCTCGGAGTTGGACCAATTTTTGTCCTCACAATTCTTAACCTCGGATGTGAAAGGGATGGGAGGGTTGCCAGCCCCCATAAGGTTTTTCTTTAATTTTTCTAATATGATTCTTCATCAGCACCTGCCATTTTCAGTAGCTGTACGCATATACCTTAGACACATTTTGACCTAAGTTTGGTGAGAATCGTTTACTATGGTTACGAGATATGACGTCATAAGTAGCAGGTGGTCAAGCCATTTTTGAGTAAAAATGCGTGTTGTTAGGTGATAAAAGATAAAGAAGCAAAGTGCTTAATTATGTCATATTCTACTTGTGTAGCATTAAAAATGTCAATTTCCGCCTTTTTATGAGAACTTCTACAATACTAGATGGTGGCGTCAAAGGCCCCCAGCAGCGCCACAACCCATAAAATGTATCTCATCTTGTAGAGCACATCACAGACTAAAGGCAAAATCTTTTCAAAACATGGTAACATATAAGAAACCCAAGAGAGGTTCAATCACCCCCCCCCCCTCCTCCCATTGTACCACTCTGGGGGGATGACTTTTCCCGTGCGTCCGAGGGTCACGACTTCGCTCGAAAAAAGCTTCAGCTAAAGGGGGAGGAAAGGAAAATTTTAAACTTAATTGTGCTATATGTTACATTTTAAGAGGCAATGTCCACTAAGACCGAGCGAAATCGAAAATATGTGGCACATGATGAAAAATCAAAATTCTCCGTTTTTCGCCCAGAGATACCTTATGGTAGCTCTAGAAACGTGGTGGCATTTTTTGTTGAGAAACTATTTTTAAACCTCCAAAAAATTAAAAAACCGTTACCGCACTACGTGTCTCTACGAACACCCCGAATAAAACTAATCATACCTTCTCGTAAACTTCGCTCTGTTTAATTCGCGTCATGGAACAATCCTGTTTTGAGCTTAGACATTTGCTGTTGAAGAGTTTACAAGTAATTTGAGTCAAGTTATTCTTTTGTGGATTAATTTTCAAGGTCATGGCAGGCTGCTGAAAACCACTAAAATTCGCCTGCTTTGAATTCTCAATTTGGCACAGTTTTTCAAGAGAAAGTTTCCCTCCCCGGTAAAACACCGAATCACTTGAAATTCAGAATTATTGAAAGAGGAAATGCCGTTCTTAAACCAGGTTTAAAAATTAGTTTCGGGCTTTTTATCAGCGCCGAGTACAAACGCTCTCAAAATCCCGATAATTACAACATTAACACGTCAACAATTGGCACATACCTCCGACCAAATAACCGAAAATGTGAACATTTCTTCCATTTTGGTTGGTATTCGGTTGTAATCCACAGCGGAAAGGTAATGTCTAGCTTACCTGAATATGGTATTGTCTAAATATCAGGTTCTGTGCGTACTCTTTCATAATAACCATCTTGGCGTCCGGGGTCAACAACATCACTGAAGCATCGCGTATTGGCAATCAACCCAAATGACTTATTTCCATCGCGCCTCCTTTTGTTAAAATCAAGAACCTTCAGGAATAAAATGATTTTGCCTTATTGGAACTTCAAAACAGTTTTCTCCTATAAGACGTCTTTTCTTGATCTGTATTCGTTGCAAAATTTCGAAACGATAATTTCTTGCCGAAAGCTTACAAGCCCGTTTAGTTTGAGTCACGGAACAAAATGTCACGCACTTGATTTTACCTGACGTCGGGTTTGACCTTGGAGGGGGAAATGCACAGGAAACAAACAAACAAACAAACAAACAAAAAAACAAAAACAAAAAGAAAAAAACAACAATACAAATAAAAGCGAGCAAAAAAACAAACAAAAACAAAGAAATGAGAACTTTCAAAACCTGTGGACCCAAGGACCGATTACCGTCAACTGCCGCTTATAAGCGCTTGGCTTATACAACTTTGTAAGGGGTTTTGGGTGGGCTTATATCCGGGGGGGGGGGGGCTTATAAGTTTCGAAATGAGCCACAGCAGTGTTGATCGAAATACGTTTTTAATTTACCAGTTTTTAATTAACCTTTGAAACGTCATTCATTTCATTTCAATTTTAACAACAAAATCGAAACTGTAACAACACGAACGTAACCAGAACGTAACAAAACAGAAGCTCAGAGTTTATCTTTGCAGTGTTCTGTGAGAGTGCTTACTATTAAGGAAACAAGGAAAACTAGAGAGCGACTTCTATCTGGGGGAGCTTATAACTGGATGCATTTTTTTTGTTTACAGGTAGATGGGCCTATAATCCGGGGGGTGGGGCGGGGCGCTTGTAAGCGGTTGGGCTTATAAGTGGCAGTTTACGGTATTTATGTATTTATCAGTATCGTTAGAGGCAGTGAAGCCTTGCCAAAACCTTGCCTGTTACTAGGGCTTTGAAAAAGAAATTATTATTAGGTCTCTATGTATTGGTCTTCAAAAATTGGTCAAGACAGGAGTAAGAATGTAAAAATGTATGTTGAGTTTACTCAAGCCAAAACCAGAGGTGCGGCCAGGGGTGCTGGAACCGTCCTTTTAGTTCTTTATAAGCTTGTGAAACCATTTTATGGCAAACCTAGAGGATTACACTTTTATACATGAAACTCAAAATTAGGTTGAGTTTGAAACTCAACTCATGTTGAAACTCATCATGACGAGGAGTCCTAATGTTCAGGGCTCTTTGTCGCTTTCCGCCTGATCTTCTGAGCAGTGCAGGTGACGAAGGTGGAGAACCATCCTTGTGACGAATGGCTAACGCTCAAAACGTCCGCTTTCAATCTCTTCACGGTGGCTCAATTTACCTTATTAACCCAGTTGATAAATACAAAGTTTTGTGTTTCGCTTCCCCACCGATGCAGCACCACAGTTTCTCTAGAAACTAACCCCCTTGTTTGTCAGGTGACAGTTGCTTGTGCGATATTTCTCCGCCTTCTCACGGTTGAGGAGAACGGGCTTCGTTCCGATCAGAGCACTGCTATGGACGGTACACAATTAGATAACAGGGCCTTAGATTTCAGCGCAGATATTGGTCTTATAGGTCCCACGCCAAATGCTCTTCATACAAGGACGGATTCCTTCTTTAGAAAACTGTATATTCGAGAGCATGATATGCTCACACCATCGATCTTCCAAGTGGCAACTAAAGGGCTTGCAATGGACGCGCACCGGATCACACTTAAGGATGGTTCTCCACCGGGATCTTGATATCGTGTCCGGAGTTTAGGAGGATAAATTTATCCGACTTAGTCTCGGGCGGCCTTGCAGTCGCAGGCTCCCTTCCCTCCATGGGGATGGGGATCTTGATACTGTGCCCGGAGTTTAGGAGGATAAATGTATCCGACTTAGTCTCCGCCGGCGTTGCGGTCGCAGGCTCCCTTCCCTCCATGGGGAGGGAAGAGAGCCAGGAGTTTGAACACCACGCCCAGCTCTGCTCCTAGTACTCCTGCGCAAACTACTATGGTGGCCCTGCAGGCCCTGCAGTGGTAGCAGCCAGCGCTGTCTTGCCGGAAGCTGACTGTCTTCAAGGCTGGTATGGTAGTGTTAATCTGCTTAATGACGTCTGCCATCACAGCGAGGAATGCGCGAAAGTGGGTATGAGAAAAAAGTATACTTCCCAGAGCCCACTGGAAGGAAGACAACGATGTGTTGCAAAATAGCTTTGGACTCCGACTTGCCAATTCCACGGTCTGCTTTTCTCACTTTCCCGTTCGAGGCATACTTAGACAGCCCTGATAGAACTCAACATGATCAACGTCGATTAGTTCCCTCTGCGCTATTCCCAGACAAGAGTGATGGGCTGGGCAAATGGTCCATGTTAAGAATACTAATTAAAAATACTATTGCGCGTGCTGAAAGAAAACCAACGAAGCTCAACTTGCGAGTGGATAGCGCTGATTCCAACACTGCAAGTGTGACCCGAAAAGTCTTTTTTTTGTAACTGGTGAACAGCAACTGCTTGTTCATATCGCTTGTAAGAGGTGCAAACGCCTGCAACTGGTTTCTGAAGGGAATAAGTGATCTCTATTCGCAGCCAAGGGAGATAATGGTTTGATTGCCTATTGTACTCTGCGACAGGGGTCCTGACTGCGAGAACTCCAAAGAACCTATCCTTTTACAATGGCGCGATATAGAGGAAGCGCTCTACAACTACTGCGTGTTAAATCTGGCGTTCTCTTTTTTTTTCTTTTTTTTTTGAACGAAAATTATCAGTTTTTGAACATTTACTCAAAGCCGATCCGCACTTAAGACAATTTGTCTAGTTTCCAATAATGTCGCACCTGAAATTCTCACACGCCTGATTTCCAACAAGAAAATTATTTCCGCAAATGGCAGCTTCTCGAGGCGCCTTCCTCGACGCAACACTGGTGGCTTGCAAATAATATTAAAATCCTTCACCGTGAAATTAATTAGACTGTGGCAAAAATATCCTAAAATGCATTCACGCTAGGGAATATTCGCGTCTTGAAAAGTCGAACTCTGCAGTAAGATATAAAAAAAAATTATCGTTGTTTGCTATTTTAGACTATCGGAAGCTAATACTTTCTGCTTCTAGTGAACACGTGACAATTTTTTCCTCTCGCCAGAGCGTCACAAAATGTACATCTATACAATCTGCAACTTGTTTTGCACAGGTCAGAATTGTGTGGTGAATAGTCCCGTCATATGTAGTATCACTCTATTTTACTAGTCGAAAGATATTTCAGGCATAACTTCGGCGGTATAACATGACACCAAACAGGAGGACGGAATGTGAGTAAACAAACGCAGTTGTAGCCGAGTGCTACGCATTGAAAACTCACGATTATAGAGAAAAGTGAACTTAAAATTTTCAGGGAACTTGTAAGAAACAAATGGATGCCGTCTTTGTTAACCTTTGATATGCTTTAGTTTAAATCATGGAAAAAAATTCAGCTACCTCTTTGGTTTGTTTTTACGTTGAGGTAGTCCCGGGCATCTGGAATGAAAACGGGAAACGGTCATTCCCGTCGAGTTGCTGAAACAAACGCCATCACTATTTATATCGCCTTCTATCTTGTACAATTTCTTTCATAGCTTAAGTTATTTCAGACGTCCTAATCTTTCGATTTTTTCCCCATATTTTGCAATCCCTTCACCAAAACCTATCCTGTGACTTGACCAGAACCCGTTGCGTGACAGACAAATTCAGTTAAATCAGACCACAATAACAGTGCGGTTTCTGGGATGAATGTGGAGATCACTGCAAAGTTATTTAGTTTCTTCAGGGAATTAACACTAAGAGGTTTTAAAAATTCATTTGCCATTCGTTAAGGGATCTGAATGTGGTGGCGGAGTCGTTATTCATTTAAGTTGAAAGTCAATCTGGAGATACCAGGAGATAACGGTCGATTCTACGCGTCAAGATGGCCCTTGGACAGTACACCTAAAACTTGACAAAACCTGGCATTTAGACAAAATCTTATTCAAGGTGAGCTAGATATGACCTTTATCCTGTACTTTTCATCCAAATACCAAAGGAAACAAGGAAAAAATGCCACGTTTTCGGCTATTTGGTCGGAGGCACGAGCCTATTGTTTGTAGTGGTTGACAGGTTAATGTTGTGATCATTGGGATTTTGAGAGCGCTTGTACTCGGCGCTGATAAAAAGCCCGAAACTAATTTTTAAACTTGATTTTGGAATGGTATTTCGTCTTTCAAGAATTCTGAATTTCAAGTGATTTGGTGTTTTACCGGGGAGGAAAACTTTCTCTTGAAAAACTGTGCCAAATTGAGAATTCAAAGCAAGCGAATTTTAGTGATTTTCAGCAGCTCGCCATGACCCTGAAAATTAATTCACAGATCTAAAACAGGACTCAATTACTTCATACACACTTCAAAAGCAAACTTCCGCGCTAAAACTGGGGGCTTTCTGGGGTGCGAATAAAACAGAGCGAAGTTTACGAGAAGGTATGATACACGTTTATTTCGCGTGTTTACAGGACACGTGTGGCGTAAACGTGTTAAATTTTTTTTTCGGGCTTAAAAAAAAATTTCAAGAAAAAAAATTCCACCACGTTTCTTAGATTACCATAGGGTATCCGTGGAAAATTTATGAGGGAATTTTATTTTTCATCATGTGCCACCACTCGCTCGATGTTAGTGGACATTCCCTCTTAAGGTCGTTTTGATCATTCATTTATTGGTTTGAATTACTTTTAGGCCAATTTTGGTGGTTTTCAGAGGTTTTGACAAGAACATGAAATCTTAGATGACGGATTCAAGATGGCCGCCATTTTGGCAATAATGACGTATTACCCACATCATGTGACGTCATCAGGTCATGTTGCGAACTTCAAAAGAAAGATTTTTGGATGTGCTATCGAAGTTTCGTTGTCGTAGCTTAAACTTTCTTGGAGTTAAGAAGGCGGCATTTTGTACCTCCTCCAAGCTCTGGAACAAAAAAAGTCCACGCTGAATAGGATTAAGAATGGACCCTGTAACAGTTAAAAGTGGAATTTTTAGCAACTTTTAACTGTTACTGCAGTTTATTTGAACAGATGATATTAAATGGCGCGAAATAACTTGAAAATACCGTTCACCACTACAATGTACATAAATAGCTAAAAAAATTAAAGCCACTTACATTAAGACCCCATTTGGAACCTCTAGCTAATTAAGCGCAATAATATACAAAGATATCAATCAAGGATAAGTTAAAAACATTAAAAAAGTCAAATGAAAGCAGAGAAGTATGTACAAAGTTTCCTGCAGACCAGTAAATAGTTCAAAAGGTTGTCCTAACTTTGCGCTACAAATCAGACCGCGTGAAGGCTTGCACTACAAGTGTAGTGGGTGATACTCAATCATCATCATCTTGTTTATCATTCTTTTGTTCATCTTCTTTTTACTTGAAGTAAAAGGTACACGTTCTTCATAAATAGTTTTACTACTAAATGCACTCCTCTGCAATATTTTATTTAAAGTTGTCCCGGAGCTACGCCCTCTTTGTACGACGAAACGATGGTTGTCTCGGGTACTGTATAAAACTTCACCGTTTTGTGCATTGCTTTGGAAATGTTTGTAAGCAACAGAATAGCTCACAGGCAATCAGTTGTATATTACACAATTAGTATTACTCGTTTTTACTATAATTCAGCGATACATTGAGTCGTATATATAGTTCCTGCAACCATACACCCTTACGGCCATTACCGCGAAAAGCGCCAAAGTAGAATAAATGCATTTCCACAGCTCTAACTCCTCTTCCTTTTTTAGGACAAAGTTCAATTTTTGGTCAACTATTTCTCTCATACTAAAGTTTAATTTGATTGCATTAAACTTCACAATCTCTCAAGAAATTATTGTGAAATCACCTTCTGGAACTTCTAGCAAATAGGGAACTTTTGTAACATCGCCGCTTTTTTGACATTAGTAACTTGAAATCTCCATAAAAAAATAAGGATTTATCCGATTCACTCTAAGTTTTCTTTGTTGCATTGGCAAAAGATAGCTTCAACTTCCTCTAAAATTATAGCGCGATTGACCGACTTAAATTGTCAAACTCATTTGTTCAAATTCGTGATGTAAAAAATGGGCTTTTTCCGAATCGTGATTCTTTTCATGGACATGAAAAGTCAAACACATACACGGCAGATTTTTGTGAGCCAAAATAACTCAGATTTAAAGTGCTGTGGTAATTGAGAGAATCGTTTGGCGCATAAATGGTAAGGCAATAGCTACAACTTAGCACAGAAATGGATTTTATTGCTTTTAAACAAACAGTTACCACAACATAGGGCACTTTCGTAACCTCTCGAGGACACATCAGAGCCTAATACATGCAGATTTGTGTGGTATTAACTGACTACTTGCATGCAGTGGGTTTACAGCAGTAAGTATTCCCATGATTTTATTTAGTTTTTTCTGGAAAGATCTAAGCATAGCTATCATCAAGAGAGACAAAAGTTACAAAAGTGCCCGACTTTTCTTCTGGAGAGAGAGAGAGAGAGAGAGAGAGAGAGAGAGAGAGAGAATAATATCTTTCCTGAGACACTGTTAAGCAACAAACAAAAAGTTAACAAAGCATACCTATGTGATATGGAAAGACTTGGTGGATCCCTTTGCACTGCATACATTGCTTCACACATATGGTGGTGATCGGTTCAAGCGGAGCACAATTTGTCAAAAGATAGGCGCATTCTCCCCTCTTTTGCCCAGGGTGTGGGCGTGCCGCTCCAAGTGGCGAACCACATGAAAGGCAAAAATCTTCGGTTGGACAGTAATTTTTAGGCCAACCATCTCCATGGAGCCCCGAAAGAACGTACTTGCAGTCAAACTCTTGTATTTTCTTCAAGATGTGACCAGATATTCGATAGGGCAAGGAACGTTGCAGATGTATGTTGATTGTCGAAGAACGGGCTTCAGAGTCGGGGACCTCATCAGTTGAAGATGTCAGGCCAGGTACTGATGTCCCAGGATCAGATGCGACTAATGGAATAGCTGAAGATGAACCGGAAATAGAGGGACCAGGCAGACAATCATTTGCTGTTGCCCCTGAACTTTGTCGTTCGGAGTCGATGGTTGAAGAGCCTACTGGAAGAGAGGGATCGGGAGAAGCTGCTGACTGTGGTGTGGCCTGATTATCGGGATCATATGACACGTGGGAGGCGTGTGAGTCCGCAGCTGTTGATGTGCCAGGCGTCTTCTCCCCTACACACAAAAGTACGTGAACATGAGGACATATTTTTTTCTGCTTGGAACCTTTTGTCTTGCTGACAAATCCACTACAGTCCTTAGAGCTACATTGAAAAAGCTGTTCTCCCCTCTTGACGTGGCAGTATCCCACAGCATTTGAAAATGTGGGTTCTCCATATACACAGAAAGTGTTGTCCGACACTTGAAATGCAGATGGTGACTTTGCTGACTCCTTTAGCTGGCGAATACTTGCTTTGGTTGGCTCGTCACAGGCATAACTTTCTATTAACTCCTCAGTTAGCTGGTACACGTTTTTTGCATCAACAGCTGAAGAGGTTTCTTTCGTGTGTTCGCAGGAACTAGAGTTCCGGTCTACCACTGTTTACAAAAGCTGACCCTAACATTTTTACACTTTTCAAGACTACACTGCTTGAGAGATGACTCCTCGTCGATGATAACAATACATCTACTGTCCTTTGCATGAGTTTTCACGGAGTAAAATTTGCAGCCTTCACACGAGTAAAGAAAAACACAAGCTGGCGCATAAGGCTTTGGCTTTTTGGACTTGGGCTGGTAAGCACCGCCTAAACGAAAATTACATGTCGTACATTTCTGCGGTTTGTACCGGTTGAAGAAAGTGGCCTTGCATTCAGGGCAAGACCCTTGACCACGCTTACTCTGTGGAAATAAAACAGGAAAAAGAAATGAGCTTGAACGGCTTCAATATCCAATTATTATAAACTAAATTCGATTTTGAGACGGCATTACGGCTTTATAATTACGGCTAGTTGGGAGAAAAATATATTCCGTATTGGGCGGAGTCAAGAAGCGACGGAGCCCAATACGGAATATATTTTCGTCTCAAAATCGAATTTAGTTTTTTTTTTATCGCGATCCATGTCACCTTTTTGCGGAAAAAAAAAACAATAAGCCAAAGAAATAATTTCTGTTGATCAAAATAGAAATTCTTACCGGTCGTGAAAATTTGCACGTGCGAAACTTGCGTACGAAAACAGTTTTGGTTTGTAGCAAAATGTTTGAATTCTCAGCTTTTTCAACCCAAAATTACCAAACGAAACAAAACGAGGTCTTTCAGTGCATCAACATAATATGTTTAAACAACGGGATTGACAAAATAATGGAATGGCGTCACAATCAACTTCTTTTTCCCGACTAAAACTGGAAAACAAATGATAACGCAAAAAAAAGCTGTTTTAAAGAAACATAAACAGTTTGAAAGCTTTAGCACTCACATTTTCTGTCAAGGTAAGTTGCTTGTAGGGATGAAACACATAGTAATAAAAGGTTTTTCCACCTACATTACTGAGCAAATACTATAGAATTTTGCCGCCGGTTAGGTGAAGAAAAGTTTTGCAGTTTGACCTTGGCAGCGTTGCCATGACGGTTGTTGCGAAAACTAAGACCCCCGAAAATTAAGACCCTAAGACCCAGATCTGGAATATAAACAAAGACAAAGTCGTGCAATTCATTGAACAAGCAAATAGCCACCATCCCACCATCAAGTTTACGGCTGAAGTATCTGACACAGATACTACGTTCCTCGACACAAGCATTTGCAGGGTGAAACATTTTAGCACACACATTTCTCAAGTTGCCATCCATCAGGGGTCAAAAGGGCTTCATTAAAGGCGAAGCACTTAGGCTTCTCCGGACAACTCCTCAGAAGCTACGTTCAAACTGCAGTTTCAAACTAAAAAACATATCTCACGGAAAGAGGATACCCCGAAACTTTGATTCCAACAACCCTCGCTGAGATTAAATTTGAGGACAGAAAACTTGCCCTTCAACAAAGGCGTAAACAAAACACACGAATCTTGCCTTTTGTCACACAATATCGTCCATCAGTGCCTAATTTAAAGCAAATACTTATGCAAAAATGGCATTTAATTCAACAACAACCTTTGCTTAACAAGATATTTTAAGATCCC
Source organism: Siderastrea siderea (assembly GCA_964030785.1). NCBI lineage: Eukaryota > Metazoa > Cnidaria > Anthozoa > Scleractinia > Rhizangiidae > Siderastrea > Siderastrea siderea. The sequence continues at coordinate 14,648,964 of OZ034972.1, read as the reverse complement.
CCTATGGTCGCATACAAAAGGGGCAGATCCCTAAAAGACATACTCGTTCGAGCCAAACTGTGAACTGGTTATTACACGTGGATAGGGGTTGTGTAGGCCTGTCACCCTATTGTTATCACGTAAAACTTACGATTCCAGTAAAAAAAAAAACAAACAAACAAACAAACAAAATAAGGGGTCTTAGTTTTCGGGTCTTCGTCAAAGTTTTTTGAGCAAACTAATACCCTGGCAACAACAAAGAAAAAAAACCGCGGGTCTTAGTTTTCGGGTCTTAGTCTACGTTTTTACGAAAACTAAGACCCTGGCAATAGCAAAGAAAATGAGGGAGTCTTAGTTTTCGGGTCTTAGTCTACGTTTTTACGAAAACTAAGACCCTGGCAAAAACAAAGAAAATGAGAGGGTCTTAGTTTTCGGGTCTTAGTTTACGTTTTTGCGAAAACTAAGACCCTGGTAAAAACAAATAAGATGAGGGGGTCTTAGTTTTCGGGTCTTAGTCTACGTTTTTGCGAAGACTAAGACCTTTGTAAGAACAATAAAAATGAAGGGTTCTTAGTTTTCGGGTCTTAGGGTCTTAGTTTTCGGGTCTTAGGGTCTTAATTTGCTGTCATGACAGTTTTTGGAACCAATCACAAGCCAGCATAATAACACGCAAGAACAAAATACCGCCGTCTCGAACGTAATCAAAAGAGACCGCTGGATCGCTATAACAGATTCTCAGAAGCAGAATGAGGAAAGTGATATTTCGATAAAATTAAACTTCTGAGGGGAAACTATAAGGGGACATGCAGCTCGACAAGACTTTTGTCCTTGTCCAAGTTATACAATTTCACGGGATTTGTTCATAAAAGGGGCAGAACGTACCCTAAACAGGGCATGGTTATTAGACTCCTGGACATGGTTGAACATGCAGAATTTAGAAATCCGTCATTCCAGTCGTTTGCCCGGGAGGGAATCAAATAAAAAAGCAGTGCATGGTGCGGACCATCGGAAGTTTTGAGCAAAACCCCTAAAGGGTACTAGGAACTCGTTTTGTGGGTGTAACTCAAATTAATTTTCACAACTATGGCCAGTGAATCTAAAAATAGTTTATGATGTATTTTCGTCTGCTCAATGCCACGAAAGATACCATGAGAAATCATATGGTGGACACTTTAATATATAAAGACCCCAAGAGATACCATTCCACAAATTTTTGGTCCCTAAAGGGTACGACAATCAACCCCGGTCACTTTTATATGGGCGTCCACACCCCCTCCCCCCCCCCACCCAACCCCCCCGCGCGAAAATTTAACAGGTAATCAATCAACATAAAATCAGTGGTTTCAGGACAGTTGGCTAAACAGTTATTTACATAGAAGGTTTTCAGTCCTAGACAGGGTAGGTGTTTTGGAGTTTTCAAACCCACAACGGCACTTCTTGTACCCAACTAAGTCAGTCATTCAGTCAGTCAGTCAGTCAGTCAGTCAGTCAGTCAGTCAGTCAGTCAGTCAGTCAGTCAGTCAGTCAGCCACTCACTCACTCACTCACTCTCTCAGTCACTCACTAACTAAGTCAGTGAGTCAGTCAGTCAGTCACTCACTCTCTCAGTCACTCAATCACTCACTCACTCACTCACTCACTCACTCACTCACACACTCACTCACTCACTCACTCACTCACTCATTCCCTCAGTCAGTCAGTCAGTCAGTCAGTCAGTCAGTCACTCATTCACTCAGACTCTCACTTAGTCACTCAGTCACTCTCACACTAACTTTCTCTCTCTGTCACTCTCATCGTACTCTTTCTCTCTCTCTCTCTCTCTCTCTCTCTCTCTCTCTCTCTCTCTCTCTCTCTCTCTCTCTCTCTCTCTCTCTCTCTTTCTTTCTCTGTCTCTATCTCTTTCTCTCTGTCTCTGAATATGAGTATGATTCGTTCTATGAGTACTTGTCAAAGGGAGCGATAATACGCTCTAGAGCCACTTGGTACGAGCACGGAGAAAAAAGCAACAAATATTTTTTAAACCTTGAAACTGACAGAAAATCCAAGAGTTGTATTCGTAAACTGTATACTGACGACGGTTTCTTGACCTCCGATCCCAAAAGGATTATGAAGGAATTGGAAAGCTTTTATTGTAGTCTTTATAAGAGTGAGAACATAAAAGCCTCCGATGAGGTTTTAAACTCGTTCTTACGTTCTCAGGGAATCCCCAAATTAGCAGACGAGGACGCTATCGTGTGTGAGGGCAAATTGACTCTTACGGAATGTTTTAAGAGTCTTCAGTCCTTTCAGGGCAATAAATCGCCAGGTAATGATGGTCTTACAGTGGAATTTTATACTGCTTTTTGGAAAAGTCTCGGTGACCTCCTGGTGGATAGTCTAAATTGCTCTTATGACCGTGATGAATTATCAAACTCACAAAAACAAGCGGTAATAACTTTACTAGAAAAGAAAGATAAAGATAAATGGAAAATTTCGAATTGGAGGCCGATTTCTTTGATAAATGTGGACGCCAAGATTGGATCTAAAGCAATTGCCTTAAGATTGCAGTCTGTGCTACCTAAAGTTATACATCATAATCAACATACGTATGTTAAAGGAAGAACAATCAGCGACGCAATAACGACAATTGATGACGTTCTTGAATACACAGAACGTTATGGACTCAATGGTAAAATGGTAGCAGTTGATTTTCAGAAAGCCTTCGATTCGGTAAACAGACATTTTCTGTACAGGACCCTGGCTGCTTTCAATTTTGGTCCATCTTTATTACAGTGGATACATACGTTTTATCAAAATATTTCAAGCTGTGTTCTAAATAATGGTTTCTCTACCGGTCCTTTTGAGATACAAAGAGGTGTGAGACAGGGAGATCCACTTTCTCCGTACCTCTTCGTTATTGTCCTTGAAGTTTTAGCTATTAGCATACGTGAAAATGATAATATTCAAGGAATCATGGTGGATGACTTAACCGCGTTCTTAAGGAACGATGAATCTCTCAGGGCATTCCTTGAAGGGGTTATGAAGTTTGGCAATTGTACGGGCCTTACCATAAATTTTGATAAAACAGAAATTTTGATTTTGGGTAACTCGGTTGTTGTTCCAATTCAAGATCGAAGTACTGGGAATATCGGCGAGATTAAGGAAGCGGTGAAAATTTTAGGAGTGTACTTCACCTATAATCGCTCTCTGAGACAGAAACTTAATTGCACAGAAATAATAGATGCCATCAAAACGAAACTCCCGTTTTGGAAGTGGAGGAATCTGACAATCATCGGCCGAATTCAGATTGTTAAAACTTTTGTGATTCCAATGTTAACGTATTGAGCTGGTTCAATTTGCATCAATAAAAAAGGTCATAACTGAGGTTAATAAGATTATCTTTAATTTCATATGGAAAGGTAAAGACAAGGTAAAACGAACATCCCTCATTGGTGACACCAAAGACGGCGGGCTGAAAGCCCCGCACTTAGAATCTATTATTAAGACCCAAAGAATAATGGTTTGCAAGAGATTTGCGGATACCGAGAGCCTTGTGCCTGGAAAACCATTTTGTCACACTACTTGAAACCGGTAGGGGACAAAATTATTCTCTGTTGTGATTTTGATGTTAAAAATCTCTCTATTAATCTTCCAAGGTTTTACCGGGAATGTTTTGAGTGCTTCATACAATGTTCTGCAGCCGCATGCAAGAGTGAATTTGATCTATCGCACGAAGAAATATCCAACACTGTCATATGGAATAATAAATTCATTTGCATTGATGGTAAATCTATCTTCAATTTAAGGTTGTTTAATAAAGGATTAATCAGGATAGGTGATTAGGTCACAGAAAGTAACCAATTTATCATTAAATGCAATTTACGGCAGTGGGATTTGTCCCCGAAAGACGTTTTTGATCTGATAGCCTTAATCGATGCCATCCCTGCACAATGGCGGCAATCTTTGAAATTGAATGGTATGTGAATAAAGGTCCATTTGTCCTTCATGATCAAATTTATCTTGTTTTAAATGATCAGGATGTTTTGATTGATAAGGCGATGTCTAAAAACATCTATGGGGAATTAATTTCTGTTCTCGTAACTCCGCCAACAGCTCAATCGAGGTACAACGAAAGTTTTGATACTGTTTGTTTGGAATGGAAGGAAATTTATAGCCTGCCGTTTAAAGTTGCTCCAGACGCAAAGTCACGAGAATTTCAATATAAAGTTTTGAATAGGTACCTAACGACAAATACATTTTTAAAGAAAATAGGCAAAACAGATTCTTCAGCCTACTCCTTTTGTGGTGTGACTGACGAATCCCTTGAGCATCTCTTCATGACTTGCCAATTCAGTGCAACGCTTTGGGAGAAACTGATAATCTGGGGCGACAATTTAAATGTCAAGGTCGAATCATTATCTGCTACAGATATTTTATTTGGTGACTGGCAGAGGAAGGATGACTTTGTGTTATTGAATTACATTATTCTCATTGCTAAACAATACATATACTATTGCAGGATCAATAATTCAAAACCATTATTTAATGTTCTTTTAGTACGAATCAAGTCAGTCTACCAATTAGAATGCCAGATTTCTAAGTGGAAAAGTAAAAGGCAAGCCCACTCTTTGAAATGGGGCAAGTGTTGCTTCGAAGATAAATAACTGTTTGAAACGTGCATCTTCTTTCTTAAATTTATATATTAGTATATTAAAATATTTGAGTTTTTGTTCTAGCGCTTTTGTTACCAGACGAGTGTAATTGTGTGTCGTGTTGTGTTAAATGTGTGTGTCGTGTTGCGTTTAGTATGCGCGTGTGTTTGTTGGAAAAGGGAGTGGGTTAGGGGTCTATAGGGGGTAGGTAAAAAATCTATTTTTTTTTGTCTTGTTATTGTTTTTGTAAGTTGAAGAAATTTAAAAAAAATCCCAGTCGATTTCGACACACTTCTAGCCACGAAGAGTACTCTCAAGACTTTATTGCATTCATATGCAGTTACTATGCTGCGTTTCCTGTGCTTCACCGGCCCATGCAATGTTGATTTGGCTAACATCGTTATAGCTTGAACCGAATCGAATCACTGTCAACGTTGTCCTGATTAAGACGAGAGAATAACAATGTCATTAAAAGTTTTGTGGGTGCTAATGACCAAGGAATAATTTGTACTCCTTCAAAAAAACTTGAAAATAGCATTATTTATTTCTGCAGTCGTAAAATTCTTGAAAACTATTTAAAGCACAACTGAAGGAAATTCTCAGATCTTTCATTTTTTATATGTATCTAGTTGTTGACGTAAGTGGGCAGGTGTTGCGATCCCGGTGGAATAAATTTCCGCTGGAAAAACGGGAATCAGTCCGGTAGATATCTTAACTCTCGAACGTTTCTTGATAAAATCACAACCTAAAAGCAAATCATCCATTGCTAAAATGACGTTTACTGACTTCTTATTAACCGAGCGCGAGGGCCGTACTGGGAGAATATTGCCTGAGGTCTTTCTGGTACGGAACGAGCGAAGCCAGGTCCGTACAAGAAAGACTGAGGGCGATATTTTTCCAGTACGGTCCCGAGCTAGTGAGAGTTAATAAGAAGTTCATCAATATGGCTGTGCCTTACACTTTGCTATTTGAAAAGTGAAAAAGTGAGCCGCCGTGGTGGATTGGGACGAATGAAAAAGTTTACCGGTAAGCATTCAATATCAAGTCACCCAGCAGTTATGTTACACAAAAAAATTATATCGCACGAAAGTAAAGTAAAAACTTTCAAACTGTCTCTTAATTTATCTTCAAATCATTCGCCATGTCGTTTCCCGCGCTTTACCAGACGGGCATTAACATGACTCATAATGCCCGTGGGCATTACGGGAAAATCCGGCCACGAGTATTGAACAATCAGAGCGGGCGTTTTATATTTGCAAGCTCTGGCCATTTAACAATGAATATTAATATATCGGATAGCTTTTGATGTCCCTTTGTTTTTCCAGTCCCCTCGCGCCAAAAGGGGTAGGGGCTCCTCCACTAAATCCAGTGTCAAATAATGTCATTTTCTTTTTCGACCAAATCATCGCATTTAATCATCACAAAAATACACTCAGACAAGCATTCGGTATCAACTTAAAAGGAGCACATTGAAATCTCTATTTCCTAGTTGATAAAGTCTATATATGTGATTTTTCTGTCCCAACGCTTGCCAAGACCAAGGAACGTGAATAAACCTAGTGTGAGACGTAATTTGTGTACTTTTCACATCTTCTCAGTCCCTCCTTTGTGGTGAATGAGACAAAAAATATATAAGAATTAGAATGCAACGAAAACTAGCTGGTGCCGAAAGATCATAAAAGCCTTCATGAAACTGTGTACCGTCAGATTAATTGTGATGCTCACTGTGTGAATTCGCGGGCTTTGCTATCAGATTGGGACTCTTTTTCGTGGATCATGTCTAAAAGTTCACACGAGTGACCACGACTGACCGCGAGTGACTACGAGTAGACCACGAGTGACCACGAGTGAGAATGCATCAAAATATTTTGCTGATGTCATGATGACGTCATCATTACATCATTTTATCAAATAATCACTATTTCACGGCAAACTGACCCTTTCTTGAGACGTTAATACCTGGATTCGTCATTTCCGCCATTTCTGACTGAAAGGGAGGGGGGGGCTAAGTGACGACAGGGAGGGGGGGTACAAAGTTCCCGCCACCTGCACCCTTTAATCTCGGTTCCCGCCACTTTTCTTAACTTTTTCTTCCCGCCCTTTTTTCCGCTCCCCCCCCCCCCCCCCCCCGCCGTACACTTCCCTCCCTCTTTTCTGCCCGGTGTCCTAAATTCTGTCCACCTCCCTCCCTACCCCCCCTCCCCTCGAAGGCTTCCAGTGACCAAAGGGCGAAAAAAAGAAAGAAAGAAAGTGAAAATGACAAATATAACAATTAACAAAAAGATTTTTTGTGAAGGTACGTGATTTAAGGAAATATTTTAACGGGAACTTTTCCACGAAAAACCAAGCCTGAAGAAAAGCACAGAATTGACAGGTAGTGAATGACAATTTCAACAATCTTTAATGCTTTATGATTCTTATATGTGAGAGCCCAATTTCCCCTGTAATATGACATAATTCGTTTAATTGTTAAACGATTATAGTGGTTTACGCTATAAATTTCTCATATCAGAAGAATAATACAATCGAACCACTTTGTTAACTACAACAGTCTACAAAGAGGAAATCAAAGTAATTATTTATCTTAGATTTCTTTGAATATTATTAACTTTTCAAAGCCAGTGATGTAGCTGTGAGTACGTCCAAATCGTTTGCAAGTCGCGCAAATCCCGCACGACGCAAAACACATACCGGTAGAATGACAAATGTAAACAACTAGGCCGACGATGAGATTATCTCGCCTATAATATAATTATCTAGAAACTTGCAAATTTATTAAACTGAACTACTTTTAAGAGTACTATAGAAACCAAACTGACTCTCGAGTGACTTGTCCTGGACACTGTTAAACACACCTTTGGACAAAAAATTGAGAAATTGGTCGTGACTGTCAGGAATATAATTTAATTCTTTACAAGATTTTAGTAGAATCAAAAGTGAAAAGATTTAGAGAAAACCAGTCAGAATTTTTTATTTTAAAAATCTTTTTCAATTTATGTTACTCGCGAACTCGTGTAGATTGCATTGCATTACCTAACACGAAAAGCCCTCATTGAAGCATTCTAGCTTCCAGGCCAATTTGAACACCATCAGAAGCGGTCTTTACAACCTACTTAATAAACTACACCCGTCAACCATAATGACCATTAAGGGTTACACAATGTTAAGTCCAAAGTCAAAGGAGCTGCCTGTAAACTGCTGGGCATACGTGAGTCTCTCAAACACGATCTACGATCTATGATCTACGATCTATGATCAGCAGCAGTGATGAAGAAACACGTGACAAAATTTGGTCAATTTCATAGCGTGGGAAATTTCACAGGGGTAGTTATACCGAGACTTAGAAGACTGTAAGTTCTTATCTCAACGAGCCGTCCCTTTTGTATTCGCTGTTATGTCGCGAATATTCATTTATGATACAAAGTTTTGTTTATCTATTTTTCGCAAAGTCTTATCTTTGAGAAATTGAGAGACCTGCATTTGGCAAGGCTTTATTTTCACGATTTGAGAAAAAATAGGTTGCAAGTGGCAGTGTGTTCGCTTGTTTGTTTTTCAATTAAGTATGGCCTTTATTTTATTTTTTCGTGGGCGCGCAGTGATGTAGTGGTTAGTGCATTGTGTTGTTTCCTTTGACAAGAAACCCCACATTGTCTCTCTCCACCCAAATGTGTAAAATAGGTACCGGCGCCATACTGCTGGGGGTAACCCTGGGATAGACTGGCATCCCATCCAAGGGGTAGTAGCAATGCTCGCAGTTGCTTCATGCTACAGAAACCGGGATAAGCTCCGGTCGTGTTGGCCCTCTTGACTCGCGTTTCGTCGTCTTCCTGATTTTTTGTAGCAATAATGAAAATACAACAGATATTTCATTTTTAAAATTATAATTATTTTTAATGATATTATTCAACAAATCAAAGCAAATCATTCTTTTTTTCATTCACTCGTGGTCGTGGAATTGACCACGAGTGTATTTAAGTAAGTCTCCAGAAATGATCCATTCGAGGCTAAACATTAATCACTTGACAAAATGATGTAATGACGACGTCTGCCAACTATCTTAATGCATGTTCACTCGTATCAGCTCCTGCTCGTATATTATTAATTCTCCTTTTATCTTTCTTTCTTTCTTTTTTTCGCCCTTGGTCACTGACAGCCTTCGAAGGTGGGGATGGGGAGGGAGGAGAGTTTGTTACCCTGGGCAGAAAAGAGCGGGAGGTGTATGGGTGGCGGAAAAAAAAAACGCGGGAAGCTTGAGTGGAATGCGAGAGAGAAAGTTAAAAAGGTGGCGGGAACCGAGATAAAAAAGTGCGGGCGGCGGGACCTTTGTACCCCTCATCCCCCCTCCCTGTCCGTCCCCTAGCCCCTCCCCCATTCAATCAGAAATGGCGGAAATGTCGAATCCAGGTATTAAGGTCTCAAGAAAGGGTCAGTTTGCCGATAAACAGTGATTATTTGATAAAATGATGTGATGATGACGTCATCATGACATCAGCAAAATATTTTGATGCATGGTCACTCGTGGTCACTCGTGGTCACTCGCGGTCAACTCGTAGTCATTCATGATCGCTCGTGGTCACTCGTGTGTACTTTAAGACATGATCCCCGCTCCGCGCTTGCGTCTCGCTCTTCACGTGGCTCAGAAAAAATAACTCGCTCGGCTCAATAGCGCCTGTTGTGCCACAGGCAGCCCAGACGCGTTGTATGTGGAGTTCATTTAAAAATAGAAAAGGGTGAAAATATCTGTAATAGCACGAAATAAATCTTTAATTCACGAAATAAATCTTGTTTACTTCTGCTTATTGTGTCCTGCTTAATTAATTTCCGGTTAATCTTCATGTAATCTTGCACCGTTCTCTTACTCAATCGCTTGATAGCGTCGCTAATTATATGAACCGTTAAGCCTAATGTTTGCAGAGATTTATAACGGACTAACCGGTAATAAAAGAATCGAGCTATCTTGAAATAAAGCCCGCCTACCTTCAGATCAATACTCCCCTGTTCGTCCTGGCTGGTTTAAATGACATTTTGTGGCTTTTTTCAATCGGAAGTAGCTTCCACTAAAGAAGAATTAAAGGCTGGTGACCCGGCCAACGAACCATCTTTGCGCGAAGCGCAATAAACGACCGAATAATGGATGGATCCGCTCCAAATTGCGATCAGCTGAACCATGGATTACGACTACGTGGTTTTCTGTATATTGCGCGCTGGCTCTCAAAATCCATCGCAACTGCCTGAGAATCCCTCATTTATCTACCTAAAATTGACCTTTTTGCTTTGCCATGAACCGTAACACCGACGGGTAGGCTACAGGATTTGAATACTCAAGCTTATCGAGCGCGTCCGCTCGACAAAATAGCACTGGCTACGGGAGGGACGGTACTATTACCGCTGGGTTGATCCGTACGGTGGGAGGGTCCACTCCGTTGGATTTGACCGGAACGGAACGCACGAACGTTGAAAAATTCGAAATTGAAACTGTATCCGTTCCGTTTTCGGTCAAATCCGTCGGAGTGGACCCTCCCACCGTACGGATCAACTTAGCGGTAATAGTACCGTCTTCCCGTAGCCAGTGCTATTTTGTCGAGCGGACGGGGTCGCTAAGCTTCAGTATTCAAATCCCGTAGCCTACCCGTCGGTGTTACGGTTCTTTAGTGGACGCTACCTCCGATCGAAAAAAGCCACAAAATGTCATTTAAACCAGCCAGGACGAACAGGGTAGCATTGGTCTGAAGGAAGGCAGGCTTTATTTCAAGATATCTCGATTCTTTTATTACCGGTTAGTCCGTTATAAATCTCTGCAAACATTAGGCTTAACGGCTCATATAAGCAGCGACGCCATCAAGCGATTGCGTGAGAGAACGGTGCAAGATTAACCGGAAATTAATTAAACAGGACACAATAAGCAGAAGTAAACGAGACTTATTTCGTGAATTAAAGATTTATTTCATGCTATTACAGATATTTTCACCCTTTTCTATTTTTAAATGAACTACACATACAACGCGTCTGGGCTGCCTGTGGTTGTGCAGGCTAGTCTACTACCTGCCTCTCCGATGAACTCCCCCTGGGTCTCCGAGGATGGATCAAACATGAATGCTTTGCCGTTGGCGTTGACAATCTAGCGGCAAAATTAAGTCTCTGCAAGGTCATTGGCTCCAGGCTGCAATTTCGCTACGCTTGAACGCAAAAATAAAATTTAAGGCAAAAATTGAGTTACAAACAGACCCAACGAATCACTCACGTAGCTTGCGGGGGATCAAAATTTCCTAACTTTTGTCGCACAATGAGCTCTTTTATTCTTTTTTTACTTGTGTTAGTGATGATGATGATGATGATGATTATGATGATGATGATGATGATGATTATGATGATGATGATGATGGTGTGGCATACATTGATATCGCATCTTGATGAACTAAAAATTAAAAGGCCGACTTTAAGATACGGGGACGCGGTGGGAACGCCATAACCGAGAAAAGCCTGGAACGAGAACGGCGTCATGAAGCGGCGGGAAGAATAAATTACATCTGCGACGCGACGAAGGATAAGATAGTTTTATTATTATTATTATTATTGTTATTATTATTATTATTATTATTATTATTATTATTATTATTATTTTGAAGCAAAACACGCCATGAGCTCGTCGTTTAAAGAAGTTCAGGAAATGCTGCTCTTCTGTCTGGAAGAGGAAATTATTGATGATGAAGAATTTGCCGTCCCTTTAATGAGGGATATACTCCTAAAATCTTCCATTTCCTCATTCTTTGTACGATGATTTTTCCCTGTTGAACAAGGATTCGGCAGAATGCAAAGCAGATCTTCGAATGGAAAAGGGCGGATATCCTTAACCCATCGATACTTTAACACTACCTCCAAAATTTGTTTGCCGTACTTAGTGGATAAGTGTCTGGTGCAACTGAAGGCCTGTGCACATAGTTCAAGCGGTTTGCCTATCCTTGTCTTCATTGGACATGATCCCAATTTTTGGCCGATTGGTTTCAGAATTAAGTACAATGCCTCTTAATACAGAAGTAGTCTTCCACAAGACAGGTGATTGTGTATGGGAAAAAAGCAGATCTTATCAAAGGTTATGGAATCTTAAAAGAAAAATGTGGGTAACCACGCAATTTTTAGAGGTAATTTTGAAGCAACCGTAATTCTAAAAAAACAGCATTGCAAAGGATGTATGGCATTTTCTTTCCAAATTTACGCTGAATTATCTCAGAAAAATGCGTGGTTGGTTGCTCCCAATTTTCTTTTTCGATTCTGATAGCCCTTGCTAAGATCTTCTTCTTCCACATCGTCATAAAACGCACGAAAATACGTACCTTTGTATTTAAGGAGGCAAATTCCTTAAGAAACCCAGATATCTCGAACCATAGGCGTGCAGTTCTCAAAAGTCCCGAAAACTTTTCAGGCCCAAGAACGGTCTCGTAAAGCCCCCGAAAACGCTTTTTCATGTTTCTCAAAGTGCATGAACATTTCGCGGGCTCCGAAAAAAATCACGTCATTTTTACCTGATAATTAAAAGGTGCTGGCAAGCTCCGGGAATTAAAGCTTTTTCGGTTTTTTTCTCCTGATAAAATGTCGGGCGCTGCAACTTTTTTTTGTCCAGAAAAGACAGCCAAGCGTTTACCTGAAAAGAACGAAACTATTGAAGATACGGAGAAAATGATGTCATCAAAAGGTACCGATTGTCCTCTGGCTTTTCAGTGTACGGAAGGTCGAGAGTTGAGATTTCCCATTGGGGTCACGGAGTGTTTTGTTGTCCTATGCTTGTGACATGCTGAACTTTACATCTTTCTTACTTCAAGCCAAACGTCTCTCTCCAAGCAAGACAAATATATTTAGCTAAGCCAGGTACGTATTTTGAGGGAACAGCTCCATTTGTACCCCGTATTATTTAGCACCTTTAATCCACCTTGCTCGGTATCCAAAATGGCAATATATTATGACCATACAAGTTGCAACCATTTCAAGCCATGGTCGCGACCAATTCTAACACTGGTGACCTGATTCGAAAAGAAGTGGGGAATCTGGCGACTATCAAGTAACAGTCAGTGCCAATCATCGCCCAGAATGCCGCGACACATCTGGGACTTTTACGCCTTTTCTCGCGCGAACATTTGAAAGCTCATTAGCGAAAGTACACAAAATAACAAAGAAAGTTGGGCAAAACCGATCAGCACCACTTGGAAGTTCTTATTTTAAGGGAAAACGGTTAAGTTTACTAGTTAGCATTCATATGGCTTTTGTAGAAGGGATGTTAATAAAGCAAATGCGACTGTTTTTAGGTGTGTAGCTGTTTGGGAAGCATTATCGATTTCGACCTCAAATGTAGCTATTTTTTCGCTCCGTCTGTATGGGACCGACACTTTTAGATTGAAAATCTCGGCAAATAAGCCGTAAGCAAGTTAGCATTCGTATGGTTATTTATGCTTGACATTTAAAGAATCACTTGCCGAGTTTTCGTGCAAATCTGACGGTTAGAAGTATTATCGATTTCAGCTTTTCTGAAACCAACTCCTGCAAAACTGAACTTACATGCAAATTCCTCACACAGAGCCCCCCACGGGAGTTGATTTGACCGCTTTTAAACTTGCGAGTGTTGCGACTGGCGAGTGTTCTAATGAATTCATAACTCCGCCTCCATAAACAATACAGCACAAGCCATGGTAATTAAGCATTGTATTGCGGTGTGAGTCAGTAAAGTGTGACAAACCGATAACACCAGAATTCCAGTTTTAAGCCGGGCGCTTGTTTATTTATGATCACACGATAAAGAAAGTAAAGCTTGTTTATTTCACTTTTCTCTTTGTCCTCCTGCATTGATAAGATTATTTTGGTAAACTGAAGTCCTGAGGACTTTACTTTAGCGGTGCTAAGGGAGCGAGCGTAATATACAATAACCGCGATCCGCTACATAAAATGACGCGCACCGGTCTAGTCGCGCGTGGCTAATTCTTCGCGCTGAAGTGATTCGCGATGCGCGATGAGGCTTGCTAGACACAAACAGGCCTGTAAATAGGCCTGGTCTTTTAAGTCGTGCGTGGCTAAACTTTCGCGCTTCAAGCTCGCTAGTCAGCATACATACCGACAGCCCAGTTTTTTTTTTTGCGAATACAATTCCGGCAAAGCGCGAGAAATAACTTTTGGCGCTTCTCTCGTGGCGGGTAAGTAATCCTTCGCGCTCGTCTCAACCGCTTTAAAACTGCTTGGTTTGCATAAAGTATTTCAGATAAGGTTTAGACAGTCCATGAAGTCAGATAAAATTTGCTCACAAACTCTTTGACGAATCTCTCTATTCAAAAGGTTTGAATAGAGAGCGCGGCCTAATTAGGGCCCAATTGTTCACTTTATCGCACCTTGAAATTTGCTTCACACTTCCAACCGTTTGATTGACAGCAATGGAATCGCGAAGAGACACGAGGTATTCCCAAAGCCCTAGTCTGCTGACCAATCACAGCCGACTAGTTCTGAACATGCAAATTATTATGCCGCTCGTCCTGAAATCGGGCGCTGTAAGTACATGTCGCAAAAGACAATAGCATTCTGGGCGATGTTCAAATTGCCACTAAAGAAAAAAATTAATCTAGGGCAAGTCGTTTACAGTTGCTGGATCTCTTACCTTAAGCAGCATTTTTTTGTATTTTACACCCAGGCGCGTTACCCGTGAATCGTCAATATCGATCTTTCCAAATATGGCCAGTACGTACAAGTCAACCAGGACAGCGGCAGAGACATTGCCATACAGAAGAACACTTGTTTTTCTTCCAGGAACATCGCCAGAATCTTGGTTATGCCACAAAAGGTACAACGCTTGAGAAAAAGTAAGACTTCTCTCTCTTATTCTATCACGAATCTGTCAGGACCGAAAATTTCTCGTAGATTTCGGAGTATCTCGGCGGAATAATCTTGATCTCCATCCGCCATTGCGATCTTGAAGGCCTCGTCAAAGAAAATTGTCTGCTTCTTTTTTACATGTCAACTGTCTGACCAGTAAAGCTGGTTGAGCTATGACAACAAAAGAGCTACTTTCGGAACACATTCAATTTGCATGTACCCGCCATCAGCCCGAGGGGGAGTACTTCCCGAAGATTTGAGGTGGGGGGTGTGCGGCGTGCTCCTGGAAACCCTTATCCTATATCAGACCAAAGTATGTGATTTTCCCTACCCTATTTCGGACCTGACGCAAAACTTTGATACCCTATTTCAGACCAGACCCTAACCCTATTTCTTTTGCGTAAGCATTTGAGAAGGGCTTCAAATTCCCAACGTTACCAAACCTCACTTTAGGAGACGAAAATTAATAAAAAGATAGCTTCTTATAAGAACTACACCAGATTTCATATTATAGTGCACAAACATGACACTATTTCAGACCAAAATTGTCAAAATCTATACCCTATTTCAGACCAAAAAGGCTCAAAAACCATACCCTTTGGCGCCGCACGTACCCATATAGCTTATATAAGGGAGTACCCCACCCCCCGGGCCATCAAAAACCGCCATCTGGTTGAAAGTCAGATTGAAGGTCTTGTAACCCAGGCCCAGTCCTCGGGCCGAAGGAAAGTGAACCGTTTCTGGAGTGACCTTCTCCTTTAAGTTCTCTATTGTCTAACCTCGGAGCCGTCTCAGTTGCACACGTGGTTTTACGCAATTGGTCTTTGGCAAGAAAGGATGAAGGAAGAGAGCGAATCCCCCATACATGGGCCTCTTTCGATGAAAATTATTTGAAGTCTATTTTTGGTTGTGTGTCATACTACGTGGCTATTTTAAGGACGACACCCCATTGGTCAGTTAGAATGACGTTATGTAATTTTAGATTGTTGTCATAGGAATAACAGATAAAAACAACCTTCGCAGCATGGGTGCGAACAAATAATAAATTTCAAATAATTATCATAGGGCACGGGGATTCACTCTCTTACTTCATCCTCTCTTTTCTTTGGTTGAGCTTTCGTTGAGTGCTTAACTGAATTCACTGATGGCACGAGTTCCAAGCTGAGATTTGTTGAATAAAACCCACGTTTTAGTTTCCAGTGTTTTATACAGTTATATGACCGGACTTTATACCACTTGTTGAAATATCAACCAAAAATAAAATCGGGCCTTCCTCGAGTTAATCTTGTACCAGATCTTACTTGTATGTACTGAAATGTGTACGAGACAGTCCTGGAGCAGGGGAGATAAATCGGCTAATTACTGAAGAAGTAAGCGTTCAAAGAAAGCTGAGCACAGCCAAAAACTTAAGGTGGGTTCCAGCAACTCCCCATCTCCTGTTATTACCTTGTACTGTCCTGCGTTCACTTAAAAAGCGACCAGCGCTTTCGCTGGCCAGCTGGAAAAATCAGGATGGTCAATCAAGATGGTAGGCTGGTCAGTTGGGTGGCTAGTTTGTTCCTTGGGTTTTCAAGGGTTGAAAGGCGGGATTCCACGCCCCTATGAGGTTTCTTATTTTGCTGTGAAGGAGTCTGGTAAACCACCCCAATTTTCTTATTTCCCTTTAAGTTTAGTAAACTAGGTGTTGACATTGCTGGACTGAAAAAAGTGCAAACGTTTATTGAATCTTGGAGCAAGTCAGTTTCGAGTTACCATTTTCTTCTTCTTCCTCCACAGGTTAAGCCAATATGACGATGTCGAGTTATCAGGATTGTGCATCCTATTGCAATTCATGGATGTTAAGTATCAATCCTAAAAAGACTAAAGTTATGATCTTCCAAAAACGCGCAAAAAGATGTACTGAGTATAGTTTTCATATTGACAATGAAAACACTGAAGTTGTTCAGAATTAGACCTACTTAGGAACATTAATCTCTTCAACAGGAAACTTTTCATTGGCGCTTGACCAATTGAAAGAGAAGGCTCTCCACGCTCTTTTCAGCCTCAGAAAACACACACATATCAGCAATCTGTCCCCATTCCTTGCAAATAAACTTTTTGACGCCATAATCTCTCCAATTTTAACTTACAACAGTGAAATCTGGGGAGTATATACCAAACCTGATTTCAAGTCTTGGGACAGTTCACAGATTGAAAAAGCTCATCTCCAGTACTGTAAACGTTACTTAGAAGTAAGCAGTAAGGCATCGAATGTAGCTTGTAGAGCTGAGCTTGGAAAGTTTCCTCTTATAATAGCTATTAATCAAAAAATAATTAATTACACCTTATATCTCCACAATAAGGAAAATGACTCTATTGTTAAACAAATCTTTTTAATGTCATCTGATCTTCATAACACCAGCAAAAATAGCTTTTACTCTAATGTTATGAGGATGTCTGAATATTATAATTTGCCTGATTTTGACCCTACTTTCTTAACTGATGCTAAGATTAAACACTATGTAAGTCTTATGCAACAAAAGTATATTTCACACTGGCAACATACCATTCGAAACTCTAAGAAATTAGAATTCTATAACACTTTTAAGGACGAATATACGCCTTCCTGCTATTTAGATCTTACAAGAAAACTAAATAACAGGAAAGAATTAGTGAAACTTAGAATAGGTAATCATAAATTATTGATCGAAACTGGCAGATATGATCAAATCCCAAGGGATAATAGACTCTGCCCTACGTGTAAATCAAACCAAATTGAAGACGAAATTCATTTACTTTTCCATTGTACTAAATACTGTAGTTTTAGAGATGAATTTTACAAAAAAATAGAGAACCAAATACCAAACATAACACAATTACCTCCTATGCAAGCCACCAAAAAAATTAATGAATTCTGATAATTATTATTTAAATACTCAACTGATGAAGTTCATTTTGAGATGCTTATCTTTACGAAACAATCTTCTATCGAATGAAAGTAATGTCACGCATACATAATTGCTTATTTTCCCTATTACATGATTATGATTGTTCTAAGTTTCGCTTTAGTTAAGTTTTACGCTTTTGCAATACTGTATGTACTTATAGTCATGCAAATAAAGCTTGTTGTTGTTGTTGTTGTTTTTGTTGTGCATCGGCTATATCAACAATTTTCAGTATTTTATTGACCTCGGCTTGTCACATGGATTGTTTGTTTCAATTTGATTACAGTATTGCGGTTCCGTAAACCTTTTTCCAGATGACTGAACTGAGCTTATTTAACAGCCTCATCTTCGTATGCTCTTATAGGTAATCATACGGTTTCGAGTTCAATTTGGGCTTAATTTGCACGAGCGTGTTTTTCAAAAGCGGTGATTGCAATTTGAGCTTTTTGAAAAACTCACGAGTGCAAATTAATCCCAAATTCAGACTTGACCTTTGGTGTGGACGAGGTATTGGTTCATCAGTTAGGTCAATTCTTTTTTTAATGTCACATATAAAACTGACGAACTTATTTCATTTTTGCAAGTGGAACGTTACATAAAAAGAATGAGTTACGACCATTGATAAAACAGGTTTTCTTCTCGTTTAAAACAATTAATATAGGCTGATAAACTCGCTTACTAAAGTTGGCAAAGGTAACCTTGATTTGACTGTGAAAGTAACATTGGTTGGAGTGAGGAAAATGTTCGAGTTAGCCGGGGTCAAATTTTTATGACATTTCTGTAAATGTTATGTTGTGTGCACAGTCATTTTTTTAGAACAACAGAGTTCCTCCGCTAATGCCTTACAGGCTACGAACTCATGACACAGGGCGTCGTATAAAACCTGATAGGTAGCTTCAGAACTTTTCTTCTGCTGCCAATCCAGCAGCATTTCTTTTGCCTTTTCAGGCAATCTCCTGAAACTTTCATCAAAATCGGTTATTTCTGCTCTTTCGAATCCAAGGCGGCCCGCCAGTGACTTCCAATTACCCCCGATTTGCCTGGAAAGCTTCACCAACTCGTCTCCTGTAGGATTCCCTGTCTTGACTGCAATGACAAAAAAATATGCTAATTTTAAAAGTGAAAAATCAGCATTGGCGTTTGATTGTAAGTGTTTGTACGCCCGCGACCTTAAAGTAAAAGGATAAGATCAATTGTGAAGAGATACAGTTTATACGGGGAAGAGTCAAAATCATTTATTTCAGTCTTAGGCACGGTACTGAGATTTAACCACTGGGCGCAACGCTAATATAAATTATACGGAATTAAAGCAACCGACTGACAAAACGCAAGATGACATTTCAAAAGTGAAAACCGTCGACTCCATACATCCAATCAAAGTAGTAACGGTGAAGCCAGTTCACTAGTGAACGTAACATGTCTTAGGGACCGGTTATTATTTATTGCCTGAGGGGAGAGGAATTTTTTTTGGGGGGGGGGGGCACTCGATTTCACGTAATAAATTTCATAGTGCGTGGCAGTTTTCGATGCATTTCCAGCCAATTTAGAAGACCCAAATATAAAAAGTTGTTTTCAGTTTTCCATACGTTTGTGTCTAAGTTTTCCTGCAGACTTTTCAGACATTTGTACGGGGAAAATGTGTATTATGCATAGTATAAGAACCGAAAAACAACAAACGAGGAAATGATTGGTGTATGAGGAGCAAAGAAGTTGGAGTAAGGGGTGGTGTACAAGAAATTTTGGTGTCCATTTGGCGGGAGCGGTGCATGAAAAAATGACCATTGCTTGACGGGGGATCAGATGTTTTAAGCTGGTCTCATACCAGAATCCTCCGAGCCCCCCAGGCGATACATAATGACTGGACCTTTATGGAAGGTTACTGTTACATGAACGCGTTGCCTCAGTTGGAAGTTTCAGGGACGAACAGAGAAGAAGCTCGTTCTAAGACCTACGTTACAACGTTTTCTCTAAACTAAATCAAAGGCCCTCTGGACTTCCTCGTTTTACTTCAACCATTCTTCAATCACAGTAGTCAATGCTTTCAGGTATTCTGCGCTTTTTGTTTCTTGCACTCAACGACGTTTGTTCCGCGAAGGGACGTTGCTGCCTGGAGATATTCTCTAAGTTGAACATAGAGTTTACTGAAGGCTCTCAAGCCCTGAACTACAGGTAATTAGCCTGTATCAGGCTCTCAGCTTAGAAGCGGGGGTGGGGGTTTACCCCGTACATTTTTGGGGTCAGTGTCCGGCCCTGGGACACTGAGACCCTTACCTATATGCCTCTGACCTATACCAGACGACGCTCAGCCGCTAAAACCCTCTTCTTGACTAGACAGGAAAAAACCCTACCCTATCCCACAGAGTGTCAATCACTCGTTTTCCGATAAATTATACTCTTATCCAGACCAGGACTCTCTGATTTCTGTACCCTATCCCAGACTAAGTTGGTTGAAAACCGCTGATACCCTTCACAGCGGCACATACCCATTTAGTTTGAATATGAAAGGAGGTGGGCCCCCCTTTCCAGAAACTGTCAGATGGTGGAAGACGTGATGACTGAGTGAGTGGGTCTTTCCTGGATTTAACGCTTCTTAGCAGCCCAAGCGGGGGCAAGAGAATATTTATGTCTCCTGTCCTCTTGCTCCACCTCCTGCACTTTGATGCGTAGAGGTATTCCCAGCAGATTAAAGCACACGTAATCGTTAACCAATCAAATCCGGTTAGTTTAAAGCTGATGAACAGGCAATATTAGAGATCCATGATTACAACTCGACTGTAAGTAAATGTCCCGAGAACAATAGACATTCTGCACGATGTTTCCAGCCAGCAACATGATATGACTGATTCGCTGTTGTTGTTAATAGCCTGTTCCAGGTTCCAAGATAGATGCAGCGAAATAGAGATGGTGAGTTTAGGCAGAAATAAAGGCGTTTGTGGGCTACCCCTTTACCTAACTTGAAGATTGGTGAGGTGTAACGCCCGGAGCATTCTATTATCTGACCCTAATAAAAATTCCTTTGAAACTAATTTTCGATTTCTAATGATAAAACTGATTCCACAATCGTACTGAAATGTTTGCCTCAAAAACCAAAAAATCTAAAGGCCCCCGCAAACGAGGAAACATTGTTTCCCGGAATGTTTCTTGGGCGGGCAAAGGTAGGAAACAACGTCTCCTTGCGATGCTACCCAAGAAACATTTCACTGGAAACAGACGTTTGCCCATGCTCAATTTAGGAAATACAGCCTACGCGACCACAGAATCCAGTCAACATTGTTCCTCAGCGGGCAAACGAGAAACCTTTGTTGCGGAAACAAAATGTTTCTGAAAAACATCAGAAATATGTTTTGTTTCTCGGAAACAAAAAAAAGTTTCCGCAACAAATGTTTCGTTCCCGCGCAAACAGGGAAACATCGGGAAAACATGTTTCCCCAACAATGTTTCTGTATTTTCCTCGTTTGCGGGGGCCTTAAGTCTTTTTTGAGACCATTTGACAAAATTCCCTGTTCCAGTCCAAAGTGTTCACAATCTATAAGTCTACTGACTATTGATTAGAATTCCGGGTACCAAAAAAAACGGTACCATTTGGATGGTTATTATCTTCATATTCTTTATAAAGAGTAACCCACCGCTATCCTTAGCCGATAAAAGGCATAAAAAAGCACAAAAGGCGAGAAAGTGACCACACAATAAGCAGCGCATGATATGAAATTGGATTACCTTCGAATTTAGGTGACAAACCCGGTTATGAGATGAGTTGCCGCAAGGCGATGCGCGGCCTGGGCACACTTATCAGTTCCCCACCCGTTTTGACTTTCCACGTGCCACTACCTGCCCCCAGGCCTCCGAGGATGAAAAATACATGAAAACCCGTCATCTTGGCCGCCATCTTGGATTTTACTCAAAATTAGAAATTATAAAAAACGGCGGAAATTGAATATATACATGTAGAATAGGACATAATTAAACACTTTGCTACTTTTTGTTGTTGACATTTCACACTTGTTTTACTGAAAAAAGGTGAAAAACGTGCATTTTATTGAAAAATGGCTTGACGTTATTTCTCGTAATCACAGCAACTGATTTTTGCCTTATCTTTGCCAATCAAGGTTATGCGTGCAGCTATTGAAAACGGCAGGTGCTGATAAAAAATCCTCTTAAAAATATAAAAACGTTACGGGTGAGAAACTGGCGACTATTACATGCGGTTTTGATTTCATTGAAAGTGGCATAGATTGCGAGCAGTCGCTCTATTTTCCTTAGATACGCGCGAGTGGAAATGAAAAGATTATGCAAATTAACGGTAAGAAGGAGGAGGGAGTGGGAGAGAGAGAGAGGAAATAGGAAAGGCGTGAAAGGCGGCAAATTTAAAGATCAAAGGTTACTCAGCAGTCTCTTTCTTCTTCCTCTTTCCCACGCCTGCGCTACTCGCGGCTCAATCTTCTCGCTTAAATTAGGAGAAGAAAGAGCCTACTTGCAGGTTATGAGTGGCAGTATTTTCCTGTACAAATGATAACCGAGAAAATAATAATAATAGTAATACCTTTCATGGCCCCAGAACTTCGTGTCTTTGTAGCTGAAGGCTGCTGCACTGCCGAGGTACCTGTTACGAAATACACAGCAGTGAGTCATTTCTAGCTGCTATGCATTTTTTCCCAATAAACGGAACTGGCCAAATGTTACTAGCGTTGTTAGCCCCGTCAATTTTTTCTTTTCCTTTCTTAAGCTCCGCGCGCCCCGCCTCACCCGTTTCAAATCTACCCTTGCTCGAAAATCAAGTAGAAAATCAAATCAAAATCGACTGGATACTAGTCTGAATCACTGGCCTGCACGGTCAGAATCCCAGCAACTGAATTTTACATCTTCTAGTTTAGTATCCTGTTTCATCAATAAAAGGCTTTCTGGATTCTAATCCTGATGCCACTCAGGAGGTACTCGCCTACCCTCCCTACCTGAAGCCTGCGTGAATTTAGAGAGTCGCTTGCGCTTGCAGAACTCTTTCCCCACCCCCCAGTTGGCAAAAATACCATCTTTGGGAATAGTTTCCAAACGTGGAAGAATACTTCTTTTCAACATTGCTGTTAGCGTGTGATAAAAGTTCTCTTGCACAACTGCAAGGTGAAAATGTCCTGCACCCTAACCGATAAATATTTGCTTTTTGCTGTTTCAAGTGTCCATTTCACGTGTTCATTATTTGCGCTGAAATTGTTTCTGTTTTTTGCGAGACTCATCGCAAAACTCTATAAATTTTCGCGCAAAAGTTTTGCTGGAAAACTTCAATTTGCACCATTTCGGCGAATTCTACGGTCCGCGGAATAAAAGGTATTGCTTGGCGTTTCGGCCAATGGCCACAGGATAGTCAGAAATACAAAACCTCTTTTTCTTGCTGAATGTCAAGCACCAAACCTGAGCAATGTATAACAACTTCAAAAGCTTTCATTCCAGTGGAAACACTAAGTTTCTGAACTAACTAAAAAGTCATACTTTGAGAAGTAAAGTTGAATGGTTAAAAAGGAAATCAATATCACCTGCATAATTCTGGCCACTACTTCCGGGTGAAGTTTTCGTCCTCTTTGTACCTTTAAAGATGAAAAAAAAACTCAGATTTTATTTCTTGCATTATTAATATATAATTAGCAGACGTATGGGATACTTAAAGTTGGTTTGCTTTCAAATGGAACGAAGTTTGACCACAAATCGGAATTGGCTTGGCTGAAAGGAACTCTATCGCAGTCTTGTTGATCTGCTGCTATCTGGTAGGTTTCCCGCGCTTAAGCTTGGCGTCTGTTGTATGTATTTCTTTCGAGTTCCCATTGGTTGTGTTTGTTGTGATTGGCTGGGGCATTTATTTTCGACCATAATTGGACTGCAATGTGATCGTGTATTTATGATTAATAATGGTAATAGGACTGAGTGGAGTCCAATTCGGTCTGTAATCATACGAGTGATTAACAAAATCGGACGACCGCGTAGCGGAGTCCGATTTGTTAAAATCACGAGTATGATTACAGACCGAATTGGACAACACGAAGTCCTGTTACCAATTAATCGTAGCTATCAGATAACAAAATTCGAGAAAGAAAAAGGAGAAAACATACCGGAGAAGGAATAGACAACAGTTTTATTTGCGAAATACGTCAAAAAAAAAAGAACTTATTCAAGTGTAACTGATCCATTAGAGCGCGCGCTCTGACGCGTACTGTCCAATTATTTAGGCATGACGCGTACACTGTCCAAATACACTGTCCTACTGTCCTATTAATGCTCAAATCATGGCTGGTGATAGCCAATCAGATTCGAGAATTTTGTTATAGTTATGATTATAGTGAGAATAACCTGTTTGATGCGAAGTCATGGGATCGTCTGAATCCCCAGTACTTGAAATTCTCCTTTTTGGAGCTGATGCATCTTAAGAAACGAAACATAACATTTCAAATTAGTTATCAGAAATGCGTTACTTAGAACTAGGTCAACAAGGTTAATATTTTCTCATTAAAAAAAAATTTTCCCGCGTAGAAATATTTAGTGCAAGACAAAAGCCTATATACTACTTTGACATCAAATCAGGTGATATAAGATGGATTAACTATCCGTAAAGATATTCCAAAACCCAGGTTCGAGTGTAGTAGTAGTAGTAGTAGTAAAAATGTATTTAAACACGGAAAATCATCAGTTTATTAAGCTTAATTAAGTAAATAACTAAAACTAATTACAACTACTTTACATGATTGCCGTGTGGGAATCCGATATATCAGCTATCTTCTTAATAATTTGCTTAAAATTATTAACAGATACAGCATTTTTTAGGCATTTGGGTAAGTTATTCCATAACATAGCCCCGCTGTAAGAGAAGCTCCGTTTCAAATAGTTGGTGTTTGGTTTGGGTAGCGTCAGCTTTCCCTCAGAGTCTCTCAAGTTATAAACAGAGTGACGCTGAGAGAAAAGACTTTGAAGATAATCTGGGGCAAGTCCATTCATAGTTTTAAACATCATCAAGGCCTTCTGTTTCTTTCGTCGAAGAAATAGCCTCTCCCAGTCGAGGGTGGACAGAAGGTGGTTTGAGCTTGTATCAAAGGGTGATTTAGTAATAACTCTGGCTGCACGATCCTGTAATTTTTGGAGCTTTTCACTCAAGTAACCACTCAAACAGTCCCAGACAGGGCTGCAGTAATCAAAATGTGGTATAATTAAAGCGTTATAAATTTAAATTGCAGTTTCTTTCGATATAAAGGGCCGCACTCGTTTAAGGGCACCTATAGCCGAAGAGACTTTCTTGCAAATCTCTTCAACGTGTTTACACCAAGAGAGATGAGCATCAATGAAAAGACCCAAGGATTTAGTATGATCAACTCTCTCGATAATTTGGTCATCAATTCTGATTTCTACGTCGTCACATTGAGCAGATAGTCTTTGCCTTGATCCAATAATCATTAACTCTGTTTTGGCAACATTTAAACTGAGCTTGTTAGCTTTCAGCCAACAACTAAGGTTATTTAATTCAGGGGCTAAAGCCAGCTTAAGCTCTGTTAACGTCTTAACAGTTAACGTAAGATTGGTATCATCGGCAAACATTCTTGGTACAGCGTTCTGCAGGGTGTTACCACTTCGTAAGAGAGAATAGAAAAAATATGGGTCGTGTGTTGTATACATGTAAAAGGAAGGGCTTCGTTATTAGTGGAGGCGTAATAACGTAAAGATACATGTCTTGAAGACATTAGTCTAAAGGAATGAAAAGTGTTGATATCCATGTAGATGTACGTGTACATATACATACACATATATACATATACATTGATGTTGATTTACATCTAGATCTTAGGGAACAGTTTGGGGGAATTTTGTTCAACTTCAAGACCTTTTGTCTTAAGAGGTCATATACTTTATTCTCATGATCTGTATGATTGTTCTTGTTCATGATAATGCAAGGAGAATTTGATACTGGTCACTATTAATAGGCCCTTTGCATAACTGTCACGTGACCTTGTCAATCATAAAAAAAAGGTAATAGCACGAAATAGATATCAGAAATGGAAAGAGCATGGTGAAATTAGTAAGATTTTCAATTTTGAGGTCACTGACGTTAAAGTGAGACATTTTACGGTTATTTTAATGTTCAAAAAATTACCAAGCCTTATAGGGAAAAAAGCTGCTGGGTGGCAAGCTTTGCCACCCAGCATACAAATCTTTTATAATTTTCAAACTTTCAAACTGTTCTAAAATCTTGCACTTAAACGTTAGCTGCCTCAAAATTGGAAATCCTACTAATTTCATGACGCCCTTTCCTTTTCAGCCATCTATTTCGAACCACGACCATTTATTATGATTGACAAGGTCACGTGACACGGTTATGCAAAGAGCCTATTGGGGCTTAATAGTGTCATCATTTCAAAGATATTTTTACTTACATCCATAGTGAGGTCACTCTTCGAAAACAATGGGATCACTCAGAATATATGCAGTAAGGGAGGCTGCCATTGTACTTGCGAACGGTCTCCACTGATCTGTTGCGGACTTCTTACCATCGGCAAAGTCCGAGACGCCTTTAATGACAACCCATTCAACAACGTCCAGGTCATGTGCTGCCACATAGAGACCTATGGAAAGGACGTTTGTTAGACGCGCATTTTCTCAGTAATATACTCAGGCACACAGAGAAAAAAAGGAATTCGAGTGGTCGTAGTCAAATATTAAAAAATACTTTTAAAATTAATTACAAGAGAAACAGATATGGTGTGGCCGCATTTGGACCCCTACCGAATGATGCAAAACTATTCTGAAGGATGAAATGATGTTGAATGGCTTTGGGACAAAGTTTGTTCTCCTTTAGACATTTGTGCAACAAACAGTTGTATTCAACAATGTAACCTGTTTGACCGAGGTCTTGCAGTGTGACTCAGGGGCGGATCCAAGATTTTAGGAAAAGGGGAGGGGGGGGGGTATCAGTCGGCGCCAGTTCCTGTCGGGGGCCACTGAGGGAGCGAAGTACACGAGAAGATTTTGGAAATATGGATGATGAAATAAGGCATTTACAGTGCATTTCACATACTTTCTTGAGATGGATTATCCAATCACAATTCGATGATAGCTTTTAAAACACCAAGACAAGTTTACCAGCTGTGCTGTATTGCGCAGTTGAATTGGTTTCCTGAAAGTACCTGAGTGTCCCTAACAATGCTGTAAATACAAACTAACCCTTCAATATCTTACGCAGTTTACCCTAAATACTAAGATCAGTGCTGAAATTTAAAAATTTAAAAAAATTACGTAGGCTTAGATGCCCAAGTCAGAGCCAAGGCTTATATTATCACTAGTTATCAGGCTCCTGTAGTTCCTCAAAACTCGAACTCAAAATCGCGAAACAAACCATCCCCTTAATGTAGCTCAATTACGAAAATTCAAACCAAATGGTCGGAAAACTCCAAAGCAACAATTATGGCAGAAGATTAAGAAATTAATGCTCTATATTTTGTTATACTAAAGTAAAACCCTCACCTTCACCCTCCATTTCAATTGCAATAGCATCCGGGAACCGCTTGATGAGTTGATCACGTCGTTCTTTGCTATCAACCACCTCTGGGCCGCTCAGAAATACCCCATCACGGTGTACCTTCACTTCTAGTTGTCGTTGATCTTTCAGCGGTGCCTTCCAGCCATAACCAGCACTTCTTATGAGATCTGCTACATGGGTTTTCACCGGAACTCTTACACCGCGTTCTATAACATCATTATCCGTGACTTTACTGGGGGCATAGGTTATTAATTTCGCCGAAATTACGACATCTCCAAGTTTGACTTTCTTGTCGTTTAAGCCACCACAGAAACCCACACAGAACACAGCTTTAGGACCTAAGATTTGGACGGCTTTTGGTACAACAACTACAGAACCTTTAGGAACGGCGGCACCGACACTGCATTGAATTACAGCAATTTTCAGCTTAGTTTCATCTTCACCTATATCCCCGAAGTACACATACCCAAGGGATTTGTAGTAACTCCTACAGAAACCAGGATTTAGATAAGAGAGGCAGCTAAAAAATTCACACTCCTTCACCGTTAGTAAAAGAATGTCAATCGGGCGATGGATGTTTTTCCAAGGTACAGTTTTGTGGTGGCCGAGGTCCTTTTCCTCCAGCATCGTTTTATTGACTTCTGGTGGAATTCTGGTGCTGTCCTCAGAGGCTAACATTTGGGAAAGATAAATTGCTGTAACAAAAAAATAATAATAATTAATAATAATAATAATAGTAAAAATCAATCAATCAATCAATCAATCAATTTGACTTTTAGTGGCTATTACGTCTAGAAATTCGTCGGAAGTTGGGACGTTAATTATTCATTTCTATCAAATTTTTTGCTATTATTGGCCGTTTTTATGCTAGAGACCCTATTATCGTCTAAGACGTTATTATCGTCTCGAGACGACATTGGCCGTTTTTATGCTAGAGACGTTAATATCGTCTAAGACGTTATTATCGTCTCGAGACGATATTAACGTCTAGTATAAAAACGGAAATTAACGTCTTCTGTTAAGTGCGACTGAACGTCGCACTTAACAGACGACTTTAACGTCTGAGACGTTAAAGTCGTCTAGCATAAAAACGACACGACCTTAACTGGGACGAATTTAGCCCTAAAGCGCTTTATCGTTTCAATTTAGTTAGCCGCCTTTTTTCTCCACCACGAAGAATCCCTCCGTTCATCTCCACTTCTTTCGTTCCGTTCTCTCTTGTTGGCCACAACGCACAAGCCAAGTGCTTCTTCTAATATAAATAACCGCTTCCTTGACTGATTTAGCCTTTTTAAAAAACATTTGCGTTTCCATGTCTTTTATTTTTCGAGGACGTCGAGAAACAAGCCTTCAGAAGCTGCAAAGCAGTTAAGCAAAGTCTCCGCCATGTTTACATGCAGATGGATTTGTTGTTTTGCACACTTTATTTGATTTGCCGCCGAGTTTAGTCGCGTCTAGTGTCTTCCGAGAATAACACCAATCCTTTTCTTAGAAAATCTTGGTTTTTTTCTACTTGTTCGTCTACTTTAATACGTCCCGTTTTTATACCAGACGACATTAACGTGTGAGACGTTAAATACGTCTAGACGACTTTAACGTCTCTAGCATAAAAACGGCCATTTATATTACGTGCAAAAATTGTCCTAACGGAGCACTTTTTCACTCTCATTCTCTAAGCTTGTTCAACGGTTCAACAGCTGCTTTGCCGAAGGCAATTCATTGCCCCTTTTAGATACACTAAATTGTAAACAAAAGCCGCTTAGAATTGTAGCGTTGTTTCTTGTTTAGCTTCGGTTGTTTGTTTTAGGGGCACCACACGGTTCGTTTCGGGGAATATCTGTTCGGAAGGCCTTAACTGCCTGAGATATTCGGATTTAATTGCAGACAAAACTTAACATTTCTTTGACGAAACAAACATCACCTCAGACTTTTATGACAAGGAGACTGATTAATTCCGTACTGTTTTCGGAGGAAAAATATGTCGATTAGAGTGTAAAGCAAAGTCAGCCAGCTTTCGGAGACCTATCAGCATCTCGGAAATTCAGCGGGTGGGATTCTGTTTCCTGAAGTTTTCTGCGGCTTCAGATAAAAAACTCCGAACAGATCAAACTGTGTTGGCTTGCACAGATTTGCCGTTAAAAAGTTCTGACACAATCTAAGAAAGCAGAAAATAATGATATTGCAATTGATTAAGTGGTGCAGTTGAATACACTGATCTATATAAACATTGACATGGTTTAGGTCTACAGCATGGACAGTACATTTCCTTGGTAGCATGTACAGATATTCAACCAGGACGACTCACTGAAAGTGTTTTTGGGCCGAAGTATTAAAGCATAAAATAAATATTGTTCCCGTTATGGAAAAGAAACTGCAGAGCTGCATACAGCTACCAATAAGCAAATGCTGAAAAGGGCACACATAAATCGAACTTAACCATTTGCAAAACTAAACGTGGCTTCCACCTTCATGAATTGCTACTCTCTCGCTGATGACCTTGCGGTGTCACTTACAGGGGTCGGTCGGACTGTCTAGAATAATAATTTGCTTGGCTTCAATTTAACTGACATTTCACGATCAAGCCTTCTGGAAGTACAGAATACCGTCCGCTATCTCGCCCATTTTGCATAAGGTGTAATGAATTATCCTTACCGGATATAAATGACCAGCGAAGATAAATAACATTAAATTGTCGTAAAACCCTTCAAAGCTATTAACTTTTCGAATATTTCAGTAACATATCCGACGACTACAACTGAGAAGTCAATGACTCCGAGACATACAACCAAGCGCATTTCAAATGCTTGCCTTTAGCAGCTATTAGCCCTTTCGTGGTTTCGTATCTCTTTCTATTTCGTTTTGGACAAAAAAACATCGATAGCACTTAGAAAAAGCACGTCAAAACTAGCAAAACCTGTAAATTTCAGCGTGTTGTCTTACTGAAGAGGCGAAAATATACGAGAATTTCTAAATAATACTATTCAGACGTTTCAAAATCATACCGACGTTTCAAAACTCATTGGCATACATGCATGTACATGTAGGTAAGATATACAGGTCTATTTTGCTAATTTTAAGGTATCTTTTCCAACGGCTTCGATGGTTTTTCTGTCCGAGTCAAAACGCAGAAATATCTATATGTAAATTGCAAGCCGGTCGATATTACAACTGAGATAAAAAGTACTGAAAACGATCGCGTGACTCCTGACTTCAAATGCTATTTTCTGTTTTCTTTTTTGTTTCGAGGCCTTTTACAGACATATTTGTGTAAGCTATGACAGGCTGATCTGTTCGGATTCTTTAGCTGAGAATTTCAGTCGCAGAAAGGTTTAGGGAGCGGAATCTCATAATATCCCGTTTGAGCTTCCGTAAATGCTACCATAACCTTATATTTTGCACTCTAAACGAAATATTTCTCTGCTCCGAAAAGAAAATGAATTAATTTCACCGTGTTATAAAAGTTTGAGGTAACAATCGCCCAAAGAAAACTCTCGTTATCCACCACAATCTAATGTGAATTTCTTAGACAGTCTTCCCGGAAAGATATTCCACCGAAACGATCCGTTGTGTATCCCTGATTAAGTAAACATCTTACCTCAGGTTTCAGACACCCCTTCTAATGCTGTCTTCATATATTTCTTGCCGTTGAAATGCTTTTCTGATAGTGACAGGTACTTGATTAGTCTTGAAAAAGAGAAAGTGGAAACGAAAGCAAACCTTTGAATGTATGTATCTGTAGGGATGCAGACTAAACGTACGTGACAGCGTGGTCATATTGACGTCAGAGAATTCTAAGAAAAACAAAGGAAGTTGTATAAACAAACTGTGACTTCTGCATTTCGGTTCACGGTAAAGGAAAAACATCGACAGCTACTGGAAAGAGGAGCATAAAATAAGAAAATCTTTCAATTTGTTTGTTTAATGTGGCCCACAAAACCGACCAAAAGTATTGCAATATAAACAAGACTTCCGCCTTCGCAGCTTTTTAAAATATTTGCATATGCATACCATGTATCACAGGCATCCCAAACTCACGATTCGAGAAATCAATCGAATAAATGATTTATGTAAGCGTATGTAAGCGTATCGAGTGGGACGTGACTACTTGAAGTGCGCGGTGTTGTGTTACAATTTAGGCCGTTGTTAATTTGAGCGCTCTATAAGACTTTGCATGGAGTTTAAAATAACGTGGAATAAAAGCGCTCGACGAAATAAAATTTTACCTTCTTTTCAATAAAATAAAGAAAATGTACTCACCTTTCTTGATTTCTGTTGTCCTTTTGGGCTATTTCATCGTTTTTGGGGGGTTTTGAGGTTTTTGTCGTAGCCTTCATAAGACGAAGTCTGTGCAAGTCTGTGGGATGCCTGTGCATGTATCAAATAAGGCGCGGTCAGCACTGGGCACTAGGGTAAACACAAACCCCACTGGGGAAGGACACGTCATTTTCTAATCATTTCATTAAGTGGCAACTACCTCCCAGTCACTCTGTCTGCGGCAGAGAGTCCACCCGGATCGCGGAGTAAAATGAGTGATTGCTTTTTCAAAAATCCAGGTACATATTTGGCTGTTGACGTAAGTGGCAGGTGCTGCGATCTCGGTGGCATAAATCTCCAAAAGAAAAAGGGGAATCAGTCCGGTATATATCTAAACTCTCAAACGTTTCCTATCACAATCAAAACTTAAAAGCAAATCACCCATTGCTAAAATGACGCGTACTGTACAAATCGGATAATTTTTAATGACTCTGCTTTCCCAGTCCCCTCGCGCCAAAAAGGTGTGGTAGCTCACTATTTATTCAGCGATTGTCTTTTTGCGATTTTTCGGTCACAACTTTTGCTGAAGACCACGATATGTGAATGAACCTTGGGGTCGTATTTCGTATCCTTTTCATCTATCCTCGCTTGTGCTGATACGAATCGTTTAAAACATAATGAAACGGCGTAGCTTATCTGACTTCGCCTCCTTGATGACTGCTTACGTGAAGTACATATTTGAAAAGGAAATTGGCCTCTTAACAAAAGGACAACCAATTTCCTGACCTAAGCTTTGTAGGAATCTTCAAGGAAACACGCTTTCCGCTAATTTTTGCTTATTACACTCGACTGGGATCGGAAAAGGGCACGAGAAGGCCCATAAATAATGCTTGCAGACGATTACTCTCGTTCATCGGCAGGTTCGATTGAAAAACATGAACTCAGCTGAAATGTTTACAACTGGTACATGGCCAAACACGATGTTTTCGGCCAAAGCCGTCACCGTCTTGCCAGATTAGTATTAGGTCGCTATATAATCTCTTTGTCAGTGGTTCATTGTCAGGCAGATGTACTTGCTTTCAGTTCACTTAACCGATAAGATATGTTTAAGTGCCCCTAATTTCCTGTATTTAACAAAAGAAGGCGGAATAGCGGAAGGTTTTAATGTTATTTAAAATTTATGTGAACTGAAATTATCAAAAAATAAAATGGAAACAGCAAGATACAGAAAGATGGAAACTAAAAAGTTGACAGAACCATGCATCAAAGTAAAACACAAGAGTTTATAAGAAAATCTCTACTACAAATGTGTCTTCTTAATAATCTACACTGCTTTATAGTCATGGCTGGTGAAAAAAATGATTTCTTCCTCTATCCTGAAACTTGTTTTACGGCATTAAAAGCTTCCTGCTCTTTGGTGATTTCCTCTGAGCCAAGCAACAATTTGCCGTAATAGCGTGTGGTTACAGGTGGAACGCCTTTGGAAGAACCAATTATTTCTTCTGAGTCTCATTGTCTGACATTTCAATTCACCTTACTACAATACGGAAAATATCACTTCTCAGGTGGGAAAAAAATGACTTGTAATATCTATTTATATACAACGATATAATTATCGAAACACATCGTGATAAAAAAAATTGCATTTAAAAATCGCGCTTTATTTGATGGACTGACGCCAGTCATGCTATCCTTACAATTATCTATGATTGCTTTGTAAGTTTCAAAAATATCAACGTGCAGAGCAGACAGATAGCAATTAATCGACAGCGAGGTGATCTCGTGCTGTTCATTAACTACTGTAGTATGAATGAACATATGTTTTTAGGCGATTGATTTGTTAAGTGATATAAATTAGCTTATTAAGTGATTAAAAACACTATAAAAACACCGTAGTTGCCTGCAAATTTCATTCACCCCAAACATACAGCAGTAGACTGAAGATTCGACTGAATTCGGCGTAACTGAATCATCTGACAGGATTTTGTCAAGTTACTGCGAAAATATGTTGGATAAACATCTTATCGTCACCATCACAGTGCTTTATTTTACCAGAACGTTACAAGTAAGTTACCTACCCGATAGTTTTCTATTTGACTATATAAGAGACGAAGTTTCGCAGTAAAATTAAAGTGGTATAGATAATAGAAAATCCCTTTTTAATATTTTCAGCTACGAAGTTTACCAATCAGGTATTTAGATGGTCAGTGTTAATACCTGGTGTTGATACATATTTGGTTAATGATCATACCTTTCGTACGAGTACGGTTCCCGAGTCTAATCTCAGATTTTCGTTTCCCAGTCATAATTATTATGAATAAAAATGCCAAGATAGTCATCAATAATAAAAGACAAATACGACCAGTTTGAAAACGGTGAATTCAATAAAAGACCTACATTCACCTATTGTAAACAATGGCTTTCCTTTGATTCCAATAGTCTAGCTTTTTAAGGTAATGCTAATAAAAGGGGTCATTTTTGTTAAAATTGCGCGTCGAGTTTTCTGAAACTATAAATAAATTTCTGTTTCTACGGATGGCCAGAGTTGAAATGGATTGCAACCAAAAAAGAAAAATTGCTAACAACTTATATGATTTGTTAACTCGGTGAGAAAATCATGTACTTGATGTTTTTCACATCAGTGGTGTTCTAGAAACGTTTCATGTACCAAAACGAAAGGTGCTGTTTCAAAGGTGTTTTGTTTCAATCTTAGTACAGTTTTGGCCCGAAAGCCGCTTTAATTCTTATATAACGTAGCCACCTTGAATGTTTCTTGGTCTGGTGTAGTTAGTAGAAGTAAGACCGGCTCGTGGCTTGAGCGACAAGTAAAAGAACCGATCACGCTTTGTTACGCGTGTCAGTCGACTGAGTCCTAAATTTGCAAGTTTCTCGTTTTCTCAAGGCAAGACCCGCAGCATTCAAAGTACGAGTAATCAGTGATGGCAAAGTGTTCGATGAGGTGGTTGAGATTGATGATGTAAAAAAGACAGCGACATTTCATGTGCCATTAAATGAAGAAATGGATAAAGCAACCATTATTCATGATTTTCCCAAGGTAAGCTGATGCCCAGTTTCTTCAGCTGTTCAATAGGTTTTCTTTGTCCAATCAGTCTTTAAGACAAGACTGTGATTCCTTAGCTTCTGTCGTTTGGTGGTGATGGTGGTGATGACAAACTTAATTTAATATTAAGTTCTTCATTTTATCGATACAATCTTAAGTGAACAGGTGCTAACAATGTCTACCAGCTAGCGGTAGTTGCTAGTCTTGAAGCACATTCCAACTATTGGCTTAGCTTCAATCTTCCGGTCAAATTTATTGCAAAACCTTTCGTGGTTCCTTCCCCAAAGTTGATAATAATAAATTGCAACCCCCCAAATCAGTTTCGCAAAGGAATTAAGGGGAAGTGAGAGCTGTGTCGGCTATTGTAGATGTGTGTAATTAGAAAATAAAACAACTGAGTTGAGTTCCTTTTCCCGAAAACTCTTCATTTACTTACAACATCTATAGCGGGTCGTTAAGCATTATAACCTGATCCAACATGAAGGATAAAGGTTTTCGGGAGTTTACCTTTTTTGAATTCTCTTTATTGCAGAAGCTGACAATGGTCACTTTGCCGGAGAACAAAGTGTGCTATTTATCACAGCTAGATGACAATTTGCCACGCCCTGAAAAAATGCTTGACGCCTTTAAAAAGGTACTCATAATATCCCTGCTGTAGGGCTTGCTCAACGCGGCATATGGATTCCTGGTCACAGGGAAGAACATTCGGACTTCACAGCTTACAAGTTCTCCCTCCCCCCCTCCCCACTGTCACTCTTTCCCATTCCCTCAGCAACAAGGAACTTTTCAAAGAACTCTCTGACATTCATAGAAAATGCATTCAACATATCAGGATATGTTGAATGCATACACTAAACTGAGTACAAGGGGAGAAAATATGGTTCTGTAAATAAAGTCATTGTATTTTTCATCCTATTTTTCATCATTCAATGGGAAAACAAATGTATGGAATAACTCAGTATCTAACATGTCAGTGTTCACCCCTCTAACTGTGACAAATCAACCCGCAATTGAGACAGGTGTCAATAAACTACTCATCTCTGTTTTCCATAGGCAGCAACTGTTAGTAATGATTCTAATCTCCAGAAGGTGAAAGC
This sequence comes from Siderastrea siderea, assembly GCA_964030785.1. Taxonomy (NCBI): domain Eukaryota; kingdom Metazoa; phylum Cnidaria; class Anthozoa; order Scleractinia; family Rhizangiidae; genus Siderastrea; species Siderastrea siderea. Next base: position 14,613,667 of record OZ034972.1, on the reverse strand, counting down.
TGCTATGGAGGCAAAGGAATTGATACAGGACCGCTCCAGTCTCAGTAATTACATGAGGAACGCTTGTCAAAATTTCCCGATTTACCGCATAGAGCCAGCTGAAGCATCAATTTCTAACACTCCCTTAACTCAAAGAGGTAATTGGTTAATCAATCCATCCACTGAAATTAAGTTCTTTCTTTCTAACGTATCACTGGGGAACGAACAATTTATTTGGGGCATCCTTCTCCCTACTTTGCTTGTTCAGTTCTCTTTTGACCCTCTTAGAACTAAGTGATACTATCCCTCTACGGTTTATTTATTCTTTTGAAAAATATGTTTGTTTTTTCATTGTTGTTGTTGTTATGGTTATGTTTCTTCGTTGGTTTCATTTTGGCAAATCCATCTTTACATAATACAAAGAAGCCGGAGAAATACAGTGGAGGAGTTTATTATTTTGTTTTTTACTTTCTTGATAGTACGTGTTGGATTAAAAGTTAGCTTACGGAGATGTTAAAAGTCGGGTAAAGCCGCTGTAACATAAAGGGAAATACAGTTAACTCCACCGCTTTCACGAACATTAAAGAAAATGTAGTGGAGGATTCGATATCGCCGGTATAGTGAGATAGCCGGGGGAGGGGGGATGGTGCTACTGTAACTTATTGGTTTAGTTTCTTCTCTAATTTCAGAGAATAGCCAGGGACGTCTCCGACGAAGCACTTGTTCCGGTAAAGTTTGCAGCACAGTAAAAATATGTTATTGGCGCTGTCCTGATCCAAGTTGTCTTGAATGCATAGAAGAGAGAATTTGCGATGATATTGATTGCTAGACGATTGTTTGCTCCATGGGTCTGAAATGTTGAACTTTTATTGTAATTTTTCCACAAGATCACATTATTGAAAAAAATGGAAATCGTAAACTACATGTATGCATTTTATAGCCCTGTTATAATAAAAAGTCAGGTCAATAAAATCGGCTGGATCTTTAACGTTTATCGTTTTGTGAGATCCATGAGGAACTCTATCCAACATTTTTATCGCCTAAAGACTTTTAGAGACCTGTCGGGACATAAAATATAACATACGATATTTTGCTTGAATAAACTAGTAGAACTCATCATGGTTTATATTCGGATGGGACGAGGGCGTGTTTCATTAAGGATTTTTACCTGTGGCAGTGAGGGAGAGTGGCTTTGATGGTTGATGGTACAAAAAAGAATGACGGTTGACGAGAAAAGAAAATTCCTTGTTTAGGGATTGACAGATAACATTTGTTCCCTTTGACCGTTACCCCCACTGTTGCCCTCAGTTTTGATTCTCATATTTTTGGGAGCTTATATATTTGGAAGTTTTCTTTATGGAAAGAAGGCGGAGTAACATTCTAAATTTTATGCAGTCACGTGTAAGTGTATAGACGTCGTAGTGTGAGGACTATTAGTTTAACGTCGGAAGTGGACCTAACTGATTTAGATCTTTTACCTGGTCATCCAAACCCTGATTTACACCTGAAGTAAAGATTCGTTTTACTAATAATTTGGGTTAATTCGCCATAAAGAACACCCTAAAGTACTGAATTTGGGCATCCAAAATGGTTATTTAGTTTATCCCGCTAACTTTTTCGATCAGGTTATAAATGAGTTTATTCTTACCGCCCAGATAGTGCGGAAACAACTTGTGCCTAATTCTTTAACTTTCCCAATAATGGCCTAAACTGAGATATTTTGAATGTACCATTTTTGAGCCGATACACCAGCGCAAAAAATGGCTGTTTGCTTCGTGAGACTGCTGCGTCAAACATCAATTTTTCCACAGGATCATATGTATTGAACAAATTGAACTGGGATCGAAATTTGTAAGCAGTGCATTAAACTGTTGATGCGATCAATTAGTATAAACAGCCTCTTAAAGGTTTCTTTGAAAAGCTCCAAAAACATGTAGCTACTACATCATTCTGTGCTGTTTCGTTCAACTCCCAACCCCCCCCCCCCCCCCCACAATCATGTAAAAAGGTACGCATGTTTGTAGAATACTGTTGATATGAAGCAAACTGGTGGCAGAGCTTTGAGCAGGCAAGGAAAGCGAGCTGGTAAGGTGAGTTGGAGGGTGTAGGGGGGGGGGGGTACTTTTCCTGCTACGGCTTCTTGTCACTGAATTGCTTCATTTGCAGGATTATAGCTCTGACAGCTCTGCCAACTAGAGACTCATGAAATCTCAACCACGCGAGTAGGCTAATTCACCAATTTTGTTCATGCCACACGATCACATGAACAGCATTCTACAGCTATTCCACCCAACACCTGTATACAAGGCATAAAGCACTTGGGGCCGGTTGTTAGAAAGGTGGTTTATGCTTTAATCCAGGATTCGCCATTACGTGAGGCTCTTCTTTCTCTAATTCAAAAGTATGGCCACTGCTAATTCAATAATTTTGAAACTACTGAAGGTCAACACACGGCACAAAAGTAACTTACAGAAATCGACATTGGTAAGCTTTAAATAAATTAGAATTATTGAAAGGTAGTTCTGAGTCAGCTTAAACTAGTTTGAGTGGTTTGCACAAAATTTGGATGCAAAATTCAACCAGTTTTTCCAAACATTTTGCCAAACCATTATCATTTTTTTTCATATTTAAACTGCCAAGACAGAGACAAGAAAGGTCAAGAAATGGACTGTGATCTGCACCTGAAAACATTGCAAAACATGAATTTTAGCATAGATTTTTAGCAGCAAAGCAGCTTGGACAGAAAACCATACTTTTTTATTTTTCAGACAAAAAGATTATTTTCCGTACTTTTTCCAGGTCTGGAAAAATAGTTTTAAGATTTCATACTTTTCAATTCTTTTCCAAACTCTAGCTGAACCCTGTACTTGGGACAATTGTGCCCTGTAGTGACTGAGTGACATAAGAAAACTGGAATAAGTGAATAAATAAATACTCAGTTTCGAATTTTTATCATTTGGATAAAAGTAAACCAAAGGAAGCTGATATTCAAATTGTCAAGACCATTCCCCCTACCCCACCCTCCAAAATAAACCCTCTCTTAAAAAAATGCTGTATTTCAGGATGTGTCTTTACTGCACACTTAAACATTCTACTTAAAGGATATTTATTTACACAAAATTGTGTACACATTATTCCACTATTGTCAAAATTATGGTAAAAAGTACAAGTTTCTCTTTGTGTTCTGTCATATAATACAAACTACAACTGCACTAAAATAATGTTACATTTAGTATTTTACAAAGCAAATGTTGCAGATGCTTGAGCAAGGCCTTGACGCCTGAAAAAGAAAATACATATTAAACAAATAACAACAAAACATTAAAAATGTTCAGGTGCCGGCAAGGGTGCTAGCCCTGAAAACAAAAGGCATGGGTGCTTCTTACTGTGCATTTAGAATTTGTTGGAGTGTGGACTATAATTAATGTAAGTGTGTTCATTCAAAGGTTTTGACAGTTTAGGTACCAAAAATAGCACTGTAACTGCTTGATTTTCATCCACTGGATCAGCCCAAAAATTCACGGTTGATGGTAAAACATTACCCTCATTCTTCTCAGGATGGTTAAAATTCATCATTTTGATGCTTCCCACTTAACTGTCTTTTGATGGCTGCTGTTTAAAATGCTTCCCATTTATGGGTTAACTGATTTCCAATACTTAAAGGTTGACAGTTGACATGTTACACAGGGTGGCACATCTATGTCCCAACTGAACTAATGCCTTGGATAGGAGCTTCCTCCTGTCCACACTGTTGTCAGAATCTACAATAGCCTTCCAGAGAATTTTGCATGGCAAATCTCATATCAAGTTAGGCCCGTTTCAAACGTCATGCTACTGCCATGCCAGACTCAATTGACTGTTGTGCAACTGTAGCACGACTTGGTTTCAGATGTCGAATTTGATGCAGTCACATAGAACAGCTGTTGCCCAAAACAAAATATAAAAGCAAAAACCGGTTTAACCAACTTTTAAAATGTATTCTAGTGTATTTATAATTTGTAAATTAAGTTTGGCACGGCAGTAGCATGATGTTTAAAACCAAGTCGTGCTACCGCGGTGTAGCATGGCAAAGCTCGCCTCGTAACACGGCAGTAGCACGACTTGGTTTCAAACAACATGCTACAACTGTGCTTAAGTCAAATTTAATTCAATCAATCGAGTTCTTCATGGCAGTAGCACGACGTCTGAAATGGGCGATTCCAGAAAATATCCATACCATACCACGGACAGCTTCCATATTTTAACCCCCTCCCCCCCCCCGCCTTCAGAATTTCCAAAATGCATTATCCCCCCATGCCCTCGGATTCCCATAATCGTAAACCCTCCCACCCGTTCGGATTTTCCTTCAGACCCTTCAGAATTACCTGCAGGGTTCACTAATGCCCAATTTGGCTTATTTTATGGAAAATTATTTCAAATGACTCTACTTCGGTTCAGTACAGCTGGTTATAGAGGGAGTCATTATGGCTCCTGAAAATTTGTGGAATGAAAATTTAAAAAAATTAAAAGTTTTCTCCTTACCGCTGTTCAACAGATGCAACCTACATTAACTTTACATTGGCCCAAACTGGTACAGAACATTAAAATAAGAATATTGTGTGATGTATGTGTGTACACCTGGAAGATATTTCGATTGAGTGTATTTTCGTTTCCGCCATCTTGAATTTGAGCCATCGGGGTCAGCAGTCGCTCCCAATCCCACAAGCTTCAAAAATGGCGTCCTCTGTCAAAAAGACCACGAATGTATAAATACATCCAAAAGATTTTTCAAATGACAAACAATTATTGTTTGTCATTTGAAAAATCTTTTGGATGTATTTATACAGAAACTGCCTTCAAAGATATACAAAATGTGTAGCATTTCTGGAATTATACGGCATCAAAAAAATGTTGTCCAGTCTCTGTCAGATTCTTGCTGGGAATTTTTTGTTACTTAATGGGCCATTTCCTGAATTTACGCGAAGTGCAAAATCCAGCAGGCGCTCCTTAGAAACGACGGACTGGCGCGAGTTTTCGCCATTCATGCGATGGGAGTACAAGAAATGTACAAGTGGTAAGAAACATAGATTTCTCTTATTTTATAAATCTGATAAGAAATTCATCAACATTAAGGCCTCTGGAGCTTGATGTACAACCCATGTTTTGCCGGTTTTCTTCTGCAAATGAACTGGAACACATGTCTGATTGATCAGTGCTTGTCTTGTATCCTGCTTCCATGGTAGTCAGCAGTGTCGGCAAATTCGTGCTTTATTTGCGAACTGATTTTAAAAGTCCATAAAATTAGCATTTTCAAGGAATACACTCTTGTCTGTCTCCTGTGGAAATCCCATACCTAAAACCCCTCCATGCCTTCGGAATTCCAATCGTAAATATTCCCCCATGCCTTCAGATTTCCAGTTCAAAGAACCCCCCCCCGCCCCATTGCCCTTGGAACTCCGAGGTATGGTATGGATATTTTCTGGAATCACCCAATGAGCCTAACTCAGACTTTTCAGAAATGAGCCAACAAGCACCTTCTGATTGCAAATAATTTCTATTTTCATAATGTCTGAGCTGTAGTGTCAAGCTAGACTTATTGGGAGTTCTGCCATGAGAACTTACTGACTTACTCAGCTGAATAACTCATTATTTTACCAGTTACATGCACGATGCCTTTGTTCATGTAATGGCATCAAGCTTCATATACACAAAGAAAAAACTGAGACCCTCTTTCAGTACTTTACTTAATTAGCTAGAAATTTACTTACGCCTCTTTCAGAAATGTTTCAGAACTTATTCTATCCATGTCTCCACCAGGAGGAACTTTGTCATATTTTTTTATGCCCAAAGTCTCAAGGCCTGTTGACAAAAAGACACTCATACAATCACCACCAAAATTTGTTAATTTTGAACACATTACAAATTTAACAATTTGGTATTTGTATACAGCTAATTGAAAAAAACGATGGGTAAAATGGAAGAATCATTGAAATGTGGAACACAATGGTTTACTGGGAATGGGAGAACTTGCTTCTTGCCTCAGCCATTGTGCACATTATCACAACATTTCATACGTCAAACTACTCTTTAGAATGAAAATATCCTTAAGATCAATAAAAGAAACTGAGAAACAAGCTTGAAGCGATCTTCCCACAATTTCATTGTGGTGCATTGTGTATTGTTCATAATTACAATGTATAATATCTGACAATGTTTCTTCAAACAGGTATATATAGACTAGAATGGTATAAATGGGAGTGAATGTATGAATCATATATATGTAAACTCAGTGGATGAAATAAGAAATGATGATTACCCTTGCAGTTAAAGATTAATCAATTAAAGCAGTTGATAAAAGAACAACCTGAAAAAATTCAGGCCTGAACGGGATTCAAACCCATGACCTCTGTGATACAGAGAGGTATCGTGCTGCACTGGTGTCGTAGAGGTCATGGGTTCAAATTTCGTCCGAACCTCAATTTTTTTTTCAGGTTGTTCTTTTAGCAACTGCTTAAGTTGATATCTTTAACTGCGAAGGTCATCATCATTCCTTATAGCTCAAGTAGTATGTAACAAATGCGAAGAAGAATTGCGAACCAGGTAACAAAGAAAACAAATTAATTACACAGGTTTGTACTAAATAGAAAGAGATGGGCAAATCACCTTGTTTGTACTGTTCGTACGTTATGAATCCCTTTCCTGTTACATCTAGCATTCCAAACAACGACCGTATATTGCTGTCGTCAAATATACAAGGGTAGTTTCTCTGCACTGTCCTTGCATCTTTTAATTTCGCTAAGAACTGTTTCATGTACGCCTTTGGATCCGCTGAAAAGCGCAAAAAGAATGAAACAAAATAATATTCACACAATATTTAAAGTTTTATATAAGTCTTAATAGATCTTACAACTGCTTTTGTTAGGAGGTTTCTGATTTGATCTAAACGACCCTAAAGACAAAGAAACATGAATCCCTGCTTCGTTTAAATATTCACCTGGTCTCTCGTATATCAACTGTGCCGTTAAGTTCTCAAATAATTCCATTATCTGGTGTTTTTTGAGATAATCTTGGGCATTGCTCTCCTTGTTCGCCATTTTGTCCCAGTCTTGTTTCTATAGCAACAAGCAGTTTGTCCAGCGGCACAACATTTCGTTTCCAGTGCCTGCGCACGTAATTCGAGGAAGACGCCTGGCTGTTTTTGACAAGTGACAGCTCGAGCACAAGCAATGTACCTTCCTTCAATAGTTTTTGGTTACTAAAATGTAATGATATCTGAGGATATATCAGAGGGCAAGGAAAGAGTCAAGGTTCCAGTAGTGAATGAACTCAACGATGAAACGCCAACAGAGTTTGGGGTAATTTACGCATTGCTATTGTTCTAGGACATTTCGTCTGAACTTTGGCAGTAGACAATAATCTCAGTTAGGTTTTGTGTTATTGTAGTACACGACGGTATGCATTGGTGGGCCCAACGTGAGTGAAGCATTTAATTCCCCGTTCTATCCTGGCTGTGAATGTCACCAGATCCCATGTACAATAGATATCTGCTCCTGCCTACAAAGCTACGGTCCATGTTATGACAAGAAAGGATGTCTTCAGATCTACAATCAACAACCAACTGGTAATTTTGTTAAGAATTTTTATTCTTCAGATAGATAAGTTTATGATTTGAGCGTCAGTGGTAAATGTGTTTTGATTTACAAATAACATCACTGAGTGTTGAGGAAACCTTGAGAAAGTGAGAATTCACTATAATCTATAAGTATGGTGTACAGTCAACACCTGTATACCGACATTTCTCCCAGGTAATCACTTAGTGGTGATCGCAGCCACATACAAACACACCATTTTTAACCTCCCATAAGTGTACAACTCTAGTAAGTGGACATCTGTTAATTAAAAGTGGTAAAAAGGATGTCTACTTACACATCGTTCTCAATAAGTACTGGGTGTTGGTTTCAAAAACCTGATAAAGCTGGATACCTGATACTATACTTTGTGAAGATTTAAAGAGACTCATCTCTACTGACCGTCATTGACTCCCATCTTTTGAAGGCTGCTAATCTGTCAGGTTCACTTGTATATTGTCTGTTCAGTGTTAGAGTGCAGTTTATCATGATTCACTGGTCTTACAACAAGTCTTCTACCCTTCTTTATTGTTAGATTACTGCCAACCAGTGTTTGAATGTAACAGTCGCTGTGCTTGCTCAGGATCATGTCTAAACAGAGTGGTTCAAAAAGGACAACACCTTCAACTTCAAGTTTTTAAAACCAAATATAAAGGATGGGGCTTGAGGACTCTTGAGTTCATCAAGAAATTTACTTTTGTCTGTGAATATGCTGGTGAACTTATTTCAACTCAGGAAGCTCAAAAGCGTGCAATAGAATTGACTCATGAAACAGGAAACTACCTTATAGTTCTCAGAGAACATGGCTCTGGCAACCAAGTCTTAAGAACTCATGTAGATGCTCGTTTCCACGGTAATGCATCAAGGTTTATAAATCACTCATGCAACCCTAATCTTGTTATGGTGCCTGTGAGGGTGGATTCCATTGTACCTAGACTGGCTTTGTTTGCAGCTAGGAACATTGATATTGGGGAGGAACTGTCATTTGACTATTCAGGAGAATTCAGTGTTTGGTCATCAAGTGAAAAAACTGATGAATGCAAAGATTTGGATACTTTAAGAGAGTTTGGAAAGGAGCCGAAGAGTTGCTCATGTGGCTCACTGAATTGCCAAGGTTTTCTTCCTTTTGATTCATCACTGTATACACGGTAGACTTTGAAGTCTTTTTCAGGTTGCTACTAAGCCCAAGCTTGTGGGGGCATGGTAGTGTAGTGGTTAGTGCATTGGACTTCATCTTCATCTTCCTTAGGCAAGAAACTTTACTCCACAATTGTTTCTCTCCACCCATATGTATAAATGGCTACTGGCAACATACTGCTGGGGATAACCCTGTGATGGACTAGCATCCCATCAAGGGCGGAGTAGCAATACTCTCAGTTGCCGGGTTAAGCTCCAGCCGTGTGGGCTCCCTGTGGCTTGTATGCGACTTTACCTTTTTTACCCTACTACACCGAAGCTTAACATGATTATCATTTTGCTGAGTAATGATGCAAAAAAATGTGGTTCCAGAAAATATCCATAAACCCCCACGGAAGGTCACTGGAAATTCCGAGGGGGAGAGGGGGGGGGTTCATAGGAAGCTCCTTTTCCAGAGGAAGAAGAAACACAAAAAAATTGAAAGCAATGCACTATTGATCCCAAGCACCAAGTAATACTTGCGTAGGCTGTTTTGACCTTCAAAACTAAGCAAATATGTTGACCGAAATGCCAAATTTTGCGACTTTGATTTCGGTAGACCTGATTTGCATATTCGCATTTACGGAAAATTGCGTGTCTCCTTGGCCTTCGGTGAATATTGCACGTTTTTCAACCCTTTCAATGGGAATGTTGTTTAAACAAATATAAACATATTTTTATTGTGCAATCCAGCAAAGGGTTTTCAGCCGCTTTTCATCGAGATAGAATTGTTGCGTTGCATAAACAGTGAAGCTCATTTGAAAAGGTCAGATTTCACGCGTTATGCAAATTTGATGCGCTTTTGAACTGAAGCTAAGTTCAGCCTACATTAGCTATTTCTTACATATTTTTTACAGTTGTCATTATCTTTGAGTTTCCATTTGAGTTTCATTTACTATTTCAACTTTAAACAAAGGATAAAGTGCGGGAAGAAAGGTTCGATTTGTTATCCCTCTGTGCAATTTATTTTTGGACTCACGGTATGCAAATTCACTTGTGCATAATCCCAGGAAAAAAAGCTGCTATTTTACTCTAATTCTCTTTCGAACATCATAGCCATCGATTTTTAGTGTGATTTACATTCAACAGTTCCGCTTTTGACGGCAGCTTTGAGTGTGGCAAACACAATTTCAATTCTCAAAATTTTGGCTTCGTTGTTTACGTCGGATTCGACACGCAAATTATTCACGGCAACCCTCGGCACCAATGTGAACAGAACGTTACAACACTCGGTTTAAACAAGTTTTCATGAAAAACATAGAACATTTCAAACTGGATAGCAAACCTGCAAATAGTATACAACAATAACAAAGCATTATATGTTGAAAATGGATGTTATAATACAACAAAAACCATGTTTGCATAACATGGAAATTCCTGGGGGGAGGGGGGTCATCAAAGGCCCCCTTGGAATGGAAATTCCTAAGGGGTGGGGGGTGCAAACCAAAAAAACCTTCCGTGGGAGGGGTATGGATATTTTCTGGAATCACATAGCGGAGGTGGATTTTGGGGAGGGGCCGATGGAGTTGCAGACCAAATGGTATTTTGCAATCCCAGTTAAGTTGTGTTTTATTTTTTAGTTTTGATATCAACCGTGTGAGAGTGTTTGGTTGCTTTACTTGATGTATTTTTTGTTATAGCATTCAAGCAGTTCAAAATTTAAATACAGGAAGTAGCTTCTCAGAAAACCTAGATTTCAAAATTGTCCAGGTTAAGATGGGAGGGGGGGGGGGCAGATTCCACCACACCCCCTGCATTGTTGTACAAGATACCTGTGGCACAAGGTTTTCCTCTCAACAGAACCGCTACGGTCCTTGTTTCCTTGTTTCTAAATTTCCTGTAACCACCTCATTGAGTGCCCAAAGATTTACAGTTTGTCAAAGTTTGTTTTTTCTTGTGCTTGTTTAGGGCGTTATTTATGAAGAAATGCAGTTCACAGTGAATGGTTTTTGTTTCCACAAGAACCTGTTACATGATCTTTTTCTATGGCAAAGAAGAATTATATTTCTCAGTGCATAAAAGTTTCTCCACCCTTCACTGTACTGTGTAGCCATTACCAAAATTGATGTATTTTATTGCATTTTGTATTAATTCTATTTATACGAACTGAAATTGACATCTACTAGTAATGCTACAATTTAAATATATTTGTACAAGTGCAACAAAAATGTGAATCTGAGGTGTACATGTACATAAATATGAAAGATGCCTATTAACATAAATTAATTCTGTATATGATGTGTCCTTTTCGTGGGAAGGGAGGTGGGGAGAGGGGGGACCTAATAGCTTTGTTCCTGCTTCTCGAGCACGGGGAAATGTACACTTGTATTGTTGCTATTGTGTCTATTGTCTCTTCCATACCTGAAATTTTCCAACATCTTTTTGGATTCTTTCTCTTAATTCATAACTAAAATAATACTCATTTGGAATGTTTAAGGATTAAAACAATGTGGTAGTTTACATATTTATAAAAGTTGAGTAAACAGTACAATAATTTTCCATAAATAATGTCCAAAAAACAGTCGCTAGTTCCCAGTAAGAGCGGTCAGCTGTTTTTGTACTGTCACATGATTTCCGATATGAGCAAAATCTGCTCCGTTAAATAATCTGTGTTCAGGAGATCTGTCATTCTATGTGATTTTCTCCTTTCCATATATTCAGCCGTTTATCTATGAAGGAAAAAAGGGCATAAATGAATGTTAACAGTGATAATTGTAGTTTTTGTTCCCACTCAGTTGAGTAAAACCTTAATTCGTTACTAGTTTCCTCGTAAGAAATCTCTTATCATGTCTAGCGACGTATGAACTGAAAGACCTGTATTTTTCCTACTGCTAACGGTAAAAACATTCTTTAAATGCCCCCTTATACTCGCCAGTTTTTCGCGACCAAAAAAGAAAAGAAGATAGATATCGCCAACAATTCGGGATAAGAAATAAGGAGTTTAGTTTTTAAAGATACTGAGGTGCTGCGTCGGTGGGAAAGTGAAATACAAAAATTTGGATTTGTCAACTGAGTTGATAAGATAAATTGGACACCATAGAGAAATTGAAAGTTGACGTTTCGAGCGTTAGCCCTTCGAAGCGTCAGCTTGGATTCGCTCTGACGAAGGGCTAACGCTCGAAACGTCAGCTTTCAATTTTTCTATGGTGGCCAATCAACCTTATCAGCTCAGTTGACAAATCCAGATTCTGGCTAAGACTACTTTTATCCCTACCGCTGTCAAAAATACCAGCATGAATGATAGACAAACCAGTTTATTCAATTGTCAATCTCGGTTGTTGAATTTCTTCGCTTTTTCACTGGTTCAGCCACACAGGTTGTCAGCGAAGGTTTTTGCCTTATGGTGAAATTTTGGCGGCGTTCAAAATTTTTTTGTCGCGAAAGAAAAAGTTCTGACCAAAAATATTTTTAAAAAATGCGCAACGGTTACTGAATTTAAGTGACAATTTAATAAAACAATTATTCCTACTCGCGCTATTTCCTTGTTGGATTTGAGTCCAATTGGGCGCCTCGTTGGTTATTTGTTACCTCCTCGTGGTCACATCCAACGCTCGCACTTGCAATAATCAACGATTATTCAGCGAAGTGGAGGTTAATAATTGTTTTAATGTATACCAAAAAAGTGAATAGTTAGCAACAAACAGTTCCTTTTTTCTGAGAAATGAGGGAAAACTCGCGCGCGAAATCCAGAAAAATGCCGGGAGGTGAATAGCGGATGCTATTCAGTTTGAGTAGCCAATAAGAACGCGCGAAAAACACTATCCACTGGTTTGGTATATACTATTTGTTAATTAACCCGTTACCTGGAGAATCGTGTTTACAGAAGCCACAAGAGTATGGACACCACTTTCTCATAAAATTTTTCCAGTAATCACAGTATCCGTCATGAGATGCGAAATGTTTACATTCTTTTTCAAACTTATCCTGGCATTTTGCTGAAAGAGAAAATTTGATTATTTTATGAGTTTTACAATTCGACGTGTGGTTGCTGTGAATGCGATTGTTTCAGTAGTCGTTAGCCGAGCGCGTCAAACCCGAGAGTTGTTAGTTAGTCAAGTTCTGTTCTTAGTTGTCGTGCTGTGTCCCTAAAGAAGGCAATTAACCGTATTTTGTCGATTAAAACGCCGGGTCTTTCAGGTCAAGTTTTAAATAAATTTCCCTGACATTTAATCGAGGTACCGGCATTTATTTGAGGTCCGGCGTTCATTTAAATCCGACCTTCAATATGTTAAACGTTGTCAGTAACGGAACCTCATTGATCAATAGGGGTACTGAATTAGGATCATGAACCACCATGGCACACCAGTACAATTCACCGTATCAGTTTTTCTAACTTCACAATCATAACGAGGACTGCGAACAGACAAATACGACACACACATGTCAGCTAATGCAAGTTGGTGTATCTTACATTTGCTGTTGACAAAAGACATCTGTAAAATTATTAATTGTCTAGGTAAATGGATTCAATCTTGACGGCAATCCTGACTTAGATTAATCGTTTACCCAGCCAAGGTTAAAAAATGGGTACCGGCGGGGAAAAAAAAAACGCTGGAGTTAATGTTACGTTGGGACCAACCAAAAAGTGAGTATGCTCGTTAAACTTTAATACTTTTTACCAGAATTTAATAAAACGCGATGTTCACGTTTTAGAAGTTTTAAGCATACACGGTGCTACTTTAGCAACTCGCTATTTCCAAGTCAGCTCATGCTGATACTCTGGCTGTTTATCTGAATTCCAACATTGCTCGATGTCGTGCTACGGAGTGTTGTTCAAACGGTTGTGCTCTAACTGTCCTTTACTTTATTAGCCCACGTGCAGTCATTGTACACTTACGTTTAGGTGATTTTTGAGCATTAACAGCAGGTTTCTTGTCCCAAGCTTTACATGGATAATCCTTCAACAGCTGCTTTATGTCGATGGTGCTAAAATCGTCCATGTTACCCAACGGTCTGTTAGGATCGGTAATTGCCTGTAAGGTGTTGTCGCCGTTTTTGCTGAAGGCTCTGTTGTCATAGTGCATAAGGCTGTCAAAATCATACGGCTCATCCGCACTGTCCACTCGCTCTGGACCATAGCTGTCAAAGTTCTTTTCGAATCCTTTTGAAATAAAATGGAAAGAATGTACTGAAATGGTTCAACGACAAGATTTTAGCAAAATACTAGAAATATCATTTTCTGCTTTCTTAGATTCTCTTAGAGCTTTTTAAAGGCATATTTGTTTCAGCTAACACAGATTGATCTGTTCGGTGTTCTTAGCTGAAAATTTAGGCCGCAGAAAATTTTAGGAAACAGAATCCTATCCGCCGAATTTCCGAGCTGCTGATGGCTCTCCGAAAATTCTAGCTGACCTTATTTTGCACTCTAAACAACATATTTGCCCTCCGAAAACAATAGGAACTAATAAGTGCTCTTGTTGCGAAAGTCTGAGGTCATGTTTCTCCCAAGAAATCTCTAGCTTTCACGGCAATTAAATCCGAAGATCTCAGGCGATTTTAGGCCTTCCGAACAGATATATTCCCGAAACGAACCGATGGGTGCCCCTGTTTAATCATAAAGTCGGTAAAACACGAATGATAAACGGGAATAGTTTGGTTGAACCTCTGCTTGGGAGCTATCTTACTAAAACGACCGCCTCTCCACATACAACGGTCATGTTTTCTTGTCCTAACCGCCAATCCATTTCACTCACTCAAAAACCGTTATTGACTAACCCATAACAAGCGTTTCTAGTGAACGACTTGTGTTGACCGTTACAGTAAATTTACACTCTTCGGGGCCGATTGCATAAAGGAAGTTTAGAAAGGGTGTAAGGAAAACATGTCTAAACCAATCTTAAGAAAGGTCAGAACTATTACCACAATCTGTTAGAATCTACAGATATGGCCTTTGTAGACTGTGGATCGTCCGAGTTTTCACCTTCTTAGACGTGGCTTCTGGAGACCCACTATTAACCTCTATTTAGCCTTTAACCAGGTCTCACTTTTGACTTTGTTTAAGCAATCGGCCGGTTCGAGAGCGCACGAGAGTCACCGAAAGCGCACGAGAATTGTCGGGCAAAACGATTGCAAGAGCAACTCTTAGCGACTCCCCTTTGACGTAGGCGGGTCTTAAGTAGTGCCAGACACCTCATCAGCTGGGCTATAAAATAAAACCATACCATACCAGGTTCAATATTCCACCAAAGAACCATGATGTAGTCGTCTCTATCAGTGCGCGATTGTTCATGAAAGAATCCTAGAGCATGCATCATCTCATGCATGACTGTGCCTTTGTATTCACAGCCTTCTCCCACAGAGATTCTTTGCTTTCCTCCTTGGCGACCAATAGCAGAGAAGCAACTGAAAAATACAACCAGCTGAGTATTAAAAAACATCCCTGATAAACATCAGGACGTATTGCCAGGATGGCTTGAGAAAAAAAGCCTGTGTTTCGAGGAGTACAACCCACGGGAATCCCACCGATCCCATCTCTTTACGGTGGCCAATCTACCTTATCAACTCAGTTGATAAATCCAACATTTTGTGTTTCACGTCCTTACCGACGCAGCACCACAGTTTATTTTAGAAACTAACCCCGTTGCTTGCACCAAAACGATTTTGCAGTAGTGGTGACCCGAAACGTTGCCTGTTACCTCGAGCTGTATAGTAACAGAATTCAGTTAAAGCCTAACCTAGCCAATAATTAGTCAAACTTACCTATCGTTTTATATATTCATTATGATTGTTATTAGTACTATACGTATATATATATTAGCTATCACAATTTTCATTAAACTGTATCCTGTATATATTTTGTATTTAAATTAGTTAAAATTTCTACTGTAACGCACCCTATATAATTTTATATTTTTATATCTTTTGTTTATTTTATAGAGGGCCACAGGGTCATCAGTGTTCACCACTGCCACGTGTTACCCTCTTAAAATAAAGTCTTTGATTTGATTTGATTTGATTTGATTTGATTTAAAGTACTTTAGTACCAACTATAATAAGTGGAACAAATTAAATGTTTTTGAGAACCGTGGCCGAATTAGAGTCGTTAAAACAGTTACTCGTAATGTGATTGGCTACTTATTGGGCGGGGAAAAATAAACAAAAAGCGCTAAAACTACCGCACAGTTTCAATGAAACAAAAAGAGAAATGGTTGTACACAAGTACCAACAACAACAAAGCTGCAGAAAAGGTGAATGCCTTCTTACCCAAGATTTCCTTCAAATTCGATGTAGTCCGGTTCATTGGAGCGAGGAACAAATTTTACACAAGTTCTCTTATGAAACTCGTGCATTGCTTTTCTTATGGCCTTAAGAGCTTCCTTGCCTGTGTAACAAGAGTGAAAAGTCAATTAAAAAATTGTATATTCAGTTTTGTCTCAGTGGTGAAACCCCCAATATATCCTCTGCTTAACATTTCTTCTTCTAACTTACCAGTATCTTTCCTCCCAACCCTGCTCATTGCTCTGAGGACACTTTCACTAAAAACGTACATGGAATGTCGATATCAAGCATTGTTTACGACCTAACCCGCGAGCAGGCTCACGTAGTGTGTTTTTCGCGCGAGCCTGATCTTGGCGGCGGAGCCGCGATTTGCGAGCCGGCGAGAAGAATGAGGCGAGGAGAAGTGAGGCTTACTTTTCCTCGCCCCATTCTTCTCGTCGGCTCCCAAATCGGGCCGCTAAGTTACTTGCGCGGATTGCTCACTAAGTGAGCGGAAAATGTTGCAATATATGTTACAATATCAATATGTCCGTGTCATCACAGTGTATTTTGGGTTGCGATTTTGTAAAGGAGGTGTCCTAAAAATATTGGGCACTATTGTGTTCAGTAATGGGATACTTAGTGCGTTTCTTGATTTTGGCGGCCAAAATGCTACTTTCCCGCCTTCATGCGTCCCACGTGGTATCACTCATCCTTAGAGGGTAGCAGTATGGCAATACAGGATGACACGTTTGTACACGGACACTTGCAAGTGCATGTATTCAGATGTCGATGGGCTACGTTAGGCTTGAGTTAGCATGATCAGGAGAAATGTTTGTGGCTTCTCCTAAGTTGTTTGTTTAGATACTCTACATGAACTGGCTTAAAAAGGAAGTTCCTGTGACAGAGCCTTGGCCTGGCCACTTGCAGCTCAGTTGTGATGTCAATCAAACTCGGTAGAGTGCAAATCTCCGATATCTGTCAACACAGGAGACGACATTGACATTGACGTGTGAGACGAGAAGGTTTTTGTTTCGCCTCTGTGATACGAACACCTCCCTTTCTGCCCTATTACGGGAAGTTCGCATGGTCCGAAAGAGACCAAAATTCATACAAACTGTTTTAACACGGACCGCCTCCACAAAACGGCGGTTTTATCCCTATCACTTCAATGTCCATATTTTAAAAACAGATTGGCCTGTAATTACGCTCAAGAGTAGTTCAATACCGTGAATAGCCCTTTCTGGGTTATGCTAGCAACGAGCGTTTCCATGAGGGTGCCTTTAATGTGCTGTGTTGTATCATATCTGTATCAATGAGTCGGTGTACAGAGAAGACCTAGAAAGGTTTTTAATATTACTACACCAGCAAGACCCTTAACCTCTGTTACGTACTGTGGCCTTCATGCTATCATCAATTGTTCATTTGCTTGGTCAGACATGTGACAAAGAAACGGAAATGAAAATGCGAGACAGTGACATCAGAACTGAATTGGTTTGCTGACGTGGGCGTGTAAGTCCATTTCAGCGGGAATAAGGTTTTGTTCTGAAACTATGGTAAGCGACAGTCGGCACAAACCGCCATGTCGTATTTGGAATTGCTCTAACCTGTGGTTTTTCTAAACAAGGGAGTACAAACAACACGTATATACTTACTGACGCTGGAGTCAATTCTGTAAGGTACTACCCCATCCGGCCACCTCTTAATCTTGTCACTAACAATGTCACGCCTAGTTCTTCTTTTCCCCACATCCAGGGCGTGTCTTAGGTTGTCTGTCACCAGTATGTCACCCTCTAATATTTCTGAAAGATGAAGCGAGAAATGAAACGAAACTAACTACATTACCGCTGTAAAGCCTTAGGACTATTTGAATTTTAAAATAACCGGTTCGTCATAGAGCTTTAATTCTAACCATAATGTTATTGTTCAATAATAACAAGAACATTCCTACACAAAGGACGTTGTTTTTTTTTTGCAGATTAATCCCGTTATTGATGCATTTTATGTTTTCCCTGAGTCAATTCCTGTTCCCGATTGAGTTGCTCCCACTCTATGCTTCCGTTAACTCTATAACGTGAATTCTACAGTCAAATAAATATTGCCGTAGTTCCGGTTCATAAATCGGTACGACAACAAGGTTGTCACATGGCTAATGCATCAGTCAATTCCAGCGGTGCCCATCCCCCCCCGGGCCAACCCCCGGAGATTAGCATTTTTTTTTTAAAAAATGGCAAATTCCCGGGGGTGGGGACAAGTAAGTCCGTCAAATGCCCCGGGGTGGGACCAAAATAGAAGGCAAATCCCCCACCCCCGGGATCATCTAGAAAGCAACACTGCTCAAGATTTTAATAATAAATCATAACGAAAAAAGTGTCACTCATCATTATTATCAATGCGCTTTGGTTATCTTATAACTGTGCGTCTCCCCTTCCGTTGTTCATTTGTTTTCAAACACGTTCATTTATTTGATTTTGACATACACAACTTATAAGTGTTTTATTAAAGCTATATTAAAAGAAATGCTTAAATAATTTCGAAGAACCGGTAAATGCATGATCTGTATTTAATAAACGGCCAAAAAGATAAAATATTTTTACTAAACTGGTCACCTCGGATAGCTTAAAAATCCATATAATACGTAGAATTAATTTCACTTCATACAGTATTTAATCAACAAACGATGAAATCAATCAGCGAACAGCAACAAAGGAATGGAAGATCATGGACGACCTCAGACTGACTACACCGGAACGTTTTTCTCACCTTGTCAAATGCCACAGGGTCGTCCCGGGGGTAGGCAAATGCCCGACCCCCGGGCAGTGATAAAATTTCAAATGCCCCACCCCCGGGATTAAAACGTGAGCAAATGCCCGACTAATGCCCGGGGGGGATGGGCACTGCTGGAATTGACTGATGCATAAGGCTGATACAAATGTCACGTGAAGAATGAGAGCAGAACTTTGATTTGAATTGGCTTAAAAATACACTGATAATGGTGCCAATAGATAAGCTGATTAAGAACTCGCCTGCAATTAGCCAAAAACAACAACTGGGAATAACTCAAAATAGCGAAATTTTGTGTCAACATTCGTGACATAGCGATCTCACCATTTCGATTCCGTTGTATACTATACGTTAAGTTACTTGAAATTTATCATCTTATTGGATATAGAACTGACAGGTGGCGATTGAGATAAGCCCATTAAGCCGGCGATATTTCAGTTCACTTCTCTTCAGTGTAGAAATGAATGAATCGGATTTTAACTTAACTCCACATTTTAGGATTTCGCTACAAAGGAATGGGGATGCAAGCACATACACTTATTTGTTACTGGAGAAAGAAAACGCTGAAAGGCTGATAATCAGTCCAAATTCCACCGTGTTTGTGTTAATATTAGTCCAAATATGGTTCAATCCGATAACTATGATTAATCTTCTGATATCAACTTTAGCTCGGCTTAACTTGAAGGATTTCAATAGCAGTCCAATGTGCTTTTCAATATCATCTATCGCTGGTGCACAAGTTCGACCAGGAGCTACTAGGCGGTAGGTAAATATAACACAAAATAGAAAATGTCTTTCGTTTACACTAAACAGCTTGGATTTTACGCGGAAAGGAACCCATTTTCCCTCCCATGTTACTGTAAATTTTTGCCAACATTTGAAGAAATCAGAGCCTTGAACTTGAGTATTTGACCAAGGTTTGTTTATATTGTTCAGTACGAAAATCCATATAACGGGCGTGCTCGGTGTCTTGCAAGTATTAAATCGTTGGTACATTCATTCAATATGACATAAGAGAAGAATTGAAGAAAGTAGTGGGTTCGCTAATGTTTATTCGTTAGTACTGAAGAATCACTTCCCCTGAGTTCGAGCTGAGGTTGTAATTCTTTCCTCGCCAACAACTCAAGTACAAACTCAAACCAATTACAGATGGCTATCTTGTCTATCTTAGTTAATGTCGATTAGCTTTTCTTTAGGAGTTTTTTCAAAATCGGCTAACAAGGATGTTTGTTACCCGTTATACCCTGAAAATAAAACAATGAAACCTACTAAAGTTTGGCGATCTCCTTCCAACTAGCCTCGGACATGCGTAAACGGCTATCCGTTTCCCGCTGAATAGGAATATTGCTTTACGCGGGAAATTAAGCCGACAGCAAAAAACGTTCTGGAAGCCAAACAAGTGCCATGTCTTGTGGGGTTTTGGGGGATTGCGCAAATGCAAAAGAGTGGCTTCATGAAATGAAGGTCTAGTAATTCGGCTCAATTCTGATGATGGCTTGATTCCCTTACTTTTATCTCTAGCGTAATATAACTGACGCCTGTCATTGCGTGTCTAATTCAATTCACGAATATTACTCCACTGATTAATTCCACGTTTGAAGTACTGTTAAATATAGTGACACTGTTACACAATGGCACAGTACAGAAAAGGGATACAGTCTCAATTTTGTGAGCCCAGAGCAATAAGTGCCCGGGGAGAGCCTCTGAAGCATCAGTGGGATTGATTGCACCCTCGCCCTATTTGATTTCTGGCACATACCTCCGAACCACCATCCTCCTTTCCAGGAGAAAACTGCACAAATGAAAAGCTAATAACTAAGGCATGTAGACAAAGCATTTCTTTCTCACACTCCAAAACGGTCAAATCGTTGCCCAAATTCAGGCCAAAACGACTGAATAACCTTAAGGTTTCAAATACCTATGCAGCTTATGAAAAGGAGTGCGACAACCACCCCCCCCCCCCCCCCCCACATATAATGTATGCGAAGTATTGATTCTTTCTTCCACTGACCGGCGTTATTCACTGAAAGGAGTTGTGTCAACGTTAAAATAACTGCGGTGCTTGTGACACCGATTAGACTTGAAATCGCAGTGGTTTCTCACCCGGTCAAAGTTAAGGAGTTGAATTCAGCGCGGTAGGAAACCTTACGAAAACAACTACCACACTTGGTCGCGTGATCATTTCATTTCTCTGTAGCCAAAACAAGAATATTGAAGAAGCAATTAACGAAATACAGAATTAAATCCCCCAGCGCTTTATTGCATGATCAATTTTTTAAGTCGTGAAAAATTTTGCGATTTCAGTAAGCGTGTTTTCGCTGACCTGATTTGAATGCTGTCGTAACGGCGTTTACAGACGGGGCATTCTTGAGCACTTTTAGGAAATGACACAGGTTTATAACATAAAAGCCGTTGTAAAAAGTATGATGTAACATGTTTAAACAGCCTTTCACCTCTAGTTGTTAATGAAGTGCTGTGCTGTTTGGGGAAAATAAATTAATGAAAGACTTTAGATCAAAAACTCACGAAAGACAATACAACATTACGTGAACTATGAGGGGAGTTGAATTAGCAATTCACGTTCTTACCTTCTTTATTGTTGAGATTGCGTTGACTAGGAGCCGCTGTGACTTTGCATGAGAATCCCATGAAAATTACAATCACCAGTGAGGACAGTAAAGAAAACAGAAACCATTTCATCGTGTTGCCGCAATATGCCCGAATGGATCCGTTCACGTAGGCGAGACACTTGAGTTCGGGATTGAGTCAGATATAATGAGCTCAGAACCAGCTGAAAACTGAATGCAAACAAAACATTGATCCTTTATATTTATAGTATTCAATTCCGGGATTAATTTGCATACTCACCTTGTCTACGTTTAGTAATTGATATCTCATACTTACGTTGACAAGAAAGAGTTAAATGGGGCGGAAAGGTCTCGCTTGAGGCAATACTAAAAGTCTTACAAATCCCTTCCGGCACGCGTCAAGCAAAACTCATCAACAATTCAATTTGATGGCGATGAATAGTTAAAGTATACTGAGCCATTTTGGGGGTAGGAATACAATTGTAGCATAATTTAGTGAAAGCTAAGAGGGTTCTTCAAGGTTCAGTACCTCACAGAATGCAATAGACATTTTCGTGTCGTCGAGTGAGTATTTAGAGGTCAGGTATCGACTGTCCGTTGCCAAGCAACTGAACGAATCTGAGAACTGTGCAGAACAAACCTTAAATTTCTGGAACATGGATATTCTATGTGGAATCTTTTCCTTATACGTATAAGGGACCAATCAGTGGATAAGTCTAAAAACCAAAAGAGTTTCAATCAGGAATATTATAACTGACTAAACTGGTGATCGGTCAATAATTAAGGTTGGAAAGCAGATCTCTAATTAAGAAGCGCTATCGATTGTCATTATACTTGTCGCAAAATTTCACTGATGTAGACAAATCCCCTTTTATTCCCCTGTCCCTACCCCGACCTCTAACTTATCAGGGATGTCGAAACTGACCTCAATCAAATCCCGTTACTTAGGCCTCTTTACCTTTGTTATCTTGCTTGTTTGTTTTCGTTTTTGTTTTGTTTGCTTTTTGGGGTGGATTTGTGTGCCTGTGAAAATAGAGACTAGTTGGACTGGAATATTGGCTTTGTATCCACTTATTCCCCCCGAAGAAACTAAAACTGTGAGCAAAAAAACTCATCTCAAGTGCCAAATTAAGAAAGTGTAGGGAACTTGTGAATTCACGTGAAAAATATTTAATCCTCTGGCACATGCTGGCACTCATACTTAGTGAAATAACCTCAAAATTACGTTACCTGGAAGGAAACGTAACCAACGGAAAAATGGTGGTTTTGTGGCACTGGTGACCGTTTCCGCCCGGACAAACGGCCCCTCCACCTTTGACACATCACACACACGAACAGCTTTATAGCAGCTTGATGGATTAGTAGGATTAATGATCTCTGTGATTCTCTTTCTGCTGACGAGATTTGAACAAATCCTGCCAAGATGCCTTTAAGCAAAGACATTAAGGATTCAGCTTTTGCGAGGAGAACGCGAAATCCAGAATGACCGCACATACACTGTAGAGTTAGGATCGGAAAATATTAGGTGTGGCTATTGATAGACTGTAGAAACATAGCATGCATAGCCTGAGGATTTGCAGAAATCGCAAATCCGGCCTTCCCCGCGGTTTTATAAACCAACATTTCGTGAGAGGCAATTTTCCAATATAAAGGTGTTTTTAAACGAGTCAAACCACTCAACTGGTTCCGGCACATGATGTCAGCTAAGCATGATGGTGTTCATGTGACGGAATGGTTAAAACTGTTATCATATACCGGTCTAATGCCCTCTTTCTTATAGTACAAGATAGGAGATTTGTTTAAACGTCATGACATTTCATCATTGGTGATCATTTTCTTCTTTCTCATGACCTGTGTGTGTATGCTTGATTGTGCAGTGACTGCAAGGAGAACTTTTAAAACTCAATTCAGATTCTGGTCACCGGGGCTTAAAAGATTACGATCTTTCAATCCATGTTTTAATATCTCATCAGACACAAACCGTGAAAATGAGAAAATGACAGAATGACAGAAAGTGACTGCTATTCAGTTTGAAATAATTAAACACCGTTTTTTTTAGGATAAGTTGGTGTTTTCCTTATTTCCGTTATTGCAACGGCAGAATAGCCCTGTATAAGGGAGCTGTAATATAGTCTGTATGTGTGAGTGTATGTATGTAAATAGAGGCTGTGTAATTGCAGAAGCAGTCGGCTTAACCTTGGGAGTATAAAAGGGTATAATTAATTACTGAATATAAAATACTCACGGCAAGTTTAGAAGTCACTATCTTTTGCCATGTTTCAAATCATCTATTCGTCTATCACCAAAAAGATTTTGACGACTTTTGCACACATTTTCATGAAGGCGAGTTATCAGGCTATTAAGGATAAAACATGGGTGGATTCATTTGCAGCATACGCGTATAGCTGCCGCATTGGCACGTGCGAATTTTCTATTGTTTTTTGGCTAAAAAAAGGAGAATTCCCAATCGCTCAAGCGACATGCTGCAACTAAATCCACCCCATATGGTATATGTTGATAAAAAGATTACTTAACATGGAATTATAACAGCGCCACACACGCGTAGCCCCACACAAGCTACTGATCACAGATGTTATCGGATAGAGACAGCTTGTTTACTTATCGCATGCAGGAGTTACTGCAGCCGCTTGACCTGATGGTAGCCTTGATCAATGGTGACCATATTTTAGAAACAACAAATTTAATCTGTTTTAAGGTGGAATAAAATTCGTGCCATCTAGCACATCCAGGTTGACTAAACGTTGTTAAAAAGGTCGATCAATCCCCTGTTGATTTAGCATACTTGTTAAATTTTTTTAAAGAGAATTTGCTAGCTTTTGCTTTAAAAGCTATCTTTTTTCAAATCCCCAGAATGATTGCATCACCAATGTTGATGTAAAGTGTGATCCAGTTTGACCGACAGATAAGCTGTTGAAGTTTTCGGTTCAAGTAGCTGAATCTGTGACCCAATTGTATTTCTCATAAGTGGCTGAGTATACCCCATTTATAACACACATTCCTTTTTTCTTTTGTCCGATGAAGCGAATCCCCGTAATACATTCAGTTTACCTGACAAATGTATTTCCTGTGCTAGATTCCTTTCATTATTATAATTACTTTAGATGTAAGTAAGGATACAAGATGTTAAGTACCCGTTTAATGAATGTTTAGAAAAACTGTTGTAATTGTAATCAGTTACTAGATGACGTTGTTTTTCCCAACGCTGCCTCTAAACTGAATATAATCGTAGTTTCATTTACGATTCCAAAAACAAGAAGGATCAAAAGCAAGATTGTAGACTTGACATTATTAGAATTAAAGAAATGTTTACTTATCAGCTCACCTAGAATTGTCAAGAAAATACCGTCGTCGACAGAGAAGCGGTAAGGCCTTGAAAGATCTTGAAACATATATATGTAAAAACACAATACATACCGGTGGTTGATAAAATCTTGCCGTGCTGTTTTGATACCGTGCTGTTTTGATAGTTTATCCTAGTGTGTTCAATTGGCGTGGGGATGTGTTCTTGTAGTGAGCGACGTGTGCCCTAGATACAACACATTCTCAGACGTCACTTTCCAGGCATAACCCACACATGTACAAGAAAGGAAGTTGATGAGAAACTTTATGTTGTGTTTCCGGTTGTAAAGGCCATGACCTTTAATGACATTAATTAAGTTACGACTGAGAAAGATTCCAGGCGTGGTTTCAGGTTACAGCATTTTGTTAGAGTCATAACCTACGTAAATATAAGTTTATTTCAATCAATCAATCAATCAATCAATCAATGGATCGATCGTTCGATCAATGGATGGACGGACAGACGGACGGACGGACGGACGGATGAATGAATCAATGAGTGAATGAGTGAATGAATGAATGAATGAATGAATGAATGAATGAATGAATGAATGAATGAATGAATGAATGAATGAATGAATGAATGAATGAATGAATGAATGAATGAATGAATGAATGAATGAATGAATGAATGAATGAATGAATGAATGAATGAATGAATGAATGAATGAATGAATGAATGAATGAATGAATGAATGAATGAATGAATGAATGAATGAATGAATGAATGAATGAATGAATGAATGAATGAATGAATGAATGAATGAATGAATGAATGAATGAATGAATGAATGAATGAATGAATGAATGAATGAATGAATGAATGAATGAATGAATGAATGAATGAATGAATGAATGAATGAATGAATGAATGAATGAATGAATGAATGAATGAATGAATGAATGAATGAATGAATGAATGAATGAATGAATGAATGAATGAATGAATGAATGAATGAATGAATGAATGAATGAATGAATGAATGAATGAATGAATGAATGAATGAATGAATGAATGAATGAATGAATGAATGAATGAATGAATGAATGAATGAATGAATGAATGAATGAATGAATGAATGAATGAATGAATGAATGAATGAATGAATGAATGAATGAATGAATGAATGAATGAATGAATGAATGAATGAATGAATGAATGAATGAATGAATGAATGAATGAATGAATGAATGAATGAATGAATGAATGAATGAATGAATGAATGAATGAATGAATGAATGAATGAATGAATGAATGAATGAATGAATGAATGAATGAATGAATGAATGAATGAATGAATGAATGAATGAATGAATGAATGAATGAATGAATGAATGAATGAATGAATGAATGAATGAATGAATGAATGAATGAATGAATGAATGAATGAATGAATGAATGAATGAATGAATGAATGAATGAATGAATGAATGAATGAATGAATGAATGAATGAATGAATGAATGAATGAATGAATGAATGAATGAATGAATGAATGAATGAATGAATGAATGAATGAATGAATGAATGAATGAATGAATGAATGAATGAATGAATGAATGAATGAATGAATGAATGAATGAATGAATGAATGAATGAATGAATGAATGAATGAATGAATGAATGAATGAATGAATGAATGAATGAATGAATGAATGAATGAATGAATGAATGAATGAATGAATGAATGAATGAATGAATGAATGAATGAATGAATGAATGAATGAATGAATGAATGAATGAATGAATGAATGAATGAATGAATGAATGAATGAATGAATGAATGAATGAATGAATGAATGAATGAATGAATGAATGAATGAATGAATGAATGAATGAATGAATGAATGAATGAATGAATGAATGAATGAATGAATGAATGAATGAATGAATGAATGAATGAATGAATGAATGAATGAATGAATGAATGAATGAATGAATGAATGAATGAATGAATGAATGAATGAATGAATGAATGAATGAATGAATGAATGAATGAATGAATGAATGAATGAATGAATGAATGAATGAATGAATGAATGAATGAATGAATGAATGAATGAATGAATGAATGAATGAATGAATGAATGAATGAATGAATGAATGAATGAATGAATGAATGAATGAATGAATGAATGAATGAATGAATGAATGAATGAATGAATGAATGAATGAATGAATGAATGAATGAATGAATGAATGAATGAATGAATGAATGAATGAATGAATGAATGAATGAATGAATGAATGAATGAATGAATGAATGAATGAATGAATGAATGAATGAATGAATGAATGAATGAATGAATGAATGAATGAATGAATGAATGAATGAATGAATGAATGAATGAATGAATGAATGAATGAATGAATGAATGAATGAATGAATGAATGAATGAATGAATGAATGAATGAATGAATGAATGAATGAATGAATGAATGAATGAATGAATGAATGAATGAATGAATGAATGAATGAATGAATGAATGAATGAATGAATGAATGAATGAATGAATGAATGAATGAATGAATGAATGAATGAATGAATGAATGAATGAATGAATGAATGAATGAATGAATGAATGAATGAATGAATGAATGAATGAATGAATGAATGAATGAATGAATGAATGAATGAATGAATGAATGAATGAATGAATGAATGAATGAATGAATGAATGAATGAATGAATGAATGAATGAATGAATGAATGAATGAATGAATGAATGAATGAATGAATGAATGAATGAATGAATGAATGAATGAATGAATGAATGAATGAATGAATGAATGAATGAATGAATGAATGAATGAATGAATGAATGAATGAATGAATGAATGAATGAATGAATGAATGAATGAATGAATGAATGAATGAATGAATGAATGAATGAATGAATGAATGAATGAATGAATGAATGAATGAATGAATGAATGAATGAATGAATGAATGAATGAATGAGCTAGCGGCTGGGCGAGTGGGCGAGCAGGCCGACGAGCGAGCGAGTGAAGAACGCATGCATGCACGCACGCACGAACGGAACGATCGATTGAACGAACGAAAGAATTACCCGGAGCGTCCAACTTCCATACTGCGTCTGTGAAACGGCATTTTCACAAGTAAATTTATTTTTAGATAAGCTTTTCCCGCGAATTGGTTGAAATAGCCAATAAAAAAGCGGTTCCGTAATTAATAATAGACTAAGTACGAAACTACGACAACTCGTCCACGCTGGAAATAAACATAACGGATACCAGTGACCAGTGAGAAATCTTTATCGGAGTGTTCTGACAGTATTTCAAGCGATGATTTTAGTATTTACAAGGGAAGTAGTAGCTTAGATTTAATGCAGACGTCATCGGAAAAAGTTATTTTCGCGGGAAAGGCTTATCTTAAAATAAACCTACTTGTAAAAACGCTGTTGTACGAATTTATGACAGTTGGACGCTCCGGGTAATGGGCTCCTGTAAATAACGGAAGAATGAATAAATGAATGGAATGGTGCTATCAACCTCGTTCCCAGGACTTTTTCCCGCCTCTCCAAAATTTAAAAAACGGAAAGAGTCCTGGAAACGCGGTTGCACAGCATGGTCCTATCACGCGCTCGGCAAGCAGAGACAAACTCTTGCGCGATCGATTATAGCTGGCTACACGGTGGCACTGATGAATAGGGTTTAACCGTTTTGGCCGAGTGTGTTAAAGCGCCACTGGGACGAAAATTCATAGGTTTATTTCCGCCAAATTCTGTCACAGAATATCGCGTTTTGTTCATATTTCCCCAGAAAACTGAACAACAAACCTTCCATCTTAATATTTTTTAGTGAAAACGTGTTCCTGGGTGATTGCGCAATTTAATAGCGTGTGACGTCAGAGGCTCACCTCAGTCGCGTTTGCTTGTGTTTTGACTGAAGATGTCTAGCGTCGACTGCGAAACCTCCGAAGAGTATTTCTACGATTCGGAACAGTCTTTAGCTTCTGAAGCCTCTGAGGATTCGTTTCATTCGGCAAATGAAGAATTTTTCTTACCGTACGATGTAAGAACTGATGTGAGGTTTCAGCTAGTAATCTTGTCAACAAACTGTTTTTAAAAGCTTTTTTTCTCGCCATATTATTTGAGTTATTTGGCGGGAGTTCAAAACATAAGCGAAATATGCTTAGACAATGATTGTAGTTCAGGCGCCAGTTGCTCAAAAAGTGGACTCTTTTTCAACGGATAAGTCGCTGTCCGGTGGATAAAATTTATCGCTTCATCTCGGTTGTTCAAAGCTTGGATAGCGCTATCCAGCCAGCTGTTCAGCCGCTATCCAGCGATCATAAAGTTGTCCATTCCAAGGTAGGTTGTGTAACTGTTATCCACTGTAAACCTGTAGCAAAATAGACATGGCTATTCGAAGAATTGATCTTTTAAGCTGTGGAAATTTAGACAAAACACCTATGAAAACTTTAGACTTTGATGCTCGCGAATTCTCAACCATGGGTCGATCGATGTTACTGTTGGCGTGGGAGAAAATAAAAGAAGCCATACTTTGTCTGCCGTTATTTATGTTCATTATATATTATAAAAAAGCATTGATATTTTTGGCCATTCTTGGCATAGTGTGGGAAACTTTCTTGAAAAACCGTAATTGTTGTAGTCAGCTGGCAGGCAGCTTATCGTGTCTATCATAGTACAGTGGTCACTCAACACATTGAAACACAAGTGCTTGGCGCTGCTAAATATTTTAAACAGTTTTATAGAATTCTTTTTCTGAGCCGAAAGAAGTGAAATAAATCAAAACCCTATTTTTCAAGAACTGGAGGCCTTGTGTGACCGGAATCTAAATATTTGTAGTCAAAATTAAAAGCCACAAGGAAAATTCTCCGCTGTTCAACAACAACATGCGGACCGCCGAGAAAACGAAGCTTTCGCTTGCCTTATTCGCTGCGTAAAAATAATTCCTCGCGAAGCGAGGAGGGCCGAAGACCCTCCGAGCGACCCTCCGAGCGTAGCGAGGTTTATAAATTTGTCGCGTGGGGTTCGCGCGAGGATCGCAAAGGGCGGTCAAATCTCGATCGGCCCGTATATATTTCGATGGTGTCTGCACAGTTGCCTAGCAACAAAACCAAATCGCGACCGCTGACAGTTGTGCACTCTCATGTTTCTTCGGCGTGTTTCTTCATTTCTTGCTTGCTTCGCTGCGTTTATTTGTCTGATATGTTTATTCATCGTCTGTGAACAAGCAAGCAACGCCTGATTAAACAAGTGGCTGAAAATCCATTCCGGGGGAGATTTACAACTGAAACTCAGCGTGAACGCCGACTTGAAATTCAGCGCGAACAACGAAGGCGAAAGAGTCGACGACAAGAAAGCACGGGTACAGAACATCGTTTTCCGATAATAGCCTAGCGAAGACTAAAGCCATCAGCAGGACACAAACAGGAGACTGAAATATCACAGGCGAGAAATCTTGAACCATACATAACGTAGCTTAAATTTACCTTGATAGCACAGCGCTGCGATAAAACGAAATTCGCCAACAACGCGAGAATCGATACAAGGTCTTCGAATATAACAACAACAACAACAAGCTTTATTACCAAATAGAAAAAGGAAAAAAAGTTAAACTTTACAATATAATATATTAATACAAAAAGAGGTAATGTTAACTCAGGATAACTATAAAGCTAATCGAGCTGAGTAAAACTAAGTGATGTTTAAGTACAGAGGTAGGTTGGCACCAATTGAATAATACCGGTAAGAATGAACCCAGTGGCTACAAACTCTTCGAGAAAATGTGTGCTGAAACCGATCAGGACCGGTGACACCGACAAGAAGTGCTTCGACAAAATGATTTTGTTATAGAAGCAACAAGAGGCGGGAAAAAACACACGATCATCAAAATACTTTTGCTAGAAATATCAGTACCTTTCCAACGGACGGTGACTGAACAGGTATCTTTACTCTTGATGTACCAGTAATTATTATTAACGTATAATTACTTTTCCAAGGATGATCAAAATTACAGATTACACAAGAGAAATGAAATTATTCACAAAATAGGTTTCAGTTCCCCAAACAACTAGCATATTTGTGTATGAGCAGTAAAAAGAATTTAAATCTTAAGTTTAGGACGTTCCCGAAAAAATATTTGAAAGAAATAATTCATATTGGACCAGTAGGAATTTATAAAAGTTTATGTTTTCCGTTATGGATATAATTTGACCCTGTTAATAGTAAAAAAAAATAATATTCAGATGGATCAGAAAGGACAATTTCTGTTCACAATTTGGTTTGGAAATGCACTTACAAGTATTGCTCTGCCTGACAATTACCACTTTAAAATGTGTAGCGGGGATAGGTACGTACTACCTGCATGTATTTGATGTGAAACAAACATTACTGCTTAAAATTAATTATTGATAATAATTTCATGCTACATACAGTGACCAGCATTACAGCTCTCCTCCCAGTGCACAAACAAGCACCAAATTCATGGGAATTGAGATCCTGATCACCTTCAACATGATTTGTCTATGTGAAAGTTTGTCTTACTTCTGAAGATTTCACATGCTATAATCTACATTCACCCTTTCCCTTAATTAGCTACTCTTGCTTTTCACACCAATTGACCTCCCTAAGCCCCAATGTAAACCTGCAAATTCTCCTTACTGGTCTTCATACATTTCTTGTAGTACTAGTGCAGGAACTTCTTTCTACTGACATTAACACTATTCATGTTTGGTGATCAATTCCTTAATTCTGATGACCTAATTAAAGCATTGTTATTGTAGGGAGATGCTGGTCACTGCGGCTTCAAGGGTTAATGTATTACATGTATATTATTGTGACAGTTATCTAATCCAATTTCTATAGTATGTTGGGGGAATGAATAAACATGTTACAACATCAAGATGAAACTCTGTGCTTTGCTTGCCATTATTCTGTATTATTCTCATTTCAACTTTTGGGTAAAAATGGATAATTTTTTAATGCACCACATCACTCTTCAGCAGTGAGAGACTCCTGCTACAGTATCTCAACCAGTCAAGGGAAATAATGTATTGTTTTAGCTATTGTCACTTGTCAATACCCAGTAAATAGAACAAAAACTGTACAACAGAATCCAAAGGAAATGGCCGGGTTAATGTTGGAGATAACAAGTTCCAATTGGAATTTGAACTGCATTTCTGATAACCTACTCTCACCCAACCAAAATAAACAGAAACACCACACATATTGTCTTGGACAACAGGTCCACAGCAATACTATACGTCCTCTCCAGAGAGCAATTTACCTTATTTTAGAATGAAGAGAGGTGGGGGGGGGGCTGAACGTATTTTCGTATACATGACAGAGGATTGGATGCAAGTTACATGGAAGCGAATGGGAACCAGAATGTCGATCTTAACTCCCAATTGGGGACCATTGTGGTCACCCATCCACACCTCCAGTTAAAGCAAAATTCTATCC
Source organism: Siderastrea siderea (assembly GCA_964030785.1). NCBI lineage: Eukaryota > Metazoa > Cnidaria > Anthozoa > Scleractinia > Rhizangiidae > Siderastrea > Siderastrea siderea. The sequence goes on along the minus strand of OZ034972.1, from coordinate 14,581,524 downwards.
CCTCCCCACCCCCAACGCTCAATTTTGTGGTGCACCCGTGCCTGAGCTTCGCGAGGTTCTGCGAGTCACGTATTTCTAGTAACTTGATATTTAATCATTTTTCTTAGTAGTTCATTTACTAAGATTGCTATGACAGGTAAAAGAAATAAAATTGTTAAACCCTTAGGCAAACAGTGGCGTGTGATATTTTTTCCCAACTTCAATTTCCACGCACTGACGATCCGATCGAACAACAACAACAACATTTTATTTGCATTCCCAATTACAAATGCCATTGCACATAGAAAAGAGAAATAAAAAAGATGCAAAATCGTTTAATTTACAATTCCTGTGTCTATTGATCCATTTCTTAATGCAAAAGCTTCGTAAATGAAGTAACCTTATTTTTTACAAGTGAAAGCGTCAATGCTATTTAGGAGAAATACAATTTTAAGAATCGAAATCGGAATATTTACTAACTAGAAATACGTGACTCGCAGAACCTCGCGAAGGTCAGGCATGGGTGCACCACAAAATTGAGCAATGGGGGTGGGGAGGGGATAAAATTTTGCTTTAACTCGAGGTGTGGATGGGTGGCCACAATGGTCCCCAATTGGGAGTTAAGATCGACATTCTGGTTCCCCTTCCCCTCCATGTAACTTGCATCCAATCCTCTGTCATGTATACGAAAATACGTTCTGCCCCCCCCCCCCCCACCTCTCTTCATTCTAAAATAAGGTAAATTGCTCTCTGGAGAGGACGTATAGTATTGCTGTGGACCTGTTGTCCAAGACAATATGTGTGGTGTTTCTGTTTATTTTGGTTGGGTGAGAGTAGGTTATCAGAAATGCAGTTCAAATTCCAATTGGAACTTGTTGTCTCCAACATTAACCCGGCCATTTCCTTTGGATTCTGTTGTACAGTTTTTGTTCTATTTACTGGGTATTGACAAGTGTCAATAGCTAAAACAATACATTACTTCCCTTGACTGGTTGAGATACTGTAGCAGGAGTCTCTCACTGCTGAAGAGTGATGTGGTGCATTAAAAAAATTATCCATTTTTACCCAAAAGTTGAAATGAGAATAATACAGAATAATGGCAAGCAAAGCACAGAGTTTCATCTTGATGTTGTAACATGTTTATTCATTCCCCCAACATACTATAGAAATTGGATTAGATAACTGTCACAATAATATACATGTAATACATTAACCCTTGAAGCCCCAGTGACCAGCATCTCCCTACAATAACAATGCTTTAATTAGGTCATCAGAATTAAGGAATTGATCACCAAACATGAATAGTGTTAATGTCAGTAGAAAGAAGTTCCTGCACAAGTACTACAAGAAATGTATGAAGACCAGTAAGGAGAATTTGCAGGTTTACATTGGGGCTTAGGGAGGTCAATTGGTGTGAAAAGCAAGAGTAGCTAATTAAGGGAAAGGGTGAATGTAGATTATAGCATGTGAAATCTTCAGAAGTAAGACAAACTTTCACATAGACAAATCATGTTGAAGGTGATCAGGATCTCAATTCCCATGAATTTGGTGCTTGTTTGTGCACTGGGAGGAGAGCTGTAATGCTGGTCACTGTATGTAGCATGAAATTATTATCAATAATTAATTTTAAGCAGTAATGTTTGTTTCACATCAAATACATGCAGGTAGTACGTACCTATCCCCGCTACACATTTTAAAGTGGTAATTGTCAGGCAGAGCAATACTTGTAAGTGCATTTCCAAACCAAATTGTGAACAGAAATTGTCCTTTCTGATCCACCTGAATATTATTTTTTTTACTATTAACAGGGTCAAATTATATCCATAACGGAAAACATAAACTTTTATAAATTCCTACTGATCCAATATGAATTATTTCTTTCAAATATTTTTTCGGGAACGTCCTAAACTTAAGATTTAAGACGGAATCCATCAGGTAATAGAGTAATCAGTGGACAAAAATCTTGTACCAGGATAATTTAAGGTATATCGCATTCTTTTTTACATTTTTTAAGAGCTATAGACGTAATAAGTTACCTGTAATAACACCAAAGACAATTTCTTATGGGAGCCCGTGAAATTAAATTTCAAATTTCACAGGAATTGTGTAAACACAGGTAAAATAGGTAAATTCTTATGCGTAACATTTCATTTTGTGAAATTTGAAATTTGTTTTCTCGTGCTCCCATAAGAAATTGTCTTTGGGGTTATTACAGATAACAAATTACATCCATAGCTCTCAAAAAAGGTAAAAAAGAATGCGATATGCCTTAAATTATTCTGGTACAAGGTTTTTGTCCTCTGAAAATTAAAATTACTCAATTTCCTAATGGATTCCGTCTTAAATTCTTTTTACTGCTCATACACAAATATGCTAGTTGTTTGGGGAACTGAAACCTATTTTGTGAATAATTTCATTTCTCTTGTGTAATCTGTAATTTTGATCATCCTTGGAAAAGTAATTATACGTTAATAATAATTACTGGTACATCTAGAGTAAAGATACCTGTTCAGTCACCGTCCGTTGGAAAGGTACTGATATTTCTAGCAAAAGTATTTTGATGATCGTGTGTTTTTTCCCGTCTCTTGTTGCTTCTATAACAAAATCATTTTGTCGAAGCACTTCTTGTCGGTGTCACCGGTTCTGATCGGTTTCAGCACACATTTTCTCGAAGAGTTTGTAGCCACTGGGTTCATTCTTACCGGTATTATTCAATTGGTGTGACTAAGTTATAATATTCGAAGACCTTGTATCGATTCTCGCGTTGTTGGCGAATTTCGTTTTATCGCAGCGCTGTGCTATCAAGGTAAATTTAAGCTACGTTATGTATGTTTCAAGATTTCTCGCCTGTGATATTCCAGTCTCCTGTTTGTGTGCTGCTGATGGCTTTAGTCTTCGCTAGGCTATTATCGGAAAACGATGTTCTGTACCCGTGCTTTCTTGTCGTCGACTCTTTCGCCTTCGTTGTTCGCGCTGAATTTCGAGTCGGCGTTCACGCTGAGTTTCAGTTGTAAATCTCCCCCGGAATGGATTTTCAGCCACTTGTTTAATCAGGCGTTGCTTGCTTGTTCACAGACGATGAATAAACATATCAGCACCCAAATAGAGTCCAAATAAACGCAGCGAAGCAAGCAAGAAATGAAGAAACACGCCGAAGAAACATGAGAGTGCACAACTGTCAGCGGTCGCGATTTGGTTTTGTTGCTAGGCAACTGTGCAGACACCATCGAAATATATACTTGACCGCCCTTAGCGATCCTCGCGCGAACCCCACGCGACAAATATATAAACCTCGCTACGCTCGGAGGGCCTTCGGCCCTCCTCACTTCGCGAGGAATCATATCGTCCATTAAAGATTTTCTAATTGCATCATATCTATTGCAAGATAAGAGGAAGTGTACTTCGTTTTCAACTTCATTTGAGCTGCAGCATTGACAAATTCTCAGATGCTCAGGAAGTCTAGGGGTGGAATGTCTTCCATTTTCAATTCTTAGGTTGTAACTACCTAACCTAAGTTTCGCTACTGCCCGAACCATATAATGTCAATCGACTGTTCACCGACAGGGAATAAAGAGAGAAAAGTTTCTCCACAGTCAGGATGGTATGTTATAAAATAAATGTCCATGCTTCTAAGCGATTACTGCTCTGAAATTAACACACGCGAAATAAAAAAAAGGAAAAGATAAGCAGTACAAACTACATTAGCTAAATCACGGCGGTCAGGATTGCATTCGCCGAGGATCTTCGCGCTAGCAGACGGCAGAACTGAAAGTGTTTTCCACGACGATAATAAATTTCAAAATACGTTAAAAGAAAATGAGTTTTGCACAATGGTGGATGCGTTGAAAAGGAAAGAAACTATCACTTCAACTGCGTCATAAGATTCGGTAAGTTACCTTTCGCCTTGTTCGCGCAGATAATGTTTTTTTCCAGTTCTTTTTTCCATATAGTTGGAATAGGCAATGGAATGATCGACCTCTGGGATCTTGCGGCATGAACAGCCCTCTGGAAAAACTCGTCCGTGAAGTGATCAAAATGCCTCTCGGGTTGAAATTCGCACTGTGTGAGTACGAACCTTGCCCCTTTTTTCCATTGCGGGTCCGCTAGCAGGGCTTCAATGAAGCAAAATACCAGCTCGGTGGTTGGATTTATTGTTGTAGCATTGTACAACACAAGTGCTACCTGTCATTACTGCTGTAGCAAGGAAGATTTCAAAGTCGTGCAACAAACAGTTGGCAAGAAATCTTTCCTCGAGTACAATTTACTATCCCGTGGGAAGTAACCATGTGAAGGCACCAGGTTTGAGGGGAGCCTCTGACGTCACTTCCGCTCATTCGCAAGCCAGCTTCCGGAACAAGGGCCAGTAATGGTGGCCGCAAAATCTCGACAAAAACCGTCCGAAAAAAGCAACTTCTAGTCGTCGTAATAAGTTAAAATTTGGCATGGTGACTAAGAACCACAAATTATGTTCGAAAATGTAAAAACATGGAATACCAAAATTCTGGTCCCAGTGGCACTTTAAGTAATCAGTAGGTGGATATTAATTTTTCAGAGCGTGGCGTTTAAGAGTTTGTTTGCCTGAAACTTCAACTTTTTGTTGAAAAACAAATTGTTAAAAAAACTCAGTGAAATATGAAACCATGAGCTCTTGTAATAACCTAAAATTGCAACAAAGCGAAAAAAAAAAAAGAAAAAGAAATGAAAGAAAAATGATAAAATGGTGGGAAATTCTTTTGGATGAACAGAAACTTCCAGTAGCTAGATATGTTACAACTTTATTTTGTTTGTACGATAACAGAAAAGTGGCGTTTATTGCCTAGAAATTAAAGCTAGAAAAAATGACAACCATTATGAGCTTTCTTTACTGACTTACATAGCGGGTGACTTGCTCCAGTGTTCAATGTTGACACAGCTTTTCTTTTGCATTAACAAGTTCTTGAGAATAAGGGCATATGAAGATTTCGTGTAGCCGTCAGCATTTACCAAATTTTTGGGAAATGCATTTTCAGTTGCGATGAATTTTATTTAAAAAAATTACCCGTTGTATTTCTAATTATAATATGACATTGAAGTTTATCACCTAACTAGCGTATACAATATAATGGTAGCCCCTGTTTATCTAAAACTTGAAGGTATTTGAATACTTCGTCATGCAAGAGAGAACGATTTCCAGATACAGTTCGATTCTTAGAAACTTCACGCTTGACTGAGGTTTTCAGTTTCAGTAACACGAAGCAATATTCAAAACAATAGTTATGGTTGCCGAAATTGGTCTAGCTCGGCGGAGAAAAACGACAGCCGGAAATACGTCTGCGTTCGCAGGCTAAAATTGGTCCTTCCACAGGAAAAATAAGGAACTTCATGTGTCAATTTCTACGAGTAGATTGAGAATCTTCAATTTTTTTTTGTTTGCGTGACATGTGAAAATAAAGTGCGTGACGTAATCACGCCTGGACCACAAAGATGTTGCAATAATTCTGGGAAACTGAAACGCTGCCATGTGATTATCGGAGAAGAACTGATTTCTTTTCAGTTGCGGAGACAATGGAACCACTAGCTTGTGTTTTCCAAGTCGCTTTGTTCGTATTTGCCGCCGCTTTTCAGGGTTCGGAAGCCTCGAAAAGGACCATTTTCATTTCACCAAACGGCAACGATTTGGCTCCAAATTGCGGAGATAACATAAACAACCCGTGCCTGACACTGGATTTCGCCATCGTAGTCGCTATTAACCAAACAGGAGCGAACTCGACGCAGATATCAGCAGCGAAAGGTAACTATACACTGATCAACAGCTACAGCTTTCGAAATGTTAATAACTTTGCACTGGTAGGACGCGGTTCAAGGCCAGACGATGTTGAAATAACGTGCAAAACAAACGCTAGTCTGTCTTTCATTCTTGGCGCCAATATATTTCTCAAGAGAATCAAGTTACGAAAGTGTGGCGGCTGGCGTCAAAGCTCAGTCAATGCCAAAAAGCCTTACAGCGGACTAGATGGAGTCAAATTCAAAGTTGCTTTGGATTTTCGATACTGTAGGGATATTCAAGTCGCAAATGTGGAAATTTCGTCATCTCCAGGGCTTGGGGTGAACTGTTTTGATGTTGGAGGCGTTGTGAATTTTACAGATTCTATCTTTGCTGACAATACCGCCTCCACTGACAATAATTCAACCGTTAATGAACAGTCAGACGGGCAAGGGCTGCATACCGAACATAAAGAATACGTGTTTTCAGGAGGTGGTATATATTTGGCATTAGATCCTTATGGCCATAACACGGTCAATGTCACGCCAAGTCAGCACGAGTCTTTTCAGCACAACAATACGTATATATTCCAAAATTGCAGTTTTCTCAGAAACGAGGCCGTGTGGATGAATGCAAGCAAACCGCATGACTTTGTGGACACGCCAGAACTACCGTTCAGTCGCGGCGGCGGCTTGGCAATCTACTTTCGCTCAAATGCTACAGGGTGCGCTATTAAAATTGAATCTTGTCTTTTTAACGGGAATCGTGCTAATTGGGGAGGTGGTCTACAAGTTGGAATGACCGAAAACACGCAAGATAATCATGTTACGGTGGATGACACTAAATTTGAACACAATAAAGGATTTCTAGCCGGTGGAGGTGCTCGAATGGGCAACTTTATTAAGGGCGTCGAACGACGTCTGAATACGTTTACAGCAAACAACTGCTTATTCGTCAACAACACGGCTTTATGGGGAGGTGGTACGTCGGTATACGGATCGTCAATACCTGGAAAGTGTACCAAGCATACAGATAATGATATTTCCCAATTCGTCTTTAATCAGTGTCAATGGACTGACAACACTGGAACCGTGGGTGCCGCCAGTGGATTCTTTCTCCTTAACCAGAACGAAGATCAGATTGGGCCGGAAGTTCCATACCACGTAAGGTTTAATGGCTGCACGTTGTTAAGAAACCAAGTTATCCGATTGGAGGACCTTGTATCGATAGGGGAAGGTGCGCTTTACAGCGTTCAAGTGCCTCTTGTTTTCCGAGGAAATGTGAGCTTCATCAACAACACAAGGACTGCCTTAGCCTTAGACGGGGCTACAATGGAAGTTCACGATCGCGTATACTTCGTCAACAACAAAGGACTCAGAGGAGGTGCCATGGCCATGTACGGACGTTCAAGAATTATTTTTAACGAAGACTCGTACGTGCTCTTTCAAGGGAACCAGTGCGATCTCCAAGGTGGGGCGTTGTATATTGATGCACCGGGTCCTCCTCTGGTTAGTTTCAATGCAACTGGCACCAACACTCACGCCTGTTTCTTTGGGTACGCGGATTCCTCTCTTGATTATGACAATTGGAAAACAAAGGTAGTCTTCCAAGGGAATCAAGCTCCTTATACGTACCTTGGAAACTCGGTCTATGCCACCACATTGAAAAATTGTAGGCGCGCCGGTGAACCCCGACAAAATAACTCTGTCCTGCGGTGGAAATTGGTCGAATTCAAAGACCAGAATGGCAGGAGGAGCTCCATAAAGGACGAGGTTACCACGGATCCAGTAGACATACAGTATGATAAGGCAGACTGGGAAGTCGCGCCAAGCGAGCTTTTCAATGCCACTGTACGGTTACTCGACGAGATCGGCAACTCCGTCTTAGGGATAGTCAACGTAAAAATCATTCCTCACCAGAAAGCATCTGTCGTGCTGTACACTCCTTCTACCACCTTCATTGCAAACGGTAGCATTTCGTACCTCACTTTAGTTGGAAAATCAGGTGAAAAATTTTCAGTGGAGCTCAACTATATGGGAAGGCAGGTTTTAACGGAAACAATACCTGATTGTTCATTAAAACCCTGCAATCCCGGTTTTATACAAAGGGGTAGGATGTGTGTATGCATGGACTCCACAGATGATGGTATCTCAAGGTGCAAGTCAGACGGGAAGACATTTTATCTTAAACATGGCTATTGGGCAGGGACGGTCAGTGGCACATTTGTCACTCATTTCTGCCCTACTGGATACTGTAAAACTAACGAACATAAAACTGAGCGAATGTACAACTCTAGCAGTGTTTGCAATGACGACAGGGATCAAACAAGCGTGCTCTGCGGAGACTGTAAGGCAAATACTAGTGTGCTGTTCGGAGGTGAACATTGTTCTACCAAGTGTTCCAACTGGTACTTGCTACTGATACCTGTATATGGGCTGGTCCTCCTTGGTGTGGTTATGGGGGTTATGCTGATTGATCTTGATTTCTTCACGGGATATTTGAACGCTTGGTTGTATTCCTACCAGGTCATGAAGGTGATAACTCCTGATGGCTTTAAATTCGACGCCTTTATCGAGTTCCTCATTGGCCTGGCCAACTTCCAGTTTAAAGTAGGTTCAGGTGGGATATGTTTTGCCGAAGGATTAGACGATGCTGACAAGTTGGCGATAATGTACGCTCTCCCAACCTACGTTCTGGTGTTGGTTATTTTGTTAGCCAAATGCGTGGGCGATCGTCCTAACTGGTGTTTCAGCAAACGAGTCAGAGCCGCCCCCTTCCGCGCCTTCTGTACCATAGTTGTCCTCTGCTACACAGACATCACAAGAATCTCCCTGCGAATTCTACACCCTGCTCTTGTTGGATCCCAAATTGTGGTCTACGCTAAAGGCAGTATCGATTTCTTCACAGGGAAACATATTGCCTACGGTGTCTTGGCGATCCTATTTATCGTGGTTTTCGTGGTGCCATTTCCACTGATCCTTATGTTTCGCCCTTTCCTGACGCGGCGCCTCCGCCCTATATTGAATCTCAATCGATGGAAACCAATCTTTGATGCTCTTCAGAACTGCTTCAAGGACCAGTATCGTTGGTGTGCAGCCTTCTATTTCCTCTGCCGATTATTGCTATTGGTCATTGCCACTTTCATGCCGTCAGGTCCAGTTAAAAGGGCGCTACTGGAGAGTTCCTGCGTAGTGATCCTTCTCACCATTGCCTACTTGAGGCCTTACAAGGAAGCCGGTGATGTGAAGGAAGACGAGGAAAGCTATGAGTGGATCAACAAATCAGATGCTGCCCTCCTGGTTACGCTCACACTTATCGCCGTGTTCAGCTCTCCAATCGACAGTACCTTGGACAGGAGCACGTGGTATGGTTTACACGCGTTTGTTGATGTATTGGCTTATGTCCCTTTGGTAGTGTTTTGCATGGTAGCCGTCAGGATCATCAAAAAATGTCGTGAAGCAAAGAAGCGCCGAGAATTAAGTGAGTCTGAACTTTCTGCCACCGATTTGTCCGACGTCACTGACGATGCGGCTGCACAATATAACGAACGCATATAACTCTGACTGATACACTAAATACACTTTAGCCTGAAAGCAAACGGCAACACGAGATTCTTTTCTCGCACTATTGAACGGTTACGCAGTGACACAAAAATTCGGAAGGCAAAGCGGTTTTTAATTGACAGTCGTTAGATGGAAACTAAAGTAATTTCTTTGGCCATTACAACAGACGTCATCAGCCGCACGAACCATTCAGATTTCGAAGCATTTTATGCAATTTGCGCCAAGTGCGGAAATTGTGTTTGTTTCTGATTGGTTCAGCTGGTGACGCGATTTCTTGACCATTAACAAAGCAAATTAAAAAAAAAACACAGCAACAGTTAAGTTTAGAATACGGTAAAACGATCAACTGTTGTAACTTTTGTTAAGTTAAGGGCTATTAGTTGATGTGACAACTACTGCAGACTGAGCCTTCGTGTTTACGCTTGAACAATATAAATCGCATAATCATCTTAATGTAGTCGTTTTGTGGGTAATATTCGGCTAAAAACACATTAGAATTAGATCTAATAATAAATAAATTAGTGCAATGTTACTGAAGAACATTTTTAGGTAAGTACTGTTGCAGGCATAGTAGCATGACTTGTTTCTTTATCGAAAGCAGGATCGACAAAGATCTCCAAGTAAACTTAGACATGAAATAAACTTGTATACTAATGAAAATAATTTTTGTCAGTTGTGTAACCTAAACTGTGATCAAGACTTTTTTTTAATTTGCAGAACATAGCATTTAATTTTGTTATTGTGGAGCTAGGCATGATCAAAAAAGAATTCAAAGAAAGAGAACTTTCCGTTGTAGTAGATTTCAAACAACGTGATTAACTAATAACAAAAGCCATATAATAAATTGATCTTTCCATTCATGTTGATTTTTTAGATTAAAGAACGTAACTAATATAATAAATGTATCTGAATTGTAATTTTTCACTTGTTGTTAGACGGTTTAGTGACTTGTCGCAAAACGCCGTAATAGAAGCTGCTCAACCAAACTGCTCTAAAAACCATTTTGCTGAAAAAACAAAACAATATCACACATACTGTTTTGGAATTCTACACGGGACGACTTGTCACATCTGCCCCTTGGGAGCCCACCTTGGGGAATAATTGGAATAAAGGCAGCCTGCGAGTGACCCGAATTTGCTGCCTTATTTCTGAAAAGCGTATTGTCAGAATACGGCAAAATCTGGTCAGGAGCTTTGTTATTGACTGTTTTATGGGTGCTCACGACGGTTTTACGAAATAAGACAAAAAGACCAAAAAATTGAGCCAAACCTGGAAAACAACGTGGTTGCCATAATTTTTACCGGCAAGGCGTGCTCTCGCTTTACCGTATAATGTCGACAAAACTGTTCCTTATCGCTTCGACTCTGATACATAAGTTACACGACATATTTACCTTTGTTCCAGTAGGTGCGATTTTCTGTTGCTTTAATCCTTTTCGTAGTAATTATGGCTAAATGCGTGTACATAATATTATAATAACTATTTTAATCACCGTTTGTTATAAAGGTTGTGTGGAGCCGATTTATCTGAAACTTGGTCCCTGAAATCTTTGAGGTTCCAGCACCTGTTCAGAGTAATATGAAGGAAAAACGTCGTTTCATTTTCCCGATAATACGCATTTTCTTTGAAAGCCACGTTCAAGAAAATTGCTGAAAATTTTCATATATTTGTATCGATCTCAATAAAAACACGATTTTGTTAAACTTCAAGCATTCCTTTCTCAGCGTCAAAAATATCTCAGCTGTTGAGCAGATAAAAATTGATTTCAAAACAGTTGCCCCTCACGCAGATAAATAGTATCGGGCCACCTTATGGTTCTTTGACTGGCCACGCCTTTTACAGGTAGCTTGAGTACCTGTGAAAGTCGTGGCCATTCTACGAGCCTGACCGTGTAGCTGGGGGAGCAGACTTTATTGTAAGGGGTCATTACTTGCATCACGGTGGTCAGTCTTCTGGTAACTTAAGTCACCACACACGACTAGTCTATGCAGTACAGTTTATTTTGTTCCTGGTCTGCAACCATAATCCGCGTTTTAATTCCCTTTAGCTATTTTGTAAGTTATTTTCCCGCTTATTCTACATGTAAACATGCACTTTATCAGGGGAACATTGATAGTTAAGTTGACAATAGAATGGTGGAACATTAGGACTTCTTACAAAGTCTAGAAATTTATTCCTTATCTCGGAAACAACATCAGAGGGCGTTTGATTTCCATTATAAAAGAAAACACTCGGAAAACGTGTTTTCAACAACGAAGGCCTAGGCGCAGCATTACCTGAAAATGAAAAGACAAACACTCATCAGAAAACGGTACTTTATCAACTTGGTTTCTAGTTGCTTTGGTTGTCTTGCGGCGATACACAAGGGGACTTTTGTCATTATTTTCCCTTTTCACGTTAAAATCCGCTATCTTAAAAATGGAGCAAGCTCGGCAGGAAATACTGTTTTTGCGTTGGAAGAACTTTAATGATGGACGTTAAACAATTCCCACAAATTTAGAGAAAATTGAACTGCAAACGTAAGATAATCGGTGAAAGACGCTATCTATCGCAATTAGGTGCCATCTAATATTTTGTGTTGTAGTGAGGGGGCCACGGAGTTATCAGTCAGTGTTTTTTACTACTGTCAAGTGCTTACTCTCTACAAGTAAAGCCTATTATTATTATCATCATCATCATCATCATCATCATCATCATCATTATTAAGACATTTCTAACGTAAATTTGACAGATTGTATTAAAAACTAACAATGCAATTACACACACTCTGTAGTTCAGCTACATTCCTCTGAGTACATAACAACAACATTTACATCTCCAGTTTCCAATTCATAATTTGTGCGAAATGCAAATTTTGCAGGAATTATCTGACATTGAATTTCTGTTTTTTTTTTCAATATTAACATTGTATTTCGCGAAGTGTTTGTTTCACGTCCAAAAATTGCTTTCATTATCAAGGCGAAATAGAAAACGTTTTCCTTTGACTTAGTTGTATCCATCGGATGCTGTCTCTATATTACAGTTTCTTGAATGGGGGGGGGGGAGGGGGGAGGACAGGGAGGTTTAAATCTCCCGCTTCCCGTACCCTTTAATCCCTGTTCCTGCCCTGTATTTGTTGGCTCCCGCCTCTTTGCATTTTTTTTATTGAAAAATATTGCGCAAGGTAGCGTAATTTTCCCTTTTTCTCCCGCTTCCCGCCCCCTCTTCTTCCGCCTCCCGTACACCTCCCGTCCCCTATCCTCCCGGTCTCCCGCCCCCCTTGTCCCCCTCCACTTATTCAACGATTACTTGATTTCGAACTTAAGTTTTTGTCAACAGGTATTAGAATGAACGTACTTGCACAATCTGGCCAAGGAAGCTGTGGGTTTGACTGACCGAAATGACTAAACGGTATCCATTGACCGCTGTAAGGACAAACGTACAGCATGGGAGGAAGGAAAACGAAATCAGTGCCATTTTTACAAGCCACTTGGCAAAATAAAGGGGACCAATCAGCGTCGCGGTTCAGACAAACCAAAGCCCCATTCTTAGGAGGATGATACTTTGGACATATGGCCCCTAAAAATACCCAAAAAAAAATGACGTTTAATAGTTAAACATTCCTTGTTTTTTTTGACTTAAACGTCACTGGAAGGATGGTTACCTTGGCGGGGATAAGAGACTGAGCAATATCTATTGGATTGCTTAGCCTCTAAGTCTCGACTAAGTTCAAGACCTTTTCCTTCGTTGGAGTTGTTTGTTTCATTTCGGGATTGGTTTTATTGGCAGCTTGACCTTATTTAAAGAGGCCACTGTTTGGCTTTTTCCCCCAAGAAATTAATAAACTCATGAATGTGAAACGTTGAGATGTTTTGGTTTTGAAGACTAGAAATATATGGATCGAACGACTTTAAAAGGATTTGTAAGGGAAAAGTGGCTCTGATGGTCGTTTCTTGAAAGCCCCAAGACGTTTCTTCCATGGAAAGCCATTTTAGTTAGAATATTAACCACTCATTCCAAATATACATATCGGAGCTTTTATTTTAACACATCTTTAAGATAAGACCTTTTAGGAAGGTTTCAAGCTTAGAAACGTCTTTGTGTTAAAGATACAGTGTGAATTTATAATATTGTGCCTGAAATCGGCCAGAAGACGTTTGGAGCTTTCGACAAACGCACACCCGCCGCTCCTAACCGTCATTGATGAAAATTGTATGGTCAAAGCGATCCTGCCCCCCCTCCCCCTCCCGATCGCCCTTGAAAATCTGGAGAAAAATAAGTTACTGTATCTTCTTATAAAAAAACCATGGTGTGCCCCTAAAACTGGAGGTCGATAAAACCAGGAACATGGAACACATTCGAAATGTTTCATTTTCTGAATTTTTAGGACGACCCCCAAAACTCCACAGTTAGTCACTGGGACCACAACTTTACATCAAGCCTTTTTCTTTCCCGTTACAAATTATAATTCTTGTGGGTGAAAAAAAATCAATCATTATGGTGGATGTTTCAATAAGATGTATGGCCACAGAGCGACAAATACCTGTCGTCTAATTGTTAATTTGACTTACGCTTAAGAGTAATAGTAAACGAGCACCCAGTGTATCTGTTTGGTTTCGGGTAGGCGAAGTCCTCCACGATGTACTGAACTTTATATTTTCCAGGAACTGGGAAGTTCTGGCCGTTACGATAGTTGACACTAAATTTGACAGGCAGGTGAGAATTATCAGAACAAATCGACCTGTCCCAGGGAACCCTTTCCATTGGACGTTTGGCCTCCTTGACAATGTCGCTTGGACAGAAGCTACAAGTTGGTATCTCTGTATCTATAAATAGATAAAATAATATAAAAATTGTGTTGGGCTGCGATTATTAAAGCGCTAGGAGGAGCCAAAATTCTAAGCAACATAATAGCATGCGATTTGTTTGTTTGGTTTATCAGCGGAGATTGGTTTCCTCTCCCCACCGGAAGGGATATAGTTGGTAAACTGATCCGAAAAGGAAATAGGAGACGTCTGCACGCAGGCTAACGGCAGTCGCGATCGAAGAAAGCTAAGTCGGAACTCCCGATCGGAACAAACCCCAGTCATAGGCGATTCGGTATCTATTTTACGCTGTAACCCTTTTACTCCCAAGAGTGCCCAAAATGAGAATTCAAGACAAATCCTAAATTTCATGTTGTCAAATACTTTAATATAAATAGTACCACGTGAAAGTACTGCTAAAGTGGACTTAAAAGTTAGAGCCACTTTAAATGTCTCCATAACTGACTCTGGGAGTGAAAGGGTTAAATCCAGCTTTGTTTCGGTGTTTGTATGTTTGATTGCTACTTTTGTCTACCGCCGCAAGGGTCATTTTGCGTTTATATTTATATTTCCAAGAACTTTACTGATCCAGGTCTGCAGATTAAAAAATGTGAACTCTTTAACGTCTGTCGCTGTGATATTGCTAATATTAGAGTTTGTGATTGAGTTAAATATGAACTCATTAAGGGGTAGAAAATAGTCAGCTCCAAAAAATGACGGCAATTGCGAGTTGCATAGTCAAAATCTTCAAAATGCTACTGAGACAATACTATATGTTAATAATACAACTACCAGCAGTGACAACAATTGACACGCAAGTTCTTGCCATAAGATTACCTCTTATGATAATACTAAACTGGCAGCGTCTTGAATTTCCAGCTGTATCTGTGGCCGATACGTAAACTTCATGCCTACCAATAGTAAAATTATGAGGGGACACGTGACTGGAGTGTACCGTGACCTTGGCATTCGAATCGACAGAGAGGGAATTGTCGTTGGTATCAACTTTCCAGGACACCACTTCTGCGGGGCTACCTTTCTTGGCGATTATTGATATGTCATCTGGACAGCGCAGATATGGAGGCCACATATCTAGTAATAATGTTCAAATACGAGACAAAATTAGAAACTTAACGTGAATACTGATAACATGTGATTAGCTTAGATTTGGCTAATCTGGTTTACTTTGAGAATTGTTATATAATTCACGTTCATGATTTCAACTTTCTTTTGGTGTTCTTCGCTTTGTGTTCCATGGGGGGGGGGGGGGGGGCACTCAACAAAGTTTTATACGGGGAGACTCAGCCCCGATGTACAACCCCTTACCCTTTTATATACCATTTTTGACAGAAAAGATACCCCTTTCGTATACCTTTCATTGAAAATGGTATCCCTTTCACACACCTACTCAAGAACACTGCATCCCTTTTCTAAACCCTTGGAATGCAGTTAATGAACGATTTTAGGGCAGAACAGTATTACTGGGAGAGATGTTAACCAAAAGACAAAATTATTATCTACTCGAAAATTAAAGGCCCTTTTAGATACCTAAATGACAGATTTCTGTTCCCTTTCATATACTTCAGATCGTGAAATCCCTGGCCTTTTATATACCTGAAGCCTGAAAAAGGTTCCCCTTTCAGGCGGAGCCTCCCCGTATAGGCCATTATAAGGAGTAACCCCCCCGGGCTTATGCTCTTTTTAACGTGATTTCAACCAATCAAGATTATTCATACCATTGCTCAGGGGGGGGGGGGGGGGAGGTGACTCTTTTGTTTCCAGTTGTTTATTCGTGACCGACTCATCACTGCCAGTATGACGTCACACGGCAACGAGAGAGCGCTGTTCAGTTTTACGCGGGATTGAGTTTAGGTGCGCCACGACAGAGGTCAAGAAAGGATTAGATTTATTGCTTTTATAGCTACTGTTCGCTAATTCCTCGTAAGTGTGTACTCTTTTAAATTTTTACTGCCTGTGTGTCAAATTTGTTTCTTGTTTTGTGTTCCCGTAATCCTGTAATTTGGTTTATTTTTTGAACGGGACAAACCGCGGGACCGCCATTTTGCTTCCGGGACAAGCGAAGTCCGTTTAAAACATCCACCTTTTTACTACACAGTTTGCTTCAGAAAGCTTCATAATAGGAGGTTTTACTACTTGATTATCAACGTTTAATTTCACCGTCGTTCTGTGTCGCTTGGCCAAGCCGATATCCACGTCTTTCCGTTTGAGTGCGAAGGTGTTGCTTTCGTCTAAAATTTGTTAACTTATTGCTCGTGCCTTGGCGAACTTCTTCAGTTGGCTGGTGTAAATTCTCTTTCCAGGTTCTTTTGTTTTCTTTTCACTAGCTTACTGTGGTGTACTTCGTCGGTTCCTGTTAAAATCTGTTGGATTTTGTGGCTTTTGCTGGCCGTGTTGATTCTTTCATTTCAGTCCTTGTAAGACTTATATATAATTTAGAGGGGTCCTCAGTGTTGCTTGAGTTTGCTTTTTATTGCAGTTGTGCCTGGCTTTGCTTTTCTCACTTCGCTATTTTATTTTAGTTATCAAAGTAAACAATACAATAAAACTGGAAAATCCAAAAAAAAAAAAATTGAGTAATTTAAGAAAGAAAAATTAATTAGTTTTAGTACTGTACAGAATTTTTAGGTGAAAGGTACTTTTTAAAAAAGTACAGTAAAATATCACTTAAGGTTATTTAATAAAGAATTATTATTTAAGGTTATTTTAATAAAGAAATATTATTAAATATAGTCAGAAGCATATCAAGGTCATATGCTTCTAATATAGTTTACTGTAAGAAACAAACAACCAATTATAATTTAATAATTAGTCTTTGTATTGTAAAAATTAATTAGGTGAAAGGAACTTTTTTTAAAAAAAAGTACAGTAAAATATTATTTAAGGTTATTTAATAAAGAATTATTATTTAAGGTTATTTTAATAAAGAAATATTTATTAAATTTAGTTTACTGTAAGAAACAAACAAACAATTATAATTTAATAATTAGCTTTAGTATTGTAAAAATTAATTAGGTGAAAGGTACTTTTTTTAAAAAAAGGACAGTAAAAGGTTATTTAAGGTTATTTAATGAAAGAAATACAATAAAGGGAACAATAAAAATCAATGATGAATAATTATTTTGCGATTTTTATATTTATTGTGACTGTACTTTTAGTGTATGATTTTCATTTTGACATAACCTGGCTTTTTCCAGTACAGTGTCATCAAATTGTGTGCATGGTGGCAACTGCCATGCGTTGCCATGTTGTAATAGGTGTCATTGCGCAAGCCTTCCCAAAGCTTTCAAGGCTTCCCTGCAGTATTTACATTCCATCTACTGACAAATCCAAATCACAAGCCACTGGAGAATCAAATGTGCTCCAAAATCAAATAACAACAAAGTAAGTGTGTAAGTGTGCTTGGAAAGTATTCCCCCCTTGTGTTATCCTTGTTTTTACTACAGTATAAAGTAAGACAAGTGCACAACCCTGACCTGAACAATTTATTTTCTGCCATGTTTTCTTTCTTTGTAATTACCATCACCCTCATAACCCCCTTTTGCTGGGAAATGGTATACAAAACATGTTATTACCAAATTTTGAAGTATCATAAAGGAATAAACTATTCACTGGAACTTCTACTATTTCCTGGTGTCATCATATTAAGGATGTGTTTGTCTCTGCTTGAGCCAGTTTATAATTTGTGCTTACAAGCTAAGCCAGTTCATAAATTCTCTTTGGTGCAATATGTATGGAGCCTTGCATCAAAATTCTTTCTTCCCACTATTATGCTCACATTTGTCCTTTTCTTCCATTGCATTATTTTCAACCTTGATAGTCAAAATCTGCTAGTGGACCACAAACTTAATTCTGTTCTTGTTTATGTTGTAGCAATTGCTCTTCTAATGGTGGTATCTGTTCTTCCCTATTCTATATTTGTGGTGTCATTTGTGGTGATTACAGTAGCAATGGGGGAGAGTTTTGATGCAAGCTCAAGAGATCCCATAGAAATGCCCCTAGTTTTCCCTTTTCTGTACATCATTCTTGGTATAATGTTGGGGTATTCATGTTTACAATCTATTGAATTTCAGCACCCAGGCTCTCTCTTGAGTTTAGTTTTGAGGTCAAAAAGGTTTGTGATTTCTATTTCACTTGTGGATATAACAGGAAAGCCACATTCCTTTATGTTTGCACCATATGCTACTACCACTGATTTGAGAGCACAAATTAATTTAAAACTGAACATAAGAAGTGATTCATACTGGCTGTCAAGTAGTGGCAAACCTTTAAATGAATTTGTTCCACTGAAAGAAATAACTGGAACTGTTTTCATGAACGGCTGGTTAATATTATTGGAGGTGTACAGTGCTGTATTAAGGGGTGTGACAAGGAGGCAGGTTTACGAAAATTGGACAGTATGATTGGACAATATGAATTAAAATGCAGTCCTCATGATCTTACTGATCTTGAGAACATTAAAAATCTAAGGGTGTGTGACAAACATCACAACACTTTGCCAAGCAGAGGACATAAACCCTCAAGAGGAAAAAAATCATCCAAATCAAAATCCAGGAGCAATGCCCAACTTGGCACTCTCAAAGTAACTCCTTGCAGTGTCTCTTGTTCACAATGCAAGAAAGAGGTCTGTCTTTCAAGTGACAAGATCTGCAATAAACACAATATAACAATATTTAATACTGAGTTTACAGTGGCATGTAACTTTTTAGATGAAGCAGTTGAAAGCAGAACTGAATTTCATAGTGATCTTTATAAATCTATAGATTCTCCTCCTGATGGCTCAACCATAAGTTACATATGCATGTCCTGTCAGCCTTTTTTTCTCAATGCTGTAAAATTAGAAGATCAATACAAAAAAGCCCAGTCAATGTTTGAGGAACAACAAGGACATTCAAACCTTGTAACTGAGCCCTGCAAACAAGACTTGCAGGATAAACTTGAGAACTGTACTCCCAGTACCAGTTCAAATGATAACAAAGTCAGTGAATCTGAGAAATGTAATTCTCTTCCATCAAAGTTACAAGCAGGGATTTTTACAGAGGGATTGTCTCAGCTTTTGAAAAATTTGAATGGGAAATCCCCCTCAGAGCCCCAGCATGCATATGTATGTACATATACAATGTTTCAATCTGTTTTTTCAGATATTTATCCATGGAGATTGTCATTTGTGCATTCCAAAACAACCTGTGACAATCTTAAGGTTGTCCTTTCAAAACCAAACACATCAAATGGGAGAGAAATATCTAACTGGAAGGAAATGGCCTTTTTCCTTCCAACCAATATCTCAGTAGCAACAAATGACATCTGTCAGTTTACTGTACAAATCATGGGGAACCAAGTGGATAATGGCAAACTCCCCCCCAACATGTTTCAGTCAAACATATTTAAATCTGCCATTAATCTAATAATCAAAACAGTTGATGACTTATGTGTTTGCCCTGGTATTACTGATCCCACATTGATTGATACTGCTGAAAGAAAGCAGACAGACACTTTTTTATATTATGTCTACAGTCGGGGATCAGATATGGATAGAAATGTTACTAAGTGCATTAGAAGTACAACTTGTTCATACAAATTAACTGCCAAATCAAGAGTAAGATGCCAACAATGCCAAAATTTGCTCCGCTCTAACTTGCGTTTCCTAACAAAAAAAAGTGAATCTTCTTCTCAGTCCAAAACAGCTCACAATTCTCATGCCAAATTTAGCAGTCTTTCTCATGCTGAACTAAGACTTAGGGCCAATAACCTACACAAAATGGTTGCCCAGAGCCAAAGAAAGGCAAAACGGTATTATCTTTTGTACCAAAAAGAAAAGCAAAAAAACCTAAGCGCTCCCAAAAATTACAACCCCACCTCTTCAGATCTAGCTAACTTGATGGATATTGCCATAACAAACCAGTGGCTGACTGAAAATTCAGTGTTGTATGCCCTTCTTACTGATACTTTGAAATCATTAAAGTGTCAGGAGGAGGAATTTGCTAGGCATGGGAAAGTAACAAAAAACAAACAGAAGCCACACCCCAAAGGGATGAGATATAATCCGCTTGTAATAAAATGGAGCTGCATGATAGCCAGCAAGTGTCATAAAACAGGATATGATGTTGTACGTAGCATTCTCCCCATTCCAAGCTGGGAAACAGCCAAGTCATACAGGCAGGCAGCTAGTACAACAACCCCAATTTCCGAACAAAATCTTGCACTAATGGTACAGGAAATGACAAGAAGGGGTTGCAAGGGAATAGGAGGTATCCATTGGGATGAGATGAGCATAAAAGAAGGAATTGTGCTTTGTAAAAGAACGGGAGAATTGGTTGGATTTGAAGACTTAAATATTGACCGTGAACTCAATATGAACCCAAATGATTTAAACAATGAAAAAGAGGACAATGACGTTGACAATTTCCCAGAATCCAGTGATTCAGATGCCTCATCCACTGTATCTGACCAGGAATCTAGTCCTAGTTCATGTACCACAGATGATGACATTGAACTAATCCCATCTAGTACAAAAGCAAAACTCATCTGCCAATTCTTCTATTCTTCAATAGAGGGGGATTTTTCATGGCCAGTTGCTTCTTTTCCATTAAATAAAATAAATCATAAAATTCTCTCTTCACTTGTTTGGCAAGTATGTGAGGCTATTGGCAGTCTTCATCTTGAAAATGGAAAAAAAATTGAAATTATCTATGGTGTTTCTGATGGCTCAACATATTCTCATGCATTTTTTAGCAGAGCAGGAGCACAAAATTGGGTAACATATAATCCTTTTAACGACAATAAACCAATTTGGTGGCTATCTGATTATCCCCATATGCTAAAAAAACTAAGAAACTTCATTGTTAATCCTGACAGGCACCTTGAGATGCAAGGCAAAAAAATTATGCTGGATCATTTGATACCAGTTGTCAAACACCACCTAACAAAGTTAAACTGGAAACATATCAAGTTAACCCCTCGAACAAAAATGAGTGTAAAAAGAGCTGTTACTGTTTGCTCTCTTGATGTGGCACTAGACATCCTGAAGGGTCCTTTCCCCCCTGAGGATACAATTGCAACACGCACATACTTAAAACAATGCCACAATTTGTTTAGAATATTTAATAATACAGAACTTGACCCTTTATGCTATAAACAGCTACTTTCTATAATGTTTTGGTTTGACAGCTGGTACCAGGAGACAAAACAGACAACTGCGCAGGCAAGTGGCAGTCTCAAAGACCACTGGAAAAAATTTATTCCTCGTCTTACATACAAGGATCTAAAAAGAACCATTAGAGCTTTCTTGGGGGTGGTTCAGTATGTGCAGATGCATTATCCAGAATTGCACATCATTCCAAAGTCCATGTGCCAGGATGATGTGGAAAATTACTTTTCACTTCAAAGGGCAAGGGTTTCAGGAGGAAAACCAACCACTTTACAGTTTTTTGAGTCTTCAGCTACCCTCGAAACAGAACTACTGGTATCATCTGAAATGAAAGACCTGAAGGGAACCTGTGGTTCTTATGATTGGGCTGCTCTTCCTAATCTTGTTTCATTACCCCTATCAAAACCAAAATTAACATGTGAAAATACAAATAGCTTTACTGAAAAAGATGGCTGGGAATTGTGTTCTACTGAGTTAAACTCTGGAAGTGCCACTGAAGACATTGTGCCATGGGAATTTGACGAAAACTTTCATGATGCAGCAGAAAAAATGCAGATATCAAGGCATGTTAAACAGACTGTAGAATATATTGATCTATTTTCACCTACTACAGTTCTTCAAACTTTCCAGCCCCTACTAACTGCTCTGCATGCAAGTGAGAACCATAGACATGTAGCCCTGTTTGCTAGAAAACTTGACTTTTTTTTGAGAACACATTTCTTTACTGGAAACTGGTCTTATGCCTCACTTCAAGAAGCAATAAAAAAAATTACGAGTGAAAAGGCATTATGCTTTTACTGGAAAAAACTCTTGAGAGAAATCCACATTCCAGAATCCCAAATTAAATTATCTACTGATGTTCTTTCTGCTTTTGTCAGAAAGTTTTCCAAGAGAAGGTGTGTTACCTATTTAGCCAAAGATGGGCTTTCACCCCTCCATGAAGAAGATGAATCAGCCGTAAGACAAATGTTGAAAAAATTTAAAAAAACAGATGAACAAAAGAAAGCTGAAACAAATGCAGGTGCAACAGATATTTGTTTTCGTTGCCATAAGCAAGGTCACTGGGCTTCTGATTGTCTAGAAGGACATGAAGAAGAGTGGCTGACCAAACAAAAGTGTTTTCAATGTGGCCAACAGGGCCACTTAAAATCTGTATGTCCTAAAAAATTTGAAGACCAAAAAAATCCCAAGACTACAATTATGCAAAACAAACCTCCCACTGTGAAGAAGACATGGTACCATGCTGGCATATCACTGCCAAGGCTATTAAGTACTTTAACACAAAAAAGTCTGGATCATTTCCAATGTTACAAACCAATTTCCAGTACAGCCAGTAATGATCCAAAATACTTTAAACAAAGAAGCACCAAGTGGTTTGAGGTCCGTAAGGGTATAATAAATGCCAGCAAGGCTGCAACAGCCCTCGGATGGTACGGAAAAAAGGCAATGACTGATTACTGGAATCAACTATCAAATGATTTGCATGGCTCACAAAATGAAGCAGTTGATCATGAATCAAATCTGGCTATGTTGTGGGGCTCTATGAATGAGCACAGTGCTCTAGTTACATACCTAAAGAAATTCTTTTCTCAAAGCAAACATGGAGCCACTGTTAAAGAAACTGGAATTTGGTTCTTAAAGAACAGCAATAATCAAAACTGGCTAGGTTCTTCCCCAGATGGCATTATAGAGGAAAATGGCAAACTAACAACTGTCCTAGAGATGAAATGTCCTTTTATGGGTGGCAAACCAGTTCCATACAAAAAGGTTTGTGTAAACCACATCCCTCAAATTATGTTACAAATGTGTTGTACGTCAACGCAGCAATGTCACTACATTGTATGGACACCTGTTGGTACTAAAGTGTTCCTTATTGAGCGAGATGATAAATATCTGGAATTACTTTTGAATTACTTATACAAATTTTGGAATCTTGCTGCTGGTGAAACAGAACCAGCATGGCATGAAGATGTTTTTGGTTTAAAGCAAATGAGTATGCAAATTGCTGCAAAAAGTCCTTGCATATGTTTCACGTCTAATTCTCTTATTACCCCTGACATTCTCTCCAATGACAACATTAAGAAGTTTGAATATAACACCAAACCCTTAAAGCAAACAACAGTTACACGAAAGTGTCAGGGTTGCAAAGATGAGGAATGGAAGTGCAAACTCAACCCATGCGAGGTACGAAGAAAAAGAGCATTAAATTCAGTTAATTCACAGCAAATGTCATACCAATCGTACAAGTACGGTTCAAATGGAATACATAACAGCTGTCATCAAGACACTTTCCTTGAATTGATTTATCATAGTTTCAAACGCCATTTTGATTGCTCTTTAAATACGAAACTAACAGAAGGCTTGAAACAGCTACTTGAAGCTTTTGTGTTGAGGGAGAAAGGTAAATTTCACGAAAGTAAAATGACACTGTGGAAGTGGTTGAGAGATAAGACAGAAAGTGGGTTTACATATTATGCATATGGAAAAGAAGCCTCTCTCATCTCCATTATCTACAGGCTTCTAGAATCAATGCCTGGTGAACTTCGAGACACATTTTCAATCAAAACAAATTATTCATACACTTGTGGAAATGACAAAAGCCACAATTCATGTCACAGTTTCACTCATAGTGTGTTTCCAATTTCCACTGATGATGTTTTAGAAACACACCTCTTCTTAAACTCAAATGACTTTGATGTTATTCAAGTGATAAAACACAAATTGACATTAAATGATTTTACACCAGCATCAAAATGCTCTGTCCTGACAAAAATTGATGGAAATGATATATGTACCAGTGATTCTGAATGCACGGTCAATTATAATCCCAACACATGTGGTGCAACACTGCTGGGTTCAACGAGTGTAACAAACACACCTGATATTTTCTTTGTAGGGTACACACACAACTCTTCTAAGGGGTATACTCCAAACCTAGGCAAGGGAAACACCACAATTGAAGTCAACAACTGTACATACAGATTGTCTGGTATTGTTTACTTAAAATCACATCACTACTGGTGCGAGGTGTATTCTACTCAAAAACACTTAAAAAAGGGATGGTTTGCCTATAATGGTTTATGGAATAATGGCAAAGCAACCTTTGTTGGTCTAAAGCCATTATTTTTAGAAAAGGAGAGTTTGTATCTTTTAATGTTTGAACAAAGCAAAACAAAGCATCCTACAATCTTAAGCAATCCTTGTGTTACTTTTTACAAGTCCATTCATTCAAATAATCAAGAAATCATTAAGGAAATTGTTCAGCAACATAAATGCCTGCTGTCCTTAAGTGACAATAAAGCAAAACTGGCAAACATTAAAGCAATTCTACAGTATCACAATATCCCTATGAAATTAAATATGAAAATTGCTGACCTAAGTGACCTTCTGTTACAGCACTGTAACACCACAACAACTGTACCTATAACATTTGTATCTGATTTTAGTATTGATAATTATACCGAGGCTTCTAAGAGAGACAATTTCAGTCAAAATGAACTAGCTGATTTTGTGCCTGCAACTTTCATTAATGACTCAAATATGATTACATTGGTACAAGCAGGGGAAGATATTTCCGAAACAAACAATTTAAAACGACGCGATTTAACCCCTGTAAAACAAGGATATACACCAGAAAGGCATCCCACAAAAAAACAGAAATCTCAACCAAGGGTAACAGAAACAACAAGTTGTGTTGACGAAAATTCACACGAATCTATTAGTGAACCCCGATTTAGTTATTTAAATCCTTTAAGGACATCCTTTAAAGAAATGGTTTATGCCCTGCAGGAAGAAAGCAATTTCTCTTCTAACGAAAGTGATAATGTTGATGTGGAGCATGGGAGAGGAACATCCCCTGCATAAGTCAGAATAATTTGTATTTTATACAGCTGGAAGAACCAACTGAAAATGAAAAGCAACTGATACAAAGGAAACTGTTCATGGCTGAATCATTTGACTTTTACTATGATTTTAAATGGTAATGATTTTCATGAACTGTGTAGTTCCTCACTGGCTACCCCCAATGCATGGCTCCTACACAAACATTAAAAGTGGATTTTACAATTTTACAGTCTAAAGAAAATACATACTTCCACAAAATTCCAAGAGTAGTATTTAACCTTAAATTGTGACAGTTGCACTAGCAAAGTTATATGGCAATAAAGAAATTTCAATATAATACTGTATTAAGTTCAGATTTCTCACCTGTGTACCATGAAGTCTTGACTAAAGCAGCTCCTTCCCCTCAGCCGCTCGGATGTTCAACTTTGAGGGGAAAGACGTGAAGATCCACCAATGCTTAAAGTCTGATACTCCACATACATAAAGAACAATATATCCTGTGCCAAACCTCCTATTTCTGTTACAAGACAACGTAAATTCGCTATGCAGTGACCCTCGAAAGCGCGACCTGTTGACAGATTTCCTCGAACATTCTACACTTGGAGAGCGAGTTTCAGTTAATTTAAAAAATAATCTATCGTCTGATCTACCAGAAAAATACCAAAAAAGAGTCGGTTATCTTCCCAATTGTCTCTGCATTTTTGACTTTAGTAAATGAAGGAATGTAAGCGAGGAAAATGCCACATTTGTAGATCGTCCTACGATTGCCACTTCGCCCGCCATCTTGAAAACCACTAGCGCGAAGCGTGACGTCATACTGGCAGTGATGATTGAACCAACATCTTCCTTGGAGACACCTCCCCCCCCCTGCCATTGCTTGATTACTATGTGCCCAGCTCACTGCTCAAAATGGTCGCATGGACAGTTGTGTTGAATGTCATGGTTCTAAACATAGCGCACTCCAGGCATGCTTATGTGAGATAATTTCACACTCCTAATTATGGGCTCTTAGTAGGCCTTTAAATTTACTCCACCGAAGGCATTTTAACCATTTCTAGGGGTAATTCGTTTCCGATACTGGGTATTGCGCGCTAGCGTGCAGTGTGTAAAAGTTCACCTGATATCAGTTCCGATCCAATGAGGTCTGGTCTCGATCTTTGGACTAAAGTTGGTCATAACTTCACTATTTTGGCCTCGCAAAATTCTTTTGGGTAAACTCAAATGTTCCAAATTCAGCTCATCCGTAGTGCTCCTTTAATAGGTCTCCTTAACCGAAATGGTCTATAGTAATTGATTTAAAAATTGGTTAACCCTATTCAGGCCGGGGGGGGGGCGATTGTCCCCGCACTGACTTTGGACGTTTATAACTTTTTTCCTAAGCAAGCTAAACCCATCAAACTTGGGGACTTTTCCTAAAATATATCTGAGAACAATTTGGCTTAGCAAGTTTTTGTCCATCAAGTTTGATGTTACCATGGCAACCACTTTTTCATAGGCTGTTTTTTCAGAGGGAAGAACACCTAGACATCATGTCTTTGGTACACATTCGACGCACTTAAAAACTCTTAAGGATATAAACACTGTTAAAATTGCGGTATATATTTCGCTCTTCGAGCCTCGTCAGCCGCTAAATAAAATTGTCAAATTGGTCATGTAATAATTCAGTACTAAAATGTAAAACTGTTCATGTAAAAACCATTGGAATAGCCCACTTCTTCTTTGACTCCAAGTTAGTCGTCACGGGATGTCCTACTTTGATGGTAGCGAGCGGCCATGCGGCATTACCGCGCGCGGAATGTGGAAAACGTTTCACTCGTTCTTAGAGTTAATTAAGGAGTCTTCGGGTACTTTGTCCATCCTGACACCCTCGGATATCTGCCTCAGCATAGCGTCGTTACAGTAAAGACCAGTAACATTCATTTGGAATCTCTGAATTTCATTGTTATCTTTCTCCTTACAATGTCTCCACAAGGCCGATCGCTCTTCCCTATTGCTAAGTGACTTCTCGTGTTGATTCCACTGGTATACGCGCTTCTTGATGTTTCTCCCACGTAGATGTTGTTACACTCGGTACATTTGACTTCAAATGTTTCGCTCTGTCTATCACACGGTCCTTTTCCACCCGTTCTACATACCAGGCAGTCTTCTCTTTCACATTGTCGCGGTTTACACGGATCAGACCTCTGGTGCAATCTCTTAATTGCAATACCAGCCTTTTCTACTATTTTGATCTTGAAACCTTGCCGTTTTATCTCTTTCTGATATTTCCTCTGTAGCTGTGCATTCGGTGTAGCTGATACAAAGATGACCGCCTCGTTTCCGCCCCGCTTGTACCAGCGGTTTTTTTCCTCACCTTTTCTTGTTCTCGTTCGTCCTTCCTCCACTCTTTGGGTCGATGTAACAGTCGTTCTCCTTCTCGATCAGCTTCATTCCTCGTCTTATACACCCTGAGGGCCAAGTCGACAACGTCATATCTGAACTTCTTGCTGTACCCCGAGTACTGCATCCTCAGGACCATCTCATTAATATTTCCTACTACCCTCTCCCATGGTAATAACTTGCTACAGCTCATTAGAACTCTTAGGACTTCTCGGTTAGCACTGTCCTCTTGGTACTCCAGCTTAAGGCAGATCTAGCATTTATGACTGCTTTATAGGCCACGCACTTGGAGTGGAACTCATACATGATCACTGACACTTTCCCGACTTGTCTCTCCATTTTCTTCCCTCTTGACTCTATCCATACCTTCAGGTCGAGGATAGGCAGCTTTCCGTCTTGGTGCTTAGAAGTGTTTAGACTTCAAGTTGTATCGATGGGTGGATGTCGTTTCCTACTTGTTTCATCACTGTCCTTTCGTCACTACTGACTCTTCCATCCTCGGTAACGGAACGTAGGTTTGACCGTTCTTGTACCTCATTCCAGGTGGTGTTGCCTGTACATTCACATACCGTTTGTTCATTCTCACCACGATGGACATTTCGTCAAGCCTCGCGGCAAATTCCTTATCCCACCAAATCATGAAGGTCTGGGCCAGTACTCCAGTCAACTTCAAGCCAATCGGGCCGCCTCTGGTTTGCTTCCAGATCTCGCTGTCAAAGGTGTACACGTGGCTCTTCATAATCACTGTTAACGCGATCCTCAGTGCGTCTCTTAGCATTATACGTCTCGCATGTTCATCTGGTTGTCTGACTGGTAAATTCCATGGCTTAAAGCGCTTCTCCTTTTGTTCTTCACTCTCACTTGCAGTAATCGTGACCGGTCTCCCTTTTTCTACATTCCGCGCGCGGTAATCCCGCATGGCCGCGCGCTACCATCAAAGTAGGACATCCCGTGAAGACTAACATGGAGTCAAAGAGTCAGCTTATGGAGTCAGCTTATGTTGTGGACCTCAAAGGAAACATCCTTGGATGTATTATCTGCCCTCCAAGTTTCGTTGTCATAGCTTTAATATTCTCGAAGTTAAGAGGTGGGGGCCGAATCAGCCCCCCCCCGGTCCCAGAAGACCCCCCCAAAAAAGCCCGGTCTGAATAGGGTTAAATACTTGACGAAAGGACAACTTACTAACTAGTAGTCTGAAAAGCGTGTCCTTCTCCTCTAGTGAGAGCAGGCAAACGCTTGGCATTTCAGAAAGAACAACTTACCGACACAGTTGTGGGTTTCTCCACTCCAACTTCCACTAGACTGGCAAACAAATTGAAAATAAGCCCTGTTTGGATCATCTTCCAGAAAGTACCCATGAGGACAAGAAAAACCGCACTTTCTGTTGACTGGTGATGACTCGTTGATGCAGTAAATGTTTTTAGGAGTCGCCCACTGGAATGAAGGTAGTTTAGGACAATCAGCTTTTACTGAAATGAAGGAGAAGGAGTTAGTAGGTTGCCGGAGAGGTTAGAAAAAGTGATTATCGGAATAAGCAAAGAAAAGTTAGAATAAATACCAAATTCGAGTCTTGTTTTGTTCCTGGCAAAAGAAACTGTAGTTCGAACTTATGTCTGTGTATTTTGTCCTTATCAAAAGAATAAAAAGATAAAACCTGAAAGTGAGTTTTTAGTAGATGTTGATAACAGCAATATCCCTGCTTGCTCAATCTATGAAAATTGGGAGGAGATCGATATAATGAATATAATCGATTAAAATCGATTGTCATCAATTGGTTCTATTTAACGATAAAAATTGACGCTGTCAATACAGGCTCGTATAATACCTTGCGATAATACCATTGCCGTTTATCGATTTAAATTGACTAGCAAACTAATGGCGACCTAACAATAAGTAGTTTGAAAAAGGGTACTTTCAAGTTGCAGCAGAGCAGAAGACAACAAATGTGTATAAGTGCAGGTTCCGGATCATAGAAAGATTAGCTATGTTTAAGAGGTTTAAGGTCTTACTTGCTACATGATAATAACTTTCATAAGAAGAAGGACAAAGTAAAACACGTGTTTTGACTGGTCAAGGGGTGTTTGTGACTAAAGTACCGAAGCAGAAGTGACGTAACGAGCCTCAAAGTTCCGCTCAATTTTTGAAAACATTTCTCATTTTGTGCGGGATAACCGATATCAAAACAAATGGATTCTGCGCAGAATGGGCGTGTCACTTCATTTTGGGTTTTATGCCTATATGGTAACGGATGAAAGAAAATAAACCCTCTGAAACAAGCAAAACTAAGCTATCAAAATTTTGACCTCTGAAGTCTGATCTTTCGTAAGCGACCACGTCCAGTAAGTGATATTTAGGCTTGTCCCTTTTGGGGGGGTCAATTGTACGAAGAAAACAAGGGACTCCTTTCTTTAACTGAGTGCTGGTAAATCTCTTTGAGCTGCAATGAGAAAAATGGCAAAGTTTTTTTTTCTCGTAAGTAGTAAGTTGCGCTCGTATGTCACTCAGACTGGCTTCTGATTGGTCGAGAGCAAATCAATGACGTCACCGGAACCGGAAGTGCCTGGAACCGGAAGTCACATGGTTTAGAATGGGAAACCGCTGACCAGTGGGAAAAAAGGGATCGCGGGCTCATGGGAACCGGAAGTCACGTGATTTAGAATGGGAAACCGCTGACCAGTGTGAAAAAGGGATCGTGGGCGCAGGGTGGATTAAAACCGCTGAGAAAACGCGGGCTCAAAGTCCAAAGTCCAATTTTTGGAACGGGGGTGGTCCTTTGGAGTGAAAAGTACACAAAATGAATAAATCATGTTTTATTGATTTGTTTTACAATAACTGTGGTATTCCTTTGAGTGTTCCTTAATGTTCAATAGAGGGTCCCCACCATTGTTTTTGACATCGAGTTATTCTTCGCCATTGGTTGTTGTCACGGATCCATTGTTGTAATTGACGTCGAGGATTTCTGTTCAAAGGTACGGCAAAGGAACTGTAGAATGGGGGTGGTGGTGGTGACGCCAAATGTTCTCGATCACAGTGATCACAATCGACGATCTTGTTGGGGTTTTCACTGGTAGCCATAGGGGTAGGTCTTGAAGGTGTTGTGATCAATGACTCGTTTGTCATAGACCAACTTGTACCATTTATGTTGGGGTTCAGTGAGCAAGGTGTAGTTTGTTGGGTTGCGAACAATTTGATGGGAGTTAATGACCTGGATTTCCCTTGGTTTGGGAAGGGGTTTCTGGATTTCGTCCTTGACATTTTGAAGCATGACATCATAATTCAGCTGGGTGTGTCCTTCGCTGTTGAGTCGGAAGCCTCTGACCTTGCATTCCACTTTTCCTTTATTCGTAGTATACCCATAGTTCTTGGGTCCTCCACTGACAAATTCTTGAATGTATTCTTTATCATCTAATTCGGAGTCGAAGTCCCCAAGATAGGAACCCAAGACAGGTTGGAATTGAGTGGGTGTTTCCTCCAGGTAGATGACGGAGTCGGTGTCAAAGTAGAGGACTCTTTCCCCTAAGGCTTGGAGGGTGTCATACAATTTAAGGCGGGCGTGGCAGGTAGTGAAGCAGGCCACAAAAATGTTGAGGTTGGGTGAGACGCGGATGTCCTCTTTTTGGTTCTGGTAGTGGATCTCCACAGTTTGTTCATTGATAACTGCGACGTGACGTACGTCTAAGGCATCGCTATCCAAGAAACAGTGGAAGGCATGAGGGTCATCGAAGGCCTGAATTTGGGTTTTGTTGAGGCGTTGTCCAAACTTACCCCACATGGAATTGAGCATGAGCTTAGCTAGGGTACGCAGGCCCGGGTTGTATTCGATCTTGTCGTATTCTAACTGGATGCCTTCATGCAGGAAGTACTCTTCGATGTAACGTTGCTTTTCTTCTTCTGTCGTGACATCCTTAGGCCACCCACTAGCTTCTTGTTTGATTTTTAACCAGGTGTTAACATAATCGGCGAAGAGGCCCTCACAGGTCTCTTCAAAATGCCAGGCTTCGTAAATGTATTGGACTTGGTACCCGAGCTCCACGGCTTTATACAGTTCTGGGGTGCACCAGGTACTAGTGAGGGCTCGTTGTTCGTCGGTGTGAGGGCAATGATAAGATCTGTCCAAAAGAGGTTTGTCCATTTCTTCTTCCACACAACGGGCACAGAGGGGAAAGAGCAGTTTGTTGTCATGACGGTAAGGCAGCACGGGATGGTACAATTCACGGGGAGGCAGGATTTTGCATTGAATGAGTCCAAAGTACTGGTGTATGTCCGTGTGACCTGGTTGAGAATAGATGGTGGGATGCCCTTTGGGGTACACAGACTTCTTGTTGACCCACGGGTACAAGGAGGTGACATCGATGTAGTGAATTTTTTGGCCAGGGGTAATATGATGGTACAGTTTAATGGCATTGGTACGACCTCCACAGAAAGCATCCCGAGGTTCAAGAGGTTGGATAAAGTTGAGTTCCCGGACGAAGGAGTCGATCTCTGGGTGGGTGTCTCGGAGGTGGTCCCATTGACATCCCCACATTTGAATGACGTTGTACCCTTGGTCGGTAAGCTTTTGGACTTTGTCTTGGGTGACGTCATAGAGGTCCTGCATGGTTCGATCATAGTTGCGGGGATGTTTTTCGTAGCGATGGGGATAACAGGTAGGGCATCCGTGGGTGAAACAGCCTTGAAATTCGTAGACGGTGTGGGTGTCGGGGCAATAACCATCCACATGGATGTTGGTCCCGGGGATCTTATACTCGCCTTGATTTCGGACATGTTGGATGTACTGAGGCTTTGGATTGGCACTGGCCAGTAGATCGTTGGGGTTGAGATCTTGGAGGGCGCGTTGACGTAGTTGGTGATCGCACCAGGTTAACCATTCAAGGGCTGGGATGGACTGGTTGATGTTATTTCTCCATCCTTTATGACCGGCGGGTTCGCTGGCAATACTGTTGGGGATCATCCGGTTCATACGTAAATCTCGATTACAAGCGGAGGCAATGGTGACGTGATCGAAGGGATTGAAGCCTGTTAAGTCTTCAAACATGCGTTTGAAAGTCAGACATCCTTGTTTGAGGAGTCGTACATCGGAACTGCAATAGGCCAATAACTCTTGTTGAAAATGAAACACCACACCCTGGTCGCGTTGTTGTTGATGCCAGGTTTCAAAGGCTTGTCTTCCTTCGAGTGTCATGCTCTCAGGCATGTAGTAATCGCGTGAGGGGAGGATGTCCACGTAGTTTTGATGCTTAGGTATGTTGAACTTGTGGGGGAAATAGCCTTTGCAGAGTTCTGTCAAACCAAAGGTTTTGGGAAACGCGGAGAGGGGCATCTGGAAGAAACTCATGGAATCAATGAACCGGATGCGGTCATGTTGGATTTGTAAGAGTTTACATCCGTTGCGGAGTTGTTGTACGATGCGGTTTTCACTATAGTATTCTTGGATGATAAAGTACCCATCGTACCCTTGAAAATTATGAGCGATGACGTTGACTTGACGGGTATCGTGGAGGGTCAAGGTATCCAGCCATTCCAGAAAGTCACGGATACAGGTGGGACCTGGGAAAGGCTTGGGTTCATCGTTGTCTTCGGTTTCGGCCACGACGAGATTGGCAATGTGTTTTCCGTGGGGTTGCATGGCTTCGATATCAAAGAAGACGTGTAAGGGTGGCAGGTCTTGCTCGTCCTCGTCCTCGGAGGAGGCAGGGGGTTCCGCGGCGGCGGCGCCGGCACCTCGTTTGGCGCCAGGACCTTTTTGACGGGTCCTCTTTCTCTTCTTTTGGTCTTGAGGTTTGGGGGCTCTTTGTATAAAACAACGGTGGTCGTCAGCGTGCACGTACTGATGACAAGACGGGCAATCCACGTGCCAACAAAGGTGACGTTGAATGCGGGACAAGCCCACATTTTGTTGATAACAGTCAGGGCATCGGTGTCGTTGAGAGCACACGGAGGTCTGGAGGCCCGTGACGGGTTTGCCCGCGTGGGTCTTGCTGGAATGGGCTTCGTAACACGCGGGTCCAAAAAAGTCCCGATGACACGACTCGCAACGTTGAGTGGCTTTCAGGTGTCGGGGGTAAGCATATTGAAAGTCTGGACAATCTTTCTGTCGACAGGCTCCACACAACTTGGTTTTGGTGCATCGATGCATCCCCTCATGGTCATAGGGTTTCCAACAATCCGCACAGACATAACTGGACCCAAAAAATCCCGGCAATTTGGTGATGACATCATAATGGTCTTGGTTGTGCAACAGGATCAGTTGTTTGTCAGAAAGGGGTCCAAACGTCGTGATGTGGAACGATCGCTGTGCATCGACCAGGATGATCTGGTAACCGGTGAGGGACGGAGCTTGACTGAATTGGGTCAAGGCGTCATAGCTGCAAGGACCCAAGGGTACCTGGGCTTCATTCTGGAGGTCCAGAGCTAGGGTTCTCTGCAGGGACTTTCCTTGCTGAATGGTGCGGTATTTCGGGTGCTGGTCCACGCGAGCTTTGGCGACCACGAGGGCTCTGGCACAACAGAGCTCATCAGCATTTTGGATGCGGATGACCGACCGTTTGTTGCCCGTTAACATGGTCATGGTAGGATGCCCTGGTTTCCCACGACGGGGTCTGCCGGTGCCTTGAGGAGCATGATGAACTTGAGTGATGGAGACTTGAAAGGAATCGTCCATTTCAAATTGTTCGTTGCTGTTGAGGGCTTGGGCTAAACGTTGGAATAGGGCTTCCACCCGTTCTGTGTCTCGACGCCATTCACCGGCACGTAATCCCCACCCCTGAAAATTATTGTGCAGGCGATCGGATGCTATGGTAAAGTAGAGGCGATCTTGATCGTGGAGGTCGGGGGTGGTGGTTAACACTTGATCGACGGCTCGACGTAATCCATCTTGCAGAGCTTGGGTTATATTTTGGCCTGGAAGCAAGTTCCCCCTTTGGCGTAACTGGGTCTTGAAATGACGTTCTTGTACCCCCATGCGATCACTCTTCCGATTGACAAAAGGTTCGAGTTCAAAGTCGAAGGCACCCTCTTGATTGGTATCCAATCCTCCGCCACTTTGTTGAAGGAGTTGGGTTTGAAACGCATGTTGCCGTTCCAAATGATCCATCAAATCATGATAGTCTTGATCATCATCGTCATCCAGGAGTTCGGGGCAGATCAAATCATCCTCGTTACTGTCCGCCATGTTTTCGGTGCAAATCAAAGGTCCCATACAGGAATTGGTGTCATCGTCCGAATCAGTTAAACCGAGCATGGCTAAAACCTCATGGTGGGCGAGGCCACTTGGCCCCGCCACATCGTCTTCTTGAGAGGACATGATCAGATGAAGTCACTGGAGATCAGGGCTCTGTTTTTATAGAGAACCAAAATGTCACGTGGGAGGGGAAGGAGCCAATCACTAAACAGGGTACCCCCCTGAGAGGGGGTACCCTAGGGAGGGGTGGGACGAGGTGGGGGGACCCCCCTCCCCCCTCTCTAGTTAGGGTCCAGGGTGCATGACGGGAACGAATGAGAGACTATAAAACAGATCGACCCTCGAGGTGAGTCATCTCAAAATGGACGCTGGCCATGAGAAGCTATTAGAAACCTTTGAAGACTTTGAAGTCGATTTGGAAGTCGAAGAGATCTTGGAGAAAGTGAAGAGGGAGTTGGAGGAGGAGGAGGAAAGCTTTGCGGAGTTTGCCGAAAGGTTAAAGCAACTGGAACCGGAGAAAGTCGAGGCGCAGAAACGCCGAGCAGAAGAGGCCGATCGTTTGCAAGCATATTGTTACCCTCACATGACCTGTGACTGGTACATCGAGGGGCTGGATTATTGCTGGACCAACTGGCACCACCAATTTAAGCGGCCAGCCACACCTCCCCGAGCACCGCCACCCTCTCCCGATGTCCCGCGTAAGACAGTTCCACAGCCGCCGTCACAGACCCCCCGTCAGCTACCATCAAAGCGACGACGACGACGACGATGACTCCACCAACGACTATGACCCCCACGACGATGACTCCACCAACGACACCGACTATGACCCCCACGACAACGAGGACGATGACTCCGACTATGACCCCCACGACGACGACGACGACGACGACGAGTACGAACGGGCAGTCCTCAGGGCTAAACGAGCACGCAACATAGCCAAATGTGCACGGTACCGGGCCGAACACCGAGAGAAACTGGTCGCCTCCAAAAAAAAGTACCGAGAAAACAATCGAGAGTTCATCGCGGTGTCCGGCCAGTGTTACCGGGACAAACGTCGTAAACAGCTGTTGACGGCCTGCCAGCGCTACAAGGCAAGGTATCCAGAGCGCGTGGCTGAGTGTAATAGGCGTTACCGGGAAAGGAATCGAACCAAGCTGTTGGAGAAGCAAAGGCGCTACCGGGAAAGGAATCGAGCCCGGCTGGCGGAAGCCCAAAAACGCTACCGGGAAAAAAATCTGGAACACCTCCTGGAGAAGGAGCAACAATATCGGGAGACCCATCGAGAGGTGTTGATGGAGAAAGAGAGGTGTCGTCGAGCCCGCCTGGCGGAGAAAAAGAGAACTCGAGCCCACCTGCTGGAGAAAAAGAGAACTCGAGAGAAAATGGAGGCTTTAGGACCTTTGACATTAACCATCCCCCTGACGGATTATTTGAAATCCGTTCCTGTGACGCAGGAATCTGTGGATACAAACGGACCGTCCACGGACTCTCATACTCTCTTTGATTTGGATTCGGGGGGCGTGCAAGTTGCGGACTCCCCTGATTGGGAGAATGTTTCGTATTTGCAGGAGTTATTGAAAGACATGTCACCCGAGGATTGGCAGCAGGTCATGAACAATGTCGAGACTTTTGATCTGGAGGCATTGGTGCCCCCTGAAGACCTCGTTCATGACATGTCATCCGACGAGGGGGTGGATTTATTGTTTGATTTCATGTCTTAACCCCCCTCGTCTCTGACAGAACATCCGTGTCAGTATTTGTGAGAGAACAAATGAACTTGACAACTCATCAATCAAAATGACACAAGTGACATTGTTTTTATTTTATCTGGATTGTCTACACCACAATGGGTTTTGTCTCGCCAATCCTGCTTGAGACTCAACACGAACTACAGAAGACTACCGAACTGCAGAATAACAATGTAACATTTTTTGACTCAACATGTTAATTAAATGTTTACAATTTTAAACGTTTCTTGGCTTGCATGATTTTCTTGACCACCCGTTCCGTCTTGTTTTTCTTGCCGGGTAAGCGATCAATGGCTTGGATCATCTTGGTATCGGCTTTCCATTTATCTTGCAAATTCTTAGCACGGCTGTAATCAATGTCGTGTTGCTTAGCAATTTGGTCCAAACGATTGATCCCGGGATCCCCCCGTTTGAGACGTTTGGCCAAATGGGTGCCAGGGCCCATGTACTGATACCCAGGCCAATGAAATTCCTTCCCCGTTTTCGCAATCCATTTTTGGACATCCAAGGCCCCTCCTCGTTGGGTGCGTTTGATACCCCTTCTCCTCCTCCTCCTCTGGGTGGGCATGTTTATTCACTGTCGTATTGCAAACGTCTCCGTCGGGGTTGTTTGGTTTTGGTCCAATCTTCCCAACCGGGTAAGGGTTTCAATCGTTGCACTTCCCGGGAGACGCCTTTGCCTTTGCCTTTGCCTTTGCCTTTACCACTTTCGGCTAACTTTTTTTCCAAAGCCTTGCGCTGTTCTCGAATGACTTCTAAACGCGATCGGCTATCCCCTCGACTGGTAGAAGGTCTCTCTTCTCCTCGACTGGTAGAAGGTCTCGGTTCTCTCGCGCCTTCCCTGGTAGCAGGGGTAATGGTGGGTTTGGGAGCCGACGGACCTCCTTTTATCATGCGCTTCAACCATTGTTCCACAGGTCCCGTCACCAAATCCCCTGCTTCTTCTTCTTCGCCTGGTGGACCACCCGGGGCACCTGGGGCACCAACCCCCACCCCACCAGGAAATTGGCGAATGCGTTTGGTTAACTTGATTAATTCTTGACTCAACGGTTTGGTTTGAGCATTGACCAGGGCGGGAGGTAATTGAGGGTTGGCTAACAAGACATGTTTTTTGGCGGCGAGCGTGGCGGCTTTGTTCAACAAGGCATTTTCGGTGAGTTCTCCTTTGTAATATTGAATGAGTTGTTCCAAGTCCTTGTGGGGAATCATGTACACTTCGTCCATGTTCGTTGACTACAGTCGGAGCAAAGTTCCCCGTCTTCCTGGTCACGGCAACTCTTACAAAGACGGGCCCTCAAGATGTGTTGGTACTCTCGATACAACAGGTGATATTTATGCTTCCAATAATGACACTCGTCTTTCCACTGGTCGGTGGCCCGATTGGCCTCTTGTAATAGAGTCATCCACGTAGGGAGGGTTAACGAAGACATTGACATAACACCTCGTGAAGTCCTTGAAACAATCCGCTTCCTTTTTGTCGGACTAACCACTGACGACGTTTTTTGACGGAATGTCGACGACGTCCCAAATCACGTAGTACCTTTTTATAGGGTTGAAGTTTAGCCAGCATGGGTGGGGTGACGGGAATCTTGTTTTTTAAAAAGTTCAACACCAGTTCACTCACAGCATTGATTTGATCGGCATTGGCATGTTGTAACAACTCTTGACGTTTGGAACCATTGGCTTCTTGTAACATGGACCGTAAAAACGGGAATTGACGTCGAAGACGTTGCATCCTTTATCGGTGACGACGACGATACCGTTGATTGGCTTTTTGAATCGTGCGTTTTATACGTTTATCCGTTTCCAAGGCCACGGCTTTCCCCAATCCTGCCATAGCGGGGACCAATAGATTTAAAAAACCGCCTCGTTGACGACGGCGTCGTCGTCTTCTCCTCCTCACCATGGTCGACCCGTCAATAGACGTTGCAGGGCTTTGTCTTGTTTGATGGCATCCCGCGTCTCTTTATAACCTTGACGGGTATTGCGTTTGAAATCGGACCACCAACCCCCACCTCGTTGTCGTCGGACATGTTGTACATTATCGGTAATGCCTTTCAAGGCTTGACCCCCTAATTTGCCTAAAGCCAGTCCAAACCCAGGCGCTGGGCCTGATAGAAACATACTCATGCCATGGGCAATTTTATCCACCAAACGGGGTTTGCGACGCATTAAAGCCCCTCCTCGTTGTTTCCTTTTTCTGCGTTGACGTCGAAGACGTTTCATTGGATACAACACTTGTTAGGTTTTTTGGCATAGCCTTTGTCGATCAACCAACTGTTGTACCCTTTGGTACCCCCTCGTCTTTTATACGCTTGATATTGTTGTTTGTACCCCGAGACCATCTTTCTCCCTTGGGCAGCACTCATTTGTGGTTTTTTCAAGGCTTTGACCAAATCACTTGTGACTTCATACCCCTTTTTCACGTCGACGAACCAAGGTATGCCTTCTCCTTGCTGGGTTCTTCTTTTTGTCCGTCTTCTTCTTCGGGGGGCCATGGTTCTAAGAGTGTGGGACTAGGAGGGAGCGGCTTTTTATGGATCCAATAGTCTTTGGGTCTCAAGGGACGAGGACATCCATCTACATAGCATAGGGCTTCCAAGGGTTGGTACACAAAATGACCATGGTAATCTTGGACACATCGTTTGGGTAACGGAGGGGTGAAATCCACAATGGTATCATCCAAGGTTTGCATCTTGATTAAAAATCGTTCCAGATCCTCCAAGGGAATACCCCGCACATGGGTTTTCAATTCGGTCAAGGCTTTGGCATAGGTGGTAAACGCAAACCGACTCATGGTCACTTTAAATCGGTATTGTTTAAAATCATTCCATCCTTTGACCACGGTGCCCACCGCCGCCAAACAGGCTACCAATGTACTGTTTTCCAAAAGGGGACCCGCAATCATACCGGCAGCCATCAGGAGTAAGGCCATGCCATTGAACAAGGCATTGATACACCTGTAATGATTCAACATTTTTCGATAACACCACCATTGTTGATGATAAAAGGCATACAAGGAATCCATGCGTTGTAATAATTCTGGGGGGAAGGGAAGACCATGTTGTTTCGATCCATTCAATAATGACACGACGGTTTTCATCTTTACGGCGAAACACGGGACGACGAGGTTTGTACGCTCGGTGCTCCTCCCTGTTTATAACTGGTGACAATGCTATTGGTCATGGTGACATTAGCAATTTCACGTCCTTGGGCCAACTGTTCTTGATCTTGTAACAGCATGCGTAAACGTCGTTGTAAATCCGCTTGACGCAAGGTACGAGGCTGTCGGCCAGAACTCCCAGATGTCCAAGATCCTCGAGGGGTAGCTGGATTGGAGGCAGGTGTCAAAGGGGAAGTGGGGGTATTTCGTCGTCGTCCTCGTATTCGAAACGGTCGTCGTCCACGACGACCCCCACCACCACCACCACCTCCACCTCCTCCTCCACCACCACCACCACCACCACCTCCACCACCTCCACCAGCACCACCAGCACCACCAGCACCTCCACCACCACCACCACCAGCACCACCAGCACCACGTCCACCACCACCACCACCACCACGTCCACCACCACCACCACCACCACCACCACCACCACGTCCACGTCCAGCACCACCACCACCACCACCACCACGTCCACTACGTCCACCACCACCACGTCCATTACCATTACCCCCAGCACCCGCTGCTGTTCGAGCACCCGTTGGTGTTCGAGCACCCGCTGCCAAGGGTACGCTAGGAGGAGTCGCAGGGGTTAGAGCACCAGAAGATGGTTGATTTCCTGGACTTCCTACCCCTGCTGGGGAAGAAGCCTGCACAGGGGGCACACCATCTCTACCCGTAGGGGGGAGGGACTCCATAAACTCCCAGAGGGGATCAGGGTGCATTTCCTCCATGGCCGCGTCGAGAAGGCCTTGGTCTCCCGTGAAATACAAATCTTGCCAGGCCCTTGGGGACATTTGATTGCCGCTGGCCGCCCCCACCCCCGCCGGGGACACGGTATCGTACGATTGCGGAGGTTGACGGTCATCATCATCGGCCATGGTCGCTCTTTTTCCTGTTCAAATGGAGTGTCGTGCCTTTATAGTCGTTTTTGATAGGTGCGAGTCCATCCTTCGTCTTTTAACAGGTGACTCAATACACGTTGTTGATCGGAGGAGGCCGGATGTAAATCCAAGACCAAATACCCATACGGTCGTGTCGTGGCTTGATGAAACGTCTCCAACGTGTCTTTCCAGGTGGTCGGAAACGATTGAAGCATGACATTGCGTACCCCTAATTGATCTCGGGGGTTCTTGAACGCCACGATGTAATGGGCATTGCGGGATATACTTTTCGCATAGCGACCCACGGGAAACATGTCTTGGCACAAGTAGAGCACCGTCACCCCTTGATGATGCGAATGTTTGGTGAATAAATCCAACACGCGTTTATCGTGACTGCCTTCGTCCATTAAATCATCCAAGACCAGGACCCCCTGTCCTTCAGGAAACCATTGCACTAAGGCCTCATGATCGGGAATCCCTTCGTGAAACACCACCCCTTGATCTTGCATGCTTCGAAATCGATCTTGCCAGGCCCCATAACAATAATGCAGTTGGGTCGGTGGGGTGTCAAACAACTCGGGGTTGTCTACCAAGAGTTTTTCCGTAAACGCGGTTTTCCCACATCCCGAAGGACCCACCACCAAGATAGAGGAAGGCGTATGAAAACGAAACGGTTTCCCCGTTTGCATGATGACGACGAACTACCCTTAGAAAAAAAAAAGGCACCTTTTTATTGGAATCGGTGGGACTCGAACCCACGCACGACCCTCCTCATGTATCCGAAGGGGGATCCAAAGGCTCTACCGACTGAGCTACGACTCCGACACCACTTTTTTCCAACAAATTTTATTTAAGCATTACATTGATGATACGGCTGACAACAAAGTTGATACCATCTGGCTTCTTGGCCTACAATCAATTGTTGAAGGCGTTGACCGGCTTGATGGTCATTACTAACATAATCATGATCCGAAAACTCATTTAAAAACGCTTGCAAGGTCCGTCCACGGGCTTTGGCTTTCAAGTACAACAAGGCGTAATCACCACAACTCTTGCTTGTAATGGCTTGGAGGGACTTGCCATTGGTCACTACATACT
Organism: Siderastrea siderea; assembly: GCA_964030785.1. NCBI lineage: Eukaryota > Metazoa > Cnidaria > Anthozoa > Scleractinia > Rhizangiidae > Siderastrea > Siderastrea siderea. The sequence continues at coordinate 14,539,989 of OZ034972.1, read as the reverse complement.
TCCAATGTTGGACGATCCAATCTCGTAACGGGGTCGCTTGCACGTACGTATCCAATGGCAAAGCATAACTGTCCAGGACTTCACACACCTTTCCATCCGTCCACACCGCTAACCAATGTTGTCCCGGTTGATCGTGTGGGTCGGTATTCACAATGTACCCTTGCGGGGTAGTCTTGACAGGACTCTTGGGTAAACGATCACAGGCCACCGTCCCGTAAAAGACCGGGTTCAATTGGGGGTCGTCTCGGGCTAAATAATCCAACTGCACATTATTCAAGGCCACATGTTCCATCTTTAGTGTTGGTAAATGTTATACAACACGGCTCCGTTCCTGTCAATCTCCAGCAAATTCTCAAATTCTCCATACACGAGTACGGTTATATTGACACCGGGGGCAGCTCCAAATTCCAAGACCAGTTGTAAATCACCTGTTTGCTTGGGGTTGAGGTTTTGACTGTCAGCACATCCATTGGCCACATTGTCAAACATGAACAAGGTACAATTTTTAGCTTGGCCCCAATCCAGCAGTTCTACCATATTGCCTTTCTTTTTACACCAGGCACCACTGGCTTGCAGAAAACGGAAGTAGCCTAGATTATCTCGGGTGCCATTGTTGTGCACTAACTGGAGGGTTTCATAAGGGTACTCTTCTCCTCTGACAATCTGTTTAATGGACGTCAGACCAAATTTCTGGAAACAGAACGGATCTCGGGTCACATCTCCATTGAAGGCACGGCTGTCCAGTAACCCCACAATCAATCGGTCAGGTATTCTGTTTTGAAACAGGTTCGGGATATCAAAGCGGACCAGGTTGTTTTGCATGCTGAAAGTCCGGATTTCACTGCGGACGGTCGGGTAAGCCGCCACTTGGCCTTCATTGTGTCTTTTTTCAGATATACTCTGGTAGATGGCGTCATTCAAACGCAGTTGACAGAGATGAAACCGTAGTTTCACATCCCCTTCCATCAATCGGCCAGCTAGAGCCACTCCATTCAAAAACAAGTTGGGACCATTGAAATGAAATTTCATCTTGATTTCAATACCAGGCACCAACAGTTTGCCGGTATGAAACACTTCCAAGTGGGGGGTAAACACTAGACTGTGGGTGACACCTGCAGCATACTTCTCCACTTCGGTCGCAGAGGTATTGAAGGCCGCTTGATGATTAGGAGGCAGATCTTGCCAATGTTGATGGTTTCCTGCTTTGTCTGTGTTGGTGGCAGTCCATTCGGGTGGGAAATCCACTTGATTGAACCATCCTTGGGGTCCTAACACGGTCTTGCCATCTTCTCGGTCATAATTCAGCAAGGTTTCTAGGTAAGCTTTGTAATGATACGTGTCGGATTGTGGACTGATCAACGTGCCATTCAACTGCAAGTCAATTTGTTTGATGATGGAATGGGCCAAATTATTGACGGGCCACAATTTCTCCGCGGCCACCAAGTTCGCGCCATTCGCCTTTTTCAAACTCAATTCCATGGTAAAGTAACTGCGTCCCAAATCCACAAAATCGTCCAACCCTGGAATGATGAATTCCATAGGATTGATACCCGTGGTGGTGGGTTGGATGGTGACCATGCGATAGGCATTGATGCTAATGTCGGTCGGTGGCACCTTGAAAATCCGTAAGGCAGGGTTGACGGTCCCTTCGGAACGCTCGTGAGCCGGGGCGGTTTGTGTACTCACGTCAGGCATGTTTAACGTCGTCGAGTGGTACCCCGTCGTCGTCGTGAGGGGTTTTTATAGCGTCGTCGTCGGGCTAAACGTTGTCTCAAATCAAACCCGGGGACTCTCATCACCTCGGGACTTAACCATCCACCACGTTGTCGTCGTGGCATGAGTTTCCAAAACGGATACAGTCCACCCCATTGAGACAACCCTCGATTACTACGAATCCGTCGAGGTCGTGAATGCACGGGTTCCATTAGACTCCCAAAATATCACGTGCACGTTTGGTTTGTTTGGGAAATAAGGCAGTGGCTACACGCACGGCGTCTTTCACGTTCTTATGACTCAACGCTTTCTTGGCTTGTTTGGTGATTTCCTTTTTAAGGACTTGTTCGGCTTTGCGTTTAACACCGCGTGTCAAACCCGTTTCCAAGCCTCTCTTGATATTACTAGGCAATTTTAAAGGATTTCGCGTCCTTATAAGACCTTGCAACCCCCCACGCATCAGATCCGTCATCACTCCTTTGCCTTGTTGATCATACCACTCGTCGGTTCGAAATCGTGTCAAACTTCCCCCACGCATGGTGCCTTCTTCTTCACCAGGGATAAACGTTTTGTTTGGGCTTCATGGGACTCCCCTTTTTATACCGTCATCGTCGTTTTTTCCGAAAAGCGGCTTCCAACCCTTTTTTAGCCCCGTAACTCGCGGCACCACTTGCGGCACCCAACGCCACAGCTTTTCCTCCAGCGATCAAGGCGGGAATGAGGGCCGCCAGGGGCAAGAGACCCCCTCGTTGCCTTCTTCTTCTTCGTCTCATTCGACGCACTCTTGTCTTGGGCATCTTGTCATTGGGACACTCCCTTGGCCACCCCCTTTTTATGTCTTTTTGAAGTGTAACGTGACAATGGTATGACCTTCACCAAACTTGACCAAGTCTCCTCCGGCACCAATCGTTTCAGCCACTTGAACGTGAATCATTTCCACCACCTCGTTACGAAGAGACATGTAATGAATGTGCAACGGTTCAAAATACAGGGTGCCACGTGCTTCTCGCTTGTATTGAATTTCACGTAACAAATCAGTCACGCGATTGCCTACCATCATACTGCCTGCCACGTCCGAGTACACGTGCAACGATCGGGTGGGTTCCCCCACCACCGCCCGAAACGCCGTATTCAAGTTGGTGAAACGCCACCCACAACTCATACTCAATTGTAAATAATCCGGTAAAATAGAACGCACCGTCCAAAAGACCGCGTTCCCCTGACCGTCGGTGACATCCTGCCAATCGCTGTTGTTGGTGATGTCGGGGACTTGATCCCCCATGAAGTCTTGCTGTAAGTTCGGGCCCAACACCAATCCACTGCTAATTTTACGTAACCATCCCATCTTGAGCGCTAACTTGGTGTAGATGGTAAGGACTGGTGTTTTGTTACCACAATGGCAGACATTCGTGTTGTCGATGAGCAGATCGTCGCCTTCCCACTTGAACTTGACGTAGGTGTGTTTGTCTTGATCGTTGGTAAACCGGCCTCCTTGAATGGCCGTTTCCTGGCGTCGTTGTTCCAAATGGGCAATCGTGGCTTTCATGAAACTCACGCCATCCACCACCCAATCCAAATCTTGAACGTCTTGGATGAGGGTTTGCGCCGTGCCTATGCGCGCGGCCATGGTACCATCGGTTTTACCCGGGGCGGGATAAGTGATCTCCCACGACGTCGCTAGGATGTACCCATCTTTCTTCACCAACTCGTACAAATTGACGCGGGTATCCGGTAAGGAAATGGCGCTCAACCCCACTTGCCATCCACCCCCTGTGAGCTGTAACGGTTGAGGTAAACGAATCTTGAAGGAATTGGCTTGGTTGTTGGGAAATTCACGTCGGTTGGCATGACTCGGTAACGTCACGTAGAACGACATGTTGTCTTTCTTCTTCACACCACCACTTCCCTTTTAAAGTGGAGGGTCAGGAGGGCATGGCCTTCACCAAATTTCACCAGATCCCCATTAGTTTCGGCCATCTGGGTTTCCACGATTTCCACCACTTCGTTGCGTACTGGGATATATTGAATATGTCGAGGTTCAAAGTGGGTGGTGTTTTGAGGCTGGTACTTGATTTCTCGTAAGAGATCGGTGATACGGCCCCCTACCATGCTGCTGGTGCCTACATCACAATACACGTGCAAAGGACGCGTGGAGGGAAATTCCAACGAGGGACGAAAGGTCTGGTTCACATTCACAAACCGCCAATTACACGTCATACTCAATTTCAGATAATCCCCCTCCACTTTCCAAAAGATGGGGTTGTTGGCGGCATTGCGGATATCCGTCGGGGTGGGAATGGAGTCCGAATGAAATTCTTGCAAGAGATTCGGACCCAATCGATACACGCCCGTCGACACTTGTTCAATCCATCCCATTCTCAGCGCCAAGGTTCGGCCCCATGACACGTGTGCTACTTGTCGTGTGTAATCCACCTTGGTGGTATTCAACAACAAATCCCCTTCGGAGGTCCATTCAAAGGTCGGGTATAATTTGACACCATTGTCCTCGGCCCATTTGTTTTTGGGTTCGGTTTGTTTGGCACGGCTTTGCTCGTAACGGTACACCAGTTGATGAAAAAAGTGCGATCCCGTCGACGAGGCCAATTCCTTTCTCATATCTCGCCCGTAGACAGTGAGTTCGCGACGTTGATGCCACCATCGATCGTTGCCTTGATCGTCTTGGGCATACACCCGTTCGTGCCATCGTACGTACAACAGAGGATGGGAATCACCCACGCCTCCTTCTTCCGTTATGACGGGAATAGTGGGTAAGGATAAACTCACCATACCCACCATCCATCCTCGTCCCACAAATCGGATGGGTTTAGGCAATCGGTTTCTGAAATGATGACTCTTGTTCCCAGGAAACTCTTTGGTACTCGCATGGCTCATCAGCGTCACGTAAAACGAAGAGTTGGGCACCAATGTCATTGTTTTTTAGCGGCGTCGTCGTCGTTTGCGGGGTTGAAGGGATGTCACGTCTCCACGAGCAATCCAACTATTGTACTTGTCGGGCCACCCTTTCCACTTGACCAACCAACGACCTTTTTGTCGCTTAAGTACCTTCTCGATCCGAAACACTTCGGATACATGGACTTTTTGTAAATCCTCTTCATAAAACGTACCTTGGACGGGGGTCTCATCCCATTCGCGAATCTTATACGTGGGGACAGGGCCCGGGATCACACGATGCACCACAAACACTTCTTCGGTCCAACCGGGTAAATAGCCTTTTTCAAAGGTACGATGAATCGTATTGAGACGCACATGATCCCCCACCTTCAATTGGGGTTTTTTGTAGCCTTTCAATCGTTTGGCATACAATCGTTTCCACACGGCTTCTTCGTTGTCCCACGTCACGTTTTCGGGGGGCATACCAATACTTCGATGACGGGTGGCATTATACCCCTGCACCAACTCGGGTAAGACATTGTCAAAGCGTAAGGTGTTGGCCGCGGTCAAATAACGGTATAACCGTTCTTTCAAGGTGCGGTTAAATCGTTCCACCACACTGGCTTTGGCATCCCCTTCGGTCGAAAAATGATGGATGTCTTGCTCCTCGACCCATCGTTGAAAGGTCCGATTATAAAATTCTTTCCCTCGATCCGTTTGCAATCGATTCGGGTGACGTCCTCCTTGTCTCACAATCTTCTCAAAGGCTTTCACGAGGGCCACCCCGGTTTTGGTTTTCAACGGTTCGACCCACGCGTACTTGGACAAGACATCCACGACGGTCAACAAGTAGCGTATACCCCGATTATGTTTGGCCAAACGTTGCACTTCCACTAAATCCGCGGCCCATTGATCATCCAACCCCCCTACGATCACGGGTAAGGTAGCAAAACGACGACGTCGAGGTTTATGCAAGGTGTAACCCACATCCTGTTCCAACACCTGTTGGGCTTTTTTCAAAGGGAGACCCTGGGCTTTAGCAAATCGTTGCACCCCACCTAAACTCCCCGGGGTACGAGGATCATGGTAACGCTTCAACCATTGTTGCGAGACATTGGCCTTCTTCTTCTTCGTTGACGAAACCTTGGTTTTCTTCTTCAACCATGAGGACGACGAACTCCAGCGTTGGGTTCTCTTTCGAGGGGCCATACGTTCTGGCATTCATCCCATAAGGTTGATATGGTGGGGACCGTGTGGGGATGCGCCTTTTGAATGATTCGATACCATTGCCATGCCTCTGGGTGAGCTTTTAACCATAAGACAAACACCACCCATCGATATAGGTTGCGGTCCACATGGGTTTCTTCAAAGAGGTGGAGAGGATGCGTGTCCTCGGGACAACGGGGTATGGGGATTTGGGACCCGGGTTGATGATCATATAAGACTTGACAAAGGGTTTGATGACATTGCCATTGCCCCAGGGACAAGATAGACTCCCACGCATCACATACAGACTCCATGGTGACATTGATAAAAAATTTTATTCGTTCTCTCATTTAAAAGAGACCTAGACGGCCACAACTGATGGTCTCTAGACCTTTCTGCCAGTTCTCTACACTGTCACTGTACTTGGGGGGTGGTGGAGCTGGGGCTACCATCATTTCTTGACGGTTCTTGAGCTCTTGAATTTCTCGTAACAATTGTTTCTCATAGTCTGTCAGGGGTCGTTCTCGTTCCACGTCCTCTTTGCTTTGGACTCGAGGGGGCGGGCCAGGGATGTCATAGCCCCTCTTGGGATATCCTTGAGCATCACGGGTGGGTGGTTCAGCTTGTTGGTCGGCTTTTTTGGGAGGGTTGTCATGAAACCACGTCCAGTACTTGGAACCCAAGGGTTGATCAGCCCATCGGAAGAAGCCACACGTTTTCTTGGAACAAGTCAGAAACAACCGATCGGGGTTCTGGGTCGAATGACTCTGTTGAAGCGTAGCGGGTTCACGGCAAAAGCATTGTAAACCCCCCCACATGTCCAACACTTCTACATGAGGTTGACTATACACGGCTTTCATATACTCCAGAACTTGATCTTGACCACAAAACAGCAAACACGGTTGCATGGGACATTTCACATACTTCCATCCCTTTTGAGATTCTCGGGCCTCCAAACGCACCTCATGGTAAGGACATACCATAGTGTCCAAGGAACTGGCTGGGAGAACAGGTTTGGGGTTTTGAAACCCAGGGCTTTCAAAGATCGTTGCCATTCTCACCATCCTTTTCAATCCTTCATTGTCATCCTGAAGTGGAGGGGGACTTGGCGGGGATGGCGGTGATTGCTCCACCATGTCATTCAATTCTTTCATCATCTCTTCCACGGCAGCTCGGGTGTCTTCCACCACGTCGCACACCACAGGATCACAGTCCACGGGCGTCATATGTTGAATGCTCTTCTTCTTCTTCTTCCCCTCTGGGGGATGGGTTGATTTTCTCTTCCGATCGACAGACATCGTACTCAAAGGTTGATGTCACCCCTACCGACCCTGCCTTTTTATACCTTAGACCCTTGACTGTCATTGGTCAGCTTCTCCTACCCATATAAGGACTTGTTATCTTCCCATTGGTCAGCTTGTTCAATCCAAATAAGGTCCTCTTGCCTTCCCATTGGTCCATTGTCCCTATTTAAGACGGTCCCTTGGTCACTAGATCTTCATTCTCAAAAGCCATGCCCCCTGACATCATGATCGGAGAACAAGATCTCGGTGCCTTGGAACTGCAAGTGGGTCATGGCCATGTGGTCTACACCGGGGGAGCCAAAGGTACGGATGCCCTCGTGGAAGAACAGGCCAAACACTTTGGGATGCAACTAGAAGTCCTGGTCCCCCCGAACCATCCTCGATCCACTTTCATCACCCCTTCTACGGTGGAAGTCCTGATGCTGGCCAACCCCCATCTTCACCAGGCAGCGGAGAAACTAGGCAAAAAAATGCCCAGTCATTTTTACACCCTGCAATTGCTGCAACGCAATTATCAATTGGCCAAAAAAGCCCATACTATCTATGCCTTTGGCATCTTGGAACCGGATCATAAACGCGTGAAAGGAGGCACTGGTTGGACCGTGCAATTGGCTATGGATCAAGGCAAACCCGTCTACCTGTTTGACATCCCCAGTCAATCATGGTACCGCTCGGACCATTACTACCAAGTCAATGAGAATGCCGCCACCCTGGTCACTGGCAGTCAATTTGTCCCTTGGGGACCTAAAAAGCCCACCCTACATCAAAGCAGTGCTATTGTGGGATCCCGGGATGTGGACGAGAAAACCCGAGCCGAAATTCAAGCCTTATTCAACCGCACGTTCTGTCTACCCGAGAACATTGATCAATTACGTACGGAACTGGAAGACTTTCATTTGTAATTTCTTAGTTTTTACTTTTGGAATTGTACATAGCTTTTCTTTTTTAATTTTTTTACTTTTTATTTTTTTCCAATTGTACATAGCCATTTTTATTTTTTCAAATTGTAGATAGCTTTTTTCAATTGTACATAGGAACGCCCCACCCGCGTGGCAAAGAACACAGACCACCCATTGTAACATCAACTCTTTTTAATTAAAAAATTTTAAAAACTGACATCACTGAGTTTGCACGTGGATCATAAATAAATGTCTCTTGACTCACAGTAGCCTTGACTCACAATAATCTCAACAGGAATAAAAATGTTCAAGGAAACAAAACACGTCGCACGTGGTCCCGAATCTCCTCTCTCCTCTCCCGCTCCTCCCTCCGCCGCTCCTCTCGCTCCCGCTCCATGTCCCCGAAATAAAGGCGAATTCGTTGCCATGGGCGGGCCGCATACACACGTGGCAGGTACAAGTTCAGTTCGTTATCGACCTCTTTAAATTGGGCCAATGTCATCGGCCAGCGACATTCAAATTGGGACCGGATGCGGTGCTGGTCGACCCATGGTATGATCTTGTTGACCAGGGCTCCCAGCAACGCTTCTGTAATCTCGGGATGTGGCCGGCCCTCCCGATCGCCATTCTCCGTCCAGACCACACAGTTTAAAAATAATTGAAAAAAAGCAACCACTCGCTGACGGGTGAGGGGGCGCCAGGTTTCTTGTCGTCTCTCCCTCATCAGTCTGGTCTGCCGATCCACAGCCGTTCGCTCTGGCCCCGCTCTCCTCCTCAAGTACTCTTGCCCACCCACATTCACCGCACTGGCTAGACAGCCCAAGGGCGTTCTTGTTTCTGACATTTTTTCCCTCACCAACTGACATAAGTCGTAAAGACTGAACTCAAAGCTAGGAGTGACGTCCTGTGGCCTCGCTTGACTTATATACCCTAATTCGCGCAATGCACCATGGTCTATCTAAGGAGGGGGGAGGGGGGTCCCCCCACCTCTTCCCCTCTCAAAGCATGATGGGTCTTTCTCTCATTGGCCTATTCCCTCCCACGTGACCCTTTTGGTTCTCTATAAAAAACCCCCTGTCCCATTCCATCTTTCACACTCAATGGATGATCCAGTCCTCAGTCCAGAAGCCCAACAAGTGATTGATCGTCTACGAGCCTTGTTGTCTCGACTCGAAAAAGACTTGGAACAGATCCGCTTCAAAGCTTCTTATTTTGAACTGCTCCGACTTCATAGTCAAAAACAACTCAGTCGGAACGAATTGGCTTTATTAACTTTGAAAAACTTCTACCGGTGGTGAATGGGTGACAAACCCGACAAGATCACTCCTAGCAAGGTCAGCCCTCAAGCCCTGCAAATCATTGAACGTTTGGGAGAGATCCGAAAACAAATCAATCACCTGGTTCAACCTTTACGTTACAAGATCACTTTTCAAGAACTGTGCCAACTCCGAAAAGAAGGGATCATCACCACCGTCGAGTTTCAACTCTTGACCAATCCACTGTTTGATCCTTTCACCGATCCTTTCGCCTGATGGCTCAACCCCCACCATGTGTGATTTGTTTGATACCTCTCGCCAATTATACCACGTTGAGGTGCTGTGGTATTCCTTGTCATGTCGCCTGTGCCAAGCAACAGAATGGTCAGCCCCGCCTATGCTCTACCTGCCACGTTCCTCTTGTCGTCCAGGAAGTCCTCCATGAACAATGGAAAGAAGACCCGGAGTTTATGCAGCATGTCAAGGACGATTGGAAAAACAATCCTATCTGGTATGGCGTTTGCTATGAGAACAACCACGCCCTCCAAGGATTCTGGGGAGAACTGCGCGATCCCTATGACCCTCACCGCAAAACCCTCTACTTTCTGGGTCACACCAAAAGCCTAGCCATTGGACGGATGAAAACCTGTATCAGCTTCGCGTAAAAAAGGACACCCCCATGTTTGGACATTGAACTCATTTTTTTTTCTACTTGTTGTCAAATAAAAGATGTTGATATATGATTTACATTAAACTATTTTTCTTTCCCCGCGCCTGCCAATTAAGGCTCGCAAGATCAGATGAAGAAAAGAATACCAGGGTATTCAGGAGCATGCGTCATGCCAGGCTGGTCATCAGAGAGAAGAGAGCCAAGCATGAGCAAGATGCTATTAAGAAGAAATCATCTGTGAATATCTTCATGGACCTCCAGACATCGTCGCAAAGCCACCATATTAAACTTTGGACTCTGTTTTCTCTCACTTGTTGTGAAAAAAAAGTTTGACAATAAATTATTTTTTTTTTATTTTCTTGTTTTTTGGAGTCAAGGACCACCCCCGTTCCAAAAATTGGACTTTGGACTTTGAGCCCGCGTTTTCTCAGCGGTTTTAATCCACCCTGCGCCCACGATCCCTTTTTCACACTGGTCAGCGGTTTCCCATTCTAAATCACGTGACTTCCGGTTCCCATGAGCCCGCGATCCCTTTTTTCCCACTGGTCAGCGGTTTCCCATTCTAAACCATGTGACTTCCGGTTCCAGGCACTTCCGGTTCCGGTGACGTCATTGATTTGCTCTCGACCAATCAGAAGCCAGTCTGAGTGACATACGAGCGCAACTTACTACTCTCGTAGGGCACCTTTCCTTGTAATAAATAAAATTAGTAAAACCGATATAACCAGAGGTGAATATCAATGAAAATCGCTTAAAATCGGTCACAATCGATACTGGGAACTCTCTTAATCATCAATTTTCATCGATTTCTGACGACAATCGATAAATTGCTATCAGTCGTTATGTATGGCCATTGATTATATTGCTTATCGATTTCCATCGATTGCACACGCCGAGTAATATCCATCTCGATAATCTTTGTCACCATTGCGGGGCTCATCAGTAACGTAATTTTAGAAAAACCAAAAATGAATTGGCCTCCTCTTGGAGAATTCGGCAACCAAAACACGTCATGTTTAAGAATACCAACAGCTAACTCTGAATCACTTAGGCTGGCCTTTTACGTTATTTCAGCGAGAGCTATGAAGTTCATGCCTGTCCCTTCAATATATCCCTGGCCCTGATGAACGCTAATTTTGCAAGCCGAAACATTGACCGGCCGTTGAATTAATCAGGCCTTTGCCGTGGTGCCAGACTTGCATTCAGTTTTGTTCTTTAATATGCACTTCGAGTAACTTCTGGCTCGAGCATCTCTACACCAGAGATCCGGCAATACCGAACCAGTGCGGTTTATTTGCGCCTTGTGTCATGGGACTCTGCATCCAAAGGATATGTTTATTATTTCCTTCTCGCAGTCAAGACCCTGTAAGCTCCCTTCGTATTTGAATAACGATAAACCGAGGAAAGTCTATGATTTTCATGCCTTGCTGATGAAACAAATGCCACTGATCTTTTTTAGACATAAAACGCTAAAACTAGCATTTTTTCTCTCCCAAAGAGAAGCAAAAAGCAGAAGCAAAAGACAGAGTTGATATTTTTCAGAAAATTCTTGCGGGTATTGTTATTGAAGGCACGCCATTCATCCTCGTGATGGAAATTCTAACTTACTCATTCCAGACAATTTTAAAGAATCCAGTAGAGATACCAGAAGAGAAAAACGTTCTGAACGGGTATTTCTCCGGTATTTCAGTCACAATGGTCCTTAGATACACTTAACGTGCAAGTTCTACATCAGTGAAATCAGTACTTGTCGCATAATCTCGTATTCCATCCCCATCACTCACGTCAAAGGTAACTATTGATAATATAATGCATGACCGCATGACCGCATGACCGGGTAGATAGCTAAATTCTCCTTTCTGATTGCTGTTCAGTGCTACAGACTTTTGTCTTGAGAATTTGGTAATCGACCATGATAGAAAGCCTAAATAACGAGTTTCTTCTTTCTTTTTCTTCGCTTCAATTAGCTGTCAAGAACTAGCACAACAAGTGCTCTCATGAGACGTTATAAAAATCCAGTTCGTCAGATTTCTGAGGAATTTCCAAGCCCGACCGTTTTTTAATTTTAATTTATGCTTTTTGGTTTATTTCGTTGTCAAGGATTAGCTTAGCAACAGATTATTTTAGACGGAATGAAAACTCCGTTTGTTCATCTCCGCCGCCTATTTTTAAACAATCGAACGTGGGCCTCTTGATGGGGGGTAGATAGCTAAATTCGCCTTTCTGATTGCTGTTCAGTGCCACAGACTTTTGTCTTGCGAATTTGGTAATCGACCATGATAGAAAGCCTAAATAACGAGTTTCTTCTTTCTTTTTCTTCGCTTCAATTAGCTATCAAGAACTAGCACAACAAGTGCTCTCATGAGACGTTATAAAAATCCAGTTCGTCAGATTTCTGAGGTATTTCCAAGCCCGACTGTTTTGTAATTTTATGCTTTTTGGTTTATTTTGTTGTCAAGGATTAGCTTAGCAACAGATTATTTCACACGGAATGAAAACTCCGTTTGTTCATCTCGGCCGCCTATTTTAAATGTCTTTATTTTACTTTTTTCCTTGCCCTTGTTCCAAGGGAGTAATTCACTTACTCTCATTGAGTGAGTGGTAAATTCATTGGAACATGGTGTTCCAATGTGAAAAAGAGGAAAATCCTTTCTTCCAGGTCAATTTTCACTAAATAAATAAAATAAATACAGTTAATAAAATGGATAACAAGCGCTGAAAATCAATAACAGTCGATTAAAATCGATCAAAAACGACACTCAGAAACTCTCTTAATCATCGATTTTCAGCGATTTCGATTAATTGTTATCGATCATAATTGATTAGCATGGAAAATATCGATTGTCAATTTTCATCAAGTCGGCAAGCCAAGTAATGTCCATCTCGATAAACGTTGTTACCAGTGGCTGGTCAGTAGTTTCAGTAAAACGACAAAAAAATGAATTGGCGTTCTCCTGGGGAAAAATTAGTTTAAGCCCCGAGGCGCCATGATTAAGAATACCGCAACAGCTATTTCACTCTGAATCACTTGGGGTGGTCTTTTCCTTTAGTTCAGTGGGAGTTTAATGAAGTTCCTTTTTCTGTCTTGACCTTAATTGTAGGCTCTCTACGTACTTGAATAACAATAAACTGAGAGACGTCTCTGATTTTCACACCTTACTGATGCCTTAAAATTAATGGAAATATATGTGCTGCAGCAATTTTCAAGTTATTAAGGATGCTCAACTACTGCCTAGGGTAGCTGGCCGGGCCGATCATGATACCGTTAAAGCGTGTCAGCTCCTAGAGCTGTTTCTGGATCACCTGTGTCTGTTCTTGGAGTTATTCTGGCTAGTTCCCTCATTAAATTGCGTGGATTTTCGCGGCGAGTTTCCTAGACCATGTTACGGCAGCTAAAGAAGCTGCCGTTGAACGTTTCTTTTCGTTACTGCAGCAGCAGTAACAGTAGCTACGCGTTCATTGTTTTACCAAGGTGTTTAATCTCAGAGACTGTGAATTTCCTTGATTAGAACACTAGGTTACTAGTTCTATAGACTAGCGTTGTTGTTAATTGATTAACAGTTTAACCTACCAGCTGAAATTCCCATTTGAAAGGCTAAGACAAACACTACAACCGCGATCATCGTAATTGCCTTTAAACTGCAAGTTCTTAGACGTCCTGAAATTATGAAATTACAGACAAACGTCCTAATTATTGTAACTTGTCAGCCAACAGCTGTTAATTATTGTGAAAATCGGCAAGTTATTATTTAAACATCTGTAGCCCAACAAACCTAACAGACGATTGATTTTTATTTTATTTACCTTAATTGTCAACTTTCAGCTCTTTAACAGAAACTGATTAGCAACTGAAATGGCCTCAAACGCATATTTTATTGAAGGTGCCTGTTTCCACATAACGAGAGCCCCAACTAGGATAGGTTCAGGTAGCTTAATTCTTCTTTCTGATTGCTGTTCAATGTTATTGACTTTAAATTTAACTTGCGAATTTGGTGGTCTACCAAGATAAAAACCCTGAACAATGAGTTTCTTTCTAGTTCCTCTTTCTTTTTCTTTGCTTAATTGACTGCTGCCAAGAACTAGCACAACAAGGGCTATTTCAAGACGGTATGAAAATTCAGTTCCTCGAATTCTGGATAAATTTCCCAGCCCGTCTATCTTATAATTTATGCCGGTTGCCCTATGTTTTATTGCTTTATTTTGGTCCATTTAGCTGTCAAGAATCAGTTTTTTATTTCAAGCTGAATGAAAACACCGTTTGTTTACCTCAGCGGTTTATCTTAAATGTCTTTTCTTGTTACTTTTTTCCTTGTCCTTGTTTCAACTTGTTTTGAATGAGATTTTCACCATAAACATAAAATATGACTCGTGAAGTGCAGATTAAAACATATAAAACAAATAAGCTAGGTTTATAAGGAGTTGACTGAATGCGCCTAAGTATACCCGCCCTGAGTATACCCACCCCGACGGGAGAAAGGGGTTCCGTCATGATAAGAAGACTGTAAAATATATATACAAAAAAATTTTCTGCCTTCATCTTTTGAGTAACAAAGAAGAGAATGATCATGAGTTAGAGAACATTTCTCGTTCCCCACTCCACCCCAGTTCAATGGTTGCAACCGCAATGAACGTGCGTGCTTTTAATTCACCCTCATCGAACCTAAGCCGACTTCAAAGGATGGTTTGGAAGAAGCCATAAAAGAAAACGAGCAAAACACGGAACGACGAACATGAAGTGGATGACAACAATAAGTTTGGCTTCCATGGAAAGTGTCGTGGGCTTGGCAACGGTGAAAAATCGTTCTTTTGGCAACCTACAAAGGAAAGACGACTTGTGATTAACTGTAGCTGTCAATTAAAAAAAGAGGCAAAAATCCCCAAAAGAAAAACATCTAGCCTGACCCCTTTCAACAATGCAAAAATTCTGGGAGTCTGCAACAGATTGTAAGTGAAAGAAAAAGAAGCCGGAAAGTATGGTTACAAATTCAAAGGTCATAATTTCCTGATAAAATTTATTTCTTGCGTTTTCCTCTACAATACGTTAGTTAAGTGATTAACAATACAATTCCACGTACACTTGTCATATTAAAACTACAAATGAAAATAATCCGAGGCTACAATGGGTAACATTTTTTTAGAAAATTCATCGTAACTGAAAATGCGTTTCCAAAAATTTGATAACTGTTCCTTGTTCCTTAAACTAGATCTTCATATCACCAAAGAAAGCTGCGCCAACACTGAACTACAACGCGATTTTATAATTTTCTTACACTCCACTTCTCAAGTAAAAACAGCTCTTAAAATAATGTTTCTTAGCAATAAAACGCTACTTCAATTTTGCTTGTTAATCAAAAAACACTATAGAATTGTCTTCAAAACTGTAACATATGAAGAAGCTTCTTAATCGCAGCTGTAAATTCTCGCCATGCATTTATCATTTTTTCTTCCGTACTTTCTTTCTCCATTTGATTGCTTACTTGTTTTTCTTTTGTTTTCATAAATTCTTTTTTTTGTTTAATTAAATTCTGGCTAACTCTTACAATACGGGTGACGGCCTTTTGGGCAGCTTGTGACTCGACAAAAATTTACCTGCGCGTTCTTGTCTTTTCTTAAACAGGAAAACTGTTCTTATGTTTTTGTTATTTATGCTTTTCTCTCTGTTCTTGTGTGACCGTATGATTTTGCAGTTTATGTTGTTCTTAACTTCCTTTTTCGTTCAATGTTATTCTTATAAGTTTTTAATTTTTTCTTTACCTATATTTTGTAGTGCACACTTCTGACAATTTTGTAATTTTCTATCTCAGAGCGCCAAATCGCCCCCATGCAGTTAACGACCGCTCAACGATACCAGGTGCTTCTATGCTATACGACATTTCTCTTCAATAAGAGATATATTCTTGTCTGTCTAATGAACAACAGAACTGCTAGTTAAACAAAAACATTCAAATTTAAGCAGAAGATAATTATGAGTTGTTCATTGTATAATTGATGCTTGACACTTCGAAAAAACTGAAATAACTTATTGTGGCACCCAGGAGATAATAAGGACCTAAGCAACACAAACGTGTTCGTCCGGGACATCACGAATAGAGGCCGAAAGTTAATTTTTTTCTTTTGGTGTGCTGTGACGTCAGCGCTTCGAGCCCTAAGCGTCAAACGAACAGCTTTCTTATTCACGGTATGAAGCAGAAGCGCGCCAAAATAATCACACTATACTTCTGGTTTCAGTTTGTGACGTCACGTTGAACAGTACAGTGAATTTGAAGTGCCAAAACATACAAGGTTCAATTCCGCCCTGACCAACCGAACCTTGGTTTGGTAAATTTGTAGATGCGATCGGGGATGCGATGCTTGATAAACGTGGTAGTTTCATGGGCTACTGATATCATATATATGTTGTATAAGGAGTTTCTTTGAGCTTGTGCAGTGGATAAAACCTTGAAGTATTACCACTGAAATAAGGGCTACCAAAACAGAACGTTCCTGTTGTACGCTGTCAGGTTCTAACTATTCAGTTTGTGGATGATATTCTAACGTTTGATCACTCAAATGAAAGCTATTGACTAATACTTCTTACGGTACTACTACAAGACGATTCGCACTCTTGAGTTCGGGGATGACATCCTTAAGTGTGCCCTTTAGCGTGCCATTCAAATGAACGCTATCGAGCGATAATTCCCCCTAGTAATGGTTATTATGCTGTACAAGGTGGTTCCAATACATCATGAAAAAAAGCAAGACCGAGAATTGTTATCAGATGGTTTTGGATTCAGGTGATTCTAATTTTTGACTGTATCAAGGCAATCGTACTCTCCTGACGTGACATTAGCTTTGAAACGTTTCTCAGGTCAAAATTTTATAATTATTGTCAATTTTATAACGCGGCTTCCTTAGAAGTCAGAAGTCAGCCTTTGGGAGGGAGGAGACGACTGACATTAAAGAATATAATTAAACAATAGAGTTCTTCTGTCGAAGGCACTATCGTGTGATAGGTTGCCCGGGGAAACTTGATGTTCACAACAAAAATTAGCCCGAGGACGTAGTTCGAGGGCTTATATGAAGTGTGAAAAAATCAAATTTCTGAGGGAACCTATCACACGATAGGGCCTGAGACAAAAGGACTCTATTGTTTTTACTGCACAACGCTAAACTTTGAGCGAAAATAGTCAAAAACGTGCACTATGCGCTGATAGTCGCCCGCTGACGAGAGACACTATCGCGTCACGTGATCAATTTTGACCAATGGGAGCACGCTAAAATTTAGCGTTGAACTATAAGCAAAAAAATGGGTTCATTATATCTAACTGGTGTGGTTTCCTCTGCTGCTCTGCTGAGTAACAGATGTTTCTGGTGTTCTCCCAGGGCTGTTTTGAGAATCAGACGTTTCGGACATGATTGGTGAGATTTCACCATCCTGCGGCAGGGGAAACCAATTTTCAACTGCTGGGCAGTAATTCTTCAAAACTCGGTACGCTAGTACAAGCAGGACCACTATGGGGACGTAGGCCAAAATCTTGACCACTATAGTGAGACCGACCTTCTGCTGATTTATAGTTGCACAACAGCTGTCGATTGATGAACTAACTACGGCGATTAGAGAGAGAGTTGTCAAAAGCGCCACATCTGATTTGTTGATCCATCCATAGCTCTTCTCGTCTTCTCTGACATCACTGGCTTCCTTGTAAGGTCTCAGGTACGCAAAGACAACGAGAATCAAGATGCAGGTGCCCTCCAATACCACTCTTTTTATCGAGCCAGCGGGTGCATAAGTAACAATCAACAAGATTCCCAGTCGGCAGAGGAAATAGAAAGCTGCACACCAACGATATTGAACCTTAAAGCAGCTCTGAAAAGCATCAAAAAACGGCATCCAGCGATTCAGATTTAACACCGGACGAAGTTCTCTCGTCAGGAACGGGCGAAATAAGAGGATGAACGGAAATGGAAGGACGAATACCAGGATGTAGAATACGGCAACGATTCCATACCAGAGGTGCTTTCCATGAAAAAATTGGAGTCCACCATTGTCATAAAGGAAGGTCTTCGATCCAACTTTAGCAGGATTCAAAATCTTGAGGGAAATTCTTGTGATATCTGTATAACAGAGTACAAGAATGGTGCATATAGCGCGAAAAGGAGCTTTGACTCGTTTGCTAAAGCACCAGTCAGGATAAGCTCCCACTAGCTTCGTTAACAACCAGACAACCAGTATTACGTAGGTCGGAATGGCGTACATTATCATCAGCTTATCTGCATCGTCCAAACCTTTGGCTAAACAGAAACTGTTGCCACCAAATTGTATGCGGATATTAGTGAAAGCGATGACAAACTCGATAAAAGGATCAAATTCAAACCCATCAGGCGTCAACAGCTTCATGACTTGGTATGAGTACAACCAGGCGTTCAGATATCCAGTGAAGAAATCGAGATCTATCAGCATGATTAGCACGACAAGCAGAAGTAAACCTAGTCCAAATGCTATCAGGTAAAACAACTCCCAGTTCGAACAGGATTTACTACACTGTTCACTTCCAAACGTAATGCTGTAATTTTTCTTACATTTTCCACAGAGAACGCTGTGCTGACTTCTGTTCTCATCACACACGTGGCCCTCCAAATACTTATACTCAGTTTGGTTTGAATTACTTGAATTACAATATCCAACAGGACAGAAATATGTGGCAAATTTGTATTTGTTCTTGACCTTACCTGCCCAGTACCCTCCCTTAACGAAAACGGTCTTTCCATTAGGGTCACAGCGCGAGACGCCTCTTCCACCCTCATCACTGGGAATCATGCATATACAATTTTTTCCTGAAAATTTAAAGCCGGGATAGCAGTTCTTTAACGTGATCTTTTCTATCGTTCTCCTCAAAAGTTGACTTCCAATATAATTCAGTTGAACAGAAAAGATGCTTCCAATTTCTCCGTTCAAGCTAACGTATGTAATTTTACCATGAGCTGCAAGAAAGAGCAATGAAGGGATGAGATGGACGGAAGACGATATGATAGTAACACTGACAATTCCCGGGACAGAATTTCCAACTTCATCAAACAAATCCACAGATGCATTAAATACTTCACCCGGGGCAACTTGCCAGTCTTCTTTGTTATGTGTGATGCGGACTGGATCAGTTGCAACCTCGACCTCGGAAGCGTTATTTGAGTTTTCGTACTTTACAAAACTCCATTTGAGTACTTCATTGTTTTGTCGACTCTCACCCGCTCGCCGACAGTTTTTCAACGTTGTAGCATACACTGACTTTCCAGAAGTTGCATGGTTATCTTTAAAGATAACAGTTACTTTCCAGTCATCATAATCAATCGAGGAATTGGCCGAAGAATACCCAAAAAAACAAGCGTGAATGTTTGTACCGGTTGCGTAAAAACTTATGAGAGGTGATCCTGGGGCTTGAATGTAAAGTGCTCCACCTTTACCGTCGCACGTGTTCGCTTCAAAGTTCAAGGTGGAATTTTCGTTCAAAAGAATTCTCGATCTTCCATACATTGCTATCGCCCCTCCTCTAAACCCAGTGTTGTTAATAAAATCCAACCTGTTGTGAATTTCAAGAGTTGATCCATCTAGAACTAATGCAGACTGACTATTGTTTATGAATTGTGCATTCTCTTTGAAGATAAGTGGCACCTCCACGCTACAAAGCGATCCTTGTCCAATCGTCAGATTACGGTCAACCAGAATTACTTCGTTGGAACGAAAGAGTGTATCATTCTTAAAACACACGCGAAATGGGATTTCTGGTCCAATAAGATCTTCATTCTCGTTATAAAGAAATGTGCCCATGGCGGCACCCACATTCCCGACGTTTCTCAGCCACTTGCATCCATAGAAGGTGAATGGAGTAACAGCGGGATCTGCGTGTTTAGTGCATTTTCGGGGAATTGTCGTTCCATAAAGGGAAGTACCCCCTCCCCAAATCGCCTTATTATTCTCAAATGAACAGTTGTTTATCTCGTATCGGTTGAGACGAAGCTGCGCGTCCTTAAATGGCCTGTTTCCTATTCGGGCTCCTCCACCGGCTAGTTCAGCGTGGTTTTCCCGAAACTCTGTTCCCTCCATGACAAGAACATTGTCCTCCGTGTTGTCCTTCATCTCAACTTGAAGACCTCCACCCCACGACGCCTTATTACGGTAGAAAAAACATGATTTAATTTCAATGATGTTACCACTTGCATTCCCCAGAAGGTATACCGCCAGACCGCCTCCGCGACTAAATGAAAGTTCTGGTGTATTGGGTTCATGCTTTTCAGTTGTGTTAGACCATTGGGCCTTGTTTCTGAGAAAATTGCAATTTGAGAATACGTAGCTGTTATTGTGTTGAAATGAATCGTGCTCGCCAGGCGTAACGTTCACTGTATCGTAGCCATATCGGTTAAATATAACATAAACACCGCCTCCTGAGTAAACGTATAAGCTTCCATTCTCGGTAGCGGTTTCCCATCTGACATAGTTGTTCTCACGGGCGTAATTCTCGGAAAACAAACTGTTTGTGAAGTTTACAACGCCGCCAACATCGTATAAATTGGCGCCGAGCCCTGGAGATGATGAAATTTCGACATCAGTTATCTTAAGATTTCTACAATATCGAAAATCTAAGGCAGTCTTGAACTTTGCCCCCTTAAGATTTGGATATTGCCTTTTCGCACCAACAGAGCTTCGATGCCATCCGCCACACTTGAGAAACTTGACTCCTTCAAAGGTAATATTTTCGCTGACGGTAAAGGATAGGCTAACATTTGCGTTGCATGTTATTTGCACGTCTTCCCTCGATGTGCCAGTTCCAAAGAGGCCAAAAGTAGCAATTTTGGTAAAACTGTGGCTTGTTTTCAATGAGTAATTTCCTTTTGTCGCCAATATCTTTGTTGCGTTGAGACCAGAAGCGAGCGATAAACCCCTGTCCAGTGTGCACTGGCTTCCCTTGCTGCAATTTGACGAATCATTTCCATTTGGCGAGACATAAATTTCCCTTTCAGCAGCTGTTACACTGCAGAACAGTAATAACAAAAGGATAGCAGTGCACACAGTAGAATACAACATGTTTTCTTTCGATCATGAATTGTTGAACCTGATTCAAACAGACAGACGATCGATTCCAAGAAATCGATCGATATGGCGATTTCTCAGAATGTCTAATCGAAGGGACGCCGCCACCTGACACGGATGTCACATGTCTTCAGTAAATGTATCACTTATCAGACTTGTGGGCTATTTAAAAACTCCCTTTGCCGTGTAGATAATTCTGCAAGAGGGATGATGTTACTGAAAATTATTACTGTCGTCACCCATTACACAATTATTACGTTTAACTGAGACAGCCCGAAGATATAAAATACAATAAGGATTGAATGACTTCATGCGTGACTAGTTAATTCTGGTTGTTGTGTTACATATTAAAGAATATTTGATGCTGGCTACATGAATGAACATGTATTATCATGGACAAGTTTCTCTTCGCTCTACATTAGACTTACATCATTGTACTCTCTCTAAATTAGGACTTTATATAGCAGAATGATTCTATTTTTTAACTGTATTGAGTGATGGCAGCAAACAAAGTTGAAGTTGAAGTTAATTAGTCCGATTGGTATTTTATTTGTAAAGCAATATTATGAAATATTATCTTGATTACCCTACTCGGTCAAAGTCTGTCTGTATCTTTGGCGGTCGTGTAATTTTCATCTGTTGTCTGAACGTTTTTCGCTCGGTTGGTTAAAACAAGGGCCAAAATAGAGATGCTCTTACCGACTAGGCCCCCCCATAAAATGTTTCGTTTCCCGTCGCCAACATCTTAAAGTGAGTCTGACATTTAAAACAGCCCTTATAACGACTTTAGAGTGATAACGGCTCGCTACAAAATGGTAATCACGTGGAAGATACCCGGGGGGGAGCACTCCCTATAATGGCCTATACAGGGAGGCTCCGCCGGAAAGGGGTACCTTTTTCAGGTTTCAGGTATACAAAAGGGTAGGGATTTCACGAGCGGAAGTATATGGAAGGATTTGGAAATCTGTTGTTTAGGTATTTAAAAGGGCTTTTGATTAAAATATTTCGAGTAGATAATAATATTGTTTTTTGGTTAATATCTCTTTCGGTAATATTGTTCTCCCCTAATATCGTTCTGCCATTAACTGCATTCCATGGGATGCAGTGTCTTAAGTAGGCATGTGAAAGGGGTACCATTTTTCAACGGAAGGTATACGAAAGGGGTACCTATTCGGTCAAAAATGGTGTATAAAAGGGTAAGGGGTTGGACCTCGGGGCCTCCCCGTATAAAACTTTATTGAGTAGCCCCCCGGGGAAAGACATAACCAAGGTTCGCTTGAAAACCGGCCTATTTTTTAATTGTTTTTTAACCGACTGACCGACCGACCCACATTTACGAGAAAAAGGAAGATGGGAAATGAACTAAATGAAACATTTTGATTTTATGGGGATGGCGTTATAACAAATAGCCCCGCTGCTATTGACCACCTTCTCGCTGCGGCTAATCCCTACGTATATTTGCGGGGAGCCGCACATTAACCCATATTCGCCCGTGCCGGCCAAAGACTGCCGTGAGGGACCATCACAGCGGAGATCACTATTGTTTCGATCCAACAGTCCTAACGGTGCCTAAACTAGAACGATCAGATAAATTTAACCACGCAGAATTACACACAGGAAAGGAAGAAATTTTTCTGGTGAAATGGAAGGAAAATTTGACCATTGCACCGGTTGCTTCTTCTTGCTTTTAGGCGAGATACTTTCCAGCACAAGGAAAAGACTTTCAAATGGCTAACAAACTCACAAAAAATACACGAGAACGAAAAACAACGGGACAGAGCACTGAAATACGAAAGGTTGAGCTGCTTATTCGTTTTTCTCATTCAAAAACTGTCATTTGTTCATGAATCGTACGGCAAAAGCATTAAATCCTTTCATGCTGCAAAGGATGTTTTGGACGTTTGAACTCGAATTTGAGTAGCCTGAGAAAACAGCCGACGTCTCGCGAGGTCGCCACTTAAGCCCTCACAAAACGACGTTTGAGTAACGAGCGCAGAAATTCCATACTGATGACGCGTCACTACCTAGATCTTGGTAGTGCTTCTGATTGGTTGAAACGCGCGGGAACTTCGTTTCAACCAATCACAAGCACTACCAAGATCTAGGTAGTGAAGCGTCATCCGTATGGAATTTCTGCGCTCGTTACGCAGACGTCGTTTTGCGAGGGCTCAAGTGGCGACCTCGCGAAACGTCGGCTGTTATCTCAGGCTAGAATTTGAGCAGACAGCAACCCAAAACTCCCGGCCTTTAATGGGTTACCGCAAGAGAGGATAAATGGGTAAGACAGTTAATCTCCCATATAGGCTTCCCTTATTCCCATCTTAATCCCTCTAAAGTTATTCTTAGTAACAAAATTCAAATTTCAAAACTTTATATCTTTTGAGTGGATAAACATATTTCATTATTTTTTTCAGTTTTGAGATCTGTGTAACAGGCTCATTCAGAAACCAATGTAAGATATCCCATAATACTAAACTGCAAAATTTGGCGTCAACTTTGTGACGTCATTTTACTGGCAAAAATGTCAAAGTTGGGAAAATGTAAGTTATGAAATTTTAAATGTAAAGAAGATCCTCGCAGTTATAAAATTTGGTGGCACAGTAGATACCCTGCACCTCACGAGCACGAACCCCTCGTTATGATTTCAGCAATACACGCAGCCGTGCAGGGTTAAACGAGCCAGTGTTCAAACCTCCTCTTTTACCTCTCTTATCGAGAGACCAGTCCAGAGAGCCCCCCATGTCCCCAAATAAATAAATAAATAAATAAATAAATAAATAAATAAATAAATAAATAAATAATCCCAGCTTTTGATTAGTGAATGGTAGTATCCTTGTTATCGATTGTTAGGCTTTGCTTACACCGGGACTTGCCGGAAGGGATCTGGTCCGAGACTGATCGCATCCTGGACCTGTGGACTGTTCACCTTTAGTTTTTGAGCGCCTGTTTACAGGGGACCGGTCAGGCACTGATCCGCTGCAGGATCTATTTGGGTAAATCGCATCCTCGGAGACCAGGGGCAGATAGTCGGGGCGAGAGGCATATAAAACGGGCGAAATCGGTGCGAGCTGAAGCCTGGTGTTAGCAAAAGTTTACAAGACAGGCGGGAGAGCCCCTGGGAGGAAACTTCTAACGGACTAGTTCAAGAGCCCATTTGCGTTCTTGCTTCTGATTGAGCACAAATTTTGCGGCATTGTATTTTTTTTGCCCAGTCAGCCATCAGCTTATTTCCCCGATACTTTCGTGACGTCTTATACAGAGTGTGACGTAATTTAATGTAATAATTTTGTATTTAATAATTTATGTAATTTTATTTGTGAATTTTATTGTGAATAAATTGTGAATTGTGAAATTGTGAAAAAGTGTAACTTTAGGTAAGATGAACGTTAATTCGTTTCAGTCTCACGATGGAATCGCTTTGAGTTGTTGATCGCGACGTTTCGACTGCAATACTGCTAGTCTTCATCAGGCGATGAGGTTGATTGTTTACGTGTCGCTATTTGTAGCATGATGGTTCGCTGCTATTGGTACATTTCGAAGAAATGTCGCGTAGGTTTTAGCAGCGGCGAAAAAATTCAAGCACTTTGAGGAACACACATTACTTACGGGATAAAATAGCTTTAAACTCAAAACTGCTTCGCTTATATTTCGTTCTCTAACTTGAGACCATCGAGATTGAAAACAAACGAACAAACACCGTCCAAACATTCTTAACTCTGCTGCATAAGTTTTGCGGCTGCAAATTGTCTGAAACTTGAGCGCTTTAAAAAATGCACCGAACTGTTTTTGGAAGCTTTTCGGGCATAATAGGTTTAAACCGACAACTGCTTCGCTTATAGTTTTCAAATAACTGTTATATTTCGTTCTCTAATTAGAGACAATCAAGATTCAAAACAAAGAAACGCCAAACACGCTTTAATTAAATTGTTATTATGCCGGCATAAGTTTTGCGGATGCGAAGTAAGCCTATATAAAGTTAGGCGCTTTGAGGAACGCACAAAACTGTTTTCGGAAGCTTTTCGCATAAAATAGCCTTAAACCGACAACTGCTTCACTTAAAAGATTATCACTATTGAAAACTTCTAGGACAAGAAAATCGACAGTTGCACAAAGAGATGGACCGGACGGTGAAAATTGAAAGCAAAGCTTGTGCAGTTGTCTTGCGGCTGTGCTTAGACCTACTGTTATGAATAAACAAACACAAAATAATGGACAGAGAAATCATTTTTGAAAAACATTTATTCGAAAACCCCTAAGTTTATACTTAAATGCAATTCACGTTACACTTCCAAAATCGTAGGTCGGTCCACGCGAGTGAAATCGGCTCAGCATGGCAAAATATTCAAGAATCTTTCACAAATCTGAGCGCGTTTTCTAATAATTTTTTAAAGTCAAAAGTGAATAACACATTTCTAATGGCATAAATCAAATTTACATTTCAAAACGTAATTTCTTTCATCGTAATACTCGAAATCATGTACCTTAGACCTTTTAAAAACTTCAATTACTCGGTTGTGTTTCAGAACAGGGCAAACTCTCCGCCGTGAAGAAAACAAAGCGATGAAGTCCTTTGAATGCAGCTTTCGTAACTTGAACTTTTCGCCTTCTACCAGTATTCTTTTGAACTTTTTCTTTCCATTTATATATATTAGATGTTTTTTTGTCAAGTATAAAACTTCAGTACTCTCGAGCAATCGTTAAATGCTAAAGAAGCTTAAGCTTTTAAAGAAACCTCTTTTTCAAAAGCCACGATGGTCATGCGATTTCCCGCCAAGAAAAATGCCGGTTGCCCTAAAGCACCGTGCGATTTCCCGCCAAGAAAAGATGGCATTCTCTGCCCCCGTCGGGTTGTCTTGGGACTCCCCTCCCCGTCCCACAGAGTGTGCGGACGGACGGACGTACGGATGTACGGATCTACGGACGTACGGACGGACGGTCACGTGACTATTACGTCACAACCAAAATTTCTCGGATTGATGGGTTACCATATTTCCTTAGCAATGGAGCTCCGCTGGCGGGCTTTGCCCGCAGGCTCCGCTATAAGACTTCATCCTAATAACATCAATAGAGATAGTGGAATCGAAATTCCAGAAGCTTGGATACCTACAATCAGAAAGCACAACAGCCGACGAACCACAAAGCGGACCTGTGAGGGAACAACATCTAATAGTCGGAATAATAATGAGGATCGAAATGCACCAATAGCAGCGAACCATCATGCGACAAATAGCGACACGTAAACAATCGACCTCATCGCCTGATGAAGACTAGCAGTATTGCAGTCGAAACGTCGCGATCAACAACTCAAAGCGATTCCATCGTGAGACAAACGAATAAACGTTCATCTTACCTATCTTACACCACGATGAACAATAAACACATCTTTAATGACAAGTGTAACTTTGCTAAATTTTGTACCCTGATTTCATGCTCTTGTGCGTACTAAAATCAACTTTCGGTCTCCCTCTTTCGATAGGCCTACCATGGAAGAAAGTTTCAGTAAAATGGGAACCACAAAGCCGAGAAATCGAGATATTTGGCAAGAGAACTCAAGGAAAAAAAAACGACGAGAACGAAAATCAGATCGACGTACTGTGAAAAGTTCACACCCTAGCGACACAAAAAGTTGATTTCAGTGCGCACAAGTGCATGAGATCTGGGTACAACATTTTGCAAAGTCACACTCTGTATAAGACGCCGCGAAATGAACGGGGAAATATGCTGATCGCTGATTGGACACCAAAAAACAACGCCTCAAATTTGTGCTCAATCAGAAGCAAGAACGCATATGTGCTCTTGAACTAGTCCGTTAGAAGTTTTCGTCCTCCTAGGGGCTCTCCCGCCTGTCTTGTAAACTTTCGATCGCACCAGGCTTCAGCTAGCACCGATTTCGCCCGTTCTCTCGACCTCTCGTCCCGACTAATCTGCCCCTGGGTCTCCGAGGATGGGTCGATCGGTGCTTCTACTAGCTAATCATGCGCAGAACACACGAGGCAGTTTTGAAAATGGCACTGAAGTAGTCTAAATCGATCGAGGATGGAATCATTCAATTGAAAATGAGCGCTATTCTCCTTAAACCTTTAAGCCCCCGATAGTGATCAGCATCAAATTTCTCCCGACTCTATCAGTTCATTTTAACAAGCACAGGCCAGGAGAATGAAGGAAATAATCACCAATGACGAATTGTCTTGATGTTTAACAAGTTCTGCCAACCTATACTTAACAAACTCTATGGAGACCGGTAAGGAGAATTTGATGTATAATAAGGTTTGGGCTTAAAGTGTTATAAAGTAGTTAAATTCAGAATTTTGCCAGGCAAAGTATCAGCTATGTGCCTCGTCATGTTAACGCAGGCCGAAGTTCGGTCTCTTTTTAATCCTCGTTATGATTTTGTTCAAAACACAACACTGACCCAAAAACTTTAGGTCGTATCCAAGCCTAAAGCGCCCTGGTATCCAAACGAACCAGCCCACAGTGCCGGTAACGGTTTTGGGGCTGGAATGGCTTAATAATAATAATAATAATAATAAACTTTATTAACGTGTCTTAAAATATCTAGCTTACACTAAAGTAAGAATTAGACATGCTTTTGTATAGTTCCAAAAATAAGATCGACCAGATTGAGACAGGGAAAAGAGTACGGATACTGTGAGTGAAAGGCTTATCTCGTCTGATTTTTTTGGACCCCATCCATTTAGGAAAACCGGTCCAATGAGAGCCTAGATGTAGAACGAAGTACAAGTCACAAGTCAAAACTTTCGAATTTCAAAAAACATTCCCAGGATCCTGGAATCTCTTATGGGACAAAACACGCTTGAAAGTGCCTCGAAAGACACCAATCCTGAAAATCAGATCGCTGTCGAGCGACTACCTAAAGCCCGAATGGGGCACTCTACGGGGGCTTACTCCTGTCAGAGGGTCTAGATCACTAGAAAAAAACCTCGAGGACCGCCTTAATCGACAGGAGGCTCTGAGCAGCACACACGGTGGACAATTTCAGAACCCCCCCTTTTTTAATTTTCCAACCACAAAGCCCGACTGGGGCATAACCTCGTCAGAAATTCCCCCAGGGGCAACAACCGTAAGCAATTTTTGAATAGAATGCTCTTCGACCAGCGCTCTGTTTGTGTTGATTGACTCCCAAAAAGCTGTTGAGGACAGCTGAAGGCATATAAACTCTTTGGGAAAGTCTCCGGAATTTACCAAACTGGACCAATACGATACTCTAGTTAAAACTTAACCAAGGCGGATGACACCGAAAAATCTGGTACTTAGCGACGTTTCTGTTCAACTGTAATACAGGGTTTGGACAATCCCTGCTGGTAACAAAGGAAGTGAAGGATGCATAGTTTCACGCACATAGCTTTGTCTAAAATTCCAGAAAGGCCGATGGTATTTAATAAATGTCTTACCGCCATTATCGTTTTCATTGGCTTTGACTGAATTAGCCTGCTCCCCATACCACCTCCCAGCCTCATTACAATAGTGTCACTTGTGGAGGACATCATTATAACGAGGCTGCGGGTGGTGGTCCTGGGAGCACACTATGACCGAAATGGCTTAACCTCGCACCTCTTAAATAAAGTGAGTGCTTTTACAAGTCATTTGGGCTATGTAGCCCATCAGCTAGGCGCTTATCACCGGAATTAAAATCAAGGCACAGTGTGTTTTCTGTGGTCAGAACACTAAGACAGGCCTGCATGAATTTTTCAGTTTAGTTGGAAAGTTTCTCTCTCAAACCACTATAAAACAGCGATCTCTACACCTTACTCTATGCTCCAAAATGAAGCGGACTTATGAACGACAGAAATTCATAATAGGCAATTTTGATCTTCCTTTATTTAGAGAGTTTTCTACAGATAAACCCTGCTCCCTTTTACTTTAAAGCACCATTGAAGATTCAACCTGTAAACAAACGAAACATTATTAGATTGAAACAGAAATGACAGTAATGCTTAGCCAAACTTAACTGACGCGGAGTACGCTAAAGAAATGTAGTCGAATCTTAAGAACAACAACGTGAAGTTCTGGCCAAAAGGAGTTGCAAGTTGAAACTTGTGATACCATTGCGAATTTGGTGGTCTACCAAGATAAAAACCCTGAACAATGAGTTTCTTTCTAGTTCCTCTTTCTTTTTCTTTGCTTAATTGACTGCTGCCAAGAACTAGCACAACAAGGGCTATTTCAAGACGGTATGAAAATTCAGTTCCTCGAATTCTGGATAAATTTTCCAGCCCGTCTATCTTATAATTTATGCCGGTTGCCCTATGTTTTATTGCTTTATTTTGGTCCATTTAGCTGTCAAGAATCAGTTTTTTATTTCAAGCTGAATGAAAACACCGTTTGTTTACCTCAGCGGTTTATCTTAAATGTCTTTTCTTGTTACTTTTTTCCTTGTCCTTGTTTCTCGCTGAGGGTTCAACTTGTTTTGAATGAGATTTTCACCATAAAATATGACTCGTGAAGTGCAGATTAAAGCACTGACATCGTCTATTATATTTTTGTTCTGAAATAAGCTAGGTTTATAAGGAGTTGACTGAATGCGCCATAAGAAGGCAGCTATTGAATAATTTTGTAAACATACGTTTTTGTGGCTCTGAGTATACCCACCCTGACGGGAGAAAGGGGTTCCGTCATGATAAGAAGACTCAGTGTAAAATATATATACAAAAAAATTTTCTGCCTTCATCTTTTGAGTAACAAAGAAGAGAATGATCATGAGTTAGAGAACATTTCTTGTTCCCCACTCCACCCCAGTTCAATGGTTGTAACCGCAATGAACGTGCGTGCTTTTAATTCACCCTCATCGAACCTAAGCCGACTTCAAAGGATGGTTTGGAAGAAGCCATAAAAGAAAACGAGCAAAACACGGAACGACGAACATGAAGTAGATGACAACAATAAGTTTGGCTTCCATGGAAAGTGTCGTGGGCTTGGCAACGGTGAAAAATCGTTCTTTTGGCAACCTACAAAGGAAAGACGACTTGTGATTAACTGTAGCTGTCAATTAAAAAAAGAGGCAAAAATTACCAAAAGAAAAAAATCTAGCCTGACCCCTTTCAACAATGCAAAAATTCTGGGAGTCTGCAGCAGATTGTAAGTGAAAGAAAAAGAAGCCGGAAAGTATGGTTAAAAATTCAAAGCTCATAATTTCCGGATAAAATTTATTTCTTGCCTTTTCCTCTACAATACGTTAGTTAAGTGATTAACAATACAATTCCACGTAAACTTGTCATCTTAAAACTACAAATGAAAATAATCCGAGGCTACAATGGGTAACATTTTTCTTAGAAAATTCATCGTAACTGAAAATGTGTTTCCAAAAATTTGATAACTGTTCCTTGTTCCTTAAACTAGATCTTCATATCGCCAAAGAAAGCTGCGCCAACGCTGAACTACAACGCGATTTTATAATTTTCTTACACTCCACTTCTCCAGTAAAAATAGCTCTTAAAAATAATGTTTCTTAGCAATAAAACGCATCTTTAATTTTGCTTGTTAATCAAAAAACACTATGGAATTGTCTTCAAAATTGTAACATATGAAGAAGCTTCTTAATCGCAGCTGTAAATTCTCGCCATTTTATCATTTTTTCTTCTGTACTTTCTTTCTCCATTTGATTGCTTACTTTTTTTCTTTTGTTTTCATAAATTCTTTCATTTTTTGTTTAATTAAATTCTGGCTAACTCTTACTCTACGGGTGACGGCTTTTTGGGCAACTTCTAACTCGAGACAAATTTACGTACGCGTTCTTGTCTTTTCTCAAACAGGAAAACTGTTCTTATGTTTTTGTTATTTATGCTTTTCTCTCTGTTCTTATGCGTGACCGAGTGATTTTGCACCTTATGTTATTCTTATCTTCCTTTTTCGTTTAATGTTATTCTTATAAGTTTTTAATTTTTTCTTTACCTGTGTTTTGTAGTGCACACTTTCTGACAACTTTGTAATTTTCCATCTAAGAGCGCCCAATCGCCCCCATGCAGTTAACGACCGCTCAACGATACCATGTGCTGCTATGCTAGTGTACGACATTTATCTTCAATAAGAGATATATTCTTGTCTGTCTAGTGAACAACAGAACTGCTAGTTAAACAAAACATACTTACTACCTTCACATTCTAGCAGAATATAATTATGAGTCGTTCATTGTATAACTGATGCTTGAAACTTCGAAAAAACTGAAGTAACTTATTGTGTCACCCAGGAGACAATAAGGACCTTAAGCAACACGAACGTGTTCGTCCCAGACATCACGAATAGAGGCCGGAAATTATTTTTTTTTTCTTTTGGTGTGCTGTGACGTCAGCGCTTCGAGCCCTAAGCGTCAAACGAACAGCTTTCCTATTCACGTTACGAAGCAGAAGCGCGCCAAAATAATCACACTATACTTCTGGTTTCAGTCTGTGACGTCACGTTGAACAGCACAGTGGATTTGAAGTACCAAAACATACAAGGTTCAATTCCGCCCTGACCAATCGAACCTTGGTTTGGTAAATCTGTGGATGCGATGCTTGATAAACGCGGTAGTCTCATGGACTACTGATATCATATGCTGTACAAGGAGCTTCTTTGAGCTTGTGCAGTGGATAGAACGTTGAAGTATTTCCACCGAAATAAGGGCTACCAAAGCAGAACGTTCCTGTTGTACGCTGTCAGGTTCTATTCTAACGTTTGATCACTCAAATCAAAGCTATTGAGTAGTACCTCTTATGGTACTATTTCAAGACGATTCGCACTCTTGAGTTCGGGGATGACATCCTTATGTGTCTAAAGTGTGCCATTCAAATGAACGCTAACGAGCGATAATTTCCCCCTAGTAATGGTTATTATGCTGTACAAGGTGATTCCAATGTATCATGAAAAAAAGCAAGACCTAGAATTGTTATCAGGTGGTTTAGGATTCACGTGATTCTATTTTTGACTGTATCAATGCAATCGTACGCTCCTGATGTGACATTAGCTTTGAAACGTTTTTCAGGTCAAAATTTTATAATTATTGTCAATTTTATAACGCGGCTTCCTTAGAAGTCAGAAGTCAGCCTTAGGGAGAGAAGAGACGACTGACATTAAAAAATATATTTAAACAATAGAGTTCTTCTGTCGAAGGCACTATCGTGTGATAGGTTGCCCGAGGAAATTTGATGTCACAACAAAGATTAGCCCGAGGACGTAGTTCGAGGGCTTATATGAAGTGTGAAAAAATCAAATTTCTGAAGGAACCTATCACACGATAGGGCCTGAGATAAAAGGACTCTATTGTTTTTATTACACAACGCTAAATTTTGAGCGAAAATAGCCAAAAACGTGCACTATGCGCTGATAATCGCCCCCTGAGAAGAGACACTATCGCATCACGTGATCGATTTTGACCAATGGGAGCACGCTTTTTTCCTGTTCATTTCTCTTCGTGAGCGTTTTTTGACTACTGGTACATGTAAATGTACATACAAAATGCCTCGAAGAAATCGAATACCTCTCGAACGCAGAGAGAGAATCGTTAGAGCTTTTGAGGACGAGCAGGAAGACCATCTTTTGGTCGCAGACACGTTGGACGTGAATCGATCAACGGCAAGGGGTATCATGGCGCGTTACATCACAGAAGGCAGAATTCGGGAGAGACCAAGAGGTGGAAGAAACAACGTGCACGTGGATGATGAAATAAGAGACTGTCCAGAGCAAATTATCAACGAAAACTGTCTGCTCACACTTGCTCAAGTAAACAGTGAATTAAGGAGACGGTTACCAGCCAAACCCGAGATACATGACCGTACTGTATCAAGAACGTTAGACGGGATGCTGTTCCCAGTGAAACTGGTCAGACGCCTCCCTGCTGACAGAAACAGACCTGACGTGCTGAACAAGCGAGTCGATTACGCGAACTGGTTTATGAATCACGCCATAGTCTGTCACCGTGTGTTTGTCGACGAATGCAGCTACAATGTTTGGACGGCCAGAAGTCACATGTAGGGCGCGGCAAGGAGAGAGGGCGTACCGCCAAGTGTGCAGTCAGCGTGGACGAAACCTGACCGTGACAATGGCAATTTCGCCCATAAACGGACTGAGCTGAGCGAGGACGAGGACGAACTTAGATCTTGACGAGTCAGTGATCTTTGTTTATGACGGAGCACCGGCCCACCGGCCCAGAAACATCGACACCGTCACCGCAGCTAAACCTGCCAAGATGTTTAAACAGAGAGGTTATTGAGGGATAGATTAAAATTCAGGTACTATAGGTACTATTCAATTGAAAATCGTTTTTTGTTTATTGAATTTAAAGAACACGTAATTGTCTGTACAAGTGCATTAATGTTTGTCTCATCCACACTAAGGCCGTCCAGGAATTCTATTGAATTGCTTTCAGTGTGACAGAAATGTTAATAAATGGTATTTTCACTTTAATGTTTGTTTATTGTCCCTATTGACATTCAAGATGGTGTTAATGACTTGCATGCTAGCGCAAATGAAAGTATATTTCTCTTTTTTGTATGCCGAATGACGCATATGAATGCCCAAAAGTGTTATTGAATGTTGATTAAAATGCAAATAACGTTATTGAATCTGATTTATGCGCAAATGTTCGTACTTTCGCGCTCATGAATGTCTCTTCGCGCAATTGAAGGCCGTTTCGCGCAAATGATTGCGTATTTTCTCGTAATGAACAGCAAAAGGTGTAGTACCTGAATTTTAATCTATCCCTCAATAACCCCTCTGTTTAAACATCTTGGCAGGTAGGTCTGCATTAAACGGTACCATTGACGACATTTAGCTGCGGTGACGGTGTCGATGTTTCTGTGTAGAGCTTCAAGAAGTTGTTGTGTTCGAAAATCCCCTAGTGGGATTTTTCGGGCTCTTGCTTCATCTCTGTTGTCTATAAGTCTTTGGATTTCAGGACGGGAGATGTCGGCCTTGATGGCCGCTTTAAGACTGCTTATTACCTGTTCCACGATGTTGAAGAAAGGGCTGTAGGGTGGAAGCATTTTAAGCTCTGTATTTGGGGCGGGAATGGTCGGGTTTCTGTGGGCCGGTGCTCCGTCATAAACAAAGATCACTGACTCGCCAAGATCTAAGTTCGTCCTCGCCTGTGCCAGGAAGTTGTTAAAACGCTCAGCGTTCATTCCTCCCACAGCGGCTGACGAAAACAACACAAGTCCCTTTATGGGCGAAGTTGCCATTGTCACGGTCAGGTTTCGTCCACGCTGACTGCACACTTGGCGGTACGCCCTCTCTCCTTGTTGCGCCCTACAGTGACTTCTGGCCGTCCAAATATTATAGCCGCATTCGTCGACAAACACGCAGTGACGGACTATGTCGTGATTCATAAACCAGTTCGCGTACTCGACTCGCTTGTTCAGCACGTCAGGTCTGTTTCTGTCAGCAGGGAGGGGTCTGACCAGTTTCACTGGGAACAGCATCCCGTCTAACGTTCTTGATACAGTACGGAGTACGGTCATGTATCTCGGGTTTGGCTGGTAACCGTCTCCTTAATTCACTGTTTATTTGAGCAAGTGTGAGCAGACAGTTTTCGTTGATAATTTGCTCTAGACAGTCTCTTATTTCATCATCCACGCGCACGTTGTTTCTTCCACCTCTTGGTCTCTCCCGAATTCTGCCTTCTGTGATGTAACGCACCATGATACCCCTTGCCGTTGATCGATTCACGCCCAACGTGTCTGCGACCAAAAGGTAGTCTTCCTGCTCGTCCTCAAAAGCTCTAACGATTCTCTCTCTGCGTTCGAGAGGTATTCGATTTCTTCGAGGCATTTTGTATGTACATGTACATGTACCAGTAGTCAAAAAACGCTCACGAAGAGAAATGAACAGGAAAAAATTTTCTGATCCTTTTATCCTATTTTGCACTTGACAAAGGTTACGTAACCTATCCAAAGGGTTGTACATACATGTACATATATCATGGGCATCACACTGGCAATGAAAATTTAAGGCAAAATAGGTACTGTTCCATTGAAAATCGTTTTTTGTTTATTGAATTTAAAGAACACGTAATTGTTTGTACAAGTGCATTAATGTTTGTCTCATCCACACTAAGGCCGTCCAGGAATTCTATTGAATTGCTTTCAGTGTGACAGAAATGTTAATAAATGGTATTTTCACTTTAATGTTTGTTTATTGTCACAAATGAAAGTGTATTTTTCTCTTTTGTATGCCAAATGACGCATATGAAAGCCCAAAGGTGTTATTGAATGTTGATTAAAATGCAAAAATCGCTATTGAATCTGACTTTTGCGTAAATGTTCGTATTTTGGCGCTAATGAATGTCTCTTCGCGTAATTGATCGCCGTTTTACGCAAATGATTGCGTATTTTCTCGTAATGAACAGCAAAAGGTGTAATACAACAATATTTTTGCGCGGTTTATGACTACGTGGTAGAAGCACATCTTAGCAAGGACTATCGCAATCCAAAAAGAAAATTGGGAGTAACCACACATTTTTCAGAGATAATTGAGCTTAAATTTGGAAAGAAATCTCCATACATTCATTGTATTTTAAAGCTTTTTTAGATCTAGAATTATGGTTGCTTAATTATCTCTGAAAAATGCGTGGTTACCCACATTTTTCTTTTTTGGATTCCAATAACTAAAATAAGTTCTCCTTTTTCACTCGTGGATACGCGTAGTGTAGGAATGAGTTTTTGAGGGCGCTTCCGATATGCAAATAGATCACTCACTCACTAAGGTGTAGACACTCGTCGCAATTAGTCGGCCCCGCACAAGAGCGCTCGATATCAAAACGACAATCTTCGTACACTTCTATTGAAAATACGACAAACCTTGGCACAATTGACGAGTTCATGCTGCGAGACCAAAGAACTTATGTGGTCAATCAAGACAAAAAAACATTGCTTGGAAGACTTATGTACTGATTTAAGCTTACGTACTAGCAGGAAGAGTTAAAGAAGCATCGAAACGTTCAAGAAGTAAGTCAAAGTCTGGAGGCGCCCGTTTAAACCGAACCGCGGACTTCAAATCGACCTTACAAGACCTGGGAAAACGCTACAGTACGGTAATTGTTGCCTTCGAGTGTTGATTTGCCTTCTAAAAATTTAACTGAATGTATGCCCCAGATTCGTATAATTTTTGTAATTTTGTTCGCAGAGGCGCCGAACAAGCCATCACCATAAATATAGTTGAAGTGTGCGCAAAAATTACATACATGTATGCGCGCACGCAAGAAAATCGAGGTTTTTTGTTTCCTATACTATAGCAAGGGTATTGTTTATAGGAATAAAATTTTTGGAATTTTTGGCTGAAAAAGCTTTTTGTCGATTATTCTGTCTTTTTAAATGGATAGTTGGGCTCAAAGAGGAGTGTTTTGTAAACACGGACTAACTTGCATAACCGGGTTGAAATTTGATCAGCGCGCAGAAAATTTCAGCAATTTTCATTTTCAAGGTTGTCTTCTGGCTAATACTTGATACGTATCCATAGTTTTTTACATCAGAATTTATTTATTCAACTATTCCAGTGCAAAAAGAAATTAATTTTGGAAGCCTGCAATGTTTAGTTATCTACTGCGACAAATTTTAATTTATACGAAACACGCAAAAATCACGCAGGGGTCAGTGGGTTAAATTTCTAACATCCCCTCACATATGTCTTCTAGTAATATATGTGCAACAAAAGCAGGCAAACAAAGCCTTGGCTTTGTGAGATGGGGATCTTGCATAGTAGTTAGAGCCATGTTTCGACAGACTTTAACTAATAACAGTCCAATTGCAAGTTGACTGTCAGCTTTCATTTCTAAAATACTTTATCGATGAGTTAGCCATAGACACCGTTTGATTCTCCATAGCATAGCCGTAACTTTTGCAAAGATACATCCTGGGATTGTCCGGTAACAAATGCTTTTTGGAAAAATGTACAATATTTCTTGATTTCAGTTAACCAGAAGACTCTCACGCCTTAACAGAACTTGAATGTTTAGGTCTCACGTGCACAGGAGAAAATGGAGAAATTCTAGTAAATCATTGCATGCCTACTTCTGGCCAGATCCTTGTCTATATTTTTGTTGTAAGTACAAGGATACCAAACCATCTATACTAGAATACATTTATCAGATTAAAAGCAATCTAAAAATTAATTGAAAAACAAATTTCAATTACCACAGGAACGCAGAAAGATTTCAAACAGAAGTGGCACAAAATACTTCAGTCACTGTGACTACTTGAACGACTTGTCCTTTAATTGTTTTATTGTTTCCTGAATTTTACTGTCTTATTGTTTCCTGAATTCTATTCAGGAAACAGCTCAACGAACATTTTATGTTTTGAACAATTTTTCATCCTCATCTAGTTTATTAATTTTTTTATAATTTAGATTTTTGACCTTAGATTAGACTTTAGATTTTAGATTTTAAATATTTGGCTTTTTTTGTGAGGCTTTTATGTTACAGGACCCATTAATAACAATGCTCTTGCACTGAAGGGTTATCCCGTTAAAATGTTCGCTTATTATTATTATTATTACCTTTCTTTCACTGCTGACGCAATCGCCCATATTTGTAATTTTGCCTTTTATTATGTATTTTTCTAGTTACCATTGTCTTTGCTAGTATAAGTACTGTATTGTAAGTAGTTTTTCTTTATTGTATTAGCATAACTAACATTCTATTGTAAACCTTGTAAGTAGTGTATTTTCTTGTACTCTTCGGTGTATTTTGTAATTGGAAAAAAAAAAGAAGAAGAAAACAAAAAAAGCGTTATTGTCGGAATTTTACGGTATTTTTTTATCACTACTTATGATAAATTTTTTTCAGTTTACTGTTAATTGGAAAAAGAAACAAATGGAAAATATAATTATCATAAACAAAGCAAACGAAATGTCGAAAGTGAGGGACTAGGCTGTCTTGGAAAGTTACTACTTTACGAATTTAGTAGTCATTTTCAGTATTGGTACGTACAGCTGTTAGCTGTATTCCACGGAAATGCTTATATCTGAGCTAAATGAGTGAATCTTAAAGTGTCTATGAAGTAAAAACTAACTTAAGCTTATTTTAAAGACCTTTCAAAGTGAAGAAGGATGATGTTTTCGCAATATCTTCACTCATTCCGGAAATATTCAAGTTTTTGTATTATACAAATTAGAAATGGATGACGTCATAATTGGTTACATCATGGAGACAAATCACAAAATGAAGAATATAATTGAAACTTATACTTGTACCAATATTGTACCTTAATAAAGACACAAAATGAGGCACATCACGTTTTTGCCATAGCAACAATCTTGGCTCCATTCTCTTTCATCTGTGAACCAAATAGAGAGAAACAAGGACCTGCCACAAACATGCACATACCCATGTTGTGCTTTGTTTCATCATTAACCATTAGGAAGTGGACGAAAAAAGGGCGAATGTCATTCTTGCAAGAAAGAGCCATGGCAGCATCACCGTGCGTTTTACTGTGTCTTTCCTAAGGTACATTACTGATAACGTTTCAGCTACAATGCCTCTATATTTCCAGGGATATTGTTGATTTTGTGGTTTCTCTCCACATCGTTATCACTTACGACATCATCACTTGCGTCCTTTTAACTTTATTATCTCTAGAACGACAGAAGATATTACAAGAATGAAAATGCCATTCTTCACCATTTTGAGAGGCGTTTCAAATGACCTTACCGAATTTTCTCGATTAAACCCCGGGGGCGTTTATTTTCTAAGAGAGCTCGTAGACCCGGCGATTATTTGAACCCGGCGTTTTTAAATAGGGGTATTCTCATCAGCATTAATTTTTGTGGTCTTTACTACTGTGAGTGAACTAACTTTACAGCAAAATATAGGGAAAACATAAGAAAAAGAGGAACAAAATGTCACCGATTTCGTCTCTAGTAAATAAAATTAATATTTATTCAAAACAAAAGTAGAGTGTAGAGTACATTAGTCCAACTCCCTTTAGCTAGAATGAGCGAAATAAATTGAAATTTAATGTGCTGCAATTGCTACAACTGACCTTTAATGAAACTCATAAAGGTTCAGTTTCAAATAAACGCCTGGTCTCAAATAAACGCCGGTACCTTGAATAAGCGTTTATTTCAAATTTGACTTTGTGGACTCGGCGTTTATTCGAGGCCCGGCGTTTAATCGAGAAAATAGACTAACTTAGTTTTTACTTCATAGGCACTTTAAAGGACAAGTATATAACAAGGACTTACTGACGCACGAGTAACCAAGCTCCGGTCTTCCTTCATATCCTCTGAAGCATTGACAATCGCTGAGGCTAGTGCTTCCGACAAGCGGGTGACCCGAATTTGCCGGACAGGACTTGCATGATCCCGCAGCCCCGGAATAATCTTTGTATGTGCTAGTCAGGCATGCTGCAAATGCAAAGAAAACACTTTACGACGCCCGATACCAGGTAAAAAGAGATGTGCCAAATATTGGCACAATGGACATTTGCACAATGGGAAACCTAATATAAGGCAAATCACGAAGGACACTACGTACAGTAAACACCCCATGGATTTCAGAAGGAATCGGCAAGTAACTCATTAAGGGTGTTACCACCAAACTAGTCAACTTTGACTAATGTACAAACGTTAAGACTGAGGGAGGGAATTTGATCAAGTGGATTGGTATGCCAGCAAATTTGCAGCCCTTTACCGTAAAGTTTAATGCCATTAGGTGCCGTAATGACTTATTTTAAGCATTTCCACAGAATTTAAAAGCATCTTACAACTAAGAAATACAGTGTAAATGATTAAAGAGAGATGAAATCTTATGCAAATCTTACCTTTACATGGCGAGCCGTAATACCCCCTAGGACAACTGTGGCCAACTGAAATCAGAATCGACAAAATAAAGAGACACGGCGCGGAAAATGTTACACCCCTCCCACTAACCATCATTTTTTCCAGCCTTTCAACTTCACTATGTGGTGTGGTTATCCCTTTCAGTTGACCAAATTGCTGTTAACTCAGCTCATAAACACAAATAAAATATCTCATTTGCTAATCTTTACTGAAACTGCTCGCAGCTGACACAATGGATAATGAAACGTCATAATGAGTGGATTTAGGTGTGTAAACACAATTTCGGATCGTTTAATTAACGCTAAAGGCTGATAAAATAAGCAAATTTATGAAATTCTCAATCTCGGTGCAGATTTCTAGCCTTCCAACTGGTCACTACACAGGTTATCAGCAAATAACCCTGTTTTCTGCCTTATATGGAAATAACATGCGATGCCAAGCGCCATGGCGTTCGAAATTTTATGAACAATTACCAAGATTAAAAAATGATGATGAGTTGATTTTAACCTCAATGGTACACGCCTTGTTGGTTCAGTGTACATCACCTCATATTCAACGCGTGCTCGCAGGATATAACTGCATGCACCAAACTGTGTGTTGTTATCTAATGACAAATGATATTACTTGAACGTTGACTCAAGCAATTATTGGCCCAAGCAAATCGTTATTATAGCTCTAAAATTAAGGAGTATAACTTCACCTAGTAAATTGCCTTAGTTAATTTCTATCGTGATAGTCTTCCAAAGGAAGGTCCCCTTTTCCACTGAGAATGATTAAACGAAAAGTTTTAGTCCATGGCAAGACTGTTAGCACAAAAAAGACGAGTGGTCTAAAGAGTTAAATTTTACATTCAAATTTTAGCGGGCAATTCAATAAACGTATGACGTGTTAAGTTCTCAAAAATTTCACTGAGAAATTAAAAGTATATTTTCATGGCTTAGAACACAGTTAGCAAATGTCTGTGCGGCGTACTTTAGTGTACATTAAAAGTAAATCCTGTTTAACAAAGCGATTACACTTAGCTTAGCTGTGCTCATTTGTCACTCATGGAATACAACTGAATAACTATCTCACTAATTACTTTATTTTGCGCAGTGTTGAAAGATCTTTAAAAAGCGATAACTACGCTACCCTCTCTCCCCCTCCCCCCAAAAAAATAAACATCTTCGCTGCAGTTTAGCATGGGACAATTAAGAACTGTGTAAAACTGGCTTTAATCTTTATTTATCAACAGAATTTATCAATAGATTATGGTAATTAACTTACGTTCATTCACAAAGCCCGTTTCTGTCTTTTAACTGTCGAAGACAAAAACGCAAATCTTACTCATTTCCTCAAAATAACGGAACTCCTTCGTATAACGGCAAATTGGCGGTCCACACATTCTCTGAGAGGAATTGAATAACTAGGACATC
Source organism: Siderastrea siderea (assembly GCA_964030785.1). Taxonomy (NCBI): domain Eukaryota; kingdom Metazoa; phylum Cnidaria; class Anthozoa; order Scleractinia; family Rhizangiidae; genus Siderastrea; species Siderastrea siderea. The sequence goes on along the minus strand of OZ034972.1, from coordinate 14,498,804 downwards.
TAGATTCAAAATCATATTGTAATGCTGTACAGCACTCGACTGTACTTATACTGTACTTTATCATCCGACTGTATTAGTTATTGTACAAAAAGCGCACGAAATGAGTACAAATATCCCACGATATTGTACAGTTGGTTATTGTACAGTACCGTGCGCGCGCTTATCCCGTTACACTTCTAAAAGGTTGAAAAAGGTTAATTTGCATAATAAATCTCTTATTAGATGTTTCGGTGTGAAGTATCGCCGTATATTTTTACTCGTTGCTCGTATTTTGACTTGCCTGCAACTCGCAAAAATATACAGTGATACTTCACACCAAAATTTCTAATAAGGTATATGTACTGTACTGAACTGTACTTTACTATTCCACTGCTGCATCATTTTACCATATAAGGTCAAGAGAACGCGCAAAATATGCCACGGTATTAAGCCGCGGCTACACGAGCGATTTTTTGCTTGCGATGGTGATGCGATTTTTTTGAAAATTGTCGCGTCGCCAGCGCGCGGAGAAAATCGCATGTGTAGCCACCCTCGCACAGGTGATGCGACAGATGAAAAAATCGCAGAAAAAAATCGCAAGAAATTCAATGAGTTGAATTTTTTGCGACAAAATCACGGACTTCGTCAAAGGGTGGCTACACGGGCGATTTTCGCCGCGCGCTGGCGAAGCGACAATTTCCAAAAAATCGCATCACCATCGCAAGCAAAAAATCGCTCGTGTAGCCGCGGCTTTACACAGTAAAATTATGTCTGGCACTGTAAAATCCAGGTTTCAAAGGTTTTCTGGCCGAAGGTCAGGAAAAAACAAATTTTGACGTAATTTTTTCAAGTGGAATAATAAATCTCTTATTCGTTGGTTTAACAGATAATACGCGCTAACATTTTGCTCATTGCTCGTATTTTATCCTCGCCCCTAGGGACTCGGAAAAATACTACGCAACTCGCAAAATATCCGCCCGTAATATATGTTAAACCATCGGATAAGATGTCCGTACTGTACTGCACTGTACTTTACTGTACTATCTCGTCAGAAACTGTAACACGATCTTGGATTCTTATGATAATACAGGACTGTGAACCTAACTCACTTACACTCACTCGGGAAATGACTGTCAAATAAGTGACCTGTTCGTTGCACTAATTAAAATCAAATTGCTATAGTGTTAGGTTTAGTGTTTTTACCGATTACATGACAAGAAGAGCTAATGGGAAATTTCAATGGGCATCCGTGGTGAGTTGCAAGAACCAGAGTTCGAGTTATCGGGGTAAATTTTAGTCAAGGGAAACGAAATTTACTACGAGTTAGCGGGGAATTCGAGTTATCCGAGTTCGAGTTAACCGAGTACTAATGACTGAAAAGAGGGGTCAAATCCAAGGGAAATGGGACCTAGTTCGAGTTAGCGGGGGAGTTCGAGTTATCCAAGTTCGAGTTACCGGGGTCCACTGTATGTACTGTACTGTAATGTACTGTACTGTACTGTACTGTACTGTGCTGTGCTGGGCTGCGCTGCGCTGCACTGCACTGCACTGCACTGTACTGTACTGCACGGCACGGCACGGCACTGCATGGCACGGTACCGTACTGAACTGCACTGCACTGCACTGTAATGTTATGTAATGTACTGTATTGTACTGTACTGTACTGAGTGTACTGTACTGTACTGTACTGAGTGTACTGTACTGTACTGTACTGTACTGTGCTGTGCCTGGCTGCGCTGCGCTGCACTGCACTGCACTGCACTGCACTGTACTGTACTGTACTGCACGGCACGGCACGGCACAGCACGGCACGGCACGGCATGGCACGGTACCGTACTGAACTGCACTGCACTGCACTGTAATGTTATGTAATGTACTGTATTGTACTGTACTGTACTGTACTGACTGTACTGTACTGTACTGTACTGACTGTACTGTACTGTACTGGACTGGACTGGACTGTACTGTACTGTACTGTACTGTACTGTACTGTACTGTACTGTACTGTACTGTACTGTACCGTACCGTAAGGTAAGGCAAGGTACCGTACCGTACCGTACTGTACTGTACTGTACTGTACTGTACTGTACTGTACTGTACTGTACTGTACTGTACTGTACTGTACTGTACTGTACTGTACTGTACTGTACTGTACTGTACTGTACTGTATTGTACTGCACTGTACTGTACTGTACTGTACAGTACAGTACGGTACGGTGCCTTACCTTACGGTACAGTACAGTACAGTACAGTACAGTACAGTACAGTACAGTACAGTACTGTACTGTACTGTACTGTACTGTACTGTACTGTACTGTACCGCGCTGCATTACACTACACTGTACCGTACGATACTGCACTTTACCTAACTGTACTGCACTGCACTGCACTGTACTTTATTATCTAACTGTTTTAGTTATTGTACAGAAGGCGTGCAAAACGAGTACAAATATCCCACGATATTGTACTGCTGGTTATTGTACAGTACCGTGCGCGCACCGATCCTGTACTGTACTGTACTGTACCGCGCTGCACTACACTACACTGTACTGTACGGTACTGCACTTTACCTAACTGTACTGCACTGCACTGTACTGTACTTTATTATCCAACTGTTTTAGTTATTGTACAGAAGGCTTGCAAAACGAGTACAAATATCCCACGATATTGTACTGCTGGTTATTGTACAGTACCGGCGCGCGCTGATCCTGTTACACTTGTATTTTTCTTTCAAGTTACTGAAAAAAAGTTTAAAAAGGTTAAGTTGGATAATAAATCTTTGTTACATGTTTCGGTGTCAAGTATCGCTGTGTAGTTTTACTCGTTGTTTGTATTTCTTACTGGAAAAAATATATGGTGATACTTCATGCATGCAATAATATATATATATATATATATATATATATATATATATATATATATATATATAATTCAGGTTTATATATAATTCAGGTATATATATAATTCAGATTTTAATACAAATCTGTTTCGTAGACCAACACGGAGTTGGTCTGTAGAAATGAGGAGCTGGATTATTTGGTCCAAGACATTTAATTGCTACTCAGAGTTTCATGCTTCTTCCGAAACAATCATCAGGCAACTGCCAGAAAAAACGGTTACAATCAGAGATATTTCAAAAATACAGAACAATACATACTAGGTGTGGCGCGTGGCGCGTCAAGCGGGATTTTATCGCTAATTAAGTGATGACATTTTTCAGCAGGAATTTCCTAGAATGTCTACAGCACGATGTTAGCTCGTTTCTGTTATTGAGTGTTGACATTTCAGGTTTACAAATTATGAAATATTTCTCCCACAAACACAAATTACATTTCTTAGTAACGTTCGAGTAAGAGCGAGCTTGTTTTACTTTACGCCATTTGATGTCGAACTTAATGTTCTGGAATGTAATGTTCTGGGAAATGGGACCTAGTTCGAGTTAGCGGGGGAGTTCGAGTTATCCAAGTTCGAGTTACCGGGGTCTACTGTATGTACTGTACTGTACTGTACTGTACTGTACTGTACTGTACTGTACTGTACTGTACTGTACTGTACTGTACTGTACTGTACTGTACTGTACTGTGCTGTGCTGGGCTGCGCTGCGCTAGACTGCACTGCACTGCACTGCACTGTAATGTTATGTACTGTACTGTACTGTACCGAACCGTACCGTACTGTACTGTACTGTACTGTACAGAACAGTACAGTACAGTACTGTACCGTACCGTACCGTAAGGTAAGGTACCGTACCGTACTGTACTGTACTGTACTGTACTGCACCGTACCGTACCGTACCGTACCGCACTGTACTGTACTGTTCTGTACTGTACTGTACTGTACTCCATTCCACTCCACTGCACCGCACTATACAGCACTGCGCTGTACTGAACTGCGCAGTACTGAACTGTTCTTTACTGCACTGGATCGTGCAGTGCAATGCAGTACAGTACAGTACACCCAACTAACTACTGGAAAGTGTTACGTATGCTTTAGCCGAAAATCCAGAACCAAAAAATCCAGGTTTAGTCCTTGGCGAGGTCGTTTGGGTTAAGTGAGCTGTAGCAATAGGACTATCTGTATAACTTCAGTGGACAGATTGACGCTATTACTTAACCACTTGGTCGTCACGCCTTACTTTTGATTCCCTCCAGTGCTTCACAGCGGTCAAACGCAAAAACCTTCCTCGCGTCCGGCCTTTCAGAGTCTTGAAGTTTAAGTCAGTTCAAACATTTACGTACGTATGAAAACGATGCACGTGTTCCGGCAAACTGAATTTCACCCCGGTAAAACTTGTACATGACAGTTACTTCATTTTGGACATACGCTCAACGTAAAAAGCTTACGTTTTCAGAAAAGCCCTGAAGTGTGGTTAAAGTGAAAAATTTGGCATTTGCCTGTGTTGTGTAAAATATGGCTGGAACCATGCACGGGCCGTACGTTTGGCTGTTCTGAGCTCCAGTGTAGACTCCACAAGCTACAGACACATAAACGACAGAACTTGACATTCAAAGTTTCGCTTTATTGTTTGTTTATAGAGATAAGTGCAGGGTAACGCTTTGTCCCTCTTTCTTCAAAGCTTGATTATGGCTTTAACCTGAAAATCAAACAAAGCAAACGTTAGAGTGAAAAAATAACAGCTAAAAATGTTTTCGAACATTAAGACCTTAATTAGCTTGTAGCACACACATTGAGGATCATCTTAATGATCCAAAACCTTTGTTATTAAACTATGGATTCAGAGAATAAATCTATTACAAATGACAGTATAACGTAAGCAGGAGTAACTGAACCATTTAGAACAGAAGTTCTTGCATTAGACAGGTCACTGGCTAAGCTTAACCGAACTGATGGCCATAGGCAAGAATGTATAAGTGTTAGCTCCCGGTTTGTGTGTGTGCTACATTAACAGCTCTAAAAGCCATAATATATGTTTTATTTTTGTCTTTTGACAATGCTGTTTAGATAGCCTCCCAAGTAGCCCTTTGGGGTGATGCCCCATAAGGCCTTGCAGCAGAGCATTGAAACCGAACCATGCCTCCTCCACAGGAGTCTCTAAATGCCCAAAAGAAAACAGTTTATTATTCCTGTGGCATATGTAACTACGTAAAGAGCTCGAGACCTTACGTACCCTTCGACATTGCGTGATAGCAACATAACATTGTTGTTGAGAAAAAACCTCTCTTCGAGCGACTGCATGTGCATAAGGTCAGTAAACCCACACTCGAATAAGTGTTCATATCTTCCCTTAGCCTTAGACCTTTTGTATAGAAAACTGATCTACACTTCAACAGTCCAAGAGGAAAACATTGATTACCTATTTCTCCGGGAAAAACTGAAATCCTTTGTTTTGTACAATCTGGATGCATTGAACAAAACGGCGGAGGAAATAGCTGCGACTTTATCAAAAAGGAGTGGTATTTGTCCTTTATGGCTTCTTGGACATTAGGATAATGCGCATCGCCCCTATAGAAGAAGTATGGAAGATTCACCATTCGTATCCAGGATGGGTTTGCTTTGGCTGAAAAAAAGGGTAAAGACTCCTTTACTGACTCTGTACTTTCTCTAAATACCTCGATTAATTATTGCATACGTACTAGATATTTTATTTTCTATTGCTAAATCGTTTTCAAACAAGAAGTGAAAACGCAGCAAATAGACAGTTCAATCCAGTCGATTTCTATGCACGTGACGTACCATGAATCATTTTTTAAAATCAATAACTATGGGCGAATGTGATTGCCAAACTACTAAAGAAGTTTCTGTTTCTCTTGTTTCTCTTACGCGACAAGACCCAAGGGTAGTGTGGGTAGTTGCAAATCAGTCTTAGTTTCACGGTTGTCAGCAGTTGGTTAGGAACTTCAGATTTCTTAGTGCAAGTACATGTAATAAATGGGCACCATCCGATTATTGTCAGCGGCAGTCAATCCTGATTCGGCTTTTCGTTTTCAGTTGTTAGTACTTGTTATGATGTGCGAAAATTCATGTTCCTTATTTATCATGATGCTGTTTTTCCTACTTCAAAATTACATACCTATGCATGTGCTCCACTTTTACCACATAATTTAAATTTGCCGTTTTAACCGAGTAGGCAAAGAGATCAGTGAGATTAAAAATTACGTTTAAGTAAACTAGAACTCTACCTGAAAATAATTCTTTCAGGTTTTTTTTTATTTTATACTATAAAAACTCTTCCATATGCTTTGCTATTGCACGCCAAGAAAGGTGCTGCTGATTTTGGTGAACTTAGACATATAAATCCCATATTACCCTGCGGTCTTGTCGCATAGGCTTAACCCTATTTAGCCTGGAGGAGGGGGGGGGGGGGCACATTGTACCCGCACAGACTTTAACGAATTATAACTGAAGTTTATCAGGGAAACTTTTACTGTGTCAATGACGTGTCTATGATGATTGACGTTTCCTTAGCAACCGTCTACTCAGAAAGTGTTTTGACTATTTTTTCCCTCTTCGTTTCTAAGGAGAAGATAATCCTTTACTTTTTGTGCTTGTTTTGATTAAGTATGTTTCTTAGAACAAAGTCATATATTTTTCGATGTCGTCATTGTCAACTGTATGTACCGGATTCAAGATGGCGGCTCACAATTCAACATGGCTGCTTTGTGACGTCATTGCGACGTCACGAAACATAATAATCGACACGTCATAAGCCCAATCTGTTAAGCTAATGACGTCCTAAAAACCTGTCAAGTTTCATCGCAAGAGCGTGAATACTTCTGAAGATCTATAGGAGTGCCGCCCCTCAGACTCAGAAACTCAAAATAAGCCCAGGAAAAATAGGGTTAGGCTTTCATACGGCAACGTTAATTGAAATAGCTGTATATGGTGAAACGACGACGCAGAAAACCCAGAGGGGGCAGTCGTCGAGAATAACCCTTTTCACAGTTTACTTTCTTTATTTACATTACAATGTTTTTGAACGTGGATGTGAGGTAATTTCGGACATGTGTGGAGTTTCTGCCCAAAATTGCATCACATCCACGTTGCAAATGACAAAAGTTAACTGTGAAAAGGGCTATTTTGCACTAAAGTCTCACTTAGAGGGCATCGCTCAGATTGATTGATTTATTGATGGATGGATGGCCATATAGATTTCTTCACTCATTCATTGAATGATTTATTTTTTCATTCATTGAGTCATTCATTTACTAATTTATCAGTTCATTCACCATTCATTCTTTCACTGGTTCATTGATTCACTCAAACAATTATATATTCGATTAGGATCGTAAATCGTAATTCATGAGCACGGTATTGAGGTGGACTAAAATATATTTATTGTTATGTGAAGTAAGAGTAGAAAAACGATTATGAATAAGGTTGCCAAAGTTCCGCAAGGGATAGTACAGTAACTGTACATGTGTTTTGTAAAAAATGTCCCTGCATGAAAAGGAAGTAGGAATCAACTGCATGCAGTTTATTTAAGCAAAAACTTACCAGAGCAGTTAGGCCAGGGTGTTTTAGCTACGTAAGGCCCAAATCCAAAATACTGCCACTGTCCACTCCCACATAAGTAGGTCAAGGGAGGGTTAAATTCAAAATCTGTCCCAGTCCGACACAATACAGCACACTGAAGATCTCCTCTTAACGTTACACACGCCAGGGCCCCATTCCGAGGAGGTGGAAATCGAGGACACGATTTCACTGTTTAAGAAATTATAACTTCATACATTAATTACTATCTCAAAATATAGGTACAGAAAGTGAACATTTTTTTTAAACAGGTGGCAAAGAATAGTTCCTGAATACAGTAATCGCATGGACGGAAATAGGTGATTACCTTTCAAATTTATCCTAAATGAGCAGTTTTTGTTCGCGTTGCCAGCTTGATCTCTTACTACATACTGAATTTCGTAGAAACCAGGAACAATAAATCTAGCTCCATTTTGTCTGTTTGACTCAATACTGGGAGGTATGCCCGAGTTGTCGGAGCAAGTAGGCGATTTCCAGTTCACTCTTACTTCACGAGTTGTCTCTTCTCGAGCGATGTGTCCTGGACAGAAGCTGCATGTTGGGAGCTCAGTATCTACAATGAAATTAGATAGAGTGGTAAACATACCGCGTCAAGTAACCGAACTGTAATATAAGAGTTTGTATGGAAAATCGAACTGAGAATTCCCATCGATAAATAAAGCTGCTTAGTAATTCTTCCCCGCATTACACGATCGAAAAGATCGAACAAATGTTCGAAAACTGCAAACATTTATCCGTGACCGGGGAAAGTTGCTCAGCTCGACCGTTAAAAACCACAGCCGTTACAAGAACATAGTTGGTTCCAAGTCAGAGTCTTCCCCTAACACAGTTCTGATTGTCTTACCTCTAACTTCAATACTGAAGGTACATGTTCTAAAGTTCCCGGCGTTGTCAGTTGCTTTAACATTAATGTCGTGTGAACCAATGGGAAGTTCTTGTGAAGGCACGTGACTTGAGTTCAATGTGACCTTGGCATTTGGTTCTATGCTAACAGAGTTGTCCGTAACTTCAACACTCCATAAAACTTTCCCTGTTGCCTTTCTTTTGGACGTCCTCGTTGTCAGGTCGTGAGGGCATATCAATGTTGGAGGCGAAATATCTGCAGATTAATGAGCACAAAAGATTTTTTTAAGCAAGAACAGGTGAAGAAACCCGTGTATGTTTGATATATACAGTTTTTCAGACTGTGTCGTTACATGAAATGGCTGAATGGACAGTTGTAGTCCGGGCTAAAGGAAAATCGTTCTTGTTTGGCCTGAAACTCTTGTACGCTCTCGGATACGCTCTTGTGCACCATGAAAGAGTTGAAATCTGCTCAAGACCCAGAGCTTTCGCTAATTGGCCACCGACTACAATGCATTCTTACTGACTCTCCTGCACAAACTGTCGTCGACCGCTCCTCTTTTTTTGTTGTTGTTGTTGTTGTTGGGCCTGGGCTTAAGCCATTGACCCTACTCTCGGTTACTCTTGGTTTCAGTTCAGAAGAGTGTCGCTGTTGGAAACGGGAGTGGGGACTGCGCGGGGGGGGGGGGGGGAAGGCGTCAATTAATTAGGGACGGAACTACGATAGCTTTTGAGAACTCTTTGTAAAAATGAACCTAAACCTAAATCTTGGCATACCCCGTCCACTTACATTCCACAGGGCTAATTATTTTTAACTTGTGGCCCTCAAGCGGCGCTATTTTCTAAAAGCCTATCCTGGAGTACAAAACATTACCAATTGCATTTAGGAGAACGTTCTGTGATAGGATCCCTACTAACAGGCTATCAACTCATATCCTACGAGTAAAAAAGTCGTGCGTTGGCAAAATAAATAAATAAATAAATAAATAAAATAAACGAAAAATAAATAATGCTTCCTGTCTGGTTTACAAGTTTATTTAACAGGGTATGGGTAGTAATATGACAATTATTCTACTCAGTGCGTGTCTCGTTTGTCCTTGGACACTATTAGGGACCGTCACATCAGATTGTAAGGGTAATATTGAAAACAAGTACGACTTTCATTGATAGAGAAAGATTGTAAATTTTAAGCACGGTGTAGAAATAAGAAAGATGGAATATTCAGTATGTCACTAGCCTGGGACAAAGAAAAATTTTGAGTCCCTAACGGGACTCGAACCCATGACCTCCCGTACACCTGTCGGGTGGTCCAACCATTGAGCTACTGGCAGACTCGTGGGGAGCGAGGTCATATTATATGATTGTCACGTGTCACAATAATCTATTTTCTATATCCTCCGATCCTCCTTCTCTTCTGGTTAGAAACGGGGTGGAGCGATGTTCTCTTGGAAGAAGCTGAAGTTCGGAAGTCAAAGGTCTAAACCGTTCGCGCACTCTATTATCTGTCCCTTGAATCTCACAGGTTTCCCTCGAGCTTCAACCTCGTAGAGGATGTTGTTTATCATAAGTTGAAATAAAACTAAAAAAAGAATAATAATAAACTTACCATGACACTGGGGAACTTTACCGCTCCATGTTCTATCGTTCCTGCACTCTAAACCACGGCTTACGTCCGAAGAAGCCTTATCCATAACATATCCGCCAGCACAGACGTAGCTGCAGTATGTACCTGCTTTCACCGGTCCAGTGACGCATTCAGGAGGATACACTCTGGCTGCTTGGATCGACGGCAGCTTGGGGCAATAAATCGCTAAGTGCAAGAAAATGGCTAATTTAGTTTACCGTGCAATCGCGATTTCTTGCGTCTCCAAAGGAAACGAAAATTAATTCGAGAGTTCATTAGTTCAAGGTATCTTATCTGACATCGAGTTATAATAAATTGCTGAGAAAGTTTGCTGGGGTATTCTGTAGCATTATTTTTGCTGTATAGACATATCTAAACCTACAAAAAATCGTACTTTGAAGACGTAAGACAAATCAGCAGAAAAGAAACCAATGGATATAGGTGGTTATTCCATGCAGGCTCTCAACCGTGTTGCAGTTCATATGAACTGCGCGCGCACCAATTGTATCCTGCGCATTTCACATTCTGATCATGGTAGTTTTGAAGGACCTTAACACGACCCTCCTCCCTTCTATCTTCTTCTTTTCAAAATCTGCTGGAGAAGACTGCTGAACACCGTCAGTATTCTCTAGTCAACGTGAGGTTCTAGTTACTGGGATCACTTTTCCCCACGGGCCCCAAGATTTGGTTCGACCATGAGAATTACAGTGTCCAGGGAGCTTTTGAGAAAATGACGGTTCGAGAAATCAGGATTCCTCTATATTTACAGGGTGATCCATTAATGTTGGGCTTTTAACGCTAGCGTCTTATCTACTTAATATCACCAGAAAATCATTTTTAAACTTGGATTGCCAAAAAAATGCTATTAAAGTTTAAAATGCATTTTTAAAGTTTAACTTGCAGGTACAATTTTAATCAATTCTTGTCATTTTTGCTGTCCTGTAGCAATCCTATGTTAAAGTAAAAGTTACAAGAAAATTAAGGATGAAACGAATGGATAACTGGCTCAATTTATATCAGTTTTAAGTGTTCCTTAAGTGACGAGCAAAACAATTCTCGGTTTTAAGGTCTGGATTTTGATGCTGCAAAACTGCCTGAAAAGCCATCAGAAAGGTTAGATTGCCTTCCTATTTAAGTTTAGTAACAAATAAATTGTTATTGCAATAACATTATGCATACATACTTTCACAGCTCGTTGAACTTCCAGACCAGGATTTATCGAGTTGACAAACACGTTCCTTGGAGCCTTTTAGTTGGTAACCAGAACGGCAGGTAAAGACACAGCGGGTCCTGTATGTAAGGGAATTGCCGGAACAAACCCCGTGAGGAGGGTCAGCGTTAGGCACATGAAGAACAGGACATACGATGACTAGAAATAAATAAGCAAATACATTTTAAGATTACGACTCTATTAGACCTGTTCAGATTGGAATTTGTAGTCTTCTTAAGCCTGGTGTGGGGAGTGGGGATTGAGCTGCCTTATTCAGAGCTTTAATAGCAATGAAGTTAGACAATGAAATGTGGAAGGTGTATAGTGCGGCGAAATCGAGTTGCCTTTGAAGTCCAAAACATGAGATGATGCCATCCCATGACGTGAAAAAGGTGTGTTGATTTCCAAGTAACCTCTATCTTGGATGCGCCATCATGGACCAGTCTCGATGTTTTGAAAACTCTAGAATACCTTCTAAATCCAGAAAAAACTGATTAAAAGCAGACTCAGATTGTTTCGGAGCCTTTCATAGTTATGTATGTTTAAGCTCACACAGGTTGATCTATGCCAGTCGGATATTTTTAGCTGACAATTTAAGTCACAGATAATTTTAGTCAGTGAACAGAGGCTTATTCCACGAATTTCCTAGCTGCTGTCGGCTTCCCAAACTGGGCGGACCTTATCTCGCACTCCAGAGGGCTTTAGCCACCTCTCAGAAAGCTCGAGATGAACTTTTTGTTAAAAAACTTATTTTTCATTAATCAAGTTAGATTTCATGAGTGGTTAAAGCCTTCCAAATAGATATAGCACCGAAACATTGGATACCCTGGAATCGTGATCCCTTCCTTTGTGCTTTACCTTGACAATACATTGGTGTCCCTGTCCATGTCATATATCCTTTGTTCTCAACGCACCGTCGCTCCACACTCCCAACTGCTTCATAACCCTCGTTGCAGCTGATACGGCAAACTGATAAATATTCACTATTGCACACACCAACAATAACACCATCTCTAGGGGCCACCAGCGGGACACATGTGCGAACTAAATAAAAAAGGTGTAAAATGAAATACCGTAAAATTCCAGTAATTATCCCCGGAAAATAAACCATCACGAATATATTAGCCCCCGAAATTTCATTCGTAAAAGCCTTCCGATAATCCCTCCCCCTCCGGACTGCTGTTAAGTTCCGATCCCATAAACGATCACGGCAAGATATCGTTACACAAACTAATACGGTATTTATTATTAGAGCTATAATGAATTACTAAGGCTGTTCATTTCATGACAAGATGTCTTGTTTATTGTTTCCTCCTTATGGTCGGATAGCCTTGAAATTTTATGGTGTTTTATAAAAAAAGAGCAAACTTTTTTTTATTACTACCTATGATGAATTTGCCAGTTTACTGTTAACTGAAAAAAGAAACAAACGGGAAATACAGTTAGTAACTATAAACAAAACAAACGAAATGTTGAAACTCATTTTACATAGCCATATTTCGCTAAAGCCTCTGCGAATAGACTTTACCAACAAACATCCTAAAATTGTCGTAAATATATTTTCCGCACAAGCTCTCCCCCAAAAATTAAAGAAACATTCTCAAAATACTTCATAAAACACGAAACGAATAATGCTAATCTAATTTCCCATAGCAAACAGCAATAGTAGAAATTATTTGTTGCAAATCAAGATAACACAATACGAGCAACGAAAGGGACAGATCTAATACGTAACGAGGTCATTTTTTTTGTCTCAAATTTCCTCAAGGAATATACACTGTAATGTAAATTTTCAAGCAGTTATTTCAGTTTTCTGTTATATGTTCACACGTCTAATACTTGTTGTATGATAGTTACACAATTCGATTCCCCTGATAGGGTTTGAGTCATCGGGATTCTAATGGAAACATTTTCTAAATTAGCTGACTACTGGTGAAGAATATGACCTTGAATACTGAAGGGTCAAGAGAAACCAATGAAGAACATAACAAAGTCTTTATTTCATTTTAAATTCATAATTACGACACAGAGCCAGTTCCGGGAAGGAGGAAGATGACCAGATTTGTTTTTTGAGTGGCGGGACTGTTTTGGTAAGTTACGAATTAAGTAGTCATTTTTGCTCAGTATAGGTACGTAGACCTGTTAGCTGTACTGAGCTAAATGAGTGAATGTTAAAGGACAAGTACATAACAACTGAGGCATGTTTAACCGAGCTCTGGTCTCCCTTATATCCTTCGATGCACTGACAATCACAGCGGCTAGTGTTTTCCACAAGCTGTTGACCTGAATTTGCCGAACAGGACTTGCATAACCCCGCAGCCCCTGAATGATCTTTGTATGTACTAGTCAGGCATGCTATAAATGCAAAGAAAACACTTTACGATGCCCAATACCCGGTGAAGAAAAAAAACCGTTAAAAATTGGCCTAATGGACATTTGCACAACACCCCATGGCTTTCAGAAGGAATCGGCAAGTAATTTTAAACTTGTTGAGGGTAATCTTACTCTGTTACCACCAAACCGTTGTCAACCTTGACTAATGTGCTGCAAATTTGCAGTTCTTAACTACAAAGTTTAATGTCATTAGGTGCCGTAATGGCTTATTTCAAAGTATCTCAACAGCAACATAAAGGCATCGCACAACTTACAAATATGGTGTAAATGATCATATAGAGGTGAAATCTGTTCAAACGAATATTGTGAAACACATGTGAAATTTGAAACTTACTTTTACATGGCGAGCCGTAGTACCCCGCAGGACAACTGTGACAAAATGAAAAGAGAACTGACAAAATGAAGAGATACAGCGCGGAAAATGTTACACCCCTCGCACTAAGAATCATTTCTTGATAATTTTCAACTTCACTGTGTGGGGTGGTTATCCCTTTCAGTTGGCCAGCTTACAGTTAACTCAGCACATAACCACAAATAAAATATGTAATTTCTCATTGGCTAATCTTTTCTGAAACCTTTCCTTGCCGACACAATAGATAATAAACGGTCATAATGAATGGATTTAGGTGTGTAAACATAATTTCGGTTCGTTAAATTAACGTTAAAGGCTGATAAAATAACCAAATTTATTAAACTCTCAATCTTGGTTACGGCTAAATTTCTGGCCTTCCAACTGGTCACCTACACAAATTATCAGCGGATAGCCCTGGTTTTGCCTTATATGGAAATAGCATGCCGTGTCCAGTGCCACGGCATTCAAACGTTTTGTCAAAAAAAAAAGTATGGAGGAAATTCATGGACAATTACCAGGATTAAAAAAACGGAAATGAGTTGATTTTAACTTCAATGGTACACGGCTCGTTGGTTTAGTTTTTTTTTATCTCATATTTAACGCGCGCTCGTGGGGTATTTGTTAATTACACCCACTAAATTGTGTGTTTTTGTGTAGTAACAAATTACTCCAACGTTTATTCTAGCAATTATTGGCCTAGCAAATATGTGCTATCTTACACTACGGTAAAAAATGTGAAAATTCAAAAGAAATCCGTATCAGAATCTCTTCATATCTCCGTTGTTAAGTTTTTAAAGCAGTTCAAAAGAAGATGGTAGAGTTCGAGACAGCTCGATCAGTAACCCGCGATTATGATGTACTCTAAAATTACCGAGTACCTACACCTACTAAATTGCCTTAGTTACGTTTTTCAGGGTGGTCTTTCAGAGGAAGGTCCGCTCTTCTCGCTAAAAATGATTTAAGGGAAAAGTTTATCCCATGGTAACATTGTTAACACAAGTAAGACGAAGGGTAAAAAATAGTCAAATTTTAAAAACACTACAAGGCATTTTAATTTCGAAACAAAATTGTGACAGTCAATATCCAGTTTGTTAGTTTCAATCACCGGTGATAAACGAATGACTTGTTAAGTCTTCAAAGACTTAAATGAGGATATCATATTTTCCGTGGTTTCAGACCACTGTTAGCTACTGTCTGCAGCGCGGCGTACTTTTGTGTAGATTAAAACTAAATGATGTTTAACAAAACGTTTACCGTTAGCTTAGCTGCACTCATTTGTCGCTCTTGGTTCGCGGCTGTATAACTACCTCGCTAAGTGCTATGGCTAGACCTGTCAATTTTGTGCAGTGTTGAAAGATCCGTAAAATGCGAGTAATAAGCTACCCAAAAAACTAACTTCTTGTTGCTGCATTTTAACATGGCGACGATTAGGAACTGTGTAAAACAGTTTCTAATCTTTATTTTATTCCTAAATTATAGTAAGTAACTACAATTCATCTACCAAGCCAGTTTTTAATGACTTCATCTTTTAACAGGTGTAGACAAAAACGCGAATCTCACTCATTTGATCAAAATAACGGAACTACTTCGTATAGCGGCAAATTGGTGGTCCGTACATTCTCTAAGAGGATTTGAATAACTCTGTCACCTATATTCCAAAGTCATACAGGATATAATAACCTTACTTTGACACTCCCTACAAACCCTATCAATCCATTTAATTTCTTTGCCTCAACTATGGTCATAGCAGAAGCAAAACATTGCTCAGATCCATAATTTTTCACCTAATTGCAACCGTTTACTCTAACCACAACGAATTGTTGCAACTTTAATAACCCTAACCTAAAATCCATGTTTTTATTCATTGTATCATCACCAAACTAAATACATAGTTGGCAGAATAATCACCTCATTGCGACATTTTCTCACATTCGTAGGTGCTCCTTGTCCAATGTTTGATCCCCCAAAGGATGGCATCGTAACCTGTGTGAAAAAGAGCTCCGGAAAAGTGTGTTCCCTGGCTTGTAAACAAGGGTTTGATTTTGCTCGGGATTCTGCTTTGTTCTATGTCTGTGGCGGTTCCGATTGGAGTTTTGTCGCATTGCCTCCTGCAGATCTGTCTGTTCCCTGGCCTAACAAATGTGAAGGTAAGTTGTGATTTTTTTTACGTCTCTTACTCCTGAATTTAAACATTTGACCAGTTGTACCTTAAAAGGAACAAAGAAACCTGTGTTCTAACAAGCTGAAGATCATTTGTGAACCACTGGAATTAAATCTCCTACAGAATTGAACTGAATTGTCCTACAGCTCTCATATTGTCAACATCAAAAATGCTATACATTTTATAGACTTGTGTAACCCGTTTTACGTGACTGTTCTACGTATCTAAGGTCATTCCCAACTAAGGTTGCAGTTGTTATGTAATGCAATAATTAAGATAAGAACGTTTCTAGAAAGTTCTACTCAAGTGCTTCCACTTGACATTTGTAATTCGCGATTTTAAAACAACATTTCGTCTGGTTGTAAATCCGTTCTGGGAACTGATTCACCAACATAACACGATGTCAGTATTCTACAAAGTATAAGCCTAAAATTTTCCATGAATTGGGTTTTCTCAACAGTCTTCTCCACCAAGTTTTTGCGAAAGTGCCAACAGACAGCACCGGGCGCAGTTTTCCCTCTAAAATTTTGGTTTAAGAAGTTGTCAAATTGTATTTTTGCTACAACAAGTGTGATTATCGAAAACCATGCAATTTTACGCGTTTAGTTCAGGATCACCATCCGACAAGTAGCTGGTAACGTAAATATAGATATCTATAACTCAATTTCACCCACCCCTCCCGTCCCGATATACATCATTAACATACCAATCAATCATCCGTGACCTTCAAGAGCCCACCAAAAGAATGCTCTCAGTTTGCAAAACTATAAGACGCCCTCGCTTCGCGGTGGAGGGGGCAAGGGACCTGGCGTCTAAATGACGGTTGTGCATGTAATAAATCTCATGGACTAAGCTTACAGTATGAAACTTGATCCTGATGAAAAGTTTGTTTCTCTTTCTACGGTTTCTTTCATTCTTTACAATTAATGATTTCAAATTTAATTCATAAAACAAGACTGATAGAGCTATAGATTCACGGAAGAGGAGCACAAAATACAAAAAGAGGTATTAAATCATAAATCGTTCTCTACCGGGTGTCCTGTTCATGAGTAATTAAGTTATTTTTTATTGATTGCCTAAATTACCTTAAGGAAACTAGATCTCTTTGCGAGAAGTAATTGACAGCCAATTCAGCGATTTTCAATAAATCGCTAACATTACTCGTCACATAACGATCAAGGATTTTTTTCTTTTAATTTCCTCGACATCATGCGCGATGTAATTAGAAAGCGAGAAATTAATCGGACGCAGCTTCCCCAATTGGAACAAGGAAATTAGCAAAATTTAAAAACTTTATATTTATGTCTTCCTTCTCAGATTTTCAGCGTCCAGTAACGAAAAGTTACTTCTTGTTGAATGAAAGCTTGAATCGTTAAATCATTTTTCTCGCTAAATACGAAAGTTCTGAATTCGCTAAATACAGGTATAACTGAAAATAACATATAGATAGCCATTCTTTAAAGATGTAGAGCCCTTAACCCCGGGAGGTACAAGCTAACTCATTCCGGCCACCGATCTTAGTACAAGAGATGGAGCGGGGCTGATGGCCATCCCCCCCCCCCCCCCACTCCCCATGGGCTTTTGTTGTGTTACGATATTTTGAAACGTTTTCACTTTTGGTAGATAGCGTATTATGTGCTCTACAAGATGTACTATACTGTACTGTACTTCATCCCGTGCCATAGAGAATACAGCCAATCAGAGAGCTAGAAAGCTATTGCATATTCTGCGGTATGCAACGGGTCGCATTCACGAAAAAAATCCCAGCGTTCTTCGGGCCTCCAAATTTTCCCGCCGAAAGTGGAGCAGCTTTGCTATCTTGACAGGCGAAGCGGATTTTATTGTAAACAACTTAAAAATGGAAGACGAAAACCCGAGTTTTAGCCTTGATTTTCACCGAAAACGGTGAAGAAAACTGAGGTGAGTCAGAGTGGCATGGGATAAATTAGTTATGTAATGCTTTCTTGTGGTATACCGTGAAATATCCCACTCGTGACTTGATTTTTCTTTGTATACACATTTTCTTTGTATTCTGAGAAAAATCAGGTCACTTGTGGGATATTTCACGATCTACCACTCGAAAGCCTTGCATAACTAGCATGTACTGTACTGTATTGCACTGAACTGTACTGTGCTGTGCTCTGCTGAGCTGTACTGCACTGAACGGAAATGTATCTTTTCACATTTAGTAAGAAGTACTCCATCTAAAATGAAGTCCTATGGGTTCACGAAGTATTATTACACTGGGGATGCCAGCAAGCCCAGCACACAGGCAGAAATAAAGAAAAACTTCAAGGCTTTGCTTAATGAACCTTACAGCCAAGATTCCTTTTGCAAGAACAATGCTTTGTGTACAGATAACAACATTGAGATACTTTACGACAAAGAAACAGGTAAGAAAATAGTCACCATCCTCACTTGTTTTCAAAGAAATCACTGTCGTAAAAATATTGTTAAAAAATGGCATGAGGTTCTATTTGGCACATATGCTCTGTTAGTAAATAGCTTACTTAAGTGTCGGCACAAAACTATTAGCGTCTTTAGTATTACTAAGAATGAATTTGGAAAGGCAGGAAGGGTCTAGCCATTGGACGATGACTTACGTTTCGACAGCATGCCGAGACATAAGTCATCTTCAAAGCCTGGAGAAAACCATTTCGTGAAGGCTCTGGTTATTATTTTAATTGTCAAGTTTTTGCTAATTTTTCAACGGTTTTTAAGAATCAAACAGCGACTGGTCTGTTTTCAGTATTTTTCCCGCGGTCGTTAATCTATTTTATTTCGTTGTTCTTTCAGTTCAATGCGAATCTTACAATGCTCCTGCTGGACTATCTGATGGTCGTATTGCCAACAGCTCTATCACCGCCAGCTCTCACTACACACGGTATCCGCCATGGAAAGCGAGACTGAACAGTGGCAGTGAAAACGCTTGGTATGCACTACCTTGGGATTTAAAAGCTTGGATCCAGGTAATGTCCCCGAAAACTCTGTTCATTGCCTGTTCATTCCCTAAATATCTTAGAGAAAACTGCTTTAAAACACACCAAAATTTATGACTGTTCTTAATAACTTTAAATCTACCTTTTCCACGAACTGATTCATATTAATTGCAGCGCCATGTGTCACAACATTTTCGAAGTGCAATGTAGTTGATGCGTTTATTAAATCTGTTGTGAAGTACAACACCATAGAAACCAACACTCTGGAGTATTCAAGCTCCATGTTAAGTTCACCTCATGAAATTTGAACTCATAATTCTGAGAGTTACTTTGCATACCACAGCCCGCACTTATCATTGTAAAAGAGGAACTAAGTAGTGATAAATAATTTACCTCAAGATGTTCTCTACTAAAGTCAAATCAAAGTGATTTTGACTAGTGATTTTAAAATGAAACATGAGGTGGGTAGATTGGATTTCGAAGTGGAGATACTTTCTAGGTGTGAACACGAACTACACCAACATACGAAATAGAACAGGGCGTGCAACTGTCACACCTTTCCTAGAAACAGATTAAAGTCCCAACTAAAGTGAGTTGTATTGCATCGGGTTTACCATAGCAACGTAATGACGTCACCTGCATTTTTTACATATAGTCGATTTTTTTAATTATGAAGTTTCCTATTCAGAGCGGTTCACGGTACTTGAAGTTCATATGGCTGCCTTTCTGCGTTCTGAGTTTAATTAAAATCTACGAGAGGGTATTAAGGTTCAAAAGTAAAGGAAATTCACTCGAGCTGTTCTTACTTATGCTTACCAGACTTGACGAAATGAGTTTTTAGCTTATATTCCTCTAACACCTATCAATGAACGTCCGTGAAAGCCACTACTTTTCAGAGCAAGCCTATTTTATAGTTATTTTAGTTTACAAACGGTATCCTTGTAGAAAAGATTTTTAACAGTATTTTTTGGTTAACATTTAGTGTTTGATGTAGTAATTTTCAATAATTTTATGATTTTTCTCTTTCAGTAACTTCTGTCTATTACCTGAATTAGAAAATACCCACCAACCAATCATTTTTGTATATTACAGATTATATCGCAAATTACTAAAGAATATTATGCTGATGCATTTTCGAACTAGCAAAGGACTAATATTCTGGTCCTAAAGTCATTTTGAGTCGCTTGAAATAGCCTCAATTTTCTGACGAATTATGCTGAGATCACCTTTAATTCTCTTACGTCGCCTTAATTTGTCCGAAGTAAAAGCGACACCTAGTTGCGGGGTAGGCCCAAGGCCAAACTAATTCCAACACTACAGTCACCTCCCGCTCCAACGGACATCGCAGGGACAACAATTTTGTGTCCCTAATAGCAAGAGTCCCTATTACCGGGTTCTATTTTCAGTAATTCTTCAAGATCGCATTTATTTCATTCTGTGCGTAATAACACGGCGTCCATAATAGCGAAGCGTGCGCAAGGCGAGAGCTGACTGTAACCTGTTTTTAATATTGTTTCCAATACCATGTGTAGGTTGACCTTGGACGTCCGACAATAGTGGCAGCAGTCGCCACTCAGGGAAAACGCTTCTCTCATTACGTGAAGACATACAAACTTGGTTTCTCAGATGATGGCAAATCATGGAAAATGTATAAGGAAAACAGTCAAGATAAGGTATCGGTTACTGATTAGGGTTCTCAACCCACTTGAATTGTGTTAACTGTAATATATAGATTTAGCCAAGCCTAGTAGCGGAGCCCCACATTTTTTAAATTGCTGGAAGTTATTCAAATTTTTTTTTCTTTTTCCTTTTTTTTTACATGTTGAGGGTCGATCGCAGCTGGATTGACATAAACACGGGTGTTTTTCTTAGGGAAATGTGTTCGGTCCGCTGCAAAAATCACGGTTGTAGACAGAAAATACCGGAAGGCACTAGCTCTGCCATGTTTGATGTCCGAACCATTGCCAAATGCTGCGAATTCAAGCGATGTACTTCGACTCGATTCGATGAAAAATGTGTTCGGGTCGCCGCAAAAGCCATAGTTGCGGACAGAAAAAACCAGAAGGCACGAACTCTGCTACATTTGAGATCGGGACCGCTGCGAAATACTGCGAACTCAAGCGTTGTGCAGACCCAGTTCGCAGCACGGAACCGACAACAAAGACGAAGTTTTTAAAAGTAACTTGAACTTTTTGCTTTCCTAAAAAGACAACTAACCACTCTGTTGAACTCTTTCTTTCCATTTATAGTTATTTGATATTTTTTCTCGAGTTTTCTAAACTTTACTTCTGTCGAACTGAATCGTTTTGCTAAACAACCTAAACTTTAAAAAACTTCATTTTCAAAAGTGACGGTGGTCATGCGATTTCCCGCCAAGAAAAGCACCAGTTGCCCAAAAGCACCGCGCGATTTTCCGCCAAGAAAAGATGGCATTCTCCACCTCCCCGTCGGGTGGTCTTGGGACTCCCCTCGCCCTCCCCCAGATCGGAGTCTGTACGGGAGGGCGTTCGCTGACGTCACGAGGCGGTACGCACCTATCGGAAGGCTTAACAGGATTGGCTGAGAAGACAAAAGAACAAACAATAAAACAATGACCCTAGCCCTTAAAACAATAGAGGTGCGTGATATAGGAAGCCAATAAAATTACAGGTTCCGAAGAGGTGCGTGGCTTATGGACGTCACAATCAAAATTTCTCGGATCGAAAGGTTATTAAATTTGCTTAGCAATGGTGCTCCGCTACAAAGTGTAGGTCAAACCTATCTTCTGTCAAATCTGGAGGAAGGAATGGTCGAGAAAAATGCACCGAAATCCCAGGGGAGGACTAACAGAGATCCTTTTTCTGGTTTGGTACCATTGAGGGCTTACATTTTCTTTTGCACCCACTTCAAGATCGCAGCCGATTTACGTTTCTACCAGAAAAAGAAACGTTTAAAATTCACAAATTGAGTGAATAAATACTCAGCGATCACTTTCAGTGCTGCATCTCTTAACTTGCACTACTAACGTACTGAGACGTTAGTTTCTCATACTAATCTATTTCAACCTGCATATCGTGGTATCTTGGCATAATACGAACTCTGTTCGTTTTCTGATATTAAATCCTCATATATCCGCTTTAACATAAATTCTGATTTATTTCTGAAGTCAAACAGTAAAACGGAGCTTCCCATGAATTAGGCATAGAAAAGTAATAGTAAAAAACGCAAATGTACGCAATCTTGAAGTGGGAGTAACACGAAAGCAAGTAGGAAGGGATAGGGTGTTAGAGTTTGCTCCGCAGTACCTTTTAGGCGATAAGCCAGAAAATAAAAAATTTAAAAAAATTGAAAAAATCCAGAAAACGCAAACATCTGTCAGAATTGGTAAAACTTTGGGTGAAAAAAAATTTATTTTACAATAACTGAGCGAATTCTAGCGCGCTGATTGGCTTATTTTTATTGTCAATAAGAATACAGACGGATGAAACTCGTAAAGCTGTCGCAATCAGCAGAAGTTTTGTCAAACTTTTCAGCGCTGCATTCTTGATGTGGCAAGAATTGAACCACAAATCTAGTAGTCTTCAATGAGGAAATCATCTAAAATTTATGGGTTAAAACTGAAGAAACCATTACAACCTTGGAGCGAAAAGATGAGGATGTTTGTTGAGGATTCAGACCTGAAAATCGGCGGTGAGCGGGAATTTGAGCTGTCGATGAAATTAAGCTGAACCGTGTTTTAGCGGATTATTTTGTGAACAGTTTTCACTGGATTAAAGGTTAGTTGAGCAGATTCGAATTTTTCCTTGTATTTCTGGCCTATTCTTACTAAAGTTTTAATTTACGAGCCTATAATTCTCCGAATTACAGCGATGAAATTCCATTTCTGCGGCAGTCATATCTTCCATTGACTTTTGCATTTCTTTCCTTCGTTTGAAAATCAGTTTTGGCTTTTTGTTATTGTAAAAAACAAATTGACGTCAGCTTTTTATGCGTCTGTCCTCTTATTGCGGCTCGTGGATCTACAACACTTTGACAATGTTATGACGAAATTGATCATCAATTAGAGGACAGACGCATAAAAAACTGACGTCAATTTGTTAAATTAAAAAATATTTGTCGGATTTTAAAAGCGAATACGTTTTTTTAACTTTTATTATCTTTTTCTTTATATAGCTACATGTCGAACGGCTTTTCATGTTTTCTTTCTTTACAGATATTCCAGGGAAACATAGACCCTTATAAGGCGGTAACTCGGAAGTTGAAAGGTATAAAAGCAAGATTCTTTCGAATTTACCCTCAGACGTGGAACCACGGTTTGGCGTTAAAGTTTGAGCTGTACACTTGCTTAAAGTCTACTTAACTTAAGCGAATTTGTAAATGATACTTGTTTACTGACTTACAATGTAACTCGATTAAAACAGTTACCTGTAAAATGGAATAAACACTTCATTATCACTCAAATTTGTGTATTTTGTATAATTCGTTTGCTTAATATGTTTGCCTCTAGCTAATAATTAAAAGAAGGAGTTTTAGTTTAGCGCAGAAGAAGAACGAATAGTATCCCACAATCCTTTGCCTCATGGAATTTCATGAAGATGGGGGATGTCTTGTGACGCATGGAGGATTTTGCCTGTTTTCGCTTTGGATGTTTTCACAGATAAAGCGTTTTGATGAGGATAGCACACTTCAAAACACAAACTTACAACTATTTCATCATGAAATAGGTGTTGTTTCTTTTGAATTTAGCACATTAGAAATAGCTTTTTTAGATAATTTAAATAACAATGTCTCACGCCATCCGTTACCATCGCGTCAATGAGTTGCACGAAGTTAATTGAAGATCTCTTTATGCTTGAGTAATTTACAGAAACAGTTAAAATCTGAATAATTTAAAGTATTTGGACAACTTTGTGCCATAGTGACCCTTAGTGACCTGACAGTTCCAAATTTCTGAAGGTTCGAAAATGGTCCAAATCCCTGCAATTTCGAGTATCACGTTTTAACTCACATGGCGATTCCGCGACAAATGTAATAAAGGAGTTTAATTGTGCTTTTTCTTTATTGTGCTTTCTGTACGAGCAAGGAGTGAATTAATCGCTTTTGTTTTGTTAGATAAACTCAAAAGGAGCCATGAATATTACCAGTTATTAGCAGTTGCTTTCTTCTTGAGTATGGTCAACTGGGTAACAGATATCACTATTACTGTCTCTTCTTGAAATGGTCGAAGTAGCTTGACACAAAACGTCGAGATCGCAAATTATTGTTCCAGTTAATTGTCTATTGTCCTGTGCATTTAAAACTACTCGAGGAAGAATTCGAGGAAGCGATTTTTGAAGACATTGCTTACAATCATCAACAACATCCTCGTGTAAACACATGATACAGCTCGCTGGATCTCGTCTTTGACAATGTATTCGAATCGATGATCGGTACATGACAATTAAGAATATACTCACAGCGATGTTGCATCTGCGATTTATTTGAATCATGTACTGGACTGCACAAACCGACGAACTGTTCTTCAACTAAGCGATCATCGAGGTACTTCCAGAACAATCAAACCCTTCATTTGGGAAAACTTTCGAAGACACTCTAGCGAAGTGCAGCACAGGCAAAACCTTTCAGGTGAACACTTAAGGTGTTTCGATACAGTTTTTGGGGAACGACACCTAACTTTTTGAATTGGCTCTTAGACAGTCTTCTCCTTGTCAGATCATCGTGAAATTTGCAATACTAAATGTTGGTTTTGTATTGAACTTTAGTGTGGTTTACATTTTGTGAAAATCGATATTTCCATGACGACGATAAACAAAAATCCTCGAAAACAGTAAAATTCAAATTTTGTGCGATCCAGATTCCACTTTAAAAAGCAAATACCAACATCTTAAACTGTGGTGTATGGCAAACAAAATATACAAGAACAAAAAAATTCTGTATGTTTGTTTTGAAGAAAATCGCAAAAACATTTTCAACCTTAGTTTTTGCATAGTAATAGTAAATGTACCGAAAAATAATCAATGCTTTGATGAAATGGCTAGAAAATACTGTTAAAATGTGTCTTTTACTTACTATTTTACGCCTAGAAAGTTTTGTTGAAAGTGGTGTTCGTGATCTCGAGAACGAATTGTTTTTCCAAGATCATTCGCGTAATAATTTTGTGGTAATTTTTGAATTTGAGCGCTTTTGCGAAAATCTTAAGAACTGCTCGATAGATTTTTTAAAACATTAAACACGCGTGCTTCACGATGTGACCCATTTTAGTATAGAGTCTTATTAACATTGATTCACTGGAACACTTTTAGATTTAACGTTAAAGAGAACGTATAAACAGATGGAAAAGCTTGCGGTACAAATTCACCGTTGGCAAGTAAATGCTAATATATTCAAAGTAATCCGTAATTCATTGCTTCGTGATTTTTATCCGGTTTGTTCTTTGTTCTTTGTCCCTGTAGATTACAACGAAAAGTAAAAATCACGGAGGAATGCATTGCACATTACTTTGAATATATTAGCATTTACTTGCCAACTGTGAATATGTAACGCAAGCTTTTCCGTCGGTTCATACGTCCTCTTTAACGTTAAATCTAAAAATGTTCCAGTGAATCAATGTTAATAAGACTCAATACTAAAACTGGTCACATCTTCAAGCACGCGTGTTTAATGTTTTAAAAAAATCTATCTAGCCGTTCTCAAGATTTTCGCCAAAGCGCTCAAATTCAAAAATTACCACAAAATTATTACGCGAATGATCTTAGAAAAACAATTCGTTCTCAAGATCACGAACACCACTTTCAACAAAACTTTCTAGGCGTAAAATAGTAAGTAAAAGACACATTTTGACACTATTTTCTAGCCATTTCATCCAAGCATTGATTATTTTTCGGTGCATTTGATATTACTATGCAAAAAATAAGGTTGAAAATGTTTTTGCGATTTACTTCAAAACAAACATACAGAATTTTTTTGTTCTTTTATATTTTGTTTCCCATACACCATAGTTTAAGATGTTGGTATTTGCTTTTCGAAGTGAAATCTGGATCGCACAAAATTTTAAATTTTACTGTTTTCAAGGATTTTTGTTTATCGTTGCCATGGAAATATCGATTTTCACAAAATGTAAACCACACTAAAGTTCAATCTAAAATCAACATTTATTGCAAATTTCACGTTGATCTGACAAGGAGAAGACTGCCTAAGAGCCGATTAAAAAGTTAGGTATGGTCCCAAAATAACTGTATCGAAACACCTTAATTCTTCCATTGATACGGAGTAGTACTAGACCAGACGCGTTATTACGAAACAGAGAATTTTGCGTTGTAACACGTTACCAACAAAGCTGCCGCCATTTGAGTGAAACTCATTCCATCGATCCCTCAAGAGACTGATGACGTCACTTCAGATTTTGATAATATAGTTACAAATGCAAAGGATTGTGGGATACTATTCATTCTTCTTCTGAGTTTAGTGTTAAATAGATAAGTATCTTAGAAGTAAAATTTGTTCAGTTCTTTGCCAGGAAGAAAAACTCCGACCGGATACGCGCTTGGCTTTTCGTCGAATTCGAGCGCAAGAATAGTCTCAAACTCCATTGGTTCGCCGATGTTTGGATCGTTTGAAATCCATGAAGAAAGACGAATGAGACCAAAATCGTACAAGGAAATATATTTTAATTACAACCTGTTGAAAGCAACACCAAAACAGACGTTTTTTTCGGTTATCAAATAGATTTATGCAAACATGGCTTTTATCTTATTTAATTAATGGTGTAACGTTGAGTGAAACACCAACGGTAAATCTTTTTCACTTCGTCTATTGTCAGCAGAGGTGTAGCGCTCGATTCGACTTGCATGTTTGGAGCTATCTTCGTGAAATAAACTGCACTGTCGTAAATATTCTTTTGCTTGATGTCAAATAGTGAAATGATGCGGTCAACAGAAAGCGCGCGTTTATTTTGAAAACGTAATAGACTCTTAACTGACCAATCGGTGTTGACTACGAGCGGGCAAGTTTAGGCAAGCATATTGTTATCATTGTGTAAGAAAGACGCTCATTAGTATTCTTTTGTGAAAAAATGTGAGGTTTCTATACCTCGACACTTACCTCGACACTTACCTCGACCTAACTCGACACTTACCTCGACTAGACTCGACTTACCTCGACTAGACTGGACTTACCTCGACAGTAGAGGGGACAAAATCATCCCTATATGACTACTCATATGTTCGTAGATTCTACAGTTTAAGAACGTTATTCAGCAGTTTTGGCAATTTTACTGTTAGCCAGGTCATGAAACACCTAACAGAAGCGATCCCAACAATCTGGATATAATAATATAACTTGCAAACCGGGTCTATTTCTATCCACTTGATCATCACATGGCAATTAGGCAAAGGAGAAATCAAGTGATTCAACCCACAGGACTGAACAAAACAACAATGGAAGCAATTAATGTAAAGATCCTTCAAGTTAACGACCGTCTATTTCTGACACCCCGACAACAGCTATTTCAAAACCATCGAAAAAAATGTGATGTTTTTTCTTATTGTGAAAGCTATTCGTTGTAGCCCGACAATTGACGATAAAGTTCAAAATGTTCTAGTTCAGTTTACTGTTGTTTCTTTCATTTGACCATCGATAAAAAAGTCTGACGTTTTTGGACATGTAATCTGTTGAAGAGGGAAGCCCCATGCAACCAATAACTCAACAGTATATCAGACAAACAAGACTATATATGCGGGCAAGACATACATACAATTTTTAAAAAGGAAAATCTAGACCAAATATATAAAAAAAATTAATCTAAATGCTAATGAATAAAAACGAAGCTATTCTGAAAGCACTTAAAGGGCAGCCAATAACGAAGCGACGCTTTGTTAGTAATGAATTTCATCTCCCAATTTCAGATCATGGTAGAGCTCGAGCAAATTGAACAAGAACTAAAGACACTCACAACTAATTAACCACAGTGAGTTGTTGATCGCGACGTCTGGACTGCAATACTGCTAGCTTCATCAGGCGAAGAGGTCGATTGTTTACGTGTCGCTATTTGTAGCATGTTGGTTCGAAACAACTTGCTATAAATAGCGACACGTAAACATTCGACCTCATCGCCTGATGAAGACTTGCAGCATTGCAATCGAAACGTCGCGATCAACAACTCAAAGCGATTCCATCGTGAGACAAACGAATAAACGTTCATCTTGCCTATCTTACACCACGATGAACAATAAGCACATCTTTAAACCATAGTGCTCCAAGCAAGAACGAACGCTTGGCGGTGTGTCGGCACAAAAAAAAAAGAGAGCAAGTCGCTCATCATGTGTTGAATCAGTAGAATTTTACACAGGCATCCCATCACTTTTGCGCTTCACATTTCTGTTAAATACCCTCCTGCCATACACAGAAAACATGGAGTACTGGGACAGAAACAAATCTCCACATCACATTACCGAAAAGACGTTCAAAAGAAAAAGTCTGGCCGGAAACGTGTTCTTCAAGTTAAAGAAGATGTTCTTCCTGTGTTGCTGAGTTTGAAATTAAGACTCAAGGAACGGCACCTGGCTGACATGTTTGCTGTCATGGTGAGCACGGTTAGTCCTGTGAATGTTACTTGGGTCCGGTTTTTGGCCCTCACATTAAAGGGCTCTCTACTTCGGTGGCCCTCAAAGGAGGAGATCAGTGCCCACATGCCGACCTCTTTCTCCAAATATTCTAGTACAAGAGTCATTATTGATTGTACAGAGTTTTTCATATAGAAGCCTTCATCTCCAAGCGGGCAGAAGGCAACTTGGAGTGATAATAAACATCACAACACTGTGAAGCTATTGGTGGGAATTACCCCATCAGGTGCTTTTCTTTTATTTCCAAACTCTGGACTGGAAGTACACGTGATAGGCGTATTACTCAAGAGAGTGGGTTGCTTGACCTTCTGGCAGAGGGAGACCATGTCATGGCAGACAGGGGTTTTACTATTAGGGATCTTCTTACGAAGAAGAAAGTTATGCTTAACATACCACCCTTTAGCAAAGGTAAATGCAAGTAATGGGAATTCATCTCTTATTTCAAACAGAGGTGAGGTGTGATTGATGTCACTTTCTTTACAAGGTTTTCTGAGGCCTTCAACTATCTCTGTTTGTAACCGATAATAAGCAATGAACACCGTTTTCTTTTAAAAGAGCAGTGAAGTCAACTTGAACCAGGTCTTTATTTTTTTACTCTTTTTCTTTGACAGGTAAACAGATTTCAAGAAAGCCACGTGAGGACACAAGTTCTATTCCTAAAATTAGGATCCACGCAGAAAGGGCAATTGAGAGACTGAAAGAGTTTAAAATATTTCAGGTAAACATTCCATTGACATCTGTGAAGAATATGGACCAGGAAGTTATTGTATGAGCATTACTTTGTAATTTCCTCCCACCACTTGCAAAGTAATTTTCATTCTCAATTTTACAGTGTAAAATATACATAACTTATACATTAAAATTAAGTCAACAGGAATCATAAACGTTTTGTAAAAGGCAGTCGATTTCTGTATGATTGCTTTCCAAAATCCCTCGTCAAACTCCACCTCAATCATATGGATTCCCTTATTAGTGTATATAATTAAATCAGCCACTTTGCAACCAGTTGTGGCAAGTTCTCCCTGAATTTGATAATACCACTGTGTTTCTGTTTTCAGAGTGTACTGGCCATTAACGTTGGTAATATACTCAGCTGCTGCAATATGATGGGGGAAGGGTTCGCATCACAAACCGAGCTGCAAGCTTTTAACCTGCACTACCCTTCTTTCACAGCAATCACAATATCTGATACCACCAGGGCTGGCACCAAGGTGCGATCATAAAACATTAATAACAAGGCCACTATTTTCAACAAGTAAACCTTTGTGCTTCTTCTGAAACTTTTGAATTGATACTTTATGGCTGTCTCTTCCTTCTCGTGACTCCACTGGAATTGCTGTGGCTGCTTGTCTGCTGGAAGGGGACAACAATTAAAAAGTTCCTTGAGTGTATAATAAACGATAATTATTTGTCTTTATTTGTGCTGTCAAGAAGGTGGCAAATTTTATAAATTCTGTCTGTCCTCTGTGTTTCCAGAATTCAGTATCTCCTTGGCTTTTTTTTTCAAAAATCACTTTAGCCTGTTCCTGACTCAGGGTATAATTGCCTCACAAAACTGGGATTTTGTTTTATTGTCAAGTGAAGTTGCATTTGGAATATTGAGACTGTGTGAAGAAATAAAATCACCTCTTATCTCAAAGTTTGAGGAAAGCTCGATAGCTCCTGAGTAAATCCATTTACCGAGTCGCAACCGAGCCCGAGTCAAATCCGAGTCCGAGTCAGCAGACCGAGTCACTGGTCAGCGGTATAGCTCCCCAACGTCGAACAAAGATGGCGAGTCGATGGCCAGTGGTAAGCTAAGTGCGTTCATTGAAATCTTGTTCTTTAATTTATGAATGTGGTATTAAATCAGTTTACAAAAAAGGCTGAAGGACTTTTCTTTGCATTTATTTTGTGTTGTAAACATCAATTGACAGCAGAACTGACGGTCTTTTATTTTTATTTCTGGACAGATTTCAAGGACAGAGACGTGATCAAATCTCGAGGTAAAGTCATGGAAAGACAGGATGGTTTTTGTATTCTTTTTCCTGTTGTAACCAGCAAAATAATGTTTGTCCTTGATCCTTGACTTTTCACAGTCTCCTGATTTAACAGCTCAAATGCAGTGATAGACGTGATAGATTTGATCCCGGGGCTCCCCGGGGATTTGACTATCAACAGGATTGATACCTGGTTGATGACATTGGCTCTACGTTTTTTTAATTTAAAAGTAGTCGAGACAAATGCAGAACGAGCACATGATTTTCCTTTTTCCCTCTCCTTCCCCCAAAACAAGTTTGAAGAGAAGTTCTGACGATATCATAAGACTTCTTTTTTTAGGGCAGAGGGGGTACACGGTAGAATTGTTCCTTAAAGAATTTTCATTCATTAGAAGAATCCTATCAGTTCTGTCCAAGATGTATGTATTAATATGAGGGCACTGGTTTATGAGGTCATCCAACGTTGTGTCACTCTCTTGGAGTGCATGATGTTTAACTCAAATAATTTTTGTTTGTAGTGACGGTAGTGATGAGGATTTATTAGAGTCAATTTTCACGGTTACAGCAAAATGTGGCAAAAGATGCCCCAACGGTAAGCAGCGAGCCATTGCACACATACTGTAAACTCTATTTCTCTTTCAATTTTGGGGTATCTCACAATACATGTGCCAGTATCTCCGAAGACGATAAAATAAATGAATAACTAACAAATTTATGTATCTTGAATGAAATAAATTAAGAAAATATTTGTAGAATATTTAAGTTGTAATCTGAAAATTGTGTAGTTTGTTGACAGCGGTACACAGCAAAATGGTATCTTCATTGGTCAAAACCCCATTTAATTATAGAAAGAATAATTTGGTCTTTCTAGCTGGGCCAAAGAACATGTTCTCATACCGGATTCTGCTTCCATTTTTTGGTTTCCTTCCACCATTGGCAGCCACAGTCCATGCAGGATGTATGATTTAAATTTCATTTATCAATAACTTTAATAGTTGCTGCAATTATTTAGTTTGGTATTAGATAGATGATGTTAAGAATTCATTTTATTGTTTCGTTTTATTGCCTAAATAATAATAATATTAAAATAAATTTTAATTTTCATTTCATAGCAGACAAGTCACGCAACCAACTCTTGAAGGGTACAAAAAGGCCATCCATATACAGTGGACAAAGAAAGAGAAAGGAGAAAAGGAGAAAGGGAAAAGAAAGAATAAATGGCTGTATATATGTAAAAATAATACTATGAAGAAAATAAAACTCGTTTTTCATCAGTTGCTGCAATTATTTAGTTTGGTATTAGATAGATGATGTTAAGAATTCATTTTATTGTTTCGTTTTATTGCCTAAATAATAGTAATATTAAAATAAATTTTAATTTTAATTTCATAGCAGACAAGTCACGCAACCAACTCTTGAAGGGTACAAAAAGGCCATCCATATACAGTGGACAAAGAAAGAGAAAGGAGAAAAGGAGAAAGGGAAAAGAAAGAATAAATGGCTGTATATATGTAAAAATAATACTATGAAGAAAATAAAACTCGTTTTTCATCAGTTTCATTAATTATTTAATAAGCTTGTAAATAACATGCATTGTACCACGACCTACACTGACCAAATGTTACAGCAATCATTGACCGTTCGACAATCAATCTCCACATTGAGATATAGAAAGTTTCTCCATTTTCAGTTTATGACAAGTAGGTGGGATCAAGGATAATAGGTGTGTAATAGACTCTTCTTCTATTTGGAACCCCAGTAGAACAAAAAGCTTCTTTTTGCCCGCCTAAGCTCGTGCTCTACTCTGGCAAGGCAAACTGAATCTTTTGTTTTCACTCAAATTCA
Source organism: Siderastrea siderea (assembly GCA_964030785.1). Lineage (NCBI taxonomy): Eukaryota > Metazoa > Cnidaria > Anthozoa > Scleractinia > Rhizangiidae > Siderastrea > Siderastrea siderea. The sequence goes on along the minus strand of OZ034972.1, from coordinate 14,466,388 downwards.
TTGGTCCCAAGGCAGAGGCCATGGGATCAGAATTAGCACTATAATGTTCTACCTTGGGTATTGTTCTTCATGATATGGTAATAAGGTATGGGGAATCGTTCTGGCCTGGGACAAGCCTAAGACCAGGCAAAAGTAGAAGCGGACAGGATCAAGCCCGACTTACTCGTTGAGTGGGAGGGTGGGTCGCCAACCTCTTCTCTTTCGCGGCCTGGGAGAGCGATGCTGTGGAACACGTTTATATTCTTTTGCTGTAAATTGTAATCGTAATTTGATGATTATAGTGGTCAGCGCGCTTAGCTATCGGTACTGCCTTACGACAGACCTGCTATTTCACAGGCGTGCCACTCAAACAACTGAAACAAATATCGCAAATGAAACATAACATGTTTTAAGAATCCCAACTGGCGGGAGGCAAACCAGTTGGCTATTTACAAGTGCAGCCGAAGGATTTATAACTCTGGGCTGCCGTGAAACAAATCCTGTCTCATTTGCATAATCCCAGGGTATAACTACCAACGCAAACTGAGATTGCATAGTTTCTCGAGGACCAGGCTGTACCATTTTAGAGGGATCAGGGATCAAAATTTGTCACACACACACCTGAGATAAAAAATATAAATCAAAATTATACCTTGAGTTGTAGTATGTTTGAGAGACAAATCAAACACACCATACATAGACCATTTAGCCCAGGTAAAAAGATCAGTTACAAGAAGATTAAAAAAGTCTAATTTCCTTGGCAGTACGAGGAGGACAGAAGGCAATTGATGTGATTTTCAAACTTGGTATTTTAAAAATAACAGCTCGTGTGACAGCGATTTAAAAATTGTGATTGCGCGAACTAGAAACCCATGATGTGGGACGCTGCGAAATCAAAACGTCATTCTAATTTATAACCTGTTGGATTCTGCAAAAAAGCTAAATCATGCCTGCTGGTAGGAATCCCTGCAAACCAGGTGTAAATCAGCTGGTATTGAGGCCTCACATTCTTGGACGATCGATGGCTTTTCACACTTCAGCTGTCAGACAGATCCCACAGACAAACATGTATCCAAAATGGCGATCAGCAAGATGGTTCTATGGTTTCCAGTATTTTCGTCATTTACAAACCGCTGACCGATGACTCGATCAATTTGACTCGGACTCGGATTTGACTCGGACTTGGACTTGACTCGGTTAACCGATGAACTCGATAGCTCCTACTTCTTCCACAGATTTCACATTTTATTCCATAGTTATTAAGGATTGCAGGATCTCTTTACTGACTGGGCAAGTTTGAGAATGTGGAAGAATTTGCAGTGCCATTGCTTCACGGCGTACCTTTTCTATCGCTACCCTAAAAATTTTGCAGAGCATGTCAGTGCCAGGAGTCCTTGATCTTGGGTAAAATTCTGCAAGAGCTGGATACACTTTTCGTTTTTTTTTCCATTGTCTGGTTTTGATAGCTTCAGCTCTTCCAGAGGACAAGAGTTTGTGTTGAGTTTTGCCCGTCTGACCCACTGACACTGACCTGAATCGAAGTACAAGACTTCAACTCATTTATACATGCAGTATTTTTCAAATCAAACAAGGCAGCAGCAATATGACGACAGTTTCCATCCAATCTATAAAAGAAAATGTCCATTTAAAGCACTGAAACAAAACCACAATGGTTTGTAAGACTAAGAACTAACTGTTGGATACAAAGAGGAGGGATGAGGGAGTAATCCATTTTTTTGGTAAAAATTTCCTATTCCCCTGTTTATACATGAAACATTACCTTTTAAAAATTTAAAAAATACCTTCAAGACACCCTCTTTCCCCTTATTTTAAGATGCCTTCAAAGACTCAAACATGGAATGACACACCCTACCATAGAAGAGACTCAATAACCATTTTTTCTCAAGGCGCATTTGGTCATATTTACTCGTAAATTTGCGCTATTTATTATTATTGTTATTATTATTATTATTATCATTATTATTTATTGGCACGAAATTAAGAACGTTTTAATCCTGTAAGAGATTCCTTATGGCTTCCCAAGTTTGTTTTTTTTCTTTTCAAATCCCCACCCCTCCCGTTGTAGCACAAAAAAAGAACTCGGGACCCGCTGAAAAGCTTTCGCAAAAAAAGCTTTTTCTTGAGCATCCCAAATGGGCATATTACGCAGGAAATCTTAAAACTCAATATACGGTTCATTATATTTCTCGTTTCTTTTCCCGTGTTTTTCTAATTACTATAATTTATTTTCATTATTTTGCCCCCCCCCCCCCTCGCGTCGTGCGAGGGATTTCGTGAGTTCAGCAACGAAATTTTAACTTGCTGTTTTTGCCGTTGTTATGTTTCTGTTTGTATTGTTTTGTTATTTGATGTACTGCGTTGCGGTGGCAAGGGAGATAACGATTATGCTGTATTCCGCTTGTGAATCGAATGGTGAATGAGCTGGTGCAATTAAAAGGATTCCAGTGGAAATTCGGGCTTTTTTTCACGTGCGCGAGATTGGCTCGTCTTCTTCGTTTGATTTACTTCTCATTTCCTTAAAAGTTCGTGGATTTATGGCTTGCATTGTGGTCAACTGTGGACTGTGTTGGATGATTGTTTGTACAGAAGAACATCGAGAAGCAATTCGAGGAGTTTCGTCGCTTGAAGGTACATTTTATTACTGTTGTTATTGTCATTGATATCCAATATGGCGGACGGTGGTTTGCCTTGTGTTGAGAACGATATGAATGAAACTGTGCCTTTGTTACCGGGTACGGACGATTAGGATGATCTTACTACTATCTTTAGCCGCTCAAGCGCGTCTACGTCTACTTCAGCGGCTCAGGCGGCTAAGCTAAAACAAATTCTGTCGGAAAAGAAACTCGAACAATTACGAAGGGCAAAAGCAAGGAAAATAAAGGAAGAATTACTAAGGTTAGACAATGAAATTGCAGCGGCTGAGGATGCTGTCGAATTAGCTAAGATTAAAGATCGTTTTTATGGGGAACAGTTAGGGGGTGCTCCTGCTGTTGATGTTGGTAATTTGCAAGATTCTGAGGGTGATGAGTCCCTAAACAGAGTGATCCTAAAGTGATAAACACTGAGTCAACAACTCAAGTGAAAGAACAGAATGTTGTTGAGGCTATAGCCAAAGGGGTTAGTGATGAGCACTTCATGTTATGGGAATTCAGCCAGGAATGATGCATCAGTTGTAAAGGTTCCATTGCCTGCATCAACACCAACTCAGCCAGTGATACCAGTGTTAAATTAAGGAAGGAGTCTAGTTTGAATTCAAATGCAGTCCCGTATGTGAAAACGTCTATGCCCAAGCAAGAATATCTCTTTGGGGATCCATGTTTATTATACCTGTGCAACTGAAAGTATGGTGTCGAGATAGATTCAACAGTAACTCGGTCCAGCCTCCCCCTTTGGATGTAGTCAAGTTCTCTGGTGATTCGTGTGGATACTTTAGATTCAAGGCTCGCTACCGTGAAATGGTTGACTCTCAGAACATTTCTGAAGTTCAGAATGTGTCTCGATTATTGCAATTCCTCGATGGCCAAGCTAAACGAGCTGTTACTGGACTTGAAGGAGTGTTGTTAGAGCAGCGTTTTTGACAACCACATGCTGTAGCAAAGGCGTGTGTTGATTCTTTGGTCGAAGGAGTGAATATCTCAAGCAGTGGTAGACAAGGCCTGCGTGAATTGACTGATCGTTTAAGAACCTTTTACGAGACTTTGCAATCCATGAACGCTCTCTCTGAAATGAACTTGACGAATTGGCGAAAATGTCCGGAATGTTACCAACGTCCTTTGGAACGCGGCGTCCCGCAGGGATCGGTCTTAGGCCCCCTTTTGTATTTACTCTACACTTCTCCTCTCGCTGACATTGTAAAGCTTCACAATCTAGAGTACCATTTTTACTCTCTACTCTCCAAGTTACAATCAATTCAAAATGCAGCGGCTCGTACTGTAACGTGTACCCGAAAATTCGATCACATCACCCCTGTGTTGGAAGAGCTTCACTGGTTACCGGTTCGGTATCGCATAATGTACAAAATTCTTTTATTAGTTTTTAAATCCCTTAATGGGGAAGCACCTGAGTATATTACCAACCTGCTCCACTACAAAACAGTCACGTATGATGAGGTCATCATCGCAGAGACTCTTGGCCACCCCGACAGCTCGCTTGAAAACATATGGGGGCCGTGCTTTTTCCGTGGTGGCCCCGAAATTGTGGAACACTCTTCCATTAGAATTAAGATTGAGTGATTCTGGAGACATTTTTAAGAAGCGTTTGAAAACTTGCCTTTTTAAAATGGCGTTTAACTTGTAAATACATTTTTAATGTTTAGCTTTTATAGATAGTTTCCGTTTTCAACCTTTTTTTATTTTATATTTAATATAATTAACTTTTTATTGTGAAGCGCCATGAGCAAGCAGTGATAATGGCGCTATATAAATATCTTTTATTATTATTATTATTATTATTATTATTATTATTATTATTATTATTATTATTATTACCAGTTGCACTTCAGGTTAAGTGGAGAGACAAAGCTTAGATCAGAGAGAAAGAAGGTGCCCATAAAAAGCTAGTAGAATTCTTAGGAAGGCGGCCTGAAACAGCCAATTGCAATAACCCCATGTTTGGCAAAGTTGGTGAAGTAAATAGGAACTTTGTGGAACGACCAGCATAGGGAAACAGACGAGCTCCGCCCTCAGATCCCACAGCAGGAGGTGGATCCAGAGTGACAACATTTGCAATGCAGCTTGTATCACATAACCAGGAAAGCCAGAAAACCCAAGGCAGTGGTCTAAACGTTTCAACACCAAGAGGTACCCTCCCCGCTGGAAAAGGCTACAGCTGTGAGGCCTCCCATAAAAGAGCCAGCTAATGTAAATGCAGTAGCTACGCTACAGCTGCGGGTGATGAGATGCCAAGTCACACATACTTAACGACTTCAAGAGCAAAGATTGCATTGCAAGTTGTGCCAATAGAAATACTGAGTAAGGAGGGACGCTCTGTTACTGCGTACTATTAGATACCGGAAGGGAGGAAACGTTTCTCTCCAAGTCCACATCAGAGAAACGTGGGATTCAGATTGACAACTATGATGCCTTAGCTGTATGTACATTGTCAGGAGAGTCTGCAGTAAGGGCTGGCCAAGTCAACGTTGAAGTACGAGCAGCTGGTAACCGTGAGAGTCGCACTGTGACAGTAAAAATTGTTAAGGTTGTAGACAATCTCAACATCACTGCAACGAAAGCAAAGGATTTATCAAGATGGCCCCATTTAAAGGACATTGTAATTCCTGAAGTAGATGAGACACAGGTGACGATGCTGATTGGTGCAAATGTTCCGGAAACACAGGTGCATGAGGAATGTCGCAAAGGGAAAGGGGGAGAATCGTATGCTGTTGGCACTATGCTGGGATGGGCTGTGTTTGGACCGGTAGATGCTGTAAGCTCCTTAAACTCACATAAAGTAAACGTGAATTTTGTTAACTATGACAGTGAACTGTCAGATCAGCAGATGGAGCAGTTTCTTAGACTTGAGGACGTTGACATGAACAAGAGTTCAAAGAAGGGAGTGTCAACTGAAGACCAGAAATCGTTCAATTAGATGACGAACTCTGTTCGTCTAGTAATGGCCACTATTAAGTTGGAATGTTGCGGAAGAGTGAATACCCTTGGTTACCAGACAACAGACAAATGGTTGAAGCGCGGTTGCAGTCTCTGAAGGGAAAACTCAAACGTGATGAGAATTTTCATCAGAAGTACAGAGACTTTATGGATAACCTTGTCAGCAAAGGATATGCCAGGAAGCTGACTGAGGAAGAAACCGAGCATCGAAGCAGAAAAACATAGTACTTGCCTCACCATGGGGTGTTCCACCCGCAGAAGGAAGGACAAAATTCGTGTTGTGTTTGACGCGGCAGCCTTGCGTGATGGAGTGTCACTCAACAACCAGCTGCACCAAGGCCCTGACCTAACGAACAGTTTGCTTGGTGTTCTGCTGAGATTTAGACAGGATCCAGTTGCACTTGTTGCTGAAATTGAGGGAATGTTCAATCAGGTCAAAGTACTGCCTGAAGACGCTGATGCCCTCAGATTCCTGTGTGGTGGGAGGACAGCAATCTAGAGCGACCGTCAGAATTGCAGATGACCGGTCACGTCTTTGGTGCCACAGACTCGCCTAGTTGTGCAAATTTCTGCCTAAAAAGAGCTGCAGAAGATAACCAAGGAAACGTCAGTGAAGACGCTGTAAATGCTGTCAATAAAGACTTCTAGGTAGATGACTTTATCAAGTCAGTGAAGACAGCGGAAGAGGCAAGGTCGTTAGCCAATGAAGTAACAAGCCTACTTGCTAAAGCCGGATTCAGACTGACAAAATGGATGAGGAACATCGAGATGTTCTGTCTGTCATACCTGAGGAAGAGCGGGCGAGACCAAACCTGGACTTGGATCTCGACAACCTCCCAGTAGAAAGAACATTAGGAGTTCAGTGGGACGGGGAAAAGGACGTCTTCCTATACATGGTCCGCGAGCCTAACGAGCCACCGACAAAGCGTGGAACTCTGTCAGCAGTAAACTCTCTATATGATCCCATGGGATTTGTCTGCCCAGTAGTACTGGACGCTAAGAAGATCTTACAGAAGCTTTGGAAGCTAAAACTGGGATAAGATGATGAAATACCTCAAGATTTCCAGTGCCACTGAAAATCTTGAGGTAAGTTCATAAGTTCAAGTACCGCGGTGCCATCTTGCTGATCAGACAGAAGTACTTAATGTATCTTTGGATTTGTTCTCAGATGCCTCTGAGGACGGTTATGGCACGTGCTCTTACCTCAGATTTGTTCATGTAAGTACAGTGGAGCTATCAGGTGTTCGCCTGAGAATAGTTTGTACCCATGTAAGTTTTTAAGAGATTTCCAAAGGTCGTTAGCCGTGTATTCTTCAGTTCCAACTAAATACGTATATAAATCGGCAAACGTAAATTCTGGCATGGCAGCGAAATCATATGTGAAGTTTTGAATATGCTGTGTGTTCGGTAGAATTCCCTCAAATAAATGAGCTCAAATAAATACTTTCCGGACCTGGAAAGTTATCGGGAGTTTCGAGAAACGGGCCCCTGGTCAGACACCTGCATACTTCTATTTGTTAGATACTCTTTAAACCACGGCATACTCCTGCTTTCAATTTGGTCTGCCATCTCGCAGTGCGATATTTGTATCTTCAAAGCATGTCAAAAGAATAATAAATATCCTATGTTGTTTTGCTGTTCACCAGCTTTAAGTTTCATTCCCCCAAGCCTCGCTTTCACGTCCAAACTAGTACCCTACCAATCTGGCGCGCCCAAACATATCTGAAATAGGCTATTAACAGGTAGGGTACGAAAATTCATACAACTTTCCACTTAATGAAGACGTTGGTCATCGAGTTTAAGTGTCTTTAGTCGACCGTTTGACTATTAGCTAATTTGACGACATTTCTAGCACGCATTATACTGAGGCATTTTCAGGCACAACTGGAACGGCAGTTATTAAACTCAAAGCCGCAGACCTTGGTTGATTTTCTTAACTTCGCAGACCTTTTTAGTATAATCCGAACAACAACTGGCTCCCACCTTAGAAGCTCGTGTCTCAGCACCCGGCGAAAATACCAAGATAACATATTATCTCTCATTCGTGCGGCCAGAAATAAATTATCCTATGTCCGTTGCTGTAAGACAACACCACCAACAGAATTACGATTCTTTTATTGTGGGGAAAATTGTCCTGGATAAAAACAGGCACAGAAAGTGAAAAACTGACCAAAAAGACCGAATGTTTGTAGTCCGAAGTTTTGTTAGCGAAAGAAAGAGACCGACATTTTGGACGTTACTGTATTGTGTGGGGGAGGAAGACCCAAAACCAAGAACTCAAGAATATATAACATACGCATGACCTTTTGTGCAAGTCATACAGAAAATCTAAACAAAGTATGTGAAAAAGTTTGATCTAAACGCTAATATATAAAAACACGACTATTCTGAAAGCACTGAAAGGGCAGCCCACGAATCATTAACATTAGTGAAAGTTTGTCAATAGTGAATTTCATCTCCCAATTTTCAGGTCACGGATAATTCTATACTTATAGAAACTTGCTAGTCTCTTCCGTTTTCCGCTTCAATTCCAACTTCTTTATTTATGGATGTTTACTTAAACAGGCTAGAATGAAAAGCCTTGTAAATAATGTTTTTAAATAATAGGCTAGAATGACTCAGGGAACATGATGACTTTCGTGGGTGTCTTTTACTATTTGTTGGGTGTTGCAGAATAGATGCTGTTTATGATATTGCGTACAGAAGAACAGTTGACGAAACGCAGAGTAATATTGTACTCAAATCGGATATAAATATCCATTATTATTACAACTCTGTCATTGATGTTTCATTACTTTAAAGCGCTTGCTGTTTTATGGCGAAAGAAAAAGGTCCAAAATTCTCGAAGTCAATATACTTTGTTAAAGAGGTGAGAGTCAAAACATTAAATTAAGAACGGAGGCGGAGATAACCGGATAAGCAAAACAACATGAGCAAGCTCAATGGCATGTTTATCATGAAAAATATACACAAAATATATATTTCTAATCTAAATGCTAATGTCTAAATATATGACTATGTTGAAACACCTAAAAGGGCACTCAACAGACTCTTTTCTTGAAGTCAGTTTTCTCGATAGTAAATTTTTTTCATCTTCAAATTTCAGATGACACATGGGGCTGTTTCAGTAAACATCTTGCTCCCTTCTGCCCTTTTTGCCTTCAATAAGAATTTTTTTTTATTTTTAAGAACTTTTCTTTGACAGGCCGTAAACACATATAAGGAATCTATTGACTTAATATATTGGTGCATGTTAACTGAGACCCGCTAATTCAGCTGTTTGTGATTTTGAACAGGAGTAATTAAGTAAACACAGAGAAATAATCGAAAATCAAAATGATTTCACTGATTATTCAAAACAATCAACAACTCCTGTGTTTTAGTCTGTTTATGACATTTTCTTTCGTTTTTTCTACTCCGCTAAAGAATCACTGATATGTGTTAAAAATGCTCAATAGGACTAAAAATAAGAACAGTTCATTACGCGTACTTTACGTGGTAACTTGCTAAACCTTAATCAACTTCATTCCCTCGTTAAGTCAACATGATATTAACCTACCTGTCACAGACTACTGCCAATCAAACTTTCTGCTGAAATAACTTGAACCCACGCCCATGAGCGACTCTTAAAATACGATGAACTTTCATCAAAGTTGTCAAACTGAGTCACAGCTCTGGCACGATGATTCGAACAAGTTTAGTTGTTTCTGTTTTCTTGATCACCATTGCCACTGCAGCCGTTGCAGGTAAGCTGATATACTTAACAGCGATAGTCGTCTCCACTTATTACATATCATCATTTCATATATTCACAGTTATTTAGTCACCATATACGGGCTAAATCATCGTCATCATAAATCCTTTTCGCACCAAATGTTGCATAGGATGGAAACAAAAGTTCTCCATTTGGTCTGCTTTTTGCTAGCTGTGTATCAATCCAGGTCCTCAAACCCAATTTATTTCATTTCACGCCACTAGTCCCCAGTGCTGCCTCTGCTCCTATTTTCCTGTTTCTCTCGGCGAACCATCACTCAAAATGACGAACTCTCAAATGACAAGCTCTCAGTTGGCTTGTTAGCTCAGTTGGTTAGAGCGCTGGAATCCTGTTCAAGCCTGATTTTTTTTTCAGGTTCTTTTTTAAATGTTCTTTATTAACTGCTTACGTTGATAAACTCTACTGTGATGGTCGTCATCACTTTTTATGTCATCAGCAGTTCACATATACACATTCACATTAGCTTTGGAAGTTGGTAACGTTTTATTGCTGAAGTTTACAAAAAATGCGCTAAAATGAACAACTAGATCCGATGAGAAGGAATGTGATAAAAAAGCATACTTTACAATTTAAAGGTTTCAATATAAGCTTAGCATAAGTAATCAATGACAACACTGTCAGTCGTTGTTAAGATATATCGTACTATTAAATTACATATTTATTGTATGAGAGGTAGGTCAACTGACCAATCCAGGATCCAAACATGTGCAACGATGCACAAACTTCAAATATTTTTTTTCTTTGGGCAATGCACCGACGGCCTCCTGATTGGCTATTTTGTTTCAGGGTTGCAATGAGATAAAAAGAAAAAACGCTGAAAAAACGAGTATGGAGTGATCAAAACGACGAAGTTTTGCTCAGAATTGGACATTTTCAAAGACTGACGGATATTGAAAAAATTGTTTTATGCTATACATTTAGAAATTTAAATTACTAAACACCTTGCTGCTTTAGCTTTTCGTTAACCTTTGATACTCACATACCTACACCGAGTAAAAACAACCACTAAAGGGTAACTTTTTAGGATAGTCCAGTCAGTAAATAAATAAATAAATAAATAAAAAATGAATGAAAATAATAATAATAATAATAATAATAATAATAATAATAATAATAATAATAATAATAATAATTATAATTTGTTGTCCTTTCCTCCCTCCCAGAACTGGCACTGAGTGGTTAACACGAATTAAAAATTGAAGAGATTTTCCATACGCCACTAATTTCTGCGAAATTAAAAGTTTCTTGTGTACAACATTTCACTTAAGTTTTGTATTTATCAAACTTCCCGTAAAAGTAATCACTTAAATCTTAAAATCAATTCAAATATATCAAGTTTTAACTAATTAAATATTTCAGCTGCTATGGCTCGTGCACTTAATGAGGCAATCCTAAGAACCCGCATATAACTTGTGAACTGGGATTCATTTTTTTGGCTTGATAAATAGTTATCTGGCGGTTAGGCAAAGGAGAAATAAAGCGAATCATACTTACACCTATGAAAACACCTAATGGAACTGATTCTTTTTTGACCCTCTATCTCTAACACCCATACAGCAGTTGTTTCAGCAGCACAAAAACACCGTGATAAGTTTACTCTTGCAGTGACCGTTCTCAGTAGCTGTAGTACACCAAACGGCCTTCAGCTAGAGACTCAAAAAAGTTAAAGCTAATGGGAATTCGAGTAAGTAAGAAAGGATGCAGAATCCTCTTTTGTAATATGTTAGTTGTTCTTGTATAAGTATTCTAAGTTGACCTTGATTTATAAGGTTAGTTGGGTTAGCATTTAATTCGCGTTTTCTTGCGTGATTGATGACACGTTTTAAGATTTTTTAAAAATCTTTTTGGTGGGTAATTTTCGGAAATCCATTTGGTTAGCAAAGTCCACTGACAGATAAGAGGCTTTCGTTAAATATTGCTGGAAAAACCGAGATTCGAAATTTTCTTTGTTCCATTACATTTTCCGCCGTTGTGACTTTTTAACGCAGTAAAAATAATAGCACATGCCAGTAAACTAGCAAATTTACCGTACACAATAATAATGATAACAACAACAACAGATTCTTCTTTTAAAAATGTCATTTTTTACTTATCTTTGATTTAGTTCGCAGATGTGAACAGTTTCCGCCCCCAGCCAATGGCTTTATTGTTGGAGAGTGCACTGGAGAATATTTATCAGTTTGCGTCATTAGGTGCTACGAGGGCTATGAAGCAGTGGGGAGTGAGGAGAGACAGTGCATTGAAAATGAGGGACATATGATGTGGACAGGGACACCAGTTTATTGTATAGGTAAAGGTTAAAGAAAGGGAACACGATTGCAATGCTTGTGCTCACATTCACATGAATAACAAATGTAGATGACGAAATTGATCGAAACCATTTTGAAGTGAGCAGAAGACTTCCCCTCTCTTTTAATTTTTCAACTGGGATCCAGGCTAGAAACAAGCTTTAGAACTCTCTTAAATGCAAATATGCGTTCAGGGCACGAAATTGAAATGCGTGGAGTGTTTCTTAGTTTCTTGGGTTTCACATATTGAACTCAAAAATGACTTCGGAAGGGTTTTCACCCTAATTCGAAGTAAACGTTTGAACCCTATTATTTTAGACTGGTGTGGGGGGTAGGGAGAATCTGCAAGTGCCTGCTTGGACCAACGTGTGATAAAAAGGCCACCAAACGTTGCGACATTTTTATGAAATTACCTGGCAAAAAAGTGGTATGACATATCTCTGTTCACCAAATTTAATGACTTTCCAAGGCATGTCAAGCTGATTTTGAGCGGTCGATTTTTATCTCGTGGTTGCTATAGCAACCTAAGAGATGATGCGAAGACATAGGCACATTCCTATGGTTTTTTTCCGTGGCTGAGTCGGGTGCATTCGGGTTGTTCGTGTGATTTTCGGTATTCGCAAGAGAGTAACGTAGCTGCGTTTTGTGGCCTTATCAGCGGAGATGTTTTCGTTATTTTGGGAGCTGATGATCATATGACTAGGGTAGTCGGGTTCCTGCTGATTAAAGTGGTAACTCGTGTCCTTTATCGATGATTTCACGCTAAGCATGGTAGTTTTCAAAATGTTGCAGTAAGATTATATTTAATTTTTTGATTGCGTGATTTCTTATGACAAATAATATTAATGAATGGGTTATTATAGAGCTGCGTTTAGCTGGTCTTTGATGGTCTGAGCTAACAATGTGGTTTTCCCAAGCAGTTGCAGATTTTCGTTTCATTTATCAATTTGTATGTACGTAGTTCGAATGAAATCTATGCTCCATTGACTCTTGCTGCTGTATCGTAACAAGGTTTTACTGTTATTTACACTCTCATCCAGACAAATCATGACTTATCTGGGCTATGCCTCTTGAAAATGTAGACCAGATAAGAGTGAGTGGTAAAGAAGAAAATGCTTTCATGATCAGCTCAAAAAGAGATACGAATAATGAAAAACTGAGATTTATATGTGAAAAATTCGTTAGAAGAGAAACTGACAAGAGAAAGAAAGTTATAGAATCAGATCAAACTTCATTGTTGATTAACGATTAACGGAGAGAAACATAATGACGAAACAAAATTCAAACCTCTCCTTGCAGAAATAAAATAATAAAAAAAAAACTAGCAAACGAACAAGCAAAACAGCATCAACAACTACGAGTCTCCTGGACCGTGGGAAGGTTATTTTAATTCCTTGGGTAACGTTTATATCTTTATATCATTTGATTGGTTTCATTAATTTCAATTTTTTTTTGCAATTTTGAAAGTTATCTGGTGTTTTGGGATCATTAAGCGATCCAAGATGGAAGTCCAAGATAGCGCGACTGTACGGAAATATTGACGCCATGTTCACGTGATATGACATAATCAGCTCATTTGTTTGGACTCAAAGGAAACATTTAGACTTCCACTCATCAAAGGTTCATTTTCTTACCCTCCAACCACCCCTTCACCCACCCGACTCCAGAAGACCACAAACCCGGTCTGGCTAGGTTTAAGAGGGTTTTAACCCACCTGTGCTACTCTAATTCTAAAATGTGTGTGCGTTTTTTTTTATTTCTAGCCATCGTATGTCCCTCTCTTTATGTGTCCAACGCTGAACCGCCTTCCGGAGTTTGTTCATCTCCTGTGCCTACCTACAAGACCAGCTGTATCTTTAACTGCCGTTCTGGTTACCAACTAAAGGGCTCAAAGGAACGTATTTGTGAACTCGATAAATCCTGGTCTGGTTTCACGAGCTGTGAAAGTATGTAGACATAATTTAACAGCAAAACAAATTTACTTATCTCCTAATTAACCTCAAATGATAGAAATTTTAAACACTATACTATACAATTCAACCTTTTTGAAGGCTCTTGGGGCAATTTTGTAATTATAGCATTTCAGATCTTTAGGGTTTCAATACAGCTTTTTTTTAATTTTGGGACCATATGCCTAACTTTTACAAAGGGCTCTTCGACAGCTCTTCTCCTTGTCGGATCGACGTGAAATTTGTACTAGCTACTGGTTTGAATGACACTTTAGCGTGGTTTACAATCATGGGGTTGTGAAAATCGATATTTTATGACAGCGATGAAAGAAAAAAAATCCTTGAAAACAGTAAAATTGAAATTTTTGCGCGATCCGCATTTCACTTTGAAAAGCCAATACCAACATCTTTAACTGTGGTGCATGGCAAACAAAAATATACAAGAAAATAATAATAATAATAATAATAATAATAATAATAATAATAACAACAACAATAATAATAATAGATTGCTTTTCATTTAGTCAGTAGATGTGAAGAGTTGGTACTCTCAGCCAATATTGCTGAAAAAACCGAGATTCGAGATTTCGTTTGTTCAATTGCATTTTCCACCGTTGTGACTTTTCCAACGCAGTGAAAATAACAGTATATGCCAGTTAACTAGCAAATTTGCCGTACATAATAATTGCAATAACAACAGATGCTTCTTTTAAAAATGTCGTTTTTTACTTACCTTTGATTTAGTTCCCAGATGTGAACAGTTGGTGGCCCCTGCCAATGGCTTTATTGTCGGAGTGTGCACTGGGGAATATTTATCAGTTTGCGTCATGAGGTGCACGGAGGGTTATAACGCAGTGGGGAGTGAGGAGAGACAGTGCATTGAAAATGAAGGATATATGATGTGGACAGGGACGCCGTTGCAATGTCAAGGTACAGCCGCGGCTACACGAGCGATTTTTTGCTTGCGATGGAGATGCGATTTTTTTGGAAAATTGTCGCGTCGCCGGCGCGCGGCGGTGGCTACACTTGGCGACGAAGTTCGTGATTTTGTCGTAAAAAATTCAACTCACCGAATATCTCGCGATTTCTTTCTGCGATTTTTTAGTTGTTGCATCGCCTGTGCGAGGGTGGCTACACATGCGATTTCCACCAAGCGCTGGCGACGTGACAATTTTCCAAAACATCGCATCACCATCGCAAGCAAAAAAACATTGGTGTAACCTCGGCTTAAAGGAAAGGAACACAATTGCAATGCATGTGCCCAGTTTCCCGTAAATAGCAAATCTAGATTATAAAATTTCTCTTTCGATTTACCTCTTCTTATTTCACAGAACCATTTTGAAGTGATTGAATCTCAAGAAGAAAATTGTTCACATCATTAAGCACGTGTTCAATCTCTTTAAAAAAATCTATTAAGCCTCACCAGAAAATTATCAAGCGATTGCGATTGATGTTGGAAAAATTACTTGTTCTCCAGATCGTAAAGACCAGTGTCAATAAAACTTTCTTGGTATCAAATAATGAGTAAAACAAATACACCCATTTTAATATTTGCATTGCAGTATTTTCCAGCCATTTCATTGAAGCATCGATTTCTTTTCGGCGCATTTAGTGATACGATGCAAAAACTAAGATTGAAAAATTTCGACGATGTTGGTATTAGACCGGGCAAAATTTCAATTTTATTGCTTTTGAGGATTTTTGTTTATTGTTTACATGGAAAGATCTTTTTTCACAAAACCGAAAATCGCACAAAAGTTCAATCCAAAACCAATAATTGGTACAAACTTCACGTCGATGCCAAGAGGATGAGCTGACTGTAAAAGTTATGCTTGGTCCCAAAAAAAACTATCGAAACACCTTAAGACCGAAAAACTGATTAGAAACAAGTCGTCAATTTCTCAAACTTCCTTTTAGCACTTTCACCCCTACTTTCGAGCTCTCAGTGTCTCAAAACTCCACAAACTACAACCAATTTTTGGCTTAGTTAGGAAAAATTGACCCTCGAAAACTAGATCCTTGTTATCAAGAGCAGTTAACGTAGTCTACCCCAGTAGGTCTTGAAGAGGAGGAGAAAAAAAGAAAATCGGATAGAGTTGAGGTCGTATACAAACCTGCAAACCACTATCAAATAGCGCGTGCAAACGAGTAATCCGCCTACTTATATACCTGTGCCTCAAAAGACAGTTAAATGTTTAACTGGAGATATTGGCCTTACTTTGTCGGTGAGGGTAAAAGGGGGAATGAGTTTGTGGCATGGCATGTGGCATGACTTGCGGAATGGCATAATTATGCGAAATGTAACTTTGGCGGAATGACTCTTTGACATAAATTATACTAAAAAGCCCGCCAATTTTTTAAGAGAAGCCGCCTTGTTAAATACCGCGGGCTCAAACATGATGAAAATCGATTGAAGATAGCATAGAGTCTCTTTTTCACGTATTATGTTCTTCACGGATTCTACGAAAAGAGTTTGGGGGCTAATGCTAAGGCTTTCCCCTTCTGTGGACAGTTTATCGCTTTTAGTCAGAGGATAAAACAGCGACTTAGGTCTTATGAGCCAAAAAATGCCTCGGATACAACTTGGTCCACTTTGTGCACCATTTACACGCTACTGCATGTGGCCAAAACATCGAGACGGAAAGTCAAGTTTTGGCGGATGTCATCTCAGCCTCAGTAGTGAGCACTCGGTTGTATCCAGTCTCAAGCATATCTACTTTTCCTTATCCATTACGGGTTGAACGATCGATGGAGTAAAGTACAGTACATATTTACGAGGCGTATTTGTTTCATTAAAGTCTACTCCTGTCTACTATCCTTGCTTTTCGTTTGTCTCCTTCGCAGCCGTCCCTGTGTAGTGAAGTAATTGAATTAAGGAACGCGCTTAACAAAAAAAGAGAAAAACATAGCATAATATTAGCTCAATAAGCTCAAACACACTAGCAAGTTTAATTGGAAACCGTTTCCATTCACGATAATCTAAAAATCGTTCTAAAAGTCTACGTTCTTTCAAATAACGAGGCTTAACTTATTCTGTGATTCACAACAACATAGCGAATTACTTTTAATAAGTTTACACACGCATTTAAATTTATCACGTCCGCATTTTGAGTTCTTCGAGCAAAACTTAACGTAAATAAGCTCAAATACTCTAGCAAATTTAGGGCTATCTCTAAAATAGGGAACGGGGAAACGAGGAACGGGGAACGGGGAACGGGGAATGGGGAACGGGGAACGGGGAACGGGGAATCTCTAAAATAGGGAATCTCTAAAACAGGGAGTCTCTAAAATAGGGAATCTCTAAAGTAGGGAATCTCTAAAATGGGGAATCTCTAAAATAGGAAATCTCTAAACCGGGGAATCTCTAAAATAGGGAATCTCTAAAATGGGGAATCTCTAAAACGGGGAATCTCTAAAATAGGGAATCTCTAAAATGGGGAATCTCTAAAATAGGGAATCTTTAAAATAGGGAATCTCTAAACCGGGGAATCTCTAAAATAGGGAATCTCTAAAATGGGGAATCTCTAAAATAGGGAATCTCTAAAATAGGGAAGCTCTAAAATGGAGAATCTCTGAAATTGCAAACCTTAAAATCATAGGTCTCATAGCATCGGCTCTTTAGAAGTTCAGCTTAGCGGGGTAAAAAGGTCAAGGTCGCGTTCTATGACTGATTGATTTCGAATACTTTGTAGGTTTCTGGTTTTCATGGCTGGCAGGTTAGCTCTCGATGTACAGTACGATCGGACCTCACACGTCCGTTAAGAAGGGTGCTTTTCGCTCCCTTTACGGACTATTCATTTCACTCCGCGGTTTGAAAAAAATAACCAGGTGATCACAAGTTTATGGACCGATCGGCAAAGATAAGCAACGCTCAACTTTCGGTGAATGAATTTGTACTCGCTGTCATATTTCTTGGCCTCAGAGAACATTCTTCCTGAATTCTTCCTCAAGGGCGACCTTTTATTTCAGGAACGGCGTTATTTGAGAGCTTTTCTGATGATTGCAAGTTCATTCATTCATCGAATTTTCAAGTTTACAGATCTTGGGTTCAGCTTGTAGTCATTGAACTTGTGATCATGTGGTCATTCTTTTCAAACGCGCGGAGTGAAATCAATGGCCCATGAAGCGGGCCAAAAAACCCCCCTCAAAAAACATCTGAGATCGATACTAACTATGATTCTCGGCAGGGAAACAAATGGGGTCATCAGTTGGGTTGTGAATTTCAGAGTTCGCGTTATTAAAATCTCTGCTTGAAAGGCGCACTAATAAATTACCTCCAACCGCTGTGATGCGGCTGATATACCCCTGCTTATCTATCTGATCTATACTCGACGGGCCTGTGCAGCCACGGTAGCATCTGTGAGGCTTACATATACACGTGAAAAACGTATTTATTGTAATCGCCGGAGCCTGTTTGGCTTACTTGAGCAGATCGACTCATTCAGTATGAAGCTTACGTTTACGTAAGTTGTTCATATATCGTCTCTAATTTTATTTACGCACGTAAAGCCAGTTAAATTCACGCCCGTACGTACGTAAATTTTACGCAACAGTGGAAATCAACCTTTATGGGAAGGAATAATTCATGTCTGCACGCAAGCGATGTCGGAAATTAAAATATCGCACGTGCACCCGTACCACAATTTCTAGTTTTGGGAAACTGATCAATGTAGTCTCCTATCCTATGCATTTGGGTTAAAAAAATTCACACAACGCTCCTTCGTGACTACCCAAAAAACGGCTACATAGGCTCTGTTACACAAAAATGAAGGCTGGCGAGTATAGATCGTAAACACTTCCTCCAGGAAGACTACCAGCAAAAATCTGAAATTACAAACATAGCAGCAAGGCTGATCTGACTACATAGAAAGATTTGACTTTGCAAGACATCAACACGACACTGATAGAACCTCAACAGAACTGGATTGCAGCCGCAGACAGCTGTTTCGCTCTTCTTTAATAGAGCTCATCAGTACGGCGTAAGTTGTTCTGGATCCCGGGTTCTGGATCGGCGTGCAAGTGAAACGCTGAGTTAAGAAGAAAATTACCCGCCGTGGAAAGTATGGCGGCTGAAAAAAGTTTGCAATTGACGGAAAGTCAAGTTGATAATCAATTCAGTGTTGCAAATTCAACAGAGTTAACAAATTGTGGAAAAAGGGTTGCTTTATACATCCAAATGTCTCGAGGGAAATACGTTTTGCGAAATTCGATGAGCCCCACGGACATAAATAATTACTACGCCTTTCAATAACGCGAACTGACCGGACTGATCGTCAAAACCCAACTGAGGTCAGCTGATATTCACTGTTTATTACTTCCGGTAATCATAAATACATCAACAACCAGACTGGAACCGTTAAAACGAGAAACCAACAAAGTGCTGGTGGTCGCACCATTCATACCCCACAAGCTTGACCTTTTGACCCCGCTGAGCTGAGTTTCGAAAGGACCACTGTGATAATTTTTGTTTTAGGGATTACCCGTTTTACAGATCCCCTATTTTAGAGATTCCCCGTTTTAGAGATTCCCTGTTTCAGAGATTGCCCGTTTTAGAGATTCCCTATTTTAGAGATTGCCCGTTTTAGAGACTCCCTATTTTAGAGATTCCCCGTTTTAGAGATTCCCTATTTTAGAGATTCCCCATTTTAGAGATTCCCTATTTTAGAGATTCCCCGTTTTAGAGATTCCCTGTTTTAGAGATTCCCTATTTTAGAGATTCCCCGTTTTAGAGATTCCCCATTTTAGAGATTCCCTATGTTAGAGATTCCCCATTTTAGAGATTCGCGATTTTAGAGATTACCTATTTTAGAGATTCCCCGTTCCCCGTTCCCCGTTCCCCGTTCCCCGTTCCCCGTTCCGCCTTCCCCTATTTTAGAGATAGCCGTAAAAATTTATTACGTCCGTATTTTTAGCTCTTCAGGCAAAACTGTGAAAAATACCACAATATTAACCTCCATAGTATTTTTGTCTGTTGCAGGTTTAAAGTTTTAGAGTAGTTTTAATTCATTATGGCGAAAAATATGCCGTTTTATAGCAGAGACGCTTACCAGCGACTCATCAACAGGAAAGCTGTAAATTGTCACGCAACATGTTCTCCGTTCAAAACATCCGTTTGTCAGATATCGCTCGAATTTTCTCTTTAAGACAGGGATTTCTCCGTATATTTTATGAAATAAAACCCTCAAGCATTTAAACTGCGATCAGGCTCTATTTTCGTTTCGCTCGGTGAAACAGTCAGGCGGGACGGGCGAAACGAAAAATAGAGCCTGATACAAGTCTTCTACGGAACGTCTGCCGCCCACTTTTTTTGATTGATTGACGTTCAACAAAACAGCCAATCAAAATTTCTTCTGCTTGCGCGATCCTCGGTATGCAAATTTCCCATAACAGCAATTCGCAGAAAGTCACGTAAATGTTGGCAAAATAAGAAAATCATAGGCTACGATATATCTTCTAGGCACAAGTACTCAAATTTACACGATTGCTAACTTGAAGGTTCCGGTACTGTACATGGTTGCTCTGTCTGAGCTGAAACTGAATGAAAATTCAAAACACGACGAGGTTGTCATGTGCCAAAATATGCTGCATGCTTGAATCATTTCCCATTTCAGGTGGTATCCGGAAATACTCTCTTCCCATTTGTCACCGATTTTCTGCGTAAAAAACCTTGGGCAATTAAGAGAAATACCTTCAGTTTCATTCTTTAGAATAAAGACATAAATGAAACCGTTTATAAGCAAAGGAGTATTTTGTAATTTAATTCGAGAAGTGATAAATATTTGAAATTTACGAATTTTATCTCTAAGCAGCAGCGAATTTTAAAACGAAGAACATTTATTATAAAACTAGTCAGATCCTTTGATGTCAATGTTAGAGATCAATAAAACGACATAAGTATTAAACAATGAATGAATAAACTGAAAATCGTTATTGCGACTTGATTGCGGTTCTCGCCAAACATCAGTTTACCGTTAAGTTTACCGAATTATAGGTTGACTTGTTGCTCATTCTTGGCGGAAGATACTTGCTCGTCTGCTGTTTGTTTTGTTTCGTAAAACGCGGAAACAGCCACTACTCTGTTCATGTTATCAATACTAGTTGAAAGCCGTCAAATGAAAATTCCGCGACACGATGCGATAAAACGGAATAAATACTTCACTGTTGCTGTACTTCTCTGCTCCAGGTGAGAGACAGCTTGCGTCAAACCGAACGCCATTCTCAGGAGAGAAAGAAATGGTGGCAATTCTCCTAAAACGACGAGAATTTATTAGAGCAACACATTTTAGTTCGGCAGACTTGTTCCTTGGTTGTTCCTTGGCGATGGCGGTCGGATCGAAATTACTTCCGTTGACAGCTCTATTGTTAAAGGGCCAATCAGATTGCGAGATTCCCGCGGCCAAAATTTGGCCGCCGTCACGAACTCTTGTGAGAGATTGTATCAGGCCCTATTTTAGCGAGCGACCAACATAAGAGAATATGAGAGCGATGCTAAAATTCGGCCTGATCGCAGGTTATCAAGCATTAAGCGATTAAAGTTTTTGTGCCGTTTAACTGAGCAGCATAAATTATTAGCGAGGTGAAGTGGCTTTCTAGATTTCCGCTAACTCTACTTTGCCATTTGCAGACCGGTGAGATAAAGCGAGATAAATGTAGATCACTTACCACTGTTGCTTGAAGTTTCATCGTCCATGCTGCTCAGTCCTTGATGGTTTGAGCCCGCGGTATTTAACAAGGCGGCTTCTCTTAAAAAATTGGCGCGCTTTTTAGTATAATTTATAAAGAGTCATTGCGCCAAAATTACATTCCGCATAATTATGCCATTCCGCAAGTCATGCCACATGCCATGCCACAAACTCATTCCTCCTTTTACCCTCACCGTCACCTTGTGACATCGAAAAGTAGTACGGTGGGAGACGGCCAGTTATCTGCGAAAACCGGATCAGTAAACAATAATAGACTATACTTCCTTCCGCACTTTCCTGCTTGTTCTTTGCCTCCCGTTTGTCGATCTCTTATCATTGGGAACGTTTGTCCATTGTGTTAACTGATGATGGTTTGTTTGTTTGTTTGTTTGTTGCAGTTTGAAAAATCAAGGACAGCATTTGCATCATGAAGCAATGCGTAACCTGATAGATTAAGTCGTCTACTTTATGTACTAGTTAAATGATGTCCAATGATTAAATATTGCGCAACAAAAGGTTGTTTTGAGTTCTCTTCTTAAGCTTAGTGAATACGAGGGCTACGTGATGGGTATTTTCTACGTTTTTTGGGTCAAAAACCTGCTTAAATTCAAACTAAGCAAATTTGTTTTTGTTCACTAACGCTCTTAGAACACCAGGAGAAAGATGTTAGTTTTTTAGCAAAGGGAGAACAAACCACAATTAGTTTCAAACAGTTTTCCAAGAAACGACGGAAGAACTTGAAGTTCCTATGAATGAAGAGCTAGGTTAAGTTTATTTGAAAGGCCTTTCAAAGTGAAGAAGAACGGTGTTTTCTTTTTTGTAATGTCTTCTCCCGCTTTGGAGATATTCAAGTCAAAGCATACAAATGATGACGCCATAAGTGGTTACAGTGTGGTAACAAATCACAATTCAAGATTATATCTAAAAATTGCGAGGCATTGTAACTAAAACTTACACCAGTAACGTACCTTAAGAAAGAGCCACAGTGTTACTGTGTAATACTTTGATGTTGCCATGGCTACAGTTCAGCTTCCAGTTCTCTTTTCTGCAAGAATGTCATTCCCCTTTTTTAGGGCTCACAAACATCGTTCACTCCTAAATGGCTAACGAGGAAACTAAGCACAATATGAGCACTGTGTGTTTTGAACAAGTCCTTCTTTCTCTCGTTATAGGGTCACAAATTGTAGTAATTGGTTCAAAGCTGAAAGAGACTGGAGCCTAGATTGTTGGCGTGGCAACATCAAGATTTACCTTATCTTGTGTATTTGTTAAGGCACGATATTGGTGCCAAGTTTCGAGTATCTTAACCCATTCTTTCTAGAGATATTTTTTCATTTTGTGATTTGTGTTCATGCCATAACAACGTATGGTGTCATCAATTTCTAATTGCATCTGGAATGAGTGAAGATATTACAAAACAGAAAACATCATCCTTCGTTGTGAAAGGCCATTAAATCATAAACTTTACTTAGCTTTTACTTCATAGCCACCCTAAAACATTAAAGAAAAGTTAACTAAAGGACCTTCATAATGAAGAAAGATGGGGCTTCTTTCTTTTAATATCTGCTCTCGTTCCATAGCCATTCACGTTTCCATTTTATTCATATTAAAAATTAATGATGTCATAATCGGCCACAATGTGGAAACATGCCACAATTACCGGCATTTCTCTACTTCATTTTCTTTTCATTTCTTTTGTTTGACAATCAGTGTTTCTAGGGCTTGGTTTAACTTTAATCATCTCCAGATATTCAAATGAGCATCCAAAAATGTCACAAAAGAGAACACAATACCTAGATTTATTAGTCATGAAATATAACATCAATAAAACAACTTCGAGTACAGATACATATCACTCACACATCCTTATTTTCATGTAAACGAACTTGATAAGTTTCTTTTGTCGGAGGTAAACAACTAGTGGGTAATGTTTATTAAATTTCTCTACTTTACTTTTACGCTCGTGTCATGTTCACGTGAGAGTTAGATTTGAATTTCTACATGTTTCGGTACCACAGAATTTGTAGTATCTGCAGTTTTCTGTCTTAACAATAAAAAACTCACCTGCTAAAGCGACAGCTAAATGCCTATACTGCAAATAAATCTACCCAAGAAGAGTAGGGGGAAAACAACGTTTTTAGCGGCGTTAAGGGAGAAAACAGCGCATACCGAGATTCTAGTGCTAAAAAACGGGTGCCGCTTACGAGGAGAGGGCGCGCGAGTGATCCACGTGGTGATGATATTCTGTGGGGGAGGGAGCTGAAGGAAGGGGGGGGGGGGGTAGTTTAGACACCGATTTGCCTGCGGTTTATTAGGTTATTGTATATTCATAGCTTGTTTTGAGTTTTTTTTTCTTGCCCTTTCATGAACTGACAGCCATTTGGAGGGAGATGGAGGGTTGACCTCTGGATCTAAAAAGGAAAGCCTCCAGCAGTGATACTCTCCGCAGGATTAAGGTTCAAACAGCCGTTTAAAATTTTTTTATGCCGTGGTGCGTGCTACAATTGTAGCTTTTCAGCAATTTCTTGTTCTTAGGCTTGGTTTTGTTGAAAGATGTCTTTACGTCGCTTTAAAGAGAGATACTATCTGATAAGATCAGGGAATATCTAGGGCCGAGATTTGATGTTTATTGCTTGCAGGCATCTTGCAAGACAAGATCATGTGTTCTTTTTCACGTATAGTACATCGTAATGATAAGGGTCTAAAAGATCCAAGGTATCTCGAGACTGTTGTCAGTAGTCAACTTTGATTATATACGAGCTACGGCTTCTTGCAAACGTCCTTGACTTCTTTTCTGTGGTTGTTGTGGTCGAATTATGCGTTCCAGTAGCTAAAACATTTTAGCTCCATTGTCTTATGACGTTACTAGCATCAAACAGGTAAATTTCCAGCATTTTAATTGCACTGTGCTATTCTGGCAAAGGTTATTGTTTCACTCTCCTGTGTCTCTTTCCTGTTCGGCTGTAATGGTAAGAAGAGATCTTTTGAGAGCGATGTGTTCAGTTTAGATGTGTGTCTATCGGCTCTCAGTGGTCGCAATTCTGGCCTGTAGTATGTCCCACACGAGGCAGGACGGATCCATCCATTAAAGGTCATATTCAAGTAAAAAAAAATGTTAACGGGCCTTACGCCTCTCCTAAAGTTCGCAACGAGTTCGTAAGGGATTTCCTAAACCTTCATTTCTTAAATCTGCAGCAGTTAAACTACATTGTTGGTTCTCAAGGATGCTTTTGGTACATGTATGGCTTTTTTCTCAAGCAATACTCGAGTTTCGGTTCTTTTCAGTTGCTACACGTGTTGTTTGCCGCTTTTGTAGTTGTGGAGAGGATCAAATGTGCTGCTTTTATCTGGTTTCGCTTCTTGGGAAAACGTTTTATTGCTTTTTTGAAAGTGTGCGGTCTCCTTGGACGCCAAGAATAGTCTTACTATAAAAGCCTTACAAAGGTAGGCTTTCGTTTACCTCAAATAATAAGAGATACGTTCACGAACCATCGTACTACAAATGCGGAACTTTCGCGTTTTATATTCGAATACCCTTGAATATAATTTTGTGCAATGTCGTAGTAATTTTTTTATGATTCTCAAAATACAGATCCTTCGAAACTTGTTACTGAAATAGATAATCCAGCTCGTAAGGGCCCTTCCTTGACAAACAGATACGTCCGGTTTTCAAAAGTTTCTTTAGGGTTTCTGCTTCCATTAAAGGGCCGTTAAAAACCTGCGTCTTCTGGACGAAAGCGGAAAATAACAGTACTAAAAAGACTAATCCTGATTATATCATTTTTTTGTGGTACATGAAGTGTAAGAAGAGTAAACAGCACGATTTTTTTATGCTTATATAGTACATACCGTAGCTGCGTAACCTTTTGAAATAGAATTGAATGTTTGAGTCACAGTCTAACTCCAAGTAATTTTTTTTTTGCAAATTTTTTATTTCTTGCCATTACAGCAAAATACAATACAACAATACAAAGAAGAGAAAAAAAAAATTACTTACAATTTAAACATTACTTACAGTCCGGAAGGTACTTACACTACTACTACTGCAATAAAAATAAATACTAACAAGCCTAACATTACTTACTACAAACATATGCACCGCTTACAGTAATAACAAATACAAGTATATTATGCTATGGAGAGCGGAAAGAAAACGGAAACATAACAATGCAAACACCAGCTTTCTAAACAAAAGGTTAAAAAAACAGGTTTCGAAAAAAAAGAGTGACCTTAAAAAAAAAAACAATATATATTTGTTGGGTTTTTAGAATGGTAGAATGGAAAGGGAAATTATCTAAATTAAAACAGGAATAAAGATATTCCACTTTCTGTAATGCTGAGCGAGTGTGCCTTTTTTCCTGGCAATGTAAAATTCTAAATTTAAAGCAGCTTTTAATTTAGCCTTAAAAACTGCCAAAGAAGGTTTAATATTATCAAGCTTACACCTATAAATAAAATATTTTCCAAGAAGAAGAACATGGTTAACTACCATAAAGTCTTTATCAATATCGAATTTACCAAACAAAACATCAGTGAGAGAAACATTTAAAAGTTCATTCTTATGGATGGCCAACCACGACAATACCTCTTTCCAGAATACCTCGAGGGAATGCTCGAGGGATTCATTTTCAGAGTTACAGAAAAGCACATAATGGTGAGTCTACAATCTTAAATTTATAAAGTCTGTCACTTGTATACACAATATGGTTTTAGCAATTTGTACTGAAAAGCTCTTAACTTTGTATCCAAAGTAACGCTAAACGCTAGAGAATAGATTTTCTTCCAATCGACGGAGAGATTTGGATACTCTTTTTTATATTTGTTTTGGGCAGTAGGAGGAATAACTTTACGAGAAAGAAACTCTTCATAAACAATTTTGGAGGAAATGCTAGAAATATCCAACATTTCCCCCTTTATTGGCACTTCAAAAGAATTTGCAGGGCAGGGATATGTCTCACAGTATGTACTCTCACCCTTGATAATGGAGCGCCATTCCTTTGGAATGGCACTGACTACTCCCATTAAAAGGAAGTATTGACTAGGGGATAGTTTTGACCTGAGAATTTTATCACTTTCCAGAAACGTATTTAGAGACTAAATCTCCGATTTTGCTAATCCCACAGTTTATGTGAAAAAAGGTATAATATAAAGATTTACCTTCACATAAAATGTTTTTATTATTCCACAAATATTGGTTCATAACATCCTCGTACGAACACACTCTTTCCCCCTAATTTTTTCAAATAGTGGTTTAAGAAAATCTTCCAGGGACTAACATAGTCCTCAATATACTTCTTCAAGCACATCGTTCTTTGCGCTAGAACCATAGATTCTATATCCAGCATCTTTAGCCCTCCATTTTCAATGTCATTAATCAAGGTTAACCGTTTAACCTTATCCTTTCCTTTCCAAATAAAGCTGTAAAGTTCTTTATTGACTGCCTGTATGAGATCTTTAGAGACATGAATAAGCGAAGCTTTCGACATAAATTTCGGAATAGCAAAAGATTTAACGATTTGTATTTTTCCTATAAGTGTGAGTCCCCTCCATTTCCACATGCCTAATGTTTTTTTAATAGACTTAATGATTGCTTCGAAGTTAGCCTTTTTCCTAGAAAGCTCATCATAGTCAAAATGTACGCCTAAAATCTTAATTGAGTGTTTAAATTCATAGGAAAACGATTTGGATAAATTTTGGACCCCTAAGCAAAAAAATTCTGTTTTTTCCTCATTTAATTTTAAACCTGAGAATCTCGAAAACAAATCTAAATTAACAATCAGGTTCTCATATGAAGACTTATTTCTCAAAAAGCATGTCATGTCATCGGCGAAAAGAGAGATTTTCACAACTTCATCCTCAATTTTGATCCCTTGAATCTTATCATTCTGTCGAATACTACAAGCTAGAACTTCTAAACTAAGAATAAACAAGAGAGGGGATAAGGGATCCCCTTGTCTCACACCACGGTCAACATTAAAGTAACATGCCGCAAAACCATTATTTATTACGCAACTAGACACATTCGAGTAAAAGGTGCGAATCCACTGAATAAAAGATGGTCCGAAATTGAAAGTGCGAAGGACCTTTAATAAGAATCTATGGTCCAAAAAATCAAACGCTTTTTCATAATCAATTGTTACAAGGATACCCGACTGATCACTACATTTTGTATATTCTAATACGTCATCAATTGTCCTGATGGCGTCAAATATTGATCTACCTTTCACATAAGCGTTTTGGTTGTAATGAATCAAGTCAGGTAGTATATTCTCTAACCGTTTAGCTAGCGCCTTAGAGGCAATTTTGGTGTCCACATTAATTAAGGAAATCGGTCTCCAATTTTTGATCAGCCTTTTATCTTTTCCTTTCTTTTCCAATAAAGTGATCACCGCTTGTTTCTGAGAGTTAGATAACTCTCCGTGATTATGTGCATAATTAAGACAAGCTACTAAATGTTTTCCAAGAATAGGCCAAAAGGCTAAGTAAAATTCCGCTGTAAGGCCGTCGTTGCCAGGTGTTTTGTTCTTTTGAAAACCATTCAAAATGTTGAAACATTCACCGATAGTCAATTTTCCCTCACACTTCTCTTTCTGTATTTCAGACAGTGTGGGTACGGATACGCTGTTAAGGAATGCGTCTAATGAGGCTTCACTTTCTCTAGTGGAGTTCACTTGGTAAAGATTTGAATAGAAACTTCTAAGTTCGTCCATTATTTCTTTGGGGTTCGTTGTCAGAGATTGATCCTCCTTAAGAATCTTTCGGATCGTGCTCTTTTTACCCCTAGAGCTCTCCAAGTTCAAAAAATACTTGTTGCTTTTCTCTCCTTGCTCATACCATCTGGCCCTTGATCGGATTATAGCGCCTTGTGCAATGTATTCCTATTGAAGGTCATACTCGGTTTTCAAAATTTCTAGCCTATTCAGAATATCCGTTGATGGATCCTGATCACATAGCTCTTGAAGGATTGTCAATTTTTCCTCTAAAGTTGTCAATTTCGCCTTTCTTTCCCTCGCTTTGCGTTTACTGTATGAAATTGTCTCCTGCCTAATTTTGTATTTAATAAGATCCCAGAGCAATCTGGGATCTTGTATATCCCTAAATTCTTCAACCCAAACCTGGTAGTTATCGTTTATTAGAGCTACATAATCATTGTCATCTAATAAACTTGCATTAAACTTTCAGAAGGAAGGACCGTGTGATTTTTCTTCTATTCCATTAATTGACAACAGAATTGCTGAGTGATCAGACTTTATGGAAGGAATAATGCTTACCTGCTCAATCTCCTCTTGCAAGGCATTGTCGGTTAACCAAAAATCAAGCCTCCTTTGGATCATGGGAGTTTTCTGTGTCCAAGTAAAACGTCTTATTCCTGGGTTCCTAAGTCGCCAAATATCTACTAGATCGTACAGTAAGCAAATATTTTCAATCTGCTTAACTGATTCCTTTAATTTTGGTTTGCCTCCCCAACCATCAAGGTCGGGGTCTAAAATAACATTGAAATCTCCCCCAATTATTATTCTACAGTCGTCATCTATATCAATGTTATCCAATTCCTCCTTGATTTTGTCGAAAAAGTAAGTTTGCTCACTCGTTTTGTTTGGAGCATAGATGTTAACTAACAAAAACTTTTGATCTTGCACCAGCGCCTCGAGAAAAATAAAACGACCTTCTTTGTCCTGCCGCATGGACTTGATTTGGAATTCCAAACTATTTTTAATTAAGACAAGCACGCCTCTGCTATGTATGGAACCCTGCGAGAAATACATCTCACCCTTCCACTGCTTTTTCCAAACATTTTCGACTTCCTTAGTACTATAGGTTTCCTGAATAAAGCAAATGTCGACTTGTTGTCTCATTACCCATCCAAATACTGCTTTCCGTTTTTCAAAAGAACGAATCCCACGAGCATTTAAAGATAATAGTTTAAATGCAAAGTTACTTGCTGCCATGATTTTACCACAACTGTTGGAATTTGTAAAAGGCCACGAATGGAACAACAACAAACGTTACCTGAACCATTTGCATACAAAAGTTGTGATGAAAAGTATTATTTAAAGCAGGCGTTTCTTTGCAAAAAAAATTAACACTCTCCCTTATTACACTTGCAATTAACACCCTACAAGACACTAACGAATAACGAAAAAGACAGAACATAAAAGGTGACCAGAAACACTGTTGTGCCACCGTAGAACGACTCGAGGAAATTGATTGAAACAAAAAACAACATAAACATAAACACAAACTAAATACGAAAACTAAGCGGAGAGGGAAAATGATGATTACGATGGTTATTTGTTCCCCATAACTTCGTCTATTGAAATTATAATTAGAAAAAAGCAAAGCCTTCTACGACCGAGGCAAGTTTATCTAGTTACAAATTCGCGTGCAATGTCATGTTCAAGCTGTGCCAAGATGTAGGCATCAACAATCCAAGCAATAAAGTAAACGGCAATAATTAAAGTTGGTTCAAGTGTCCATCGATATACAATTTATCCGGTTCAGCGCGGCTGAAAAACGCGATCTTACCCGCTTTTCTTGCATCGACCAGCTTCTTCGACTGGAGCTTCCTTCGGTTTACTATTTCTTTTGACAGGTCTGCAGCGATCCTGTACCCGGAATCCTTCAACGACTTTGCTTTTGAAAAAACTGCTTCTCTGTCGCTATATCTAAAAAACCGAGCGATAATTGCTCTAGGGCTTCCATCATCATGAGTCTTTCCGATCCTGTGGACCCGCTGAAATTCGATACCTTCTGTTTGGACTCCACATTGCTGTTCCAGGAAAGAATTAAGCACCATGCGACAGTCTCCGCCTTCTTCTTCCTCGCTAATGCCGTAGAAACGCAAATTTTCTCGCCTTTGATACACTTCAGCATACAACAGTTTGTTTTCCAACTCTTTGTACCTGTTCTCACAGAGCTCGCTCGCTTTTTCTCGGGCCGCTGTCGCTTCGTTGACTTGCGTATTGAATTCCTG
Organism: Siderastrea siderea; assembly: GCA_964030785.1. Taxonomy (NCBI): domain Eukaryota; kingdom Metazoa; phylum Cnidaria; class Anthozoa; order Scleractinia; family Rhizangiidae; genus Siderastrea; species Siderastrea siderea. The sequence goes on along the minus strand of OZ034972.1, from coordinate 14,436,114 downwards.
GAGGCCATCTTACAACTCTTTTACGGCGGTCCTCGTGGTCGATTGATCATTTTCTAGCTTTTCCACTCTACCTTCTAATATGTTGAATTTACTCTCCAGGTTGGACAACGTGGTGTTAATCTCCTCAAGTTTACGGTCCATGGTCTCTAGTCTTTTCAGAATTAGATCTAATTTCGACTCCAAGGCATCCGACTGCATTTCGAAGACCTCAGTAGAGCGCTCGGGCGAGGAACTTGAGTTTAACTCTCTTGCTCTTTTTTCGACCGGCGAAGCACCAGACGCACTGGAATTACTACTTTCTCTAGCTTTTCGCTTGGAATTCATAAGAATTAAAGGCCGAAAAACATCGTTTAGTGACGAAGTTATGTGGAGCAGCTTGGAACACGTCTACTGCCTCCGCATGCCTCTAACTCCAAGTAATGGAAAGCATGACCTCCATCCACAAAAATCAACACTTCCAAATTCGATCTGGAAGCAGTGGACGAAAGGTCACTCTGTGGAGATGCCACTGCAAAATTCCAACGTATTTAATCATTGATTGATTGATTTATTCATTCGGTCATTTTATAGTTGAGAGACTGTTCAAATCTATCGCATCTAACTGATTGGTGTTAGTTGGGAGATTCGCGATTTTATTTAGCCTATTTCCGATATGTTTGGGCTCTCGAGATTGGTGCCTTAAGTTTGGGAGTGAAAGCGAGGCTTGGGGAATAAAGTGGAAAAAGTCAAAACTTACAGCTGGTGAACAGCAATACAACATAAGGAATTATCGAAGTTGGAAATATTTCACTCGTCAGTTTTTAAGGTGGTGAAGTACTTTGCTGTTGCGCTCTGTAAGAATGGACTCATGGAGCCAAACCTCTCTTCGTTTTCCTGGAGATGGAAAACTACGCAAGATGTGGGAAATGTAATGGAGAAGAGAGCCGACGACAAATTCAAGAATCTCACCAATCCTCAAATTTATTCGCTTCATTTTAACAAAAAATGACACGATCTCCGTCGTTACAGTAGCTGTCCCCAACGTACTGATCCAGTAGAAAAGAAGAAAATCAAGAAAAGAAGAAATCCGGAAAAGGCAGCCTCGAAAGCGAACTCGGTTCACCTTCATAAAGACAGACTCAAAAACAGAGGGCGTCTCCAATTTGAGCGATCAGCTGACAAAGATGAAGAAATTCCCACAAAGAGAGAAAGCTAGATCAAACGACATAACGAACATCGATTTACTTCAGGACTGTTACTGCATCGAGACTAGTTGAATCTCTGAGCAGGACTATACGGACAGAATTGAAGAAGTTGACCTGCTGCACAGAAATGCACAGAAATGTGTTATGCCAAACCGATCTTACCATGGTAGAGCTCGGGCAAATTGAACAGAAACAAAATACATTCACAACTAAGCCACAGTGCTCCAAGCAAGAAATAAAGCTCGGTATGTTGCGTCGGCACTGAGCAAGTCGCTCAGGACGTGTTGAAAAGTGAGGAATCAGTAAAATTTTACACAGGCACCCCATCACTTTTCTGTTTCACATTTCTGTTAAATTAACCCTCCTGCCATACACAGAAAACATGAACAAAAAAACATGAACAAAACTCAACAAAACAATCACATTACCGAAAAGACGTTCAACAGAAAAAAGCCTGGACAGAAACGTGTTTTTCAAGCTAAGGAAGAGTTTCTTCCTATGTTGCTGAGGTTGAAATGAAGACTCATGGAGCTTTTACGTTCACTTCCAGACTCTGGACTGGATGTACAAGTGATAGGCGTTTCACTCAATAGAGTAGGTTTTTTGACCAAGAAGGAAGTTAAACTTAACATACCACCCTTTAGCAAAGGTAAATACAAAGAATGGAAATTCATCTTCTATTGCAAACAGAGGTAAGGTGCGGTTGATGTCACTTCTTTACAAGGTTTCCTGGGGCCTTTAACTCTCTCTTTTTGTAACCGATAATAAGCAATCAACACCGTTTTCTTTAAAAAGAGCAGTGAAGGCAACTAGAACCAGGTCTTTTACTCTGTTTCTTTGACAGGTAAACAGATCTTAAGGAAAGCATGCAAGGACAAACGTTCTATGGCTAAAACTAGGATGCAAGTAGAAAGGAAAATTGAGAGACTGAAAGAGTTTTAAATATTCGAGGGAAATATTCCATTGACATCTGTGAAGAATATGGACCAGGAAGTTATTGTATGTGCATCATTTTGTAATCTCCTTTTGAGTTTCTTGTTTCTAATTTCCTTGAATCTGCCACTGAACTACAGTATGTCTAAGAACTGAGAATCTAAAATAAACATAACTTACACATTAAAATTGAGTCAACAGGTGAAAAAATAGTTTGGTTCATAACTCAGAAATCATAAATGTTTTGTAAAAAGCAGTCAATTTCTGTACGATTGCTTTCCAAAATGCCTCGTCAAACTCCACCTCAATCAAATGGATTACCTTATTAGTGTATACAACTATTTCAATTAACGTTGTCAGATCAAAGTTTAAGCCTACGCGACAAGACCGCAGTGTAATATGGGATTTTAATGCCTAAGCTCACCAAAATCAGTAGTACCTTGCTTGCCGTACAATAGCAAAGTATATGGAAGAGTTTTTAAAGCATAAAAATTAAAGAAAAAACCTGAAAGAATGATTTTCAGATACAGTTTTCGTTTAAAACATAATTTTTAATCCCACTCATCTTTTTGTTTACCGGGTTAAAACGGGATGCAAATTTAAAATATGTGGGTACACGTGGAGCACGTGCATGGTATGTAAATTAGAAGTAGGAAAACAGAATCATGAAAAATATGGAACATGAATTTTTGCACTTCACGACAAGAACTAACAACTGAAAATGGAAAGCCAAATCAGGATTGCCGCTGAAAATAATCGGATGGTGCCAATTTATTACTTGTACTAAGAAATTCAAAGTTCCCGACCAACTTCTGACACCCGTTAAACTAAGTCTGATTTGCAACTACCCACACTACCCTTCGGTCTTGTCGCGTAAGCTTGAGTTGATCCGACAATCTTAATTGAAATAGCTGTATAATTAAATCAGCCACTTTGCAACCAGTTGTGGCAAGTTCCCCCTGAATTTGATAATATCACCCTATTTCTGTTTTCAGAGTGTACTGGCCATTGACTTTGGTAATATACGCAGTTGCTGCAATATGAGGGGGGGAAGGGTTCGCCTCGTAAACAAGCTTTTAACCTACACTAACCTTCTTTCATAGCAATCACGATATCTGATAACATCAGGGCTGGCACCAAGGTGTGGCCGCAATAACAAGGCCACTATTTGCAACAAGTAAACCTTTGTGCTTTTTCTGAAATTTTTGAATTGATGCTCTATGGTTGTCTCTTCCTTCTAGTGACTCCACTGAAATTGTTGTGGTTGCCTGTCTGCTGGAAGGGGACAACAATTAAAAAGCTCCTTAATTGTAGAACAAACAACAATTATTTGTCTTTATTTGTGCTTTCACGAAGGTGGCAAATTTTATAAATTTTTCCTGCCCTCTGTGTTTTCCAGAATTCAGTCTCCCCTTGGCTTTGTTTTTGTTTTTTTTTCCTTGTTTTTTTTTTTTTTTCAAAAATCACTTTTATTAGCTTGTTCCTGACTCAGGGTAATTGCCTCAAAAAACTGGGATATTGTTTCATCGTCAAGTGAAGGTGTATTTGGAAGATTAAGACTGTGTGAAGAAATAAAATCACCTCCTATCTCAAAGATTGAGGAAATCTCGATAGCTTCTACTTCTTCCACAGATTCCACATTTTATTCCATAGTTATCAAAGATTGCAGGATCTATTTCCTGACTGGGCAAGTTTGAGAATGTGGAAGAACATGCAGTGCCACTGCTTCACGGTATTCCTTTTCTATCCCTACCTTGAAAAATTTGTAGAGCATGTCAGTGTCAGGAGTCCTTGATCTTGGGTCAAATTCTGCAAGAGTTGGATACGCTTTTCGTTGTTTCCCATAGCCTGTCTTTGATAGCTTCAGCTCTTGCAGAGGACAAGAGTTGGTGTTGGGTTTTGTCCGTCTGACCCACTGACACTGACCTAAATCGAAGTACAAGACTTCAACTCATTTACACATGCAGTATGTTCCAAATCAAACAAGACAGCAGCAATATGAGGACAATTTCCATCCAATCTATAAAGGAAAATGTCCATTTAAATCAATAATGAAACAAAACCACAATGATTTGCAACGCAAAGAACTAACTGTTGAATACAAAGAGGAGGGGTGAGGAAGCAATCCATTTTTTTTTTGGGTAAAGATTTCCTGCTCCCCTGCTTATAACTACATGAAACATTACCTTTTCAAAAGGTAATGTTTCAAATAGTTTCAAAAAGTAAAAAAAAGACCTTCAAGACACCCTTTTTCTTGTTATTTTAAGATGCCTTCAAAGACTCAAGCATGGAACGACACACCCTACCACAGAAGAAATTCAATAATTAATCATTTCTCTTTTTTTGTCAAAGTGCGTTTGATCAAATTTACATGTAAAATTGCGCTATAAAAGTACTAAAGTATTATTATTATTATTATTATTACTATTATTATTATTATTATTATTATTATTATTATTATTATTATTAATGAAAATGGAATGATGGGTGGAGAGGGGAAACTCAGAAAAAAATTCTGAGTTCCAGATGGGATTTGAATCCACGACCTTCGGTACACTAGTCGGATGCTTTAACCACTGAGCTACGAGAACTCTAGCGGTGAGCGATAATTATTATTATTATCATTTATCGGTATGAAATTAAGAACGTTTTAATCCTGTAAGAGATTCCTTATGGCTTCCCAAGTTTCCTTTTTTTCTTTTAAAATCCCCACCCATTCCCTTATAGCACAAAAAAGAACTCGGGGCCCCGCAGAAAAAGTTAACAAGCTTTTCCCCCAAAATTTTTTCTTGAGCATCCCTAGTGGGTATGTTACGCAGGAAATCATAAAAAAAATCAATCTACGGATTCATTATATTTGTCGTTTCTTTTCCCGCGTTTTTCTAATTATTATAATTTATTTTCATTGTTTTGTCCTCCCGCATCGTGCGAGGGATTTCGTGAGTTCAGCCCCGAAATTTTACGTTGCTGTTTTTGCCGTTTTTATAGCTTTGCTGTTTCTTGCATCCTTTCGTTATGTGATCTATTCCGTTGCGGTGTCACGGCAGATAGAGATTATGCTGTATTCCGCTTGTGAATCGAGTGCTGAATGAGCTGGTGCAATTAAAAGGATTCAACTCGAAATTCGGGCTGTTCGTGTTTATCCCACGTGTGCAAGATTGGTTCGACTTGTTTGTTTGATTTACTTCCCATTTCCTTAAAATTTTGTGGATTTATGGTTTGGATTGTGGTCAACTGTGGACTGTGTTGGATGGTTGTTTGTACAGAAGAACATTGAGAAGCAATTGGAGGAGTTTCGTCGCTTGAAATTATAATTTATTACTGTTGTTTAATTGTCATTGAAATCCAATATGGCGGACGGTGGTTTTCCTCGTGCTGAGAACGATATGAATGAAACTGTGCCTTTGTTACTGGGTGCAGACGATAAGGATGATCGTACTACTATCTCTAGCCGCTCTAGCTCGTCTACGTCTACTTCAGCGGCTCAGGTGGCTAAGCTAAAACGACTTCTGTCGGAAAAGAAACTCAAACAATTACAAAGGGCAAAAACAAGGAAAATAAAGGAAGAATTATTAAGTTTAGACAAGGAAATTGCAGTGGCTGAGGATGCTGTCAAATTAACTAAGATTAAAGATCGTTTTATGGGGAACAGTTAGGGGGTGCTCCTGCTGTTCATGTTGGTAATTTGCAAGATTCTAAGGGTGATGAGCCCCATAAACAGAGTGATCCTAAAGTGATAAACACTGAGTCAACTACTAACTCAAGTGAAAGAACAGAATGTTGTTGAGCCTATAGCCAAAGGGGTTAGTGATGAGCACTTCATGTTATGGGAATCAGCCAGAAATAATGCATCAGTTGTAAAGTTTCCATTGTCTGCATTAACACCAAATCAGCCAGTGATACTAGTGTATAGAGGCTTATTATAAGTTTGAATCCAAATGCAGTACCGTACGTGCAAACTTCTGTGGCAAGAATATCTCTTTGGGGATCCATGTTTTCCTACCAGTGCAACTGAAAGACCTGAAGTTATGGTTTCGAGATAGATTCAATAGTAACTCGGTCTAGCCTCCCCCCTTTGGATATAGTCAGACAAGTTGGTGATCCGTGCGAATACTTTACATTCAAGGCTCCCTTCCATGAAATGGTTGACTCTCAGAACATTTCTGAAGTTCAGAAAATATCTCGATTATTAAAATTCCTCGATGGCCAAACTAAACGTGCTGTGGCTGGATTTGAATGAGTGCCTGATGGCTTATCAAAGGCCCTCAAAATGTTAGAGCAGCGTTTTGGACAACCACTGATGTAGCAAAGGCGTGTGTTTATTCTTTGGTCGAAGGAGCGAATATCTCAAGCAGTGATAGACAAGGGCTGCTGAATTTACTGACCGTTCAAGAACCTTGTACGAGACTTGCAATTCATGAACGCTCTCTCTGGAATGAACATGACAAATTGGCGAAAATGTCCAGAAGGTTACCAGTTGCACTTCAGGTTAAGTGGAGAGACGAAGATTAGCGTATCAGAGAGAAAGGAAGGTGCCTAAGTCTCAAAGAGCTAGTAGAATTCATAGAAAGGCGGGCTGAAGCAGCCAATGACTCCATATTTGGCAAAGTTGGCGAAGTAAAGAGGAACTTTGTAAAACGACCAGCAAAGGGAAACAGACGAGCCTCGCCCTCAGAACCCACAGCAGGAGGTGGATCCAGAGTGACAACATTTGCAATGCAGCTTGTATCACATATCCAGGAAAGCCAGAAGACCCAAGGCAGTGGTCTAAACGTTTCAACACCAAGAGGTACCCTTCACGATGAAAAAGGCTACAGCTGTGAGGCCTCCCATAAAATGGAACATTGTCCTGATTTCACCCGCTAGTCTGTAAGGCAGAGAATGGTCTTTGCAAGATAAAATGGACATTGTTTGGACTGGTGAGTGTAAATCAGCCTTCCGATGCAAGCACTGTCAGTAACCGCATCTAGTCCGGCGGATATGTGAAAGTGTTGTGTACTTTATGATAAAAGCATGAAACTTGGCACACTAAAACTATAATTCATGGGGAACATTTCAAAGATTATAGGCAACCTGGAAGTGGCCTTTGTCAGGGGGGACGGGACATTTTTCAAAATGGCCGCCGGGCAGATTTATTGCTACAACAACATTGAACAAAACAACTTGGTACAGCGTCAAACTGCCAATTTAATGATACATACTTATTGATCTAACACCAAAAACACGACGTTTGCTATCAAAATTGCTTTAAAAGTGTTTCTAAGAATTACAGAGGTCATTTCGCAGCAAAACTTGTGATTTCAATATAGTCATTTCAAAGAAGCCCCGATATTGACTGAATGACTGTTCTGTCGTGAGCTAATAGGATACAACAATTAAACGTATATGGCCAAACAAGTGTCCCTTTCATTCAAGGCGCTTACAACCACCACATTTGCACAACATTGTACACGGCAGATTTTCTTTAGCACATATGCACCGCCCTTTGCATCCTTTAGTGCATCCACACTTGACTACAGCACGGCAAGCTGCACCAGCAGGAGGCAGGTCCATCCACTTCACCTCCCACTGAGAAGAATCATTTTGGCGCCTCCAGCCGAATTCGTCTGGGCTAGGTAGCTGTGGTTCTTTAAGGAGAGCCTGACCCCACACATGACCAGCCTGATATCCTGTTCGAAGGACGTGCTGACGTAGGGCATCCTTTGTTGGTGGAATGTTCTCTAACTCCCTGCCTTTCTGTGTGAACAAAGTTTGTCTTGCCTTGTTAACACTGCTATCAGAACTTTCTTTGTCATACATCTGAATGACGAATCTCTCGATGGTAGGAAGGATCTCATCTATGTGTGCTTCTGTTGGTGTTTGAGCAAGTGTTAGTAGAGCGGGCGTGACATCACTGAACTTATTCCACACCGACCATGCTGTACGCTTTCCTCTTCCTGCAAAACCTGACGTAGTGTCGCACCCGGTGAGTGCATGGAAAGCAGGTAATGCGTCGCACTTGACACTGCCCAATTGTCGCGCCATGAGAGTTGCATCTAGGTACCGGGATGTCTTTCCTGTTCCAAATGACACAATTAACTGTTCACATGCCAGTTTGTTAGCGGTACTGACAGCGAGAACAACAACATCTGTGTCAACAGTCCTAACCAAGATTCTTTTGAATCCTTGTTTGGCACCATCTGCGGCATGCAGTAGCATCCGTGTGTCCGCCTCTTCGTGCGTGCAAGGCGAAAGCCCCTGTTCGTTAACTACCTCCGAGCAGCGAAGCTCTTTTCCCCTAGTCATCACCACCACACCAGGAAAAGTCTCCGCTGTTACGTTGTCGCTGAGAAGATTAAAGAGCTCTGTTTTGTTTCCGTCTTCTCGCAGAAACTGATGCCAGTTTTTAGGAAGTTTCTTTCTTCCTTCCACTCTGATGCGCACACCCGTTCCCCTCTTCATCCTTGTGGCCGCCTTGAGACTCGCATCTCTGTAGTCATCAAACACTACATCGACTCGTTGAACAGATTTCGTGAACTGACTTCGTATGTATGTCATAAATTCACTGACATACTCTGCGAATGTATTGGACTTGGCAGGTTTAATCATGTTGACTATTACTGCACCATCAAGAACAATCATGTCCACTTCAGGAACTAAGTTGTTCGCTTCGTCAGTTTGCGGCAGGAGATCTTCCAGGCATGGAAGTAGGTCAGACTTTGTAACTGATCTCAACTTGCCGTAGTCAGATATTGAAGGTGGCCACGACTGGTTTTCATGTTGGAAAAACTCTTCAAGGTCAGCATCGCGCACTTGACTGGCGATATATAAAGTTGCGAACAAATGCCGGTCCCTTTTCATTGACAGACGCTGCTCCTGTGTGCGGGTTTTTGCTTTATCAGGACGCCAGCTGAATAAACTCAAATTGTTCTTTGGTATTCTGTCACTGAGTGGAGTCGTGCGTTCTACTAATCGCCTGCTAAAGAACTCGTTGCATTGACGTTTGCCAATCTCTTGCAAATTGCGGACAGAATTGTGGACTGCTGCATCCATTACCTCACGAGTATCAAGAACTAAGAGATCACCACTAGTATCAGAGAAGGGGTTGCCCATATTGTCCATGGTTTCAACCAAAGCCTTCACATTCTTGAGGAACGATGCTTGTATTGCTAAGAAAAAGAAAAAAAATATGATGTCATCGTTGTGGAATTATCATATTGATTCCTGTTAATATATAGCTTAAAAGCTATTATAAAATATTTTAAAAACTGTTTTTAGTTTCTTGTATTTCAGCGGTAACGACAGACTCAGGAGATATCCAAAAACGGTGAAAATATTAGGAAAAAAATTGATAAGTTAAATCAAATCACCTGGCTGGTCCTCGTGGTGATGAAGCTGTGAAACTGTTTCCTTCTTGTCCAATACGGTGCGAAATTCGCCAATAATCCTCGCCATCTCAGGTCCAGACACCATCCATCGCAGTAGTGCCGATGGGTTCTCGGTTAGGCCCACTGCTCCTCCATCTCCTTTCACGCAGGCGTTGTTCTGCTCATGGCTTTCATCTATAGCCATCCTAGAAAATGCTCGTTGTGTCTTGTTAACGGTGAACTTTCCCTTGCAAAATGCTTCAAAAATTCTGGGGTGTTTCTCGTGAAGAATAACCATGTCACGCAGGTGAATGGCACTCGCACGAGCGTAGTTGTAGTGGTCAAGAGAATGGAACAGCCACTGAAGCCTTGTCAAAGCTTCTACATACAAAAGGAAGTTGCCTTCGTGGATTGAGGTCAGTACTTCCAACTCAATACTCAGCACAAGCTGCCAGAAATGGAACTGTGGACTTTGAAGGGCTCTCTGTTCGCACCATTCTTCGAACGATTCACTGCTACATCCTAGCTGATTCGTTTGCCACTCAACGTACGATGCCTCTCGAAGCTTATAGAGAGCGCAGGCTGTAATCTGGTGTGCACGGGCGGTTCTCTTGACATGCGCAACTTTCAGGAACGAATTTGAAGTTCCTGTTGTCGCTATTTCAGCTTGCACTAGTGCTGACGTCCAGCCACTGCCATCCAAAAAATCTCCAAGTGCCTTTAGCAATGTCATCTTGATGTGTAGGCCACCCAACATTACTACAAATGACTCCTCCCCATATTCTTCTGGCCACGTCCACTGGTTTTGCTTTGCAATCTTGAAAAGCGGTTGATCAAGTGTGATCACGGGAATTTGTCCAGGATTAAGAACTGCCACAGCCTTTTTCACCACATTCATGGAATGTCGAATCATCGCTACTGACTTCGAGTCATTCGGGAAAAGAGGGAGAAGGGCGCTGACTGCTGCAGGGCCAAGAATGGGGGTCTCTTCTAGTTGTTGCCTTCTTGAGTGGTATGCTGCCCAGGATATGTGCAAATCCTTACCACTGGTACTGTCATAATTACCTTCATCGATAATCTTGCTGAGATGATCGCACCAGTCATTCTCTTCTGCTACAGCATTATTCATCAGACTGCAGCTGGGTTGTTTCAGTCCACAAACTTCTGGAACAGGAGGCTCGTCCTTTGCAACAGAAGCTGCCGGTACAAGTGTATAGCTGTCCGGTAGTTTTGAAATTTTCTTGCCAGACCTGGAGATAGAAACGCGTGTTTGCTCTGTTCCACGATTTTCAGTGTCGGGATGCTGGAACAGTGATATACCTGTTCCATGGAAGGATCCATGTGCACTAGTTGCTGTTGGATCATGATCGATATTATCGACTGCTGATGTCGTGAACACACCAATGTTCAGTGTAGGTGGGCAAACAGTTCCAACTGTCTCGAAGTGGCTAATAGCAGAGTTACCAAGGTCTGCAGACAATCCTAGAACACGGTCATATGAAACAGATAATCCCAGCTTGTAAAGTGTATCCACTAGATCTTTTGATCTTGTTTTTGTGTGTACTAATGCACCGAGAAATAATGGCAGTGGCGTCTCTCGTTGTTCGAAGTGCCTGGTGTTTGAAGATGGTTGTTGACGCCGGCGCACACAACTGTTATACGTTATCAATTGCGAAAGAGACAGAGCAGGTTGTGGCAAGTAGCTAGCGTTGTCCTTTATGCTTGTACCATACAAGATCATTGAAATAAGCATCAGCAAAGATTGAGGAACCGAATTTTCCTGGCAATCTTCTGTGAATGAACCACTGAATGGTTCACATTTTTTTCTCAGCATGTCCTGGCGAATAATGTTTGCGGCACGAGAAAGGAGCACAGCTTCACTCTCATCGCCAAGTTGACACGATCTTCTTAGAGATTTTCCTACGTTTTCACTGGCCACAAACAATACATTTCGACCTTCATTGTATGCTTCCAATTGAGGAATGTAGCTGAGAATTTTCTCTTTTAATCTTGTAGAGTGAACTACTGAGGGGTCCCCTCCAAGCTGATCCACTCTGTCAACGTAAAGTTTCTTTAATTCCGATAGTTGGAAAACAGGGGTGGTATCTTTGTCCTTAAGAGCATCTTGTATATATGAAATAAGTTCAGCAAATGCTGTGCTCTTGGCCGTGTTCGTGTCGTCTTGATCATGTGATGTACCTGCTCTATCCCTATCTCTGTTGTACAATGACACTAGGCATTGGGTGTGATATTCTGCCCCCTTCGCGATTAAATCTCTTTCACTGAGCTTCGCTATTAAACGCTGGTCTTGCACATTTACTGCACACTGGCGCACTCGAGTGTCAAGGTCCAGTGCTGAGGCTTTATGGAGTGGTTTTGAATCTGTTGCAGGTTCGTCACAAAAGAAACAAATACCAGCGGCTTCATCTTTTCGGAAGAGGTTTTGACGAGTATATTTTTTCTTTGCTCCAGGAGAAATTTCTTCATCTGCACTCGTCTTCCGTTTGGTAGCACGTTGGAGTTCATTTTTGTTGAATTTGAGACTGCACGTTGTATGGAATTTCGCCCTCCTGCTTACGAATGTTTGCTCCAGCCCATCGCCATCGTTCATGCGAGTAAGATTGACATCGTCCGGCAAACAACCAAGGTCATAGAATGCTTGTAACGTTTCAGCGATAGTTTTATAACCAGCTCCTCTAAATCTATCGGCATAGTCGGCTGGACACACGAGTTTCTTGCCGGTGTCTTCTTGACAGAAGATGCACTTACTCCATTCCAAGGGCGTGTCGCTTTTATTACTTAGGGAACTGGTAATGCCACTGCTTGAGACAATTCTAAACGGCTTCATTTTGTTTAGAAGCGGATTAGATAAGCCATCGTAATATTTTGAACGGCATCGAAAACAAGGCAGCAACGTGGCACACAGAAGAAAACAATAGACCTGATTACCTGGTACAATATATGCACGTGAAAATACAACTTGCATTCACACTTGAAAAACAAAAAACAAAACAATAACTTTCTCAAACATTTTTCGGCGATTCCTTTTTTTGATGGCGGCGGTTATTGCAAACGTGTGTTTTTAACATTTTGCTCTTGCACAGTATACGTACTTAAAAACAGTGTTGAAACAAGTTAAAATAAGTTTTTTTAAGAGGAACTTAAAAAAGGGAACAGTTGCAAGATATTATGATAAAATGTTTGTGGATGAATTCATTCGAAAATCTAATTTGCATAAATTCACCTCAAAATGACAGTAATTTCCAGAAAAAAATTCAAAAGTTTATTTTCACACAATTTTAAAAACTCTGGACCTACTTTAAAGAGTGACCAGCCTCAAAAATAGTTATTTAACCTTTCATTTAGTAACTTTGCACCATGCTGTCATAAAAAAGATTCTGGCTGGCGGCCATTTTGAAAAATGGCTCTCCCCCCCGGAAAAGGTCATATCCAGGTTGCCTATAATCTTTAAAATATTCCTCATGATTTATAGTATTTGTGTGCCAAGTTTTATGTTTTTATCATAAAGTGCACGATTAGTTCTTAAAATGACACTTATCCGCCGGACTAATCACACTTTACTGCACAAATCAGTAGAAGACCACGTGGATACTGGCACGGGTGATGGTGGAGACCAAGCAGTTAAAGAGCCAGCTAATTGCAGTAGCTCCAGCTGCACGTGATGAGATGCCAAGTCACGCAGTACATACTCAACGACTTCAGAGGCAAAGATTGCATTGCAAGTTGTGCATGCCAATAGAAATACTGAGTAAGGAGGGACGTTCTGTTACTACGTACGCACAACTAGACACTGGAAGTGAGGAAACGTTTCCCTTCACGTCCATATCAGAGAAACATGGGATTCAGATTGGCAACTATGATGCCTTAGCTGTATGTACATTGTCAGGAGAGTCTGCAGTAAGGGCTGGCGAAGTCAACGTTGAAGTACGAGCAGCTGGTAACCGTGTGAGTCGCACTGTGAAAGTAACAAAAATGGTAAGGTTGTAGACAATCTCAACATCACTGCAAAGGAGGCAAAGGATTTATCGAGATGGCCCCATTTAAAGGACATTGTAATTCCTGAGGTAGATGAGACACAGGGGACCATGCTGATTGGTGCAAATGTTCCCGAAGCCCTGCAGCATGACGAATGTCACAAAGGGAAAAGAGGAGAACCGTATGCTGTTCGCACTCTGCTGGAATGGGCTGTGCTTGGACCAGTAGATGCTGTAAGCTTCTTAGACTCACATAGAGCGAACGAGAATTTTGTGAAGTATGGCAGTCAACTGTTACTAGCTCGCCTTTAGAGCTGTTACAGGAAAGCTAAGCAAATGACGAAGAATCCTATTGTAAGGTTCCGAAACCGGTCTTGCATAACAAAGCTTTAAACCAGTTCTCTTCAGAACTTCATTCATGGCGCTCATGCCATCCGATGCTAAAGTCATCGAAGCCCTTACAGAAATGGGTGACAGTCAGGCGCCTGCCATCAGTCCAATCAAGTCACCAAAGCGATCCAGTGACTTAGCCGGTCTTGACGAGATTCCAGCGTCCTAACCAGCCCCGAAACGGCCCTGGACAAACGAGGCTTTTAAGATAACCATGCGGAATCGTCTAGCGTCACTAGAAACCAGGCAAGCCAAGTGCAAAAGATCGTTACTAATCCTAAGAGAACGTGCGCAGAAGAGCACGTGTCCGATCGGACTCCAGTACAGACCAAAACCGCACGTGAGGTTAGACCAGGAGTTTCAGACCGCCCTCAACCGGATCTGCAGAAACGCCCAATCAGAACTCCTCGCGCTCATGATACGCCAACAGGAAAAGAACCTAGCTGCAGACAACCAGGCTATTGAAGCCCTCCAACAGCAGCAACAGTCCATGTTTCCTGACTCCGCTCAGAGCCACTCGAATTCCACAGCAGTTTCCAGAACCACCAGGTCTAAACAGAGACCAAACCAGAAAAAACTCTCAGCGGAACATTGCTCTCATGTAACGTCATGCTCAAATTTTAAAGGCTTCAGAAACTTCTATTTGTATTTAAGAATGAAGCTGTAAATAAAAGCAGAGTTGAACCTTGTACTGTTGGCCGCAAAGGGAAACTCAAAGTGAATAATCATAAACGCTTCTTACGACGAAAACCCTCAAAACCTCGATAACCCTTAAAATCAGAGCACAAAACGAGAGATTTATCACAAATCTTTCTAGCCAAACTCTTTCTGATAACGAGGTTAATGTTTTCTCAAGGGGGCTTAAGTTCATTCCGACTGCTCGAGTTCCTACTTCTCACAAATCCCATCTTAAGGATTTTAGTCAGTTTGTTAGGACTATTCGTTTCAAATACATGTTCGCCAACAAAACGACAACCAAACCTCATCCCTTCCATGTCAAATCTAATTAGCAGCCGCCAATACAGCCTTCGGCTACCTTAGAACAATACTTGAAAGGCACAAAGCTGGAAATAGCCTCAATGGTTTTCTATCCTCAAACCGACAACATATCATAAGGCGAACGCGCTACCATAAACGCACTCAAAAAGAACGGCAGACTTAACCTTAAGAAAGCAGACAAAGGAACAAACACGGTCATTCTTTACACTACACAAAAGATCGAAGAGGGTTTGCAGCAGCTATCAGATGATAGGTTCTACAACCACTTTCTTCGCCTATTGTGCTAGATACCGCCCGTAAAGTCAAAAAAGTTGTAAAGAACTTACACCGAGCGGGACGTATCGACTAAATGACCTACAAATGGTTAAACGAGGGTCAAAAGTAACCACGCATACCAGAATTCTACACGCCGTGGTCCAACCGAGTGTATTTCTAGTTTTGTTGATTCACTCTTACAACCCATTGCAATCAAACAGAAGTCATACCTCAAAGACACCACCGACTTAATTAACTTCATTGAAAACACGCCTATGACAGACAATACTCTACTTGCCACCCTGGATATTAGTTCACTCTACACTAATATTACTCATGAAGAAGGAATAAATATAGTTTGCCGTTAATACAAAAGCCACTATGAGTCAAAGCCTCCAGTTCCCGTAATATATCTAAGGGAATTAATGCGACTCATACTTGAAGAAAAATTCTTTCAAATTCACTGCACAAATCAGTAGAAGACCACGTGGATACTGACACGGGTGATGGTGGAGACCAAGCAGTTAAAGAGCCAGCTAATTGCAGTAGCTTTAGCTGCACGTGATGAGATGCCAAGTCACGCAGTACATACTCAACGACTTCAGAGGCAAAGATTGCATTGCAAGTTGTGCATGCCAAAACAAACTCACGGCATCGCTATGGGAACTTGATAAAATCAAGAAGCATTACGCCTCTTACGTACTAATTTCGTCAAAGAGGACTTCGAGAATTTTAAACGAGACCTCAAACAAAGACTCAGTGGAGTTCGATTTGAAAACAGAAAGGAGGCTCTACGGTCTAAACCTAAAGAAAGAATGAGATTTTACCGTTTGTCACAACTTACAATCTGGCTGTACCAAATCTTGGAAAGATTCTCATGAAACACTGGCACATTATCCAGAACCAACCAAGTCTCGCACAAATCTTCAAACATGAACCGATTGTATCCTACAGGAAGGAAAAATCGCTAAAGGACATCCTTGTCCACGGCAATGCTGGGGGATAAAACCAATAAAAGCTATATGCGTAAAGTTATAACTTTTTTTTCCAGTGATAAGGATTTCTATTGTTTTCCTCCTCTAGCAGCCTCCAGCTGCGAACACACTTTATTATAATTTGGTAACAAGGAGCTCCAAAAAACAAACCGGCAGCTCCTGAAAATGTAACTTCACAAGTACTTAAAGCAAACAGACATTTCTGCATGAGTACCACTAAAATACTATTATTTGTACAATTACAACCACTCATCCACAAAAGATTGAGATATGGGAACCTGAGGCATGTACATTGTTCTTTACTGTCCACAGTTTCAAGGTATTTTCTTGTATATTTCTGCGGGTAAATACAGCAGACTATCAACCAGTTGCAGCGGACTGTTTCAGTCTCTCAGGGAGCGAGGAAGCAAACTGGCCCAATAAAACACGTAACGAACCAGCCCCCACGCATTTCATTTACGCGCTATTTTGTCTTTCCTACCGACCTTAAGACCAACCTTAATAGGCTTAAGAAGAGAACACACATTATAAACATTTTGTGCGTAAGATTAATTTATTGACCATTATACTGGTTTAAGTTCATCAAATAGTTTCATTGTGTTTAATTAATGATCCTCGTGATCACCATGCTGTCCTTGATGTTTCATTGACCTGCAGCGAACAAGCAAGCCATCATTAATTTACGTAAGGAACTGTCCCTTCTTCCGATCGGGGATATTCAAGCATGAAGCTAAGAACATGCGGGAATTTATGTGTGGAAGGGGGTGTAGTTTTCATTATTCGCTGGTCCAGTTTTCACAAGTAAATGACAGTTAAATGGCCTTCTCCCACTTTGGTATGTTCCGATACCTACAGCTAAACAGTTTTAACTGTTACAAAATTCCCGGCCCTAAATGTTTAAAAACATTTAGGGCCGGAAATTTTGTACTATAAACAGTCAACGGAAGACATGTAGAACAGACTGCGAAAACTAGTATCTACTTCAAATGACCCTTTTATAACAAAAAATTTAAAGGCTAAGTGATTGTCTTAAACCGCGGTCTAACTTAGGCCCTAAATTTTCATCGGCAGCATTGAGATATAAATTAATAACTTAGTATCTCGTTTACATCTACACTTTTGAAATCCCTATAAGTTTTGCCTCTATATGTATTGCTATCCGTTGGTATTGGCTTTTCCTTTCGCAGAATTGCCATTGGGAAGGTTTAGGGAGTTGTTTAATTAATTAATTAATTTATTATTATTATTATTATTATTATTATTGAAGAAATGTATCAAACACTAGAAAGAGTGTTTCATCAGGATATCCAAACACCGAGAAGTAGGTTGAAAAAACCAGCCGCAGCATAGATTTTTTTTACCGACTTCGAGGAGTTTGGATACCTGATGAAACACTTTTTCGAGTTTTTGATATGGCTTCTTAAACCACTGATAATTCTTGGAGAAATTTAACCGGAACGTTTCTCCTAATTAAGAGATCGGGTATCCAAACCACTATCATGGCAGTGATTCCTTTTGTTTCCTTTTCATGAATTATTAACGAGTTTGAGAATGTAAAATTCCAAGTACCAAACATTTCTACATATATCATAAGCGGTATTTAACATACCTACGACCCCAACGTACACTTCTATATGACCACTTGTGCATTGCGAGGGTTTGTCTTTGCAGAATTGAGCAGGAACCAAACCGGACATTGCCAAGGAAAGAAAGTTTCTCCTTATAGCTGCTTGGACGTTAGGATCATTTCCACCACCATCGAAGTAAAAAAACTGGAAAACTGCAATCGGAAAAAGGAGGGGTTCGCAGTGGCTGGAAATTAAAAAAAAGAGAGAAATAATATCAGAGATTTGTTTTGTCAGTATACTCAATCCTTTTTATTATTAATTTCATTCTCAAACATTATTATACCCTTGCTTTTCTTATGCTAGCAATAATTTCTTCCTCGTGAAGTGGCCTCGGTTAAAAGACCCAAGAAGGATTATCTCAGGGAATAGTATATAAATGATGCCATATAAATAGCTGGACGTGAGGAAACCACTACATCATAAAAAAAAAACTCTTAAGCTTTGAGGTTTTCTTCCCGACAGAGTGTAGATGGTTCTCTTTATGAGTTTTCGTCGTCGTGCATCCACTCGCTAATTGCGAAGTGTCCAAGTAGTTGCCTTTAAATAATCAAGCTTAAATCGAGGTTTATTGAGAAAAAGTAGCGTCGTTTCAATAAACTTACTAAGAGTCTTACCAGAGCAGTCAGGCCATGGGAACCTTTCGTCGTATGGGAAGATCGAAAAATACCTCCGTTCTCCTCCTTCACAATAATAAATCATTGGAGGATTGAAGACAAAGTCGTACCCCCTTTTTCACATTACAGTGCACGAAGGACTTTTTTCCGTCAATGTTCACACAAACCAGTGCACCGTTTTTAGGGGGAGCGTACAGGGAACATCTTTTGCCTGAAAGAAAAAGAAAAATGATGATGATGATGATGATGATGATGGTGGTGGTGGTGGTGATGGTGATGAAAGTAACCTAAGTAGGTAGATACAGGTCCCTAATAGCTCAATCCAAATTGCGATAACCGTCAACAGTCAGCAAGAGAGACTCTTGCTTATTAAAAAAATAAGAATGGCTAAACAAAAAAAATAAAAATAGTAATTTTTATTAGCTGCTGACAAAGAAAGAAGGTAAGAAAACCTCCGCAGAAAATTGGAAAATCTCTGGCCTGGATATGTTCTGGCTAGAATATCTTCTGTTCATTACCGTGAATTGAAGGTGAGAATTTAGAGGGAAACATAAATGTCAATTTGTTTACACAACTACAATCTATAGCGTAGGTTTCGGGGTGACATGTATTCAGTGGGTGTTTTCCATTTAGTCTAGCATGCAGATAGGTGATGCTGTTCTGCACTTTATGATTAAAGCATGAAACTAGGCAAACTAATACTAGGTATCGTAGGAAATGTTTTAAAGATTAGAGGCAATCACTAAATTAATATGGCCGCCACTCAGACCGTAAAGACTATCATTGGGAAATTGAAGTAAATGAACTTGATACAGCGTTGAGTTGTCATTTCAATCATGTCTGCTCGTTGAATTTCCCATCAAACAAAACTCTAACGTTGTGGGGGGAATTATCCTGAGTCAGGGGATTGTTTTGTTTTAAGTCACAATTATGCAAACTAGATATCTAATTATATCAGTTGAATCATTTAACCACAATTTCGCTTTTTCGTCAACAATTTTGGTGGCCACTTTCAAGCTTACCTGTTTAATTGTTTCATGGCAGAACTATGATGCAGTTTAAGAGAGCAGGAACACATTACTACACATGCTATTTATTCAGTCATTTTTCCTTTCATTTCCCATACTCATTTGTTTAAGTCACCTACATTAACCACACAAGGACAGTTTTAAACTTCCAAAACAGATTTTTTTGGCAAATTTACTCCTTCGTCTATAACCTTTACAGCTCTTGTTGAACTGATTCGTTCTGTTAAATACAACCGAATTTTGTTGGGCTGGGCAGTTTAGCACTAAAAGAGCACCAGGCCCACAAATAGCCAGCTTGGTATCCTGTCAGTGTCTAAATGAGGGCTTACGGAATGGACTTCTGTGTAGCATGAGCGACATATTTTCTAACATCTTTTCTGAAAAACGTCTTTCCTTGCATTGTTCACATTGTTGTCAGATACTGGAAGCAGCGATAAGCTATAATTCTTTAACCTTGGAAGAAGAATTTAGTCTGTGTGTGCTGCTGTGAAACTGTGCAAGCATATGCATGTGGGCATACATGTAGCTTCAATGAGCACACCCTATAGCGATCTAGCTATGCACCTTCTTCTTTCCGTAAAACACGGCATAGTGCTCCAGCTAGTACATGGCGCATTGCACGTGTTATTGTTTGACGTACTGAACTACGCGAGTTGCGTGAGGTACCCGAGTAAACGTCCCGTCCGCATTCCAGTCTGTTAGCCAATATCGACTTCAAGCATCGCCTGGAACCAGTCACTGTCAGCAGTTTGATGTAGCATTATCCGTTAAGAATACAACTCTCTCGATAGTTTGTCAACTCAAGTTTTATTATCTCATCTAGGTGCAAACCAAGGACACGCACCTCGTTGCAGTTCTGTAGGATGTAAAATAGCATTTTATTTTACTTCTTAATTCCTCCAAAGGAAGCATCCTTTAAGGCTGGATTGATGCAGCTATCTCAGGCCAGGATGTCGAACTCTTTATATTGCGTCTGCCAGAAATGTTATTGCAATCGTTATAGTGCGCCCTTAGTATTTACACAACGACTCAACACAGCTCGGTTTCGCGCAGCAAGAATTTTGTACCATAGATGCCATGCCTTTTGAACTAATACATAGACACGAGTGCTATCGGAAGGTTTTCCTTGCATTTACTGCTTTCAGGAATGAATCTGCACATTCGGTTGCAGTAAATGTTCTTATACAAGTACCGCAATCGAATTGCTGCATACAAAAAATGTTTATTTCCATATGCTTTTGGCAATACAAGTGAGTTGTACGTGTAGGTAACACCAAAGATTGCTACAGGTATGAACCACATCCTCCCTTAATGGCTGTTTAGTTACTCTTGTGGTTGGTATAGTGGTTCCCTGCTAGCAGAGGCCCCTTTTCATTTGTATTCGCTGAGCTGACGGACGGGACGAAAAGGGACCTCTGCCATGGGTCGAAATGAACTGTGTTGAGCATGCGCCAAGGTTACTTAGCGACCGAAACGTCACGTGATGCTTTTAGCACGTGATCAGCTGACGACTCCCACCTTTCTCAATTAGCGCGCCAAAAAACACCTGCACAGTTTTGTTGTGGTGAATGGCGAGTTCACCAAAACCCTAAAAAAAGTAGACAGTTCGTCTTGAGATAGTTGTTGTCTAATCTACGGTATTAAGTTCAAGTTATCTGGACAAGGAAGCTTTTTTAACATGACCACAACTCCAAGAATCAAAGAGAATTTAACCCATTGAAGGCTGCGTGTTTTATGATCGCTTCACTAAATTAGCAGTTGGTAATAAACAACCCATGTGCAGTACGAAAGGACAATTTATAGGTTCGAAAAAACAACACTCACTTGATCTAAAGTAGTTAAAATTTCTTACTTCTAAATAAAATACACCAGTTGTCAATTAAGAATTAGACAAAAATACAATCTCAAAGTCAAAATTTTGAAAATTTCCGCAAGAGATTTCTCATCTTGTCTCGCGCGTGAAATCAAACCACAACAGAGCATTTGTGTCTGTTTAGGTCAGATTACTACTTTTCGAAATTTTATGCATGAAGGTACACAGAAGAAGAGACAGTAAGCTTTTCTAAATAACACATTTATTAAAACACGCTTTTACCTGGTTCTGAAGACCAAACGCGTTCAATTCTTTCTTCGAGGGAAGCTACGCGCAAGCGATTT
Organism: Siderastrea siderea; assembly: GCA_964030785.1. Taxonomy (NCBI): domain Eukaryota; kingdom Metazoa; phylum Cnidaria; class Anthozoa; order Scleractinia; family Rhizangiidae; genus Siderastrea; species Siderastrea siderea. The sequence goes on along the minus strand of OZ034972.1, from coordinate 14,414,590 downwards.
CGCTCCATGTGCAAGTTATTTTGAAGAGCATTTGGTGATGCGAACTGTGCACGTTTTTCAAAACTTTTACGAAAACTGTAAGGAATATGAAGAATCCCTCAATTAAAAAGCGATTTCGATACAAATTTACAATCAAATGTGTAATTTACTCTACCGCAGACTCGTAGAAGTGCTGGAGCATTTCACAGAAAGTCCGCTGCTCGAAAAATCTTTGGAGGTGGAAATTTGTCCTTCGCCTTGACAGATGTTTTCTTCGCTCTAAATTCCATTCCTTAACTTGTCGAGTCTTTCTCAGAACTTCTTCTTTCGATTGTTCATCTTTCCGTCGTCCATGTTAACAAAAACGAGAGAAAGTAAACGTTGTAACTCTTCACGAGTTTAGTTCTCTTTCCAGGACGGCATGTTACTATGCGGGCTCACTAAATGACAGCGGAATAACTGTAAAGGAATGCGCGAGATACCGTGGGCTCAAGTCACGGTCAGCAAACAATACAGGGAGCATGCGTTTCGGAAACCGCCGTCCACGACCATGGACGGCGGTTGAATCAAAGGGAGTTTCGACCCATGGCAGAGGTCCCTTTTCGTCCCGCCCGTCAGCTCAGCGAATACAAAGGAAAAGGGGCCTCTGCTAGCAGGGAAGTATAGTGGATAAACAATAAATAATTGTCCACAAATAGGACAATTAGCAGTGCTTCCATTTTTTAACTGCAGAAGTCAATACAACTTTTTTTTTCGTTTCTGGCCATTTATCATCCCCCAGGAAAAGTAACACAGTGTCGTGCAGTGTTGTACTAGTGAGAACGTACAAGTTATGGTTGTCTTGTGTAAAGTTCGAGACGATAGTAATAGTATTAATTCAAAAATAAGTGAGAATTATGCAATCATCAAATGTGAATTAATTAAGATTTATAATTTGCATAATCAGAATCTGATCTTTTGAATTTTCCATTCTTAAATACCTTCTTTGCCAATTTGATAGCATTATTCTAATCTTTTAGCAAATTTCAGTAGATAGTTAAGATCAGAAATTGTTTAGATAATTATGCTGTATGCATCCTCGGAGACCCAGGAGCAGATAGTGGGGTGAGGGAAAGTCGGAACGGGCGAACAAAAAAGTGGGCGAAGAAAAGTCAAGGGCAAAGAGAAAAGCCCCTGAGGAAAATGTTTCTCCATAGTACTTCCTAACGGTCAAGCCCGTTCTGGTCTGCTTGGCTGCAGAAAACGTTTGTATTTTTCTGCCTAATCAGCGAGCAGCATATCCTTGAGTCTGTTTAGTGTGTTCTGACACACGAAAGTCGTTTGTCCACCATGTTGCCTTAATTGTTTATTACTTTCCGTAGGAACAGGAAGCACATAATTAAACCAAATCTTGAAACAATGTACTAGATGTAAAATATGCATGACAAGAAACAATTTACTAGAAGTTTTATGGCAGATGCTCGAAGCATCAGACGAAATTGACTTAAAACCTTCCTTACGCGCGTGCGCGTTCTCGAGGTCGTGAGTTCATCTCCGCGAGTAACGCGTTTCTAGTAATTTTTTCGAACATGTTTTTTTTTTTCTAACTCTTTGAACAAAAAGAGGATGAATGGTAAGTCAAAAATATTTGGAAAAAAAGATAGGTCTCCATGCTTGTTTAAGAGTAAATAACTATTATTTTCTCTGGTGAGCTTAGCCTCATAGGAAACCTATTATTCCCTGGACGTGCGCGCGCTGTGAGCGCGCGCTAATGACGCAACAAATCGTGCGCAGTAAGGATGCGTAATGCAATACAGGGGAATGACCTTAAGGACACATAGAAGAATTCTTCACGTTCAAGTGGAAAAGTAATTCACCGGAAATTTTTTTTATGATCGAAAGTATCGTGATACTGTTTGCAATCCCCGTGAGCCTTCTGATTTGAGACCAGAAAGACTGTTTTTGTCTAGATAGCTGCTTGTAACTTATAAAAGGTAGGATAGAATTGTGTTTGAGGTTCTAGAATAAAATGAATGACCTTTTCCAATACTTTTACCACCGACTTACCGACTGATCCAGTGCTTATTTTTGTATCCTCATCGGATGATTTAGACATTTTTTTTCAGTTTAGGTTTTTACAAACCCGTATCAACGAATGTGTTGCCGATGGGCAAAGTTTTACCGTTGTCGTACGAGTAAAATGCCTAAGTTTTTTTCGTTTTTGTTTTCTGGCTTATTGTAACATTTTCCATATATAAACACTCCCAGAGTAATCATTACAACAATTTTGGACAGTTTTTTTTTGAGAGAGTGAATGTTACAGTGAGCGTTGTTGAGCATTTGAAGAAGGTGCTTTTGATATCGAAACCAAAGTAGTCGACTTGATTGGCTCGACTATCATTTTTTTTCCCTGCGATATCTCGGTTCTAAAAATAGACAACTTGCGAAAAACAGCGCGCCGCATGCCATGGAAAGATGGATACGTCATGTTATGTATTTCTGGTATATACTTACGTTTCAAAGAAATTCGAAAGCTGCAAGTTGCTTCCGCTTTACAAACCCCCTCGTAAGAACCCGGAACAGCGAAATGGTGTCCAGATTGTCGGCTACACGAAATGCTGAGGGGCGCTCCAGAGATGGATGTAATTGTAGGTTGTGGCCAATTGATGCGCATTGAATAATCTGTAGCATTTTCCACTGAGATGTCGCTTGAGCAAGAGAGGAACATTGAAGCTGAAACGGGAATTGCACAACAAAACTATTAGTTGAGAAGGGTTTCCACTTTTTGTATAGTTCGTAATGTACATGAAATAATCTAAAACTTTTTTTGAACAACATTGAAAGACTGTGAGCTTGGTACCTTCAACGCAATTAAGTGAACGAGGAAAAAACAATTTGAGCTACTCTCATACCATCATCAAAGGTGAAGCGGGCGTAGTTTAACTTTTACTTTCAAGGGATGATTTGGCTCTGAATTTTCTTTCTGCATTATTTTTGTAAATAAGAGATGTTAGGCATTCCCCTGAGCTTTCTTATGTTTTTGATGGTGCATAGCTCGCAATGTACATGAATTTTCGTTTTTTTCGATTGGAACATTGAGCTAGGTACCATTTAAAGCAGTTAAGTGAACGAGAAAAAAGTATTTAAGCTGCTTACATGCGATTTTCAAGGGTGAAGTGGGGGTATTTTTACTTTTACTTTTCAGGGGTGATTTTGCTCTGAGGCTTTTTTTCTGCATTAAGTTTTTTAAATAAGAGATTTAAGGCCTGAGCCTTCTAATGTTTTTGATGGTGCATCGATCAATTTGAACTCTTTTCTGAACAGTAAAATATTACTTACAGAGAATAACAATGCTGTAATTGATTACTTATCCTAGTTTTTTTAGAACAGTTACCTTTAAATTGCATATTACACTTTTCTTGTGATATTCCTTATTATCATTCACGTTATTTTATCCGGCGTTTTAATTGGCCGAGAGACCATTACGTCACTGCAAATAACTGCCTACGAATAATTGTCTGCTCATGCGCTTTACAGTGCGAAGTTGTTTTGCTGCGAATAATTCTGCTTGTGCGCAGTTGAGTCACCTGTTCAGAGCTCAAACTCAAACGCTGAAAAGCAATCCATTAAAGTGCGGAACGTCTGCGATTTTTGACTAAGAAATTTGAAGAAAAAAGTGTGAATCTTCCTTTTGAACGTTGTACTTTTTGGCAAATCAGTTGATGTACTCGTTTTAAAGCAATTAGTTATTGGCGAAAGCCGAATTTACTAATTTTGTATTTTTTGTGTGCAGAATGTCAAAGTTTTGAACGAAATGAAAGCGCGCACTTGGTGTAGGAATAAACAATTGTGAAACAAGCATGCTGATTAAATGCATAAACACATTGTCTTGTTTAATGATAAAACAATTATTGAACTCGATTTCGCAAAATATCGTGATTTGTCAGTGTCTCTCAGATCAATTATTTGCCTCTGCCTTCGGGATCGGCAAATAATTGATCTGCTCGCCACTGACAAATCACGATGTTTTGCTCAACCTCGTCCAATAATTGTTTATTATTGGCGATTGGTTTAACTGGTTTATTATTCTAGTGCATTTTTTCAAAACCTTGCTTAGCGAAATATAACTGCTTCCCATGTTGCTGATTACTGAAATGGTTTGCTTACCTGCAACGGCCGTAGTGGTAATTGTGGTTATGAAAATAGCGGCAACAAAACCTGTCCGAATCATCGTGTTGGTGCTGTGGCTCATACAGTTAAACAACTTTCATAAAGGTGCTTCATATTTTAAGATGCGTGCATGGATGTGGCTCCAGGATTCTTTCAGCTGCCATTTTGTTTGGCAACAGTTACAGGTAGATCAATATTTTCCATAATTTACAGAGTAATAAAGATGATTCATTTATAGCTCGTATCGCGTAACGTTCTTAGTTTTATTACTTATTATTTATATAACACTTATCAGTGAATCTTTGACCGAGTAGAAACTAAGGGAGTCAAACAGATTGTGCTATAAACCGAAGAAAACAAATCAGTTGTTGTCATTATCTTGAATAATCCGTGACAATACGTTATTAAAATTCGAGTATTACTCTGCGTTTATTCAACTGCTTCTCCTGAAATAGCAAAGCCTTGAAAAATATGCATCATTTAGCACCTAAGAAGAGTCGATATATTCCCTGTGTCATTGTGGGCCCTGCTAAGTAAATTCACCATAAAATAGTAAAAAGTCGAATTGAGACTGGAAAAGGAGAAATTAGCAAGATATTATACCACAGGTCACCCAAGCTCACTGTGCGAACATGGTGATAAATACAAGGATTTTAAAGGGAATTTAACAAAACATTTCTACAATCGTAAAATAATTTAGTTTTTTTGCAAATAAAGTTCCTCACTTGTTTAATAGTTTGTGTCCATTGTGTGTTTCTTGGTTTTGTGTGCTGATTTGAGCTTATTTAAAGCTATTTAAGCGACTTTGGTTCATCGCTCACATGCTGTGTAAATACGAACGTTTTCTGTGCAGATTTGTTCTCTGTTGAAAATGCTTTGAAAGCCGTGGAGGATTTTGGGAGGCTAGCGGGTCTCAAGTTAAACATAAAGAAATCGAAAGCAAGTTGATTGGGAAAATGGGAAAAAAACAAAAGCTATCCTTTACAACTAAAATGATTCCATAGTCCGGTACGCCTCTTAGGAATCCATGTCTCTTATGATGAGAAGGGAAACAATGAACTGAATTTCAACCTGAAAATACGAAAACTTCAAACAAACCTTGATATGCCGGAGATCAAGAGACCTCACACTATTTGGGAAGGTACTGATAATTAAATCCTTGGCATTGTCACAATTAATTTATTCGGCCTCAATTCTTAATGTTCCCAAGGAAGTTGCACGCACAGTGAAAACAAAGCTTTTTAGTTTTTTATGGAAAAACAGAAGGCATAAAATTAAACGAACCGGGCTTTACCAGGATCTTGAAAGAGGCAGAATACGTATGGCAGACATCGACACAATGTTTAAGGCTCTAAAATTAGCCTGGATTCCAAGATTACTGATCCCAGGAAACCAAAGTTGGAAAACGGTTCCTGATTATTACCTAAGAAAGTTCGGAGGTTTGAACTTCTCACTGAGGTGTAACTACGATGCGAAATATATAAAGTCAACTCCATTGTTTTACCGAAATATTCTAGTATATTTCAATGAATTTAAAACTCTCTATAACTTTGATCAAGCACAGGATATACTTTTTATTTATTCAACAACAAAGAAATACTTGTTGACAGTAAAACCATGTTTCTCAGGGAATGGTTCAATAAAGGTATCCTGTCCATACAAGATCTCTTGGACAATACCGGTCAACCAATGTCCTACCAAGAATTTGCGAATAAGTACTTCTGCAAAACTAATTTTCTCCAATATTATCAAGTTATTAGCGCTATTCCGAAGCATTTATTAGCCAAAGCAAAATCATCGAAGCCAATTAATAAAGAGTTATATTCTGATAGTAACTTTAGTCTACAACTGAATGAATCGATAAATCTATGTTTGAATAAAATCAAAACTAGCGACTTCTATAGGTTATTATATGTACAAAGAGCCACAAAACAGTTCATTCTGGGCCAAGGAGGTGGAGCAAGGAACTTTTCTTTGGATGAAGATACGTGGGAAAAATATTTACCTCCCTAAACACCGTCTGTAAAGAGACCAAACTAAAGGAATTTCAATATAAATTAATTCACCGAATTGTAGTCACCAAAAAGGAGCTTTACCGAAATGGAATTAACGAAGATGATGAATGCATATATTGTGGCGAAAAGGACTCTATTGACCATACTTTTAGAGATTGTCATTTCGCCAAGATTTTCATTCAACAGGTTATCAACTGGTTTGATATAGAATATAAGATCAAGCTCAATCCATCTGGTGAAGAAAGACTGTTCGGTATCATTTCGGACTTACATGAAAAGGTACTAGTAAAGAAATTCAATTATACCATGTTATTTATGAGGTACCACATTTACACCAACAAACTACACGACTTCAAGACTTCAATGATAAAATAATTAAATACAGCCGAAAATGCCATAAAGTAGACATGAAAAATGACTCCTCTGACTCTAGTCAAGTTGATCAATTGAACTTATCCCCTCTTACGTAATTTCTTTATCTCGTACTTTTTTTTCTTTATTTGTTTGTTTGTTTTGTTGTGTGAGGGGAGGGGGATGGGGGGGAAGGGGTAAGAAGGTTGAGTAGGGCTGGGTGGGGAGGTTGTAATGTAAGAATTTGTATGTAATATGTTTGTATGTAGAATCAGTGAATGAATAAATAAAGAATTAAACAAAAAGAAAAATACTGAAAAGTTGGAGCCAGAATATTAAGAGTGAATGTCTGTAAGAATCAAACAAAGTCCAGAAATAGCGGCAAAAGTGTGAAAATTCAAAATCGCTCAAACTTGGGCTGGTGGTAGTCCATATTGAGTTATTCATCACTATGTGGTTCATATCTCGAATACCATTTTCTTTCGGCAAAAATTGAAGAGAAGAAAATTCATGGTCAGACAAGGGAAAATTCGGCTTGAAAATAAGCCATTTTGAATCAAACCGCTCGCTTTTAATTTAAAACCAGAAGACATCCACTTGTCATCAACCTATTTTACAACCTTTCCTGGTTTTATTTTACGATTTGCATTACGATTAGAAATAATTAAAGCAGTGAGACAGACCTGAAAAATTCCCTCCTGGTTCTCGACAGAAGTGACTACCTAAATCGAAAAAATAATTTACCCTACTACCTTAACCACAAATGAAATGGAATGTAGAAATAAAACTAAAAGATAATTGGCCCTTTGAATGGTATAAAAATTTTTCTGGGGAAATTAAATGTTACTCCATAAAAGAGCGCTAAAGGTGGAGGAAGTAGGACAAAAAACGATACACGTGACAAAAGGATTACGTGACATAACGTGACCGTAGCACATGTTACAAGTTGATTGCGTGACTTAACGTTACCTAAGTGCCTATTCCAGGATCTTGGGAATCTTTTCTAACGCTCAGTAGAGCTTGCTTAAGATCTCTAAACCATATATTTACCTTTTGTGAAACCTGTGAAATATGGTGTAAATGATTGTAAGGCTAATAATATTGCCTGAACGCAGTCATTCTGTGAAATGTAGTTGCCTTTTAAAAAATTATCGATAAATCTGTCCTATTTGACCATCATCTTATATAGTGGTGGGGGGGGGGGGGTCTTAGGGTTAAGGAGCTCCTCTTCGGCGCCCCTCATCACGGCGGTTCGATGCTGGTGTTTTCAGGAGAAAAATTTTAACTTCTTTGGTCGGATCTAACCGATCATTTTTAAGAGGCTGTCTCTGTAAAAACCACCCACTCAATTTTGCTTCAAAAATAAGTTTGCCTGAAGCTCTGCCAACAGAAAAACTTTACCGAGGCTAGAACTAAAACAGGTTTGGTTTGGTTCAAAATGATTTTCTGGCCGCGCTGGGAGCTGATAAACATTTTGTCCCATCTGGGCCCGATTCAACGTCTCGAGAATTAAAAATTAGGCATTTTTTGTGGCGTTGTAAAATTTTCGGTTCGCGTCATCTAGCAATGAATTTTACGTCATTTTGCTCATAAGCCTTTCTAGTTTTCTAAATGAGAAACAATTTTCTTCTCTATTTAACCTGAAAGGAGAAATCAATCGTCTTATGAGCCCTACCAATCACCATCCCAACGAAGGCTGAAAATGCCCTTTATTTGGAAGCTTATTTTTATAATCTGGGACTTAGTTGACAGGTCTAGCTTACATAGCGGAAAAGTGTAATCCTTTATCGGCACACATATGCAAAATCCTCGGTACGATTTCAGTATTTCAAAAGTTACGACTGTTTGTATCAGCACATTTGCCCGCATTTGCGATTTTTCAGCCTAATGCTAATCGACACACTTTGATCAGATTTTGTCATAAATACAGCTCACCTGCCTCGCAGCTCGGGCTTATTTCCAACTTCAGCCATATTTCAGTTCCTAGGATAGCTCAGTTCCACGACAGATCCTGTAATTAGGTGGGTATTGCCTTCGAAGATCAGTTGAGCACGGCCTCTGCCGTGTCGCTTGTTAGCGAACCAAAACTCGAAACCGTGGCCACGTCTCCCGCTAGATATAGGCGATTAAAACATCGATTTGTAGGCGAATTTCCTCGAGAATCGGACAATAAACTATCCAACTTTGGTATTTAGGAAGATAATCGAGAACTGAGGGCTTAAATCTCGAAGAAATCTTTCCGTTAAATCGCCGAATCAGCTGATGAAACATCGTCAACTTGTGTTGCGATGCTGCTTTCGCGAAGGTCCGCCTAATTGGGGAAACCGCTGATTGCTTAAGGATTACATTTTCTTTTTCAAAGTAATGGCAACCCGCAAAAATTTCATACCAAACCGTAATTACTAGAATAATTAAACCTTATAATTCCTTAGCACTTTCAGTATTTTGCAATATAGGAATAAATATCTGTGCGTTCAATAAAATTGCGTTACCTGTATATTTGTGTGACTACTTGTTGAAAGGGGATACTCCAGGTAAACGCTAGGGGAAAAAGGTTCTCCTGTGAAAAAGAAATATTTTGCATTTTGTTTAAGTCTTTTAATTTTTATGCAAAATGTTTTGATTCGACAAAGTTAACGCAGTGCTGATTCTAGTTTTTTTGTTCTATCTTTAAAGTGCTACTATGATCTAAAATTCACCTTCTCTTTTCTCTTAAGTTTTCGAAAGTATGTCTGTTAAGTAATCACCATTCCAAAATTTACGCTCAAATTCCAAAGGGAACTACGATTATTTTAGCCGTAATTTTCGGGTTCCCTTTGCCGCCATTACTTGATTCAAAAACGTCCGTGAAGAGTTGGTTCGAGAGCACTGCACCGTGACGTCATGTTATCATCCCATTTCTATCAAACATGGCCGCTTGACTTGGCTGAAGGCCGATCTCACATAAACAAAGCTTTTACCTTTATGTTGAAATGGTTGTAGAGCACGATTTCAGGATAAAGCTCTCTATACACACCCGAGAAGATATCAGCTGCTTAGCTGTTTTCCCAATGGGGAAGGAAACAGTCCCAAAAACCGGAATTTCGATGCACAAATCGTTTGCTGGTAAGAACTCATCATTCCGATTAGATATGTATGCATGAACTGATTTGTCTCTCAACTTCAGGAGAATTTCAGACGCCGAGTACGGGCTACATTTATTTGAGGACCAGTCTTCGAGGTTAATTTAAACATTGATTGGACCGTTTCAAAAACAATTCCGGCCAATTATTTGTTTACACTTCGATGTCCTTTTTTCACTCCTTCCTCGGAATGTGCTGAAGTCGTCGCTCTATATTACTGTGATCGTGATCACTTTTTACCCTATATCGCTGAGATCACGTCTTCGGTTCTTTAGTTTCTAAAATGCTAAAATGAATATTTCAAGGTTTTTAAGCCTTGGCACTCTTATTGCACTTATTGAAATACAACAATGCTGTACATACTAGATTTAGAACAAGGTAAATATATATAGGATGATATGTATAGTCCTTGAAACAGAAAAATGAATTTTCTTACCATTGGGCTATTTTTTAATGCAGTCAAAGCTCTCCCTGCGACCACTCTGGTAAGCAACCGGCTCTAGTTACAACCATGATTATTAAACCCTGTTTGATTTGTCTCAAAGTCTGTAATCAAAAGCTCTCGTAAGCAACCGCTCCCGTAAGTTACTGCGACGACTTCTGTGAAATACCGACTGGTCTTTTCCATTGTGCTTAAGTTCACATAAGCGACCACTCAGTCAACGCTTCAATAAAAGAATTCACCTCTATGTCAAATCTAGAGTAACACACAACAAAAGCGCTAATGGCTCGTTGGCCTGTACTTTTGCAAGCCTCTTCTGTGATAGGCAATAATGAATAATTTAATATTATTACTACGATACTGTTAAAAACCATTAACAAAACCCAAGCTTTGTGCTTAAAGCTCTGGTAAGCAACCACCCTTTGTCTTATCACGTGGTCGCTTTCAAAAGCCCAACCTCATAAGCTTTCAGCTCCAGTTGTGACCACTTTTCTGAATTCCCAAGGCAGCCACTTACAAGAGCTTCGACTGTATTAAAGCCAGCAAAACAAAGGGAACTGGTGCTCTGCCCCTCATCAAAACATTACTAATTAAAAGCACCTAAAGTTACAGGTTGATGGGTTTCTCACATCATTTTCTGCTGATAAGGTCACATGAAATGCCCATTACAGTGTGACCAATGCTACCAGGGCCATCAATTTAATCAAGGTGTCTTGTTTGTCTGACACAGTTGTTATGCAATACTGTTAAAATGGAGGAGCTGAGGTCCCTGACTAGTTTGTACACAGTGAAAACTAATCAAATGGGACAGCAGCAGCTTAGCTTGCGGGCTTTCACAGATTGTCTCCGCAAGCCCTACCATTAGTAGTGAAAACACTAAACAACACTTCAATGCCAGGCTTAGTGGACACTACTGAGACCCTCACCTCAGGCATTCCGTTGAGAAAGTGGGAGAAGCAAACACCAAAGTATTAGGTTGGGAGAGCAGAATTTCAACATCTGAAGTTGGAATGTTGTACAAGTCAGAAGGGACTACTGAGCTTTTTTATGTTAATGATGGGTCCCAAATGATTCATTGTAAGCAAATGTCTGTAAATTATTAAAATTGTGAGACACCCACTTAGCCATGTACGCCAGCCAGGTAAGTTGCCACTTTGTTACTAGTGCAGTCTTGCTATTGAATCCTTTTCAAGCACAAGTCATGTACAGTATTTGGTCGTGAATTTTAATTTTTCTTAAGTCTGTTGTGACCTCTTGTATTAAACCAATCAACTGTGTGTGAACTTGCTGGTGTGTGAAGCTATCCTGGTGATACTAGAGTGAACTGGAAAATACTGAAAAAAAAAACTGTTTAAGAAACCATAACTCTTTTCTTCAAAGCACAGGAAACTATCAGGTGTAACAACAAATAGCAAGTAAAATAGTCAAATATACAGCTGGCAAATCTGGTTTAAAGTAAAAATCATATTAAAAAAATCCTGACAGCATACCCATCCCTGATATGGATTTATGTATAATTATGTACTTCAAGGTCCAGCATCCCGATGCAAACTCTCGTGTGAGTTTGGGAGAACTCAAGACTACACTGTAACACTGATTGCATACAACAGCTCTTACAGACTCACTCGTGTTAATTTGCATCTGGATGTGTACATGTACATGTGAACATTTTTTTCATTTGGGTTTTTACTTTGTGGTTTGGTCTGGTAGTAAATACACAAGAGTGCTGATATCTTGGAAACAGGTTGACAAAACATTTTATTTTAACATGCTGTAGCATGGAACTGACCTACAGTATTCCCCACTTATTGTATAAATATATATTGTATTGGATATTTACAAGGTATAACCAAAAAAAATACACAATTGAACACACACTTAAATATTATACAACCTTGCAACAAAATTATTAAATTGTGATCAGCTGTAAGCTGAAGTTAATTACAATGATTTTACTCATTGAAGAAATAGTCAACAAATTCTTGCATAACTTTTCTGTAAAATCTGACCGATAACAGTGAGCAATACAGAGAAATTACAGAGCTCTATATGCTGGGTAAAACTGTAAAGTCATAACAATTTTACATGAGCTCTGATTTTCGGCCAATAAGCTTATTACGAAATTCGAAGTTAGGGAATTGAGATACTGCGAGGAAATTTTAACGCAGGAAAAAGACATAACGGTGGAAGAAAAGTGAAGGAAACTAAATGCAGTTATGCCTACTAAGTACTGGCGTCTACTTCGCCGGCAAATTCAGTTCTTCTAGAGCCATGTTTTCTTCGGACGCCGTAGCTTCTTCCAGGGTTGCGACTGGCTCTAAATCTTCATATTACGCGATGAAATTAGCCCCACTGTCTTCTATATCACTGCTGTTCGCGTTAGAACTCAATTCGGAGCCGTCTTCCGAAGAAATGGACGAAGAACTTGAGCGAAATGACATCGCAAACTTGTATTTTGTGAGTTTGAGACTGCAGATTGCCACAACTAAAATATTTTGATGATAACATGACGTCATGTGACGTCACAAGGAGAAAGCCGCTGGAAGAAATTTGTAGGCTCAAGAAGTTGTTGTTTTCACATAAGCGCTAATGGATGGATTGCAATAAGCTAGCAATACCCCCAGGAAAACCAGGCCCCAAACAATTAAGCCCTCTTCTCTCCTTTCCCCCTTAGAATATTTCTTAAGACGGCGCTCAGGCCCCCCTAAGTCCTAGCCTTTCTAATACGACTGCTAATGATGAGAATACCCGTAAAATTAGGGTGTTCCGAAAACGCAGGGTCGGGGCGCGGGGCGCGGGGTGCGGGGTGCGGGGTCAACAAAAACCGAAAAAATAAAAAAAATAACAATGATAATAAAACAGCCAAAATAAAAAAAAAAGCAACAAAAAAAAAACGAAAATAGCTAAATACATACAAAAATATCATTAAAAAAATACAAGAACATTTAAAAATTGAGCGAAAATTGACTATTTCACTGTCACGCAAACCAATAAATAAGTGAATAAATAACTAGATAAATAAATAACGAGAAATTTTTGTGAGGTATCGGTGGAACACTCTTTTTTCACCCTCTTTTCTTATGGTGGAAAAGACCGCTGATCATGGAGGAGTGAGGACGTCTCTTGCAACGCTCCGCAGAAAAACTGAAAAATTTTAGCCTAAAATCCCGCGTATGGAATTTATCAGGTCAACCATCAAGAGAAAATCGCGAGTTTCATCTTCTGGAGGCTCTGCCTGCTCCCCAGACGAGAAGAAACAAAAAGAAAGTTCCGGAGATATTATCCTTGAAGCCTTCAATATGGCGGAAGGTATGGCGGAAGGTTTGGCCGAGAAGGTCGACCTTATCTTATCGAAATTGTCCAAGCTTGACATACTGGATCAGATTGAACTCCGTCTAAACAACTTTACCACCTCCGTCTCCAGTATTGAAATGTCCGTGAGTAGGCTTGAAAAAGAAGTCTCAGCTCTCGATTCTAAAACCAAGACCATCGACAAGTCGGTCAACGTGCTGAAAGAAAGCGTAAGTTTCTTTGAAGATGAAATTGAGGAAATGAAAAAGAATGCCTATGACATCAAAGACGGCTGCACTTCAGACATCGAAGACCTACGTAAGCAGTTTTTGTATTTCGAAGATTACGGCAGAAGGGAAAATTTAAAGTTTTTGGGCATTCCTGAGAGGATCATTTCTGCCGACGAAGATGATGACAGGCCGAGTGAAGACACGAAGGCACTTGTTTACACGTTTATGGAGGATGAGCTGGCGATAGAGAACCCACAGCAGAAAATTGAATTTCAACGCATTCACCGTTTGGCACAATCAGCCAAGAATAGGCCACGTCCAATCCTAGCCCGATTTCTCCGCTATTCAGACCGCGAGGAAGTTTTACAGCTGGCTCGAAGTAAGTTGAAAGATTCTGATTTTGCAGTCTACGAAGACATTCCCAAAGAACTGTATGACATTCGAAAAGCTCAAAGGCACAAAGTTAAAGCAGCGAAGAAAAAGGGTTTAAAAGCTGCTTTCAGTAAGGCCCAGCCTGATCGTCTCTTTATTAACGGCAAATTTATCCCTGTAAACCAACCGTTTTTCTAGTCTTTTCCTTCATAAATTATATAACTTTGAGACACCACTCTTGTAAGAAACAAAAATTGTTGAAGAATGCAGGATTTTGCTTTGAATAGCCTTTTAACGGCTCTGCGGAGCGTGCATGACGCCTGGAGAAGATGACGCCCACACAACTTGTTTTGGGGCAATGGGTAACACTATGCTTTTTTCTTTGTTTTGTTTTGAATGTGTTTAAAGTTTTTCCAGATATCAGTTTTTTCAATACGTTTATCAGTTTTTGCAGTGTAATTATCTCTTTTTATTCACTCGGCTCCACTTCCTTTTGTTTCCATCTACTACTTTTAACACCCCCACTTGAGTATCGCTAATTATAATTTTAAGCTTTTGTCCTTAAATGCTCGATCGCGAGGGATTCGAGATTTTCATAAGCGTAAAGCAATTTTTACATGGATTAAGAAAAAAAAGTTGATATCGCTTTTCTACAAGAAACATACAGCTCCCGTGAAATTGAAAATCAATGGAAGTTTCAATGGCTGGGCAAAATGTTGTTTTCGCACGGCACAACTCACAGCAAAGGCGTTCTTATTCTTTTCAGCAGCGATCTTCAGATTGATATTAAGAACGTGCAGGGGGATAGCGAAGGCCGATATATCTTTGTGGAAGCACTTGTTCAAGATACGCCGTTTCTTTTTGTTAATTTATACGCGCCAACGGAAAGGTGTGAACAATGCCCTTTCTTTGATCGCCTTGCCGAGGCTTTAGAAAACATGAATGCCGACCCCAACAGTCAAATTATCATTGGTGGTGACTTTAACACTCATCTTGACCCTATACTTGATAATCTAGGAGGAAGAATAGAATCCAAACCTTCTGTTAAAAAAATTAACGAAATAATGACGGCAATGGATCTTATTGACATTTGGAGAATTCGCAATCCCGAAAAAAAGCAATACACGTGGACTCAAAAGAAACCGTTAATAAGACGACGCCTAGATTATTGGCTCATCAGCACAGAAATTCAAGATGACATCACGGAAGCAAACATAATCCCTGCTATTAAGTCTGATCATTCGGCAATAACTCTCACAATAAATAGCCTAGATAAGCAACCATTTGGCCCTTCTCACTGGAAATTTAATTCTAGCCTCTTAGACGATGCGACTTATATCTATCTCATCACCTCAAAATATTCCGACTGGCTTGACGAATTCAAAGACGTCAACGACAAACGCGTTCTGTGGGATCTAATAAAGTATAGAATAAGACAAGTTTCTATTAAATATAGCAAGGAAAAAGCTAGAGAACGAAAGCCCGTCTGGTAGAAGCCGAACAAAAAGTTACGCAGTACGATTTAATCTGCAATACAGACCCTTCAGAGAAAAACATCTATAACCTTGAGACTGCAAAATATGAATACGAACTTCTTTATGACTATATTGTGCGGGGAAACATTGTAAGATCAAGAATAAATTGCTATGAAAATGGCGAAAAAAATTCAAAATACTTTCTTAATCTAGAAACTACAAGGTCCAGTAAGACCGCGGTCCGTCGACTTTTTGATTCTAAAGGAAAGATAACGGTTAACCCATAAGCTATAATGAACGAACTTAAAAGCTACTATCAAAATCTATACAGTAGCCGCGATCACGACTCGAATGAGGATCTTTGCTCAGATTTTTTGGATAACAATAGTATCCCAACTCTAAGTGAACAATCAATGTTGGTATGCGAAGGAAAGCTTTCGCTCACGGAATGCCATAAAGCTCTACAAAAATTTCCAAACGGTAAAACGCCGGGTAATGATGGCCTTACTGCCGAGTTTTACAAATGCTTTTGGAACTTACTAGGTCAGCAACTTACGGACTCCTTAAATTTCTCTTTTGAGAACGGCGAATTATCTAACTCATAAAAACAGGCTGTCATTAGGCTTATAGACAAAAAAGACAGGGACAGAAGATACATTAAGAATTGGAGACCTATTTCTCTTTTAAATGTCGACGTTAAAATTACCTCGAAAGCACTCGCCTCGCGTTTAGAAAAAGTTTTACCAGAGATCATACATCCTGATCAGTATGCCTATGTCAAAGGAAGAACGATATTCGATGCCGTTAGGACAATTGACGATATTATGGAATACACTAAAATCAAACAGCTACCTGGTCTAATGGTTGCTTTCGACTTCGAAAAAGCTTTCGATTCATTAAGTTGGCCCTTTTTGTTTAAAGCTTTGAAATCTTTTAACTTTGGTGAGTCCTTCATTAAATGGGTTTCTACACTTTGTTCCAATATTTCAAGCTGCGTCTTCAACAACGGCTTTGCGACACAAATGTTTGAAGTACGCAGGGGTGTTAGACAAGGTGACCCGCTGTCGGCCTATCTTTTCATCGTGGCTCTGGAGGTATTGCTTATCAAAATTCGTTGCGATAAGGAGATCAGGGGAATTATGGTTGAAAATAGAGAAATAAAATTAGCAGCTTTTGCTGATGACTTAACTACATTCTTACAAGATAAAATTAAACGTCTCGCTATTATCAGCGATTACAAAAACGGTGGTTTAAGAATGCCTCACATTGAAACATTAATCGACACACATCGCATTATGTGTCTTAAAAAATATTCTCAGGACTATATTTCCCCTTGGAAGCACATCCTGTCTTTTTTTCTGAAGGACTACGGGGGCAAATTTCTTTTGCATTGTAATTTTAGTGTTGCTGATTTACCTAGCTATCTTCCAAATTTCTATAAAGAGTGTTTCACAGTCTGGTGCAAACTATCAACCTTATCTGTTTCAACTCGCGAACATGTCCTAGAACAAGTATTATGGAACAACCAATTCCTTCGCATTGACGGAAAGCCCGTATTCTGCAAGAAAATATCTTCTAACGGTATAATATCCCTTGGAAGCATATTGACAAAAAATGGAAATCTCAAACCTTGGAATTTTTTTAAAGTAAATGGACTAAATCCCAACGACTATCTTCTACTTATAGGTCTTTATAAATCGCTCCCTTTTGCATGGAAAAAACTCATTAAATCCAATGATGAAGCTGATGATACATCTATCTCTCAAAACACTGCCCTTAAATTCACTCTTAATTTGAAGGACGATACTCTGAGCCTTGACTCAATTACATCCTCAAAACTGTACTGGAAACAGATAGAGACTATTCAGGTCTATCCCTCTGCACGAGTCAGATACACTACTCGATTTTCTACTTGCAATCTTGATTGGGATTCAATCTATCTGATTCCGCACCTTGTCACCCTAGACACCAAAACAAGAACTTTTCAATATAAAGTACTTAATCGAATAATCTTTACTAACAAAACACTATACAAAATGAGGTTAGTCGACTCACCTCTTTGCACCTTTTGTAAAATTTCAGATGAATCCCTCGAGCATCTATTATGTAGTTGTGAATTTACTATAGCTTTCTGGAAGTCTGTTGTTCTTTGGGTTAAGTCTTTACACATTGACATTGACTCTCTAAACGATTGCGACATCATTTTTGGTCTTATACAAAAGAGGCCTCACTGGCTGCTTTTAAATCATATAATCATTGCTGGCAAACAGATTATCTATCAAAACCGTCTGAAAAACTATGTACCATATTACTGTCTCATCTTATAGCTAAATTAAGGTATACAGAATCTATTGAACGAGCAATAGCTAAAAAGAACAACAGACTTAACATACACGAAGGGAAGTGGAAGCCTTTGCTTAATATTTAATGTATCAAAAGATACTGTACCGCTGGAAAAATTTAAATTTAATTAATTATTTAATTATTTAATTATTTAATCTTTTTTTTTAGTGTATATAGGCCGTTCATCTTTATCTATGACAGTGATGTAATGCAATGTATGTAGTGTAACGTATGCAACGTAGTCAGTAATCTCAGTCGATGTGTGTATGTAAAGATGTTAAAATGACAATAAAAAAACCCCTCTTTTCTTATTATATTTCATTTCTGATGCATTTTCACCGCCAAAACAAAAAGCAGCTGAACCGTATGTTAGCGATCCGAGCGAATCAGAGTTAGCGGTTCGCACGATGTTGATTTTACGCACGAAAATAAGATCGTGCACAATTTTCATTGCATAGGAGATGATGGAACATTATGTATTTGAGAAGAGGGAACGGAGGGCTCTTCCGAAAACGCGGGGTTCGGAGTGCAGGGTGCGGTGCGGGGTGCGGGGTGCCCACTGCGAGGTCATTAAAAAAAAACGAAAAATTGAAGTTAAATAAATAAATACATAAATAAATAATAGGACAGTAAATAAATAATCTAATAAATAAATAGCTAAATAAATAAATAAATAAGTGAATAAATAAACAGCGTCTAGATACCCGGCAGCCGAGTACGGATCATGACTAAATACTCAGCAGTCCGAAATTTTCGAAGGATTTCGACGGAAAGGCTTTTTCTACCGTTTTGAAAGTATTCTACATAATTGCCAAGCGTTCAGGAAAGTATTTTGGTTTTGTAGTTGACGAGTTTTCCGCGCTTGTGCAATTACTACAAAATGCGATGTTTGCGACACTTAGAATTATTTGTGGCTACATCCGCCAGTCAGAACGCACAGAATTTGGAAGGAACTTCTCATTCAAACGTCCTGGGAACATTCGAAGTTTGTTTAGAATTATCAAGCGATTCAAAAGACCAATTCAGTTTTGTAGCTGACGAATTTTGTGAGCTTGTGCATATTAATGACATCGCCATGTGCGCGAGACTTTTTGTGACCTGATCCGCCAGGCCAGCCAGACCCGCCAGTCAGAAACACCCAGAATTTAGACATAATTTTTCATTCAAACGTCGTGGGAGCATTCGAAGTTTGTTTAGAATTACCAAGCGATTTAAAAGACCAAATGAATTTGGTTTTGTAGCCCGGGAATTTTCCGAGCTTGAGCATACTAGAAAATCGCTTACCTTGCTTGATCCCTGACCCGAGCCGTCACGCAACCATAGTGTAGTGACAATTGTCAGGGACTCTATCTAACACCTGGATAATTCTCCGAATTTTTAGAGACAGACTTTACAGGAAAATGGAGTACCACCTACCAAATATAAAACAAATATCTACATTGAAAGCTACAAAAGAATTAAAGAATTCTGATAATTATTTTGTTAACATTCAATTGATGAGATTCATTCTACCATGCTTTTTATTTATTTATTTATTTTCATTTTTTTTTAATGACCTCGCACCCCACACCCCGCACCCTGCAGTCCGCAGTCCGCAGTCCGCACCCCGACCCCGCGTTTTGGGAACAACCTTTTTAAAACTGCGTGTACAGAACACACAAAACAAGTGCTCAGCTCTTTGCAGTAATGTTTGTTTTGAAAGTCACGACATCCTATTTCGTTTCAAAGTCCCAACAGCCATCTATAATATCCTTCGGTTGGTCTATTATCCAATGTATAGTGCACAATTTTACTCTCGTGCGTGAAATTGGTTCACGTGAGATCCAAATATTCAATGTTCTCTTTATTTGTATATTTTACTTGTTTATTCAAATTGTATTTTTGTATGTATTAAGGGGCCGACCATTTAACTCTTGAGCGGGGGTGTGGATGATTTCGAAAAAAAATTTCCTGCAAGCCCTTGTCGGAAGAAAAAAATTGCATGCAGCACAAATGAAATAGAAAAAAAATTCTTGCACTGCTGCAAGCAAGAAAAAAACAATGTTGCAAAGCTATTTCATCATTCCAGGGGGACTTTACAAAATCCCAGCAAAACTGCAACCATTCTTCCCTTAGTTTGCTCCCTTTAAACTCTGGAGTTGGTTATGCTTCAGAATGTGCAATGCATTCTTAGCTTTATAGGGTCCGACAATCCTTGAGCCAGCGAGCCACTCCAGCTAGCCTAAAGCTATTTTTCAAATTAGACCATGATCAACTAACTTCAATTCTGCTTTCACACTTGTTTTGGAGATTTCAGTCCACTTTTAAATTGTAACTAGTGAATAGCAGCATTAACCATGTTTAGAAGTGGACTGAAAATAGGCTGAGCAAAAATTATAAGTGCTATTTTTCAAATAAGACCATGGTCAACTAACTTCAATTCTGCTTTCACATTTGTTTTTGAGATTTCAGTCCACTTTTAAATTTTAACTTATGATTCTAGCAGTAATTACCATGCTATGAGCATTTCTGAACTGCTTTTTGCTTTTTTTTTAAATAAGAAACTAAACATTTTCAAATCTACCTGTGGAGCATCACTAATATTATGACGTAATTACATTAAATGAGTGTAAAGAATGACTTTCCGAAAACATGTTTTTGTATAGCATGATTTTGTATAGCTTACAACATTTTAAGGCTTTGCAGCTCCATATTGAACTATTACAACAATAACCACAATGTAAATGTAAACACATGACACTTTTTTGAGGAAAAAAATCCTGCAGAGAAATGAAGAGGGAAAAAAATATTCTGCAGAGCATTTAGAAGGAAAAAAATATCCTGCCCACCAGGTTGCTAGAAAAAAAAAGCTTGCTGACCAGAAATCATCCACCCCCCCCCCCCCCCTCAAGAGTTAAATGGTCGGCCCCTTACGTATCGTAGGAGTTACTGCAGCCGCTTGACCTGATGGTAGCCTTGATCAATGGTGACCATCTTTTAGAAACAACAAATTTAATCTGTTTTAAGGTGGAATAAAATTCGTGCCATCTAGCACATCCAGGTTGACTAAACGTTGTTAAAAAGGTCGATCAATCCCCTGTTGATTTAGCATACTTTTTAATTTTTTTTAAAGAGAATTTGCTAGCTTTTGCTTTAAAAGCTATCTTTTTTCAAATCCCCAGAATGATTACATCACCAACGTTGATGTAAAGTGTGATCCAGTTTGACCGACAGATAAGCTGCTGAAGTTTTCAGTTCAAGTAGCTGAATCTGTGACTCAATTGTATTTCTCATAAGTGGCTGAGTACACCCCATTTATAACACACATTCCTTTTTGCTTTTGTCCGATGAAGCGAATCCCCGTAATACATTCAGTTTACCTGACAAATGTATTTCCCGTGCTAAATTCCTTTCATTATTATAATTACTCTAGATGTAAGTAAGGATACAAGATGTTAAGTACCCGTTTAATGAATGTTTAGAAAAACTGCTGTAATTGTAAACAGTTACTAGATGACGTTGTTTTTCCCAATTCGTAAACGCTGCCTCTAAACTGAATATAATCGTAGTTTCATTTACGATTCCAAAAACACGAAGGATCAAAAGCAAGATTGTAGACTTGACATTATCAGAATTAAAGAAATGTTTACTTATCAGCTCACCCCCCAGACCTGACCAGAAATCATCCCCCCCCCCCTCAAGAGTTAAATGGTCGGCCCCTTACTTATCGCAGGAGTTACTGCAGCCGCTTGACCTGATGGTAGCCTTGATCAATGGTGACCATTTTTTAGAAACAACAAATTTAATCTGTTTTAAGGTGGAATAAAATTCGTGCCATCTAGCACATCCAGGTTGACTAAACGTTGTTAAAAAGGTCGATCAATCCCCTGTTGATTTAGCATACTTTTTAATTTTTTTTAAAGAGAATTTGCTAGCGTTTGCTTTAAAAGCTATCTTTTTTCAAATCCCCAGAATGATTGCATCACCAATGTTGATGTAAAGTGGAATCCAGTTTGACCGACAGATAAGCTGTTGAAGTTTTCAGTTCAAGTAGCTGAATCTGTGACCCAATTGTATTTCTCATAAGTGGCTGAGTACACCCCATTTATAATGTATCAGTCAATTCCAAGCGAGATCACCCCCCCCCCCCCCCGGTCAAACCCCCGGGCATTTGACTTTTTTCAAAATGTCCGATCAAAATCCCCACTATGCAAGCCAGTTACACGGTCAAATGCCCCACTAGTCGGGGCTGAAATGTCATTGTGAGTAGGGGTTTTCTTGTGTACACTAGATGAACACTCTTTAGTAGCTTCATTATACTAATTTTATTGGAAAAGATACGTTGAACCCACACATTAACGCAATTTTTGTTATGTTTTAGGTACAAAGTACAAGTCACTTTTAAATATTAATTAAATACGCCCACTCGTGAAACGAGAAGAATGAAAGTTAAATAATGTTTCCTATAAATTGATTGACAAGCAGGGAGATTCTCTACTTGAAAGGATTTAATGTATTACAAACGTTTCTATATAAAAAGTAGAAATATCAGACAAAGAAATTATGAATATCAAAACTTGAATATCAAACAAAGAAATTATTTATACACCGCAATTACAAAGTTCATCATGACTTAGCAAAAAATGAATAAAGCACGAACGCTCAGACTTTTAACTAATGAGGGCAAGGGTTTCCAGACAGGAAATCCTCTCGTAACAATTAATTTTTGCTGTCATTATCTATTCTCACAATTTGTTATAACAATATTACATCCACGGTTGTGATGAATAGAACACGAACGCTCTGACTTTATTTAAAGGAAAGACAACTATTGAAGGCTTAAGGAAAAAGTTTTTCATACAGGAAATCCTCTCATAACAGTAAACTTTTGCCTTCATTAACTATTCTCACGATTTATGTTATAACAAGTTTACATCGATGGTTGTGATTTAAACAACAGTTATTTTTGTTGTTGCTGCTTTTTTCTCAAGCGAGTTGCTTTTGCTTTTTCAGCCCCCCTTGCCCGGTGGTGGAGATGATCCCACCATAACTGGACCTGCTCCTCTGCCAGGCAACATTTTTTGGCAAGTGCTTGAATTAGTTTGCTGCTTCTTAAATGCTTCCTCTATTAGCACTGATGGTGGCAAAGCGCGTACAGTTTTTGCACTTTCGTTGCGTTGGAGCAATTTGTCCACATCTGTGATGAAGTGGCCCGTACATTTCCCACCACAGCCTTCACACTCGCCACCCCAAGGTCTTTCCTCGTCGATGACACGGTTAGGGAAAGAGGGACCATCTGGATACCACCTAGGCAGAGCTTCAGAGTCACCCAAAGGAGCTAAAAGAAACAGAGAAAACAACATGTGAAAACTAAAACAACAAAAAATATATTCTCATAATTTATTTGAATTTCACAGTAGAATACCTTGCTGTGTACACTTGTTGCAAATGTAAGGTGTGTCATCCTTTTCCATTTTAGCAGCTTCGTCGTCTGTTACACCAATACAGTTTAGATGGAACCATTCCCCACACTGGTCACAGCAAATCATAGCTCTGTCAAGTTAAAATATAAAGAATGCGGTTTGTTTTATATTTACAAATCTATTTAATTACAGTATTAAATCAATTAAACATGATAACACCTACTGATTTCCTTCAGGTTGCCTACAGATGCAGAATAATCTCCGTGATGTCGCGGATTCTTGCGGGCAATCTTCTGTATTGTTACCTAGGTGACAATAATAATGGGTATACAATTTAATTAGGTGAATCAGTCCAGGAAATGGGTTAGTAACCGTGAACCAAGAAACGTCTGAGAAGTGAAATGATTATTTCCTTTTTACCTGAGCAGAGAGGATGGGGACAGTTCCTTGCTCCACAACAGCGCAGGAGGAAGATGTAGTTTCCAGGAAGTAAATCGTCAGCGTGGTTTTGGCGAACAGACCATATTTTGCTAAAGTAATTGAATAACTCCGGGTTTTCTTTCTTCTGTTTCCTCTTTTCCTTTGCCTTGCCCTTTAAAAAAACCAGAAGTTGTTGTCTTCGCTGCATGGTTTCATGCTCGGATACACCTCTAAACAGAGAGATGTATGTCCTCATACACGGTGTCTGATCCACTCTATCAATATATTGGCTCAATGCGGCCTCCATATTTTCCCGATGTTTCGTCTCGTCAAATTTCCCTGTTTCAGAGTAAGGTGCACCGGCCAGAGTTGAAGGAATGAAGAGGTTGCTGTGACCTCTAGCCAAACATCCATTTTGTAGTTCTACTCTGTTTAGGAAACTATCCCCACTTGATCTTGTCGTAACCAGTGTAAGTTTTGTTGGTTTGAGAAAGTGACACTCAGTCCATAGGAACTGTACCTCGGCATGAGAAGGTCCCTCATCTGCTCCTCCATCCACACGTATGCACTCAATGTCCTTAGGGCTTCCATCGGATTTGTGAAAAACTGGCGAAAGTTCAGTAACTTTCTCTAACATCTGCATGTCAGCAGCATGTTGGGATGGGTTTTTTTCGTGTAACCCAGATGTTTTAACCACTTCACAGCAGACTTCACTGGTATTTGAAGTTGACGAAAAGTTGTAACTGGTAGTCTGAAGTTGTGACTGTTGTTTGCCTACAAAGTCTGTGTGTGTTGTCAAAGTCTGAGAGCCAACATTCAGGGATGGTATGTTCTTGTGTGTGTAAGTTGAATCTAAACGGAATCCAGCCTGGTCGTCGCGGTTTAGAAGAAGAATGTGCCGTCCATCATTTTGAAGTTTGTCAAGGCACTTGTAAAGCGATCTAGTCCACTTCATGTCAGGATTGAACTTTAAGGCAAATCCTTTCCTAGCCTTCTGGTACTTCACATTGGCAACTCCTCTATATCTCTTGCTTGAAAGCCTGCGTTTGTTCCGTTGAACGCAAAGCTGTACCACCGTGCCATAACTGATCTTCTCATCATAATGGTCACAAAGCTTTTCCTGCAGTCTTCTAAATGTGATCCGCTTTTCCTTCTTGGTGTCCCCCGAAAACGTGTAAACACCTGTTCTCCGCCACTTGTCAGCACCAACATCTGATTCCTTGACAAATTTCTCAATAATTTCCCCGATGTCTGGATGCCTCTTATGAACTGCATCTGTTCTTTCACTCGACTCTTTCTGAAAAAGACCACACGAATCTATTTCAGCTTTCGCCCTTTTTCTTGACTTGTCCTTAATTCGGTGCAGTGTTTGTAGTATATGGTCTTCATCCACATCGCTAATCCTCACATTTCCTCTGACTTCATCTGCTTCGTCTTCTTCTTCTATTGTCTCTGACCTGATTTCTTTTTGGATCATTTCTGAGAGGTACACTGCTCTAGACTGTTCGGCCAGTCTCAAATCCTCGTCTGCCAATCCAAGATTTGGCAACTGACTCGCAAAGTCTACCAAGAATTGGTCGAACACTTCTTGTGTGTAGCCCTCCGAAAAAAATTTTGGCTCAAGGTAGGAAACAAATGCGAACCAGTTAAAATCTACTTCCTCAAGGAGGTCAAGGACGAGGACAGAGTTGACGTCCAGAGCAGGGATGTTCTTGTGCCTTTCTGTGGGATCCTGAATTGCTTGTGTCTCCGTGCTACTTGACGTTTCATCTTGGGGTAGTGAACTGCATTTCTCAACAAGACAAGAGGGAGTCGATTGTGTCAATTCCCCTAACCCTGATTCCGTTTGGTTTTGCTGTACGAGCACTTCAGAATTTGGTGTGGCATTATCATCTTTGGGATTCTGCATTGATTGTGTCTCCATGCTACTTAACGTTGTATCTTGGAGTTGTGGACTGCATTCGTCATCAAGACAAGAGGATGTCGATTGTGTCAATTCCCCTAACACTGCTTCCATTTGCTTTTGCTGTACAAGCACTTCAGGATTTGGTGTGGTATCATCATCACTTTCAGAATCACACTCCGAACTGTCCGAATCACTCGACAAATACTGGTGTGGATCGATACCATTTGAAATCAGGAATGGCTTCTGCTCAATTTTGCCAAAATGGCGGTGCTTACTTCTGATGTTTTTTACAGTGATTGAAGCATCGTGTACTCGCTCTACGAGCTGTTTCAAGTTTCGTATGCCCAAGCGCTGTGCCTGGCGTTGGGAGAGATTGTGCGTGGCTACAATTGCATACTTTAACTTTTGCAGTTCGGACCTATTGGTTGTTGATTTGACGAGTTCTTGAACGTCTTCCCTACACAAGGAATCTTCTCCTGTAAGCGGCGTCCCTGTTAACGACCCTGGTGTTTGCTTTATTAGTGCAGTTTCTTGGTCGTAACCACTGTGGTTCTTCTCAGTTAGGAATACACCATTGCTAAGTCTAACGCAAGCCACTGGTATTTGCAGCAATCGCCTTTGAGCTTTTTCACAGTCATATGGAATTGCAGGAAAACTTTTTCTCCACAGCAGCGGTAAAGAAATAACTTTTGTCTCAAGGACGGTGCGCGCGGCGAGAACCATTTCAGTACAACCACTTTTACACACTTGATGATTTTGATGACAATTTTCTTCCTTTGCGATTATGTACTCATTTAAGTTTAGTCCTTCAAAGATACTGACTCGCAATGTGCCCTCTGAAACAGTTTGTGTTGCAAACTTCGTTAAACGCCTGTTTTCTTCTCTTCTCAACGTTTTTATAAGCTCCTCAACTTTACCAGATTCTGTCCCCAGCCTACTACTAGCCTGAGGACCCCCTACTCTAAAAAAGGATCATTTGGAGAACAATCTTCAATTGACAATTCCGCAGTTGCCTTTTCTTTTTCGGTAACTATAGGAACCGTGAAATCCGCTTTGTCATCATGACTTTGTCCCTCGCCAAGAGAACAGACATCAGAATTTACAACGGGTACATTTGCCTTGCTGGATTCTTCTTCTTCGGTTGCCGCTAGAATATCTGCCCTTTTTTTCTCCACACTTTCCAACAGAGGTTTAGGCGCCCCTGTTTTCTCGACACGCTCTTCTCTGCTTACTAAAGATACCTCTTCTTCGCTTACTATAGCTACCTCGTCAGTACTGTCACTTTGCTTTGCCTGGTTGGCTTGTACAGGGGTATCATGTGTCACTTTGGTGGAAGTGCTAGAAACAAAAATGAAATGTAGTAAAACTGTGCTTACGTATTACGAGCTCCCCACCTGTAATTTTCATTTATGAGGATGAATTATTAATAATAGTTTTTGAAAAAGAATTGGCAACTTCTTAATCCAGGTTACGCTCCAGCTGATTAAAGCAGATGTAGTAATAACGTCAGGAGACTGAAAAGACAAGAATTTGCAGATAATGTTGAAAATAACACCGTCAACGGGACATAAAAATCTAGAAAAAGCCGTCCTCTCTTGTTGCTAGGACTTAATTTGACACCAAAGGTTTTCTGCACGTTGTATGGATTACATTCTTTCCATTCTACTTCGAACCTAATATGGGGTTAAGCATTTCAAGGTGGTAATTGATTTCTTCTAACTTTTCATCACTTCTTTTAGGTTTTGGTAAAATATAGAGAAAACCTTTAATGCAAACTGTTTACGGTGTATTTTCATATCACCGGAAGGAAAAGTGACGATTGAATTAAAGTAAAAATTGCCTTACCTGCTAACTTTGAACATCATTCTTATATCCCGTACAGTGGAACTTGAGGGGGGGAGGCAAAAGAGATTCTGGCTTGGAGTTCTTCTTTTTATACCACTTGCTTTTTGATTCCTTTTTCTGTAACTCTTTTAGCTGGGACTCCAGACTCCCTTTTTCCTTGAAGAGTGCCCTCATTTCACCTTGAAGCTTTGAGCATAAGGTGTAATACTTTACTGAGGTTGCCCTGCTGCACAAATTTTGCTTTGCCGTTATTTGCTTTGATACCAAGTCAATCTGGATTGACACAGTAGAAATTTTTTCTTTGCGATCATCTGCACTCAGTTTGGCTCTTTTAACGGCTGGTTCTACGTTGTTGTTCACTCGAACGCTGCGTGATCCAGACCGTTTCTTAAAAACGAAGGTCTTCCTTGCTTCTTCCTCTGCTTTTAACTTGAGCTCTGCTCGGTTCCCTTGCCAAAAAAAGCCAAGAAAAGCTCGGAAACCCCGGAAAAGCCTGGAGACACTGGCTTTCTTGGCTTTTCCCTGCTTTTTTTGACGCTGGAAAGCCTGGAAAAGCCAGGAAAGCATAAAAATTCCTGGCTTTCTTGGAAAGACCGGAATGTTCTTCCAAGAAAAGCCTGGAAAGCCAGGAGAGGGCTCTGGGCTTTCGCGGAAAGCGTGGATTTTGTCCATACAAACCGAACCCAGAAAAGCCAGGAAAGGCAGGAATGACTGTGCCAGGTGTGAACATTCCTGGCTTTCGTGGAAAAGCAGGACATGCTAACTCCTGGAAAGCCAAGAAACCCAGAACAGAAATCCAGGCTTTCCTGGAAAGCTGGAAATTTTGCATTGACTATTACAGTTCAAGTAAGCCAAGTCTAGGAATTCTTGGCTTTCATTTACCACCATATTTCCAATCTTTAAAAAGTTAGTATACTTTTACCACTCTTACTGAATTGTCAATTCAGTTACATGTATTTTGAACGTGTGATTTTTTAAAGGTTAGGAAATCTGGATATTTGCCTCTGAAAAGTTTGGAGAGGAAGTTGAACTTAGTTTGGTAACCTTACACCTATAAAACCTAGAACTTCCTGACTTTCATATTAATATACTTAGTATATCTAATGTTTCTTCGCAGTGCGAGTATTTTGCTAATTAAGTTTTGAATTAATAAAATGCTTCCTATAGGGAGTGAGTACTTAAAGGAACTCACTTTGTAATAAATGTGCCTGGTTTTACAGGCATTTAATTTCTTATCTTAACATCACTCTATGTACTTGATCAAACTACAAATCTGGAACTAGCACCAAAGATAAAATGTTTTGATGTTTAAACAATTCTCCAAACATGCTTCATAGGAAATACAGAAGGCTAGTAAGGAAAATATGAATTTTGATTTTGGGGCATAAATGACTAAGTAAATAAGGTATTACTAGGAATCCTTGAAAAACCAGGAGTTGAACCTGAGGCCTTAGAATTTGTGGCATGACTGTTTTCTTTCTTATGAAAACCTGGAAATCCAGAAAGTGGTCTACTAAAGTTCTCAGTTAAAACCAGAGATTATTGTTGTTTTAGCTTTACCTTGAAAACCTGGGACCCCTAAAAATGGTAGACCTGAGCATTATACTTATGTATATATTTTTTTACAAAATGAATCTTGATAACATGGAAAAAGTTTGAAAGAAAAGCAGGCAGCGATTGTTAATTCTGAGGGCCATTAATGCAATTTTAAGTTTCAGTGTTACATGTAGCACAGTTCAACTGCACTTTATGTTGGGTGTTCTGTCCAGCCTTGATTTATAACTATTTTTGTAATGCTGTGCAAAAGATACAGACAAAACATTGTGTGACCAATGAAAACTGTTTTGATATGACTGAGTGTAAAAAGCAATTTCTAGCACATTAACACCTACATGTATGGAGCTTATGCTAGGAAAACTGTGTGAGACTGAGAATTTGTAAAAGAGCCAACAAACAAACTGAAAGGAAGTAATTTGATTGGTTTACTGAACAAAGGGAAATGTGCATGGCTTTCGGTTGGTTTAGCCAACAGGCAAAGCAAAGCGAATGGATTGTGAACTGAAAAGTAGCTTATCTCTTTCAATGTCACTGGTTTAAACTCAAATAGGTCACTGATTAAGCAAAGCTCTTCCCACCTTATGGACATTTTTAGTAGGAAAATGAGAAAAGCTTGTTTTGATCCTTTCAACTACATGTATAGACGAATGAAACCACTGAAGCTGTGAACATGCAGGCAAACCATTTTAGTGATTCATTACAAGCTACATGTAACCAACCAAAAGGTGTGAATTGTTATACAATACAATACAAGTTTATTCAAGATGTAGCAAGTTAAGAGTCATTTGGATTAGGTCTGATAAATTTAATAAGTCGAAACCATGCGACCATGAAACTCTGGTCCCGGCTGCTGCTTTTTCCTTAGTTAGAAGTCAAGAGTCATTTGGATTAGGTCTGGTAAATTTAATAAAGTTAAAACCATGCGAGCATGAAATTTCGGTTCTGTTCATTTATGTGAGAAACTGCCGGTTTTAGTGCTTGCAGATAACAAACTAAGAGTCTAATACCAAGAAAAGGCCTGGAATGTTTTTCCCCAATTACAG
Organism: Siderastrea siderea; assembly: GCA_964030785.1. Lineage (NCBI taxonomy): Eukaryota > Metazoa > Cnidaria > Anthozoa > Scleractinia > Rhizangiidae > Siderastrea > Siderastrea siderea. The sequence goes on along the minus strand of OZ034972.1, from coordinate 14,384,648 downwards.
AGGGCTATAATATGAAATTCTGGCCAGGTAAACACTTGTTGCTTTATGGCAGCTCCCAGACTTCCCACTCCCCAATTCATTTAATACCAAACTTGTACCTGATAATAAAATCTTAAGTGTTCCAAGTAGCTGTATTTCACAATACGTCCACCTTCAGTGCAATATGTACTGTATTTATTGAAATGAAATTGTTTAGTCCGGCGGATATGTGAAAGTGTTGTGTACTTTATGATAAAAGCATGAAACTTGGCACACTAATACTATAATTCATGGGGAACATTTCAAAGATTATAGGCAACCTGGAAGTGGCCTTTGTCAGGGGGGACGGGACATTTTTCAAAATGGCCGCCGGGCAGATTTATTGCTACAACAACATTGAACAAAACAACTTGGTACAGCGTCAAACTGCCAATTTAATGATACATACTTTTTGATCTAACACCAAAAAAACGACGTTTGCTATCAAAATTGCTTTAAAAGTGTTTCTAAGAATTACAGAGGTCATTTCGCAGCAAAAATTGTGATTTCAATATAGTCATTTCAAAGAAGCCCCGATATTGACTGAATGACTGTTCTGTCGTGAGCTAATAGGATACAACAATTAAACGTATATGGCCAAACAAGTGTCCCTTTCATTCAAGGCGCTTACAACCACCACATTTGCACAACATTGTACACGGCAGATTTTCTTTAGCACATCTGCACCGCCCTTTGCATCCTTTAGTGCATCCACACTTGACTACAGCACGGCAAGCTGCACCAGCAGGAGGCAGGTCCATCCACTTCACCTCCCACTGAGAAGAATCATTTTGGCGCCTCCAGCCGAATTCGTCTGGGCTAGGTAGCTGTGGTTCTTTAAGGAGAGCCTGACCCCACACATGACCAGCCTGATTAAATCCTGTTCGAAGGACGTGTTGACGTAGGGCATCCTTTGTTGGTGGAATGTTCTCTATCTCCCTGCCTTTCTGTGTGAACAAAGTTTGTCTTGCCTTGTTAACACTGCTATCAGAACTTTCTTTGTCATACATCTGAATGACGAATCTCTCGATGGTAGGAAGGATCTCATCTATGTGTGCTTCTGTTGGTGTTTGGGCAAGTGTTAGTAGAGCGGGCGTGACATCACTGAACTTATTCCACACCGACCATGCTGTACGCTTTCCTCTTCCTGCAAAACCTGACGTAGTGTCGCACCCGGTGAGTGCATGGAAAGCAGGTAATGCGTCGCACTTGACACTGCCCAATTGTCGCGCCATGAGAGTTGCATCTAGGTACCGGGATGTCTTTCCTGTTCCAAATGACACAATTAACTGTTCACATGCCAGTTTGTTAGCGGTACTGACAGCGAGAACAACAACATCTGTGTCAACAGTCCTAACCAAGATTCTTTTGAATCCTTGTTTGGCACCATCTGCGGCATGCAGTAGCATCCGTGTGTCCGCCTCTTCGTGCGTGCAAGGCGAAAGCCCCTGTTCGTTAACTACCTCCGAGCAGCGAAGCTCTTTTCCTCTAGTCATCACCACCACACCAGGAAAAGTCTCCGCTGTTACGTTGTCGCTGAGAAGATTAAAGAGCTCTGTTTTGTTTCCGTCTTCTCGCAGAAACTGATGCCAGTTTTTAGGAAGTTTCTTTCTTCCTTCCACTCTGATGCGCACACCCGTTCCCCTCTTCATCCTTGTGGCCGCCTTGAGACTCGCATCTCTGTAGTCATCAAACACTACATCGACTCGTTGAACAGATTTCGTGAACTGACTTCGTATGTATGTCATAAATTCACTGACATACTCTGCGAATGTATTGGACTTGGCAGGTTTAATCATGTTGACTATTACTGCACCATCGAGAACAATCATGTCCACTTCAGGAACTAAGTTGTTCGCTTCGTCAGTTTGCGGCAGGAGATTTTCCAGGCATGGAAGTAGGTCAGACTTTGTAACTGATCTCAACTTGCCGTAGTCAGATATTGAAGGTGGCCACGACTGGTTTTCATGTTGGAAAAACTCTTCAAGGTCAGCATCGCGCACTTGACTGGCGATATATAAGGTTGCAAACAAATGCCGGTCCCTTTTCATTGACAGACGCTGCTCCTGTGTGCGGGTTTTTGCTTTATCAGGACGCCAGCTGAATAAACTCAAATTGTTCTTTGGTATTCTGTCACTGAGTGGAGTCGTGCGTTCTACTAATCGCCTGCTAAAGAACTCGTTGCATTGACGTTTGCCAATCTCTTGCAAATTGCGGACAGAATTGTGGACTGCTGCATCCATTACCTCACGAGTATCAAGAACTAAGAGATCACCACTAGTATCAGAGAAGGGGTTGCCCATATTGTCCATGGTTTCAACCAAAGCCTTCACATTCTTGAGGAACGATGCTTGTATTGCTAAGAAAAAGAAAAAAAATATGATGTCATCGTTGTGGAATTATCATATTGATTCCTGTTAATATATAGCTTAAAAGCTATTATAAAATATTTTAAAAACTGTTTTTAGTTTCTTGTATTTCAGCGGTAACGACAGACTGGAGATATCCAAAAACGGTGAAAATATTAGGAAAAAAATTGATAAGTTAAATCAAATCACCTGGCTGGTCCTCGTGGTGATGAAGCTGTGAAACTGTTTCCTTCTTGTCCAATACGGTGCGAAATTCGCCAATAATCCTCGCCATCTCAGGTCCAGACACCATCCATCGCAGTAGTGCCGATGGGTTCTCGGTTAGGCCCACTGCTCCTCCATCTCCTTTCACGCAGGCGTTGTTCTGCTCATGGCTTTCATCTATAGCCATCCTAGAGAATGCTCGTTGTGTCTTGTTAACGGTGAACTTTCCCTTGCAAAATGCTTCAAAACTTCTGGGGTGTTTCTCGCGAAGAATAACCATGTCACGCAGGTGAATGGCACTCGCACGAGCGTAGTTGTAGTGGTCAAGAGAATGGAACAGCCACTGAAGCCTTGTCAAAGCTTCTACATACAAAAGGAAGTTGCCTTCGTGGATTGATCTGTCCCAGGTCAGTACTTCCAACTCAATACTCAGCACAAGCTGCCAGAAATGGAACTGTGGACTTTGAAGGGCTCTCTGTTCGCACCATTCTTCGAACGATTCACTGCTACATCCTAGCTGATTCGTTTGCCACTCAACGTACGATGCCTGTCGAAGCTTATAGAGAGCGCAGGCTGTAATCTGGTGTGCACGGGCGGTTCTCTTGACATGCGCAACTTTCAGGAACGAATTCGAAGTTCCTGTTGTCGCTATTTCAGCTTGCACTAGTGCTGACGTCCAGCCACTGCCATCCAAAAAATCTCCAAGTGCCTTTAGCAATGTCATCTTGATGTGTAGGCCACCCAACATTACTACAAATGACTCCTCCCCATATTCTTCTGGCCACATCCACTGGTTTTGCTTTGCAATCTTGAAAAGCGGTTGATCAAATGTGATCACGGGAATTTGTCCAGGATTAAGAACTGCCACAGCCTTTTTCACCACATTCATGGAATGTCGAATCATCGCTACTGACTTCGAGTCATTCGGGAAAAGAGGGAGAAGGGCGCTGACTGCTGCAGGGCCAAGAATGGGGGTCTCTTCTAGTTGTTGCCTTCTTGAGTGGTATGCTGCCCAGGATATGTGCAAATCCTTACCACTGGTACTGTCATAATTACCTTCATCGATAATCTTGCTGAGATGATCGCACCAGTCATTCTCTTCTGCTACAGCATTATTCATCAGACTGCAGCTGGGTTGTTTCAGTCCACAAACTTCTGGAACAGGAGGCTCGTCCTTTGCAACAGAAGCTGCCGGTACAAGTGTATAGCTGTCCGGTAGTTTTGAAATTTTCTTGCCAGACCTGGAGATAGAAACGCGTGTTTGCTCTGTTCCACGATTTTCAGTGTCGGGATGCTGGAACAGTGATATACCTGTTCCATGGAAGGATCCATGTGCACTAGTTGCTGTTGGATCATGATCGATATTATCGACTGCTGATGTCGTGAACACACCAATGTTCAGTGTAGGTGGGCAAACAGTTCCAACTGTCTCGAAGTGGCTAATAGCAGAGTTACCAAGGTCTGCAGACAATCCTAGGACACGGTCATATGAAACAGATAATCCCAGCTTGTAAAGTGTATCCACTAGATCTTTTGATCTTGTTTTTGTGTGTACTAATGCACCGAGAAATAATGGCAGTGGCGTCTCTCGTTGTTCGAAGTGCCTGGTGTTTGAAGATGGTTGTTGACGCCGGCGCACACAACTGTTATACGTTATCAATTGCGAAAGAGACAGAGCAGGTTGTGACAAGTAGCTAGCGTTGTCCTTTATGCTTGTACCATACAAGATCATTGAAATAAGCATCAGCAAAGATTGAGGAACCGAATTTTCCTGGCAATCTTCTGTGAATGAACCACTGAATGGTTCACATTTTTTTCTCAGCATGTCCTGGCGAATAATGTTTGCGGCACGAGAAAGGAGCACAGCTTCACTCTCATCGCCAAGTTGACACGATCTTCTTAGAGATTTTCCTACGTTTTCACTGGCCACAAACAATACATTTCGACCTTCATTGTATGCTTCCAATTGAGGAATGTAGCTGAGAATTTTCTCTTTTAATCTTGTAGAGTGAACTACTGAGGGGTCCCCTCCAAGCTGATCCACTCTGTCAACGTAAAGTTTCTTTAATTCCGATAGTTGGAAAACAGGGGTGGTATCTTTGTCCTTAAGAGCATCTTGTATATATGAAATAAGTTCAGCAAATGCTGTGCTCTTGGCCGTGTTCGTGTCGTCTTGATCATGTGATGTACCTGCTCTATCCCTATCTCTGTTGTACAATGACACTAGGCATTGGGTGTGATATTCTGCCCCCTTCGCGATTAAATCTCTTTCACTGAGCTTCGCTATTAAACGCTGGTCTTGCACATTTACTGCACACTGGCGCACTCGAGTGTCAAGGTCCAGTGTTGAGGCTTTATGGAGTGGTTTTGAATCTGTTGCAGGTTCGTCACAAAAGAAACAAATATCAGCGGCTTCATCTTTTCGGAAGAGGTTTTGACGAGTATATTTTTTCTTTGCTCCAGGAGAAATTTCTTCATCTGCACTCGTCTTCCGTTTGGTAGCACGTTGGAGTTCATTTTTGTTGAATTTGAGACTGCACGTTGTATGGAATTTCGCCCTCCTGCTTACGAATGTTTGCTCCAGCCCATCGCCATCGTTCGTGCGAGTAAGATTGACATCGTCCGGCAAACAACCAAGGTCATAGAATGCTTGTAACGTTTCAGCGATAGTTTTATAACCAGCTCCTCTAAATCTATCGGCATAGTCGGCTGGACACACGAGTTTCTTGCCGGTGTCTTCTTGACAGAAGATGCACTTACTCCATTCCAAGGGCGTGTCGCTTTTATTACTTAGGGAACTGGTAATGTCACTGCTTGAGACAATTCTAAACGGCTTCATTTTGTTTAGAAGCGGATTAGATAAGCGATCGTAATATTTTGAACGGCATCGAAAACAAGGCAGCAACGTGGCACACAGAAGAAAACAATAGACCTGATTACCTGGTACAATATATGCACGTGAAAATACAATTTGCATTCACACTTGAAAAACAAAAAACAAAACAATAACTTTCTCAAACATTTTTCGGCGATTCCTTTTTTTGATGGCGGCGATTATTGCAAACGTGTGTTTTTAACATTTTGCTCTTGCACAGTATACGTACTTAAAAACAGTGTTGAAACAAGTTAAAATAAGTTTTTTAAGAGGAACTTAAAAAAGGGAACAGTTGCAAGATATTATGATAAAATGTTTGTGGATGAATTCATTCGAAAATCTAATTTGCATAAATTCACCTCAAAATGACAGTAATTTCCAGAAAAAAATTCAAAAGTTTATTTTCACACAATTTTAAAAACTCTGGACCTACGTTAAAGAGTGACCAGCCTCAAAAATAGTTATTTAACCTTTCATTTAGTAATTTTGCACCATGCTGTCATAAAAAAGATTCTGGCTGGCGGCCATTTTGAAAAATGGCTCTCCCCCCCGGAAAAGGTCATATCCAGGTTGCCTATAATCTTTAAAATATTCCTCATGATATATAGTATTTGTGTGCCAAGTTTTATGTTTTTATCATAAAGTGCACGATTAGTTCTTAAAATGACACTTATCCGCCGGACTAGTTGTCGTTGTTGTTGTTAAAGATCTCAAATGCAATAAAACAGCAAACTCCAGAAAAAACAGCAAGGACAGGTAAAATTATTTTAACTGTCTTTATTTTGGTAGCAGCAATCTGCATTTCTATAAGAAAACAGATGTAAATGCATTGATCAAACACCCTTTGTCAAGAGGACAGAACTACGGAAAGCCCCAAAAATTCATTTTTACCTGTAAATATTTCCTGTAAAGAATAGTTTATCTCTAATACACTGTACATGTACATGTACACCCAGTAGCAAGCAGCGAGGGTGTTCACTGAATACAAGTTTGTCTTAATTAATTAAAGAAATACCAGTGAGATGAAGTCCATGTCTTAGTCATTTGAAGCAGCAAGCCTGTTGTGAATTGCAAGGTCATGAAGATCTCCTAAAAAAAGAAAATGGTTTTACTTTACTAAGCAATTTGTATTTCAGTTAAAGTTTTATCTAAATATCTCATTAAACTGACAGCTTTTATATTACTTGGTGTCATGCGGTATGGTCCGTCAAGATTTTAGGAGAGCTTTGAACAAAAATAGGAAGCGAAGTGGGAAAATTTTTCAAGAAGATTATTACAATGTATATGAGAAAATTAAAATTTCTAGAATTAGCAACAGAATGAACAAAATAATTAGCCCTTTAAGGCTTTAATTTCTTTTTTAGTTCGACCAAATTATAGACATCATTAAAAGAATTTTTCGAACACTATCAGAAGGCCTGCATAATGCAGGTTGAAAGATCAACATTCCCAAAGTACCAGTGAGAGACCTAATATAAATTTGAATGTTCTAGTTAAGCAAATAACTGTTTAGAAGCTGCTTCATTTCGCCCAGTCTTGGGCAAAATGAATGATGGGGGGGGGGGGGGGGGGAGGGGTTAATTTCACTCAGTAAAGTATTCATGCAGAGTTCAATATCTCTGGAATAATGTTTTTAACTCTGCATGTTCAGATCCGAATCGGATGCAAGATGCACAATGTTGACAAATGTGTATGTACGAAGGCTTTCTGACATCACATAACTGACTTTGATACATGAGCAGCTTACACATGGGCCTTTTCAGGATTCAGTGGATTCATCTGTTAACATCATTGCGGTAAAAAAATATATATTTCAGGAATTTCCTGCTGGATATGTCTAGTATCATAAAACGATAATTACCTTAGAGACCCTATTTCTGTCAACAATGACACTATTTTTTAAGGCAAATCAACAAGGCTAATATATAACAAAGCACCTGTGATAGGAGAAATCCCTCCGCTCCGTGTAATTCTGCAACATTTTGGCATAAGATTATAGTGAAAGGAAAAGTTTTCAACTCGACTGCCTTTAAGAGCCCTCTGCAGTGTTAGCAGAAAAAGTAGCTGAACCTCTACATTTATCTGTGTGGTAAGGTGAGATTTCTCCCAACAATATCTGGTAAGTCACTCAATAAAATATTATATTTTAATCTTTCTGGCAGGATAAAATGAAATTCTACAAATGGTAAAGCATGGAGAGCAGAACCCAGTGGGCTTTTACAGCAAAGTTTAAACCCTATTATGACAAAGGTTTAAGGTGTAACGAGTTTATTGTGATCTACATGTACAGCATAATTTGGAGCAGAAAACATCTTGGATGACAGTTTTTGCTACAAAGTAGGAAAATACATTCTGGTGGGCATTATGGAAGAATAATGATTTTATGGTTTACACCGGTTAATATAAACCTCAACTGAGATGTACTAGCTCAGTCTTGTATGCACAATTGCAAGTAACGGATAATATTTGCATTCAGCTGTTTCACAGTCAAGTGTACCCATTTCCTTGACATAGTGTTACAAGGGTTTCCTTTAAAAATTATAACAAGCAGAAAGATCATTCTAAAGTTGTAAGCAGTAGGAACTTGTGCTAAACAAGACAAAAACAAAAATTTTGGAAAGCGGTTAATGTTTGCCAAAGATACAAAGGTTTATGTCATTAAGAAATGGGCCAATTACACTGTTACGGTATCAAATAAAAGGAAGAATCTTTGAAGAGAAAAATTATTTACTTGAATATTCAATCAACCCAGAACGTCGTCTATCATCTTCCTTTTTACTGAACGTTGAATTGAAGAACAAGTAGGCCATTTTTTTTATTGGCATCTATTACCAAACTCACCACTGTTACGGATTTTCTCTTATATAATATGGTTATTGATTCAAATTCATTAAAACCATTAAAAAATGTGAAAACTCAACAGATCTTACATAAAAAATTGGCTTTATTACTCCTTATAAAATGTGTGAATTTTTTGTTGTAACTGATGTCTATCAGCTCTCTCTCTGACTGCTCAAACACACACCCTAGGATTTTCGGAACATTCTGTAATGTCCGTCCCCCTACTGTTATCCCTCTGTCTATTATCTGCTTTTAGCCAACAAAGGCACATCATGTTTGCTTACAGTTGTCATATACAACTGACATATAAATGTGATTGCTGGCTTCAACAAGTAAGAAAATACAGTATATTAAGATTTGTTGCCAAATGTAGTGTCCGTCCCCCTACAATGTGTCCATTACCATTCCTAGCAACACATTGTCTCAATATGCCCCACAAAACTAACTGTAGTTAAGCTACTGATAAAAAGTGAAAGATAAATTAAGATTGAGGTAAATGTTATGGGTTGGGGGCCAGTGACATAATCCAAGATGGTGGCCATCTTGGATTTTACTTAGGATTTAAAAGATGCCAAAAGAGGGAGGAAATTAAAATTTTCCAATGTTAGACATGAAAAATATGATGTAATTAAACATGTTGCTGCTTTTTGTGCTTTTTTCACAGAAAAGAGATGAAAACATGCATTTTTATTCGATAAAGGCTTGAGCCTGCTACTTATGACATTATATCTCATAGCCATAGGAACCAATTCTCACCAAACCTATACCAAAATGTGTTATAGGGATATGCGTACAGCTACTGAAAATGGCATGTTCTGATAAAAAATCCTCTTGATAAAACTGGCAAAAACCTTACGGGAGAGGGTGGCATCCACCCCGCCTTGTATGCCTGAAGACATTTGATTATCATGGTCAAGTGCCATTTCTACACGCTATGCTTTAAAAAATACACAAAATGCTTTCTCTTGTTATAGAATAACTATATTTCATTTGGAAAGAGTGTATTTCCATATGTTTATTATTATTATTTGCTTGCCATTAGAGTTCAGGTGGTAAGTTCTGTGATGTTGTAGTGTCCGTACCCCTTTGGCACAGCTAGATCTTGGCAAACTTGTGCCTCAATATCAGTGAATTGAAGGCTATTTATAGTTTCTTTCTTTCTAATGATATGCTATTTTTGATAATATGAAGCATTACATGTCACTGCGGTTGCTTTTACTCCATTAAGTAAAATACTCTCTTGCTCTCTTAAAAAATTTCCTCTACCTTAGTAGTTACATTGGAAGACGACCATGTCGATTCCTACCAATTAAGTGGAGTTAAAAAATTTTTTTTTCTTTCATAAATGAAGCACAAACTACAGGATTTTACATCAAAATGTGCTTGGAATAGGATCTAAACCTTTTATCTGTCAAGTCAAAACACTGACTACCCCGTACCCCCAGAGGATCATTTGAAAGGGGTGTTTTGTTTAGCTTGAAAAAAAGAAGTTTGTGCGAAGATCTTTCAGGCATGTGTGCCAAAGACACCAAGCTTCTTGCACAAAAGATTTATTTGTGGAAATGTACGTAGAAATTTATTTTTGACCCTAACTGACTGCCAAAAGGTACGGCTTGATTGTGAAACAGCCGATTGCTTAATAGACACACATAAAACCGATATAACTCTAGAGTCAAAATGGCAGATTTTCTTTGCCAAAGAAAGGCTTCAGTATTGTCCAGTAATTTATCTGTTAACTCCTTGGGTAAAATTTCCCTGGGTTTAACAGATGGACCAGGGCATTAGTTTGCCTGTTCTTTACTGTTCAATAATTTCCTTGTGCACGAGCCAAAAACAAATTTATTTCCTCACCAGTCTAAGAAAGGTTTATTGTGCAGGAATTTATCTGTTACATGTATGCGCCGATCAGTTTGAAACTTCAACATCCACCCCCCCGGGCATACCCCAGGCAGGGCTCTATCTAGGGTATTTGAGGGGTAGAAGCTTCCCCCCCCAAAATACCCAGCTTCCCCCCCCAAAAAAATATTGTTATCATTACAGTATATAAGTAACTATATAGGAAAAATCAACCAGACGCGACGAGGTCAGTGCACATGAAGTAAGTATTCCCTGTCTAAGAACACTATATGACAATGAACATAGAGTATTACAAACATTATCTCAAAATTGTGTTTCAAAATGCTCCAGATTGCATCTCAGTGTATATTCGTTTCAAAACATTTCCGGGGGGCATGTCCCCGAACCCCCTTAGGAAGCTCGTGGCCTTTGGCCACTCGGGACTTCTCCCCCCAAACGATAAATCCTAGATAGAACCCTGCCAGGCATTTGACTATTTTCTGTGCCAAGGGAGTAGGGAATTTGACACAAAAGGCCTTTCCGGGGGTGGGGAATTTGACCTTTGCCAGGGTATGGTAAGGAATTTGAACCGGGAGTGCCAAGTTTAAAATCTTTTTTGTCCGACGCCTAACGCACGTGGTTGTTAATACGGACCAATTTATAGGCAAAGACCTCGCTTTTATGAGCGAATGGCTGGCGAAAAAGGGGCTTCAGAAGCTCTGCAGTATTTTTGAAGGCACATGTACACTGTATTTATGAAAAGTACATGTAGAGTCTGTTTAGTATTAATTTTGTGTTAATTTTTACCACCTCAAGCTAAACACTATCAGTGGTAAAAAGGGCAACATCATATAAAGTCACAAGAACTATGTTATACCATGATCCTTGTATTAATCACTACCTTAATACACAAAATTTATGAGTACATTTTTAGTATCGTTGGGAGCTATTGACCTGACTCACTCTAAAACAACTGGAACATTCAGTAAAGGCAACTGCAATGCCATATAGAAGTGAGATTTATGTTAAAAGCCATACACCAGAATAAATTCAAAATGTCTGCAGAGGCGGATCCAGGGGAGGGGTTGAGGGGGTTGCAACCCCCCTTTGAGCAGCATTTGTTTTGTTATAGAGGGAAAAATCGGAAACAATATTTTTTGGGGGGAGGGGCATGGCTCCGGACCCCTTAAGAGCTCGTGCCAGAGGCACGGGGCCGTAACTCGCCTTCCACACCATTGGCGTTAAAGGTTACTACAATAGTGTACAACCCCCCCTTTCAGAAATTCCTGGATCCGCCCCTGGTCTGTATTATTCCTACTAAAAACATTTTGTTCTTTGGGAGGGGCATTTGACAATCAAAGCTGGCACTTAAGGGTAGGGCATTTGAACACAATTTTGGTCCCGGTCGGGGTGGGGAGGATTTGAAGGAGCCAATGTTCAAAAGTTGTTAAATACCTGGGGGGTCGCCCGGGGGGATATGTTGAAGTTTGGAATTGATCAGCGCATTAAAGGGACAACATCACCTAAGCAAATGCAGCAGTTACTAGAATCGAAACTTGAAAAATTCAAGCAGACTTTTCAAGTTTGAAGTGCCAAATTTCAAATGGTGTGGACAAGTCATGCCAGTCGTGGTAGAAAATGCAGAAACTCTGGACGAAAACAAATATCTGATTCCCCCAAAAGACCAAAAAAGAGAGTGGTCAATGTTTTGAAGTCAATCGGCGTGACTGGAAGTGGGTGTTGTTCACGCATGCCAATCCATGACAATGTCCCTTTAACTCCTTGAGTAAAATTTACCTGGATTTAACGGATGCACCAGGACATTAGTTGGCCTGTTCTTTACTGTTCAGTAATTTCCTTGCATGCTAACTAAAAACTTCCACGAAAGATTAATATCCGGCCTTAAGCAAAGGACATGTGAGAAGAATATGTGGCCGAAAATACGTGCTCGGATTAAGTGGGCATTGACACCTTTCTCTTACGATTGATGTTTCTGATCTGCTTTTTAACATAGGGTGGTTCTTGTTGTAACTCCTACAGAGATTTAGGTTAAAAATACCTAAACAGCGGGTATTTATTTTCCTAATCCGGCGGGTATTTATTTTCCTAATCCGGCTTAAGCCTCTCATGATTCGTGGAAAGGTAAAAACGAAAAACAAAATGGTTAATTATATAAAACATGTTTCTGACATGTGTCTGTGACACTGTTGATACATGTACTCACCTTTGGTATCGTTTTTTCCAGTTGCTTACTTGTCTTGTTCAAAAACAACCACGGTACTGGGTCGACTGGGTGGTTCAGCAATGTTTTTTAAACACTTAATAATCTGGAAGTTCGCTCGAGTTCACTTACAAAACGCAGGATGGCATTCGATATTCACCTTGCTCTGAAGCTCAGCCAATGTCAGACACGATTTTTTTATCCTTCATGTTTGTCCCTTACGATCAGTTCTTTTTAGGGCACATGCCTGTTCTATGCACTGCTCAGATGAACAAAAATTCACAAAATCCCCAAAGATCAGCTTTTAACTTTTCAAAAACTTCACTGATCCTGACCGCATCAAACAAAATGGCTGCCTGCTTAACGCCCGGACGAAAAGAGACTGGAGCAGAGGTAGCTAGTTTCCCGCCGTTTTCGCCGCTTGCCGGGCAAGCCTCTCTTTGGCCAATCACAACCAAGATAGAACTGACGCGTACAAAGTGAGTCGGAAGAGAAAAGATACGGCTGCGTTTGGAAGACCTTTCGGAGAATAATTTTTCTACTTTTTGACTTAACTAAGGCTTACATGGATATTACAAAGGTAAGTCTCTTTGACATTTACCATTGAAAGCGCCATAAACAAGGGTACTAAAGCGTTTCTAATCAGGGTTTTTCATTTCTCGTCCCTTCTTACTTTATTAAAACGAGGTTCTAAACGTACCGGTGAACAGAAGCTTAAGCATTAAGTCTTCCTCAAACTCCATTTTGAGCTTCTTTTTGGTTTGAAAATATTAGTGTGTCAATGATGCTAGCTTGTCATAAGGAAACCGACGATGAAGCTGGGGCTTGTTACATGCATTCTGACCGATCCTTGGATATCTTTATGCGCTATTTATCCGTACTTAACTCGAATTTGCGTTTGGAAGGTGGTTTTCCAACCTTTTTCAACGATCAGATTCGTTCATTCATAATACACAATTTTTTACTAAGAAAATAATCAGCTCTTGCAGCAAGGAATGTTGAAGTCCCAATTTGTTTTAACTTATTTGTCTGACTTCTTTTGGGTGGTGTACCACAGTGACAGAGACCAAATAATGCCTTCTCAGACACCATGCAACAATTTGCAAGCTTTGCAATTGGTAAGTTCTGTGTTCTTTGTTCAGTTTTAATAATATTCTAAGCGACAGTACCAGAAGCTATATGTATGATGATGGCCAGTGCAAGAAAGGCAATCATCTTAGGACTCCTTTTGATTCCTGTTTTTCGACATATGCCTTTAAATTTCTCTTCATATAGCTTTGAACTAGTTTACCCTTTTACTCCCAGGAGTGCCCAGAATGAGAAGTCAAACAGTTCAAGACAGGTCAGAAATTCCTGATATAGCATTATGTTAAAGTAATGCTAAAACAGTGTCATTTGTATGGTCACACCATACGATTTCATCCTCAGACTCAAAAGTTAGAACCACTTTAAATGTGTCCATAACTGACTCTGGGAGTGAAAGGGATAAAACATTGTTAGTTCCCTCTGCTTTAACAGTATGACTGTGATAATTGGTGTTGTACCTGAGGGTGAAAACCTCATCAGCTCCCAAAGAGGCTGTTTTTAAAAAGGCCCTGTTTGGCTCTGTGTTTAAAAATTACAGCAACTTCTGTTCTCCCACAGACCCTGGGTTTCAAATACAATTTTGGCTGCCTTTCTCTTTTTGGTTTTAAAATATTAGTGTGTCAATGATGCTGGCTTGTCATAAGGAAAGCACCAAATAAGCTAGGCTGGCTTGTTACATGCATTCTGACCGACCAACCAACGTTTTTCAATGGTCGAATTCGTTCGTAGAAACTTGAGTAGCTTGTTCTACACCTGAACTGATTCTTCATTGATACAATACTGACACAATTTTTTTACTAAGAAATTTATCAGCTCTTGCAGCCAGGAATGTTGAAGTCCCAATTTGTTCTAACTTATTTGTGTGATTTCTTTTGGGTGGTGTACCACAGTGACAGAGACCAAATAATGTGTTCTCAAACACCATGCAACAATTTTCAAGCTTTGCAAATGGTGAGTTCTGTGTCCTATGTTCAGTTTTAATAACATTCTAAGCGACAGTACCAGAACCTGTATGTATGATGATGGCCAGTGCAAGAAGCAATCATCTTAGAACTCATTTATTTGATTCCTGTTTTTCGACGTATGGCTTTAAATTTCTCTTTATATAGCTTTGAACTAGTTTACCCTTTTACTCCCAGGAGTGCCCAGCATTCCCAGCATTGTATGGTCAAGCCATACGATTTCATCCTCAGACTCAAAAGTTAGAATCACTTTAAATGTGTCCATAACTGACTCTGGGAGTGAAAGGGATAAAACATTGTTAGTTCCCTCTGCTTTAGCAGTATGACTGTGATAATTCAGGTGTCTGTACCTGAGGGTGAAAACCTCATCAGCTCCCAAAGAGGCTGTTTTTAAAAAGGCCCCGTTTGGCTCTGTGTTTAAAAATTACAGCAACTTCTGTTCTCCCTTAGACCCTGGGTTTCAAATACAGTTTTGGCTGCCTTTCTCTTTTTGGTTTTAAAATATTAGTGTGTCAATGATGCTGGCTTGTCATAAGGAAAGCACCAAATAAGCTAGGCTGGCTTGTTACATGCATTAATTCTGACCGACCAACCAACGTTTTTCAATGGTCGAATTCGTTCGTAGGAAATTGAGTAGCTTGCTCTACACCTGAACTGATTCTTTATTCATAATACACAATTTTGTTACCAAGAAATTAATCAGCTCTTGCAGCCAGGAATGTTGAAGTCCCAATTTGTTCTAACTCATTTGTGTGATTTCTTTTGGGTGGTGTACCACACTTGACAGAGACCAAATAATACGTTCTCAGACACCATGCAACAATTTTCAAGCTTTGCAAATGGTGAGTTCTGTGTTCCATGGTCAGTTTTAATAATATTCTAAGGAGTACCAGAAGCTGTATGTATGATGATGGCCAGTGCATTAAGAAGCAATCAATTCTTAGAACTCATTGAATTGATTCCTGTTTTTCGAGGTATGGCTTTAAAGTTCTCTTCATATAGCTTTGAACTAGTTTACCCTTTTACTCCCAGGAGTGCCCAGAATGAGAATTCAAGCAGTTCAAGACAAGTCAGAAATTCCTGATATAGCACTATGTTAAAGTACTGCTAAAGAGGTTTCATTTGAATGGTCAAACCATACGATTTCATCCTCAAACTCAAAAGTTAGAACCACTTTAAGTGATCCATAACTGACTCTGGGAGTGAAAGGGATAAAACATTGTTAGTTCCCTTAGCAGTATGACTGTGATAAATGGTGTTGTACCTGAGGGTCAAAACCTAACCAGCTCCCAAAAGGCTGCAGTTATCAAGGAAGGCCCTTTTTGGCTTTGTGTTTAAAAATTACAGTAACTTGTGTTCTCCCTCAGACCCAGTTTCAAATACAATTTTGACGGCCCTTCTCTTTGCTTTATTCTTTTAATAGTTTATCACCTACAGTTCTCCCCAATTAAGCTAGCTGTTGAGAGGCCATGACCACATCACTATAATCAGGATTCATTGTTAATTCCCATGTACCTGACAAATCAAGTTGAATCTTGGTTGAATTTAATGAAAATCATTAATTTTCTTCTTCAACATGCAGGGATTCGTGTTTGAAAAGAAAAGATCACTGTCGTGCCGGGCATGGGGTTGTGCAAGTGCTCCTTGGTAGCTTTCAGTCCAGTTCATCTATCAAAGAGTGCGATGATCAGAAGACTGCAGAAGTAAATACATATGTATTTCTCTATAATTCCAAGAGTAGAGAGCCACGGAGAACAGAATGGTGATCAGGCTTCATAATGAAACCAGAAACTTAAGTTACAAGAAAGCGGTAGGCAGCATATATTAGATTTAATATTATATATCAAACTGCTATAATTATTAGTTCATGAAAATGATTCACCAAGTTGAGAGAATTGCTTGGGTTGTATGTATCTCACTGTGTACACGATTGCATCAAGCATACACATTAAATTTTTCGCGCCTCAAATGCGGTGCTTATTCGAGGGCGGTGCTTATTCAAAAATTGGACGCGGCAAGAAAAAAACGCTGAAAAAATGTAAATTGATGATTATAGTGGTCAACGCGCTTAGCTATCCTTGGTACCGCCTTACGACAGACCAGCTATTTCACAGGCGTGCCACTCAAACAAATGAAACAAATATTGTAAATGAAACATAACATGTTTTAAGAATCCCAACTGGCGGGAGGCAAACCAGTTTGGTATTTACAAGCGCAGCCGAAGGATTTATAACTCGGGACTGCCGTGAAAACAGACTACTTGCACTTATTAACTTTTTTGTCGCAAATGCGGCGCTTATTCGAGGGCGGCGCTTGTTGGCGGGCGGCGCTTATTCGAGTAAATACGGTAAATCACACAAAAACATGACCTTAGTTTAATTGGGACAAAACATGCAATGCATATGATCATTCACATATTTGAATTTTGACAACCTGCATCATTGGTATGACAGAAAACAAGAAATATATAATATTAAGGTCCAATAAGCGAGGGATAACCTTGAGAGCTTTCACTCACTGCAAATCATGTGTCGGTATTAGAGTTAGCCAAACTCATTTTTTTTCAGTTTTCACCTTCATACTTGAACTGATGCAACAAACATTAATCTTTTCTTGAAATTTTACATTTAACTGTTAGTCCATCATGTGCAATATGTATTGATCCCAATGACTGAAGTGGAACATCAAAACACTTTGTTTTCACAGTGAAATGAATTTATTGCTCTTCTGGAGAAAATAATAGTTTGTGCACATTTATATAGTCAAATCTTGATTCATTACCTTACGTAATTTATTTCTGAAAAACATCTTTCATTGTAAATCAAGACAAAGTACATATTACACTTGAATCTTTCTACAAAGTTTTCAGTTTAATTGTTGTTTTGTTTTCATTCGCTGCAAACATAGCTGTTTCAGCATAAATTCTTGAGAAACCCTGAGAGAAAAATCTTTCCAGGAAATCAATCATTTACCACTATATTTTATGTGCAAATGTACGCAAGGCCAAAATATTTCATTCTATTTAAGCATTAGAAAACCACTAAGACCTGGAAAGCCCTATTTTCCAGGCCTTTGGGGTATGTGTGCTAAAAATTTCTGTGTTTCTCGCATACTGAGGGAAAAGCCAGGAAAGTATGAAATATTTTTTCTTGGCTTTCCATCACAGCTTTTCCAGGCTTTTCGGGTATAGAATTCTGCGCTTTCCAAGAAACCGTGGAATCCTGGAAAGCTGGGAGTCGATTCCAGGCCTTTCACACTTTTTTAAACATAAGGAAAAGCCAGGAAAGCGTGGAATATTTATTCCTGGCTCTCCATACTTTTCGGGTTGGTATTCCATGCTTTCCAAGAAACCGTGGAGTCCTGGAAAGCCCGGAAAGCTGGGAATCATTCCTGGCTATCCGCGCTTTTTTGCACATAGGGAAAAGCCAGGAAAGCGTGGAATATTTATTCCTGGCTTTCCACGCTTTTCCAGGCTTTTCAGGTTGGTATCCCATGCTTTCCAAGAAACCGCGGAATCCTGGAAAGCTGGGAATCATTTCTGGCTTTCCGCGCTTTTTTGCACATAGGGGAAAGCCAGGAAAGCGTGGAGCATTTCTTCCTGGTTTTCCAGGCTTTCCCAGGCTTTTGGGAGTAACATTCCTGGCTTCCCAGGAGACAGTGGAATCTTGGAAAGCCCGGAAAGTGCTGAGTCTCTTGGCTTTCCACGCTTTCCAGGATTTCCTGGAAAGCGTGGAAAGCCAAGAGTCTCCGCGCTTTCCTGGAAAGCCAAGAGACTCCTGGCTTTCCTGGCTTTTCCTTATGTGCAAAAAAGCGTGGAAAGCCAGGAATTTTTCCGCGGAATTCCGGGGATTTCTTGGCTCTTTTTTGCAGGGGTTGTACAACAGATTGGGGTCATTTTTTGCCAACTCCAATGCTGCCGCATTGACTGCGTTTTGCCAGTCTGACAATTTTGCAGATTCCTTGTTAAAGCCATAAATCTTAGAATTTTTGTTAATAACATCTTCACTGAGGTTTTTCGGCGCTAAAAAGAGAAAAGTAATGAACATAATAAATCAACTATTCGTAAGGTAATAAAAATAACGTCCTGTACTTCCTTAAAGCACGGTAGGTATTTTTAAAGAAATGAGATCAGATAGTATATAGTAAAAATTGATTATGTCAATACAACACCTTTGAGGGTCATCTTGCTTCCTGCAGTGTCCTCGCCGCTCTGTTGGAGAGAATCCACAGAAGCAGACTTGAAAAGAAACACTGTGGCAGGTGGAAACTCAGCAAAAGTGTCAACCTCAACTTCCGTCCCATTATCTTCTGTGATGATTTGTACCTCTTGTTCTTTCGAAAACCCAAGCTTTTCCTTCCCTGTGGTACACAAGCGCCATATGAGTTCAATTGAAGTCAGACTAAGAAAGTTTTCATTGTACAATAAAGAAATGGAACCGGTTTAAGACAATATTTGATGATTATAAAAATAACCAACTACTCTCCCGCTAGCGTAATATAGTTTCAATGTCTTTGACTAGAGTCTTGTTATTTTTCCAAAAACAAAATTCAAGCCAAATTAATAATTTCAAGTTGATACGCAATTTCCAAAAAAAAATATTTTCTAAACTTGAAACGTACGCGAGTTATCCACAAAAACGATTTTTTTAATACAAATCAAAAGCCCGCTGAGTGTTATAAGCAAATTTATAGGATGTGTCAACCATAGAGCTTTAATTACGTGAAGTTTTACACGGCGACCTCGTCCACGGATTCGCATTTCAAGTCGTTTCTGTTGTTTACAACTTCACCACACTATTTATCACACAACAATCTAAACTTTTGTCAATCAGAAATTTTCACCCAACTTGATATTAATGAAAATGTTCGATCTTTTGGTCAGGCCCTTCGAAAACCAGCGACACCCGACTTTTATTTACACAAGCGAATTTCTTCCATCACTCCTGGCGGCTCACTCGGCGGATGCCAACGAATCCCGCTATTAAAAAGTTTAAGGTATTTAAAACAGCTTACCTTTTGATACAAAATCCAAGAAATCAACTGCAACGACAGATTTCCTGACGTCCTTTTTAGCAGACCAGAATTCGTACAACGGCATACTGAATAGCTGATCCCACCATGTGGAGTTATGACGCGTTATATGAAGCACAAGATAACTTTTAGTCTTAACCGCTGAGCAACATTTTGTCGACGGTCAAATGCCCGACGGTCCGGGCTTCTGTTCGTGTCAAATTCCCCACCATTTGGGCAAGAAAGGAGGTCAAATGCCCGGGGGTTGCCAGGGGGGGGGGGATGATCTCGCTTGGAATTGACTGATACATAACACACATTCCTTTTTGCTTTTGTCCGATGAAGCGAATCCCCGTAATACATTCAGTTAACCCGACAAATGTATTTCCTGTGCTAAATTCCTTTCATTATTATAATTACTCTAGATGTAAGTAAGGATACAAGATGTTAAGTACCCGTTTAATGAATGTTTAGAAAAACTGCTGTAATTGTAAACAGTTACTAGCTGACGTTGTTTTTCCCAATTCGTAAACGCTGCCTCTAAACTGAATATAATCGTAGTTTCATTTACGATTCCAAAAACACGAAGGATCAAAAGCAAGATTGTAGACTTGACATTATCAGAATTAAAGAAATGTTTACTTATCAGCTCATGTAGAATTGTCAAGAAAAAACCGTCGTCGACAGAGAAGCGGGAAGGCCTTGAAAGATCTTGAAACATATATATGTAAAAACACAATACATACCAGTGGTTGATAAAATCTTGCCGTGCTGTTTTGATAGTTTATCCTAGTGTGTTGCAATTGGCGTGGGGATGTGTTCTTGTAGTTAGCGACGTGTGCCCTAGATACAACACATTCTCAGACGTCACTGTTCAGGCATAACCCACACATGTACAAGAAAGAAAGTTGATGAAAAACTTTATGCTGTGTTTCCGGTCGTAAAGGCCATGATCTTTGATGACAATAATTAAGAGCGCCTGACCAGAAATATCGAGAATCCCACGACAGAAGCGAAATTTCATATTTCATTTTATTTCACCAAAAATACCTCTTTGGTAAACTAATTTCCAAAATCATAATTAAAAGCTCATCCGCTTTTTGGGTTTCCCAAAAATTACAAAAGTTCAAAATACGGCTAGAAGCTTGCTTGCGCCCCCCGGAAACAAGGGAAAATCGTGCATTTTTAGCAAGCTGGTACGCAACAATGGAAATCGTTCCCGTTTTACCATTTGGCTCAAAAGTACATCATTCTTTCCTCTATCTAAAAATATAAAAAAACGGATATAAATTTGCATTTTCAGTCTGCTTGTTGACCTGTTGAAGATGCTAACATTGAAGGGTTCAAAGTCAAAGTGAAATTTGGGTCAACTTCAGAGTCTTATAACTGACCTAGCATATGTTTTTCAGACCAAAAATATACATCAACTGTAAGCTCAATCAATCGTTTGTACTCTCTGAAAGTGTCGTTTTTGGCCCGCTAAAAGCGACGCGTCGAGAATAAAAAGTGTGGAGAGCATTTTGAGCATTTCGGTAGAACTGCCGCTATCACGCAACGGCGAGCCACATCGGTTGCACTAAAGCAGTCAAAAAAAGAGGTTTCTCTGGCACCTTGTTTTGAATAGGTTAATAAATTAGAAATATATACTTTTCACTTAGAGGTAACTATGTTACTATGGCTTAGGGGCAACTCAGATTACGTTTGTACAATGCAAATTTAATTATAATGTAACAACATTATTTCGTTGATCTAAACTGATAAATCAAAGATACTCTCACCTTAAGACATCATCTTGTAAATCTCCTGGCTTAGGTTATCACTTCTTTTGCCAGACTTGTTGGTTGGATAAGTTATGATAATTTGTAGCATAAAAAACCAAATGTTACCGAACCTTTTTCAAACCATGCCAAACTATGCACTCCGTATTTAAATTAGCATAAATGTGCCACATGAAATCTGAGCTTTTCCTGATAGGCACGATATGGAATAGCGTGACGTAGTGACTACCACAAGGAGCCCTTGTTTGAACATAAATATTAGTTTTCCGGTTAATAGCCGTTTAGAATGTATCTATGCGAGGTGAAATTTCTCTAATGAGGGAAGGGATCCTAGGGGTCATTTGCAGTTTCAAATATTCTACGGTCGAACCATTTATTTTAGAGGGGGAGGTTGGAAAAACGAAATATTCCCGCAAAGCTTTTGCGGAAGAAAGACCACAAAAACACCAGGGAAAGGAAATTCAAGCAAAGCTTTTAGTTACAGAAAAAAATGAATAGATAACTCATAATCATAATATCTCTGCAGAAAAATGCAAAAATTTAATGATTCTTCTCTTATTGTCTTTGATCTGTTTTAAATGGACGTGTGAGTGCTATTTTACGTCTATTGGGACACATTCAGTTAACAAAAGGGCCACCACAAGAACGACTTGAAACAATTTCTTCTAGTAGGCTGATGTAGGGTACTTTCCTTCTAAGTTTTAAAGGAGTTACAATTCAAAGCGCTCGCAGTGAAACTAAAAAAGTCCAAGTTTCCGGTTGCTGCTCATGGCGCAGATGTCGTACTGGTCGTACACGATGTGATGTTCCAGTTGAAACCTTGAGAGGATATCTTGTCTCGCTGTACTCAAAGAGGTTTATTTTTCAAAGGTACGGAAATCGTTTGCCGCTAGACCCTAAAAGAACGCAGTGGCTAATGCTGGGCCGTCAGGCACCTCCCCGGAACCTAGCGATCCGGCTTATTTCATCCCACGGTACTGCCTCTGCGTCCACTTTCCTTCTTGATGAATGGCCAATATTGAACTTTGTTTTCGAGGTAGACTTTTTTTTTACCATCGAAGCGGGAAGCTTTCTTTGTTTCTTCTCTTAAGGCCCATCCCTCTCCCAAACTTACGAACAACGTCTTAGGCTATGTTCTCACAGAACAGTTTCCAAATGGTTCTGGAGCAGACCAGATCTGTTCACGTAGGACCGTTTCATTTATGAGCATCTGTTCACACAGAACCAGTACAGAAATGGTCCGGTACCAGTCCACTTCTGGACCAACGTGAGAAAATCAGCTGTTTGTACCAATAAGGTATCCAACGGCAGACCAAAACACGTGAAAGACGATCGAAGAAGCCTGAATCTATGGATTGAAAGAAGCCAAAGGTCTCTGGCCAGATAGTAAATTACCCCATCCCTGCCGATTACAAAATACATCACCAAAATACACAAGCTTTTAACCTTTTCAAGCTTTAAAACCAGAATTACAATAAGTTATGTGGCATTTATGCTATTGCAGACAGTAGTATGGTCTCTCTTTAAATTTCTGGATGAGTTTAATCAAAAACACAACACTGATACACGCGATAAATTTAACTAGTGCCCAAGCCTAAATTACGCTGTTGGAACCAAAACGAACCGGTCAAGGTGTTCACGTAGTACCTGTCCAATATGGGACCGGAACGGTTCCTACATTTTTGCGGGTCCAAAAACCGGACCTTTACTGGACCGGATTGACGGTACTGATAGCAGTTTCAGAAGACCTATCAGAACCGGAACCGTTTGGAACTCGATCCGTGTGGCAAAGCCTAAGGATTCAGACGGCTGTTGAGATTTCAGCACAGGTATCATTCAACACCTTCCTACGACGGTGCAAGGCCTAGCAGCGATTGGAAAAGATATTCACAATTCTCCCGAATTAGTTACTTTCTTTACTTTCTTCTTGCGACAAAGCTTTTGCAGCGCTCCTTGTACAAAAGCTTTCCAAATCAAACTTTTCTTATTTTTCCAACCACCCCCTCTAAAATAAATGGTCCGACCATAAAATATCTGAATCTGCAAATGACCCCTAGCATACCTCCCCTCATAAAAAAATAAAATAAAATGAACCAATTTGACTACAGCAAGACAAGATATCCTCTCAAGGTTTCAATTGGAACATCTCACTGTGTACGACCAGTACGACATCTGCGCTGATGGCATTCACAAAGAACGGCAACCGGAAACTTGGACTTTCTTAGTTTCACTGCGAGCGTTTTGACTTGTAAACACCTCCTTTGAAACTTACAAGAAAAGTACCCCACACCAGCTCAGCGTACTAGAAGAAATGGTTTCAAGTTGTTCTTGTGGGATGTTACTAAAACGGAGAATGGGAATGGGAAATAGGGAATGGGGAACGGGGAACGGGGAACGGGGAATGAAAAATAATGGTCAGCGGTAATATCTAAAAAAATAAGTTGGAATTTGCGCAGTACGGCAAAGAGACGACGACTGGACGTGGTAAGCGAAAGATGGAAGGTAAGAATATTTATCTGTCAGTTTTTCCCGAGTTTTGGAATTACTGAGTTTCTGTTTATCAAAATTAACCAAAACTGTTGTTTTGCAGGTAATGTGAGCGACGATAATGTTAAGGATCACGAGGTTTATAACGTTATCGACAGGTTGGTGTAAAAAGATTCGTATCACTTTGAGTACAGTCACTTCGAGTGTTATTATCAAAACCAAGAGTGAATGTTCTGTGTATTTTGACGTTTTAGCGACGAACCAGTGACAGAAAATTATTCTATGTTTGCAAATGGCGAGAATGAATCTTTGTTTACGGTATGAAAACGTAGAATACGCCTTGAAAATTGAAACTGACCGCCCTGAATTATTTTTAGCACTTACCATCGAATTTTGAACTGATTTTGATTTAATGGCGTTCATATTTGAGTTACAATGTAGATTCATCTATGGTTTGAGAAAGAACTGAGTGAAGTGACTGGAATATTGAGCTATTCTCCATAATTCTTCTCCGGGGTATTTTCTTTTTAATTGAAAAACAGCTTAATATTGCAGTCATTTCACTCACTTCTTTCTGCAAACGATAAATGAATCTAGATTGTAACTCAAATATGAACGCCATTAAAGTCAATTCAAAATTCGATGGCCAGTCCTAACAGTTAAGCAGCGGTCGGTTTAAATCTTCAAGCCGTATTCTACGTTTTCGTACCCTAAACAAAGATTCATTCTCGCCAGTTCAAACATAGAATCATCCTCTGTACTGGTTCGTCGCTAAAACTGACATCAAAATACAGAGAACATGTAAGTTACACTCGAAGCGACTGTACTCAAAGTGATACGAATCTTTTTACACCAACCCGTCGATAATGTTGTCACTCTCATTCCCTGCAATTCAATAGTTTTGGTTAATTTTAAGAGCCAGTGTCTGTAAATATCGAAAACCCGGCGCCAGTTGTGAAATTTTCAATTTCTTCATATTTTGCCTAAATAAACCCTTTAGTGAGTTATTTTCGAAAATGCAATTAAAAGTTCCTAAAGCGCTTTAGTTTTTTCAAAATCGAGGAAAGTCTGAAAATCGCCATTTTGGATTCCCGCCGCCATCAAAAAAGTGTAAAATGGTGCATTTTCGTTTCGCTCGTACAGCTAAACGCGGTAATGTTTACCAATGTACTTTTAACAAATCATAACACCATTCCTGCTCTTTCCAAAACTGTAGTTTATTTGGGAAAAGCTCTTAAATTTTATATCTTTCTAGCTGTTTTATCTACCCCGCTCTAAGCACTCTAGCTGATAAGCAAATTTTAGCTAATTTCTAAACCATAGAAAGCCCACTGGTACATTGAATTTCAAGCCAAAACTACGATGTTCGTTAAGCTTCTACTTCATATAATGCTGTGTGAAAATTTCTTCCGCGGCCCGACAAAAGTGTCCCGTTGAGAGACGGAAACGATGAGTCAATTTTGGCAACGCAACCAATTTGTACTACAAACAAACGTCACTATAAATAAACCCAACATCAATCAAAAATCAGCTCACAAAACCTTCTACAGTTCATTATCAGACATCAGACACATTGTAACTTAAAATACTTTTTATTTTGATGAAAAAACATCCTACCTTTGGGTATTCGTCGTAAAATAGATGCTAAAAGAAGAAGCTTTGATTCTAGCTTTCGTTATCCGACACCGAATAAATTACATCTCAACCACAGGTCGAAAAGTCAATGCAGTCATCTGTACGTCACACAAGGGTCGTATTTGAGTATTTCCCTCCTTGTACTGCAAAATAACATGTTTTATAGCAAGGAAATTAACTTATTACCTTGAAAAGTTAACATTCCTGGTACTTTAAGCCTTCTTAAAAACAAACATCTGTTTCCACTCGCTTACATTTGCGTGACAAGAATTCGTTTGCTGCTAAAGCGGCAAACTGTATCGAAAGCTGGCTGGCTGGCTGGCTGGCTGGCTGGCTGGCTGGCTGGCTGGCTGCCTGACTGACTGAATGACTGACTGACTGAATGACTGACTGACTGACTGACTGACTGACTGACTGACTGACTGAATGAATGATGAATGAATGAATGACTGACTGACTGACTGACTGACTGACTGACTGACTGACTGACTGACTGACTGACTGACTGACTGACTGACTGACTGACTGACTGACTGACTGACTGACTGACTGACTGACTGACTGAATGAATGAATGAATGAATGAATGAATGAATGAATGAATGAATGAATGAATGAATGAATGAATGAATGAATGAATGAATGAATGAATGAATGAATGAATGAATGAATGAATGAATGAATGAATGAATGAATGAATGAAACAGTAAACTTTGCATGGACCACCGTAACAAAATAAAAGTACCGGATCCTGTAGTAAAGGATCTAACCAGCAAAAAATAAAGAACCAAGTACGATAAAAAAGCAATGCTGATTCAACGGTAGGGAAACTGTATATTTACCAATATTTCAAAAGGCACAGCCTTTCTTCTTCAGGGTCTTACATTTGCTCTAAGACCCTGAAGAAGAAAGACTGGGCTTTTTGAAATATTGGTAAATATACAGTTTCCCTACCGTTGAACCAGCATTGCTTTTTTATCGTACTTGAATGAACGAATGAATGAATGAATGAATGGATGGATGGATGGATGGATGGATGGATGGATGGATGGATGAATGAATGAATGAATGAATGAATGGGCGAGTGGGCGAGCAAGCCGACGAGCGAGCGAGTGATCGAAGAACGCATGCATGCAGGCACGCACGAACGGAACGATCGATTGAACGAACGAAAGAAAGCACACATGATATTTACAAATACCGGAAGAATGAATAAATGAATGGAATGGTGCTATCAACCTCGTTCCCAGGACTTTTTCCCGCCTCTCCAAAATTTAAAAAAACGGACAGAGTCCTGGAAACGCGGTTGCACAACATGGTCCTTTCACACGCTCGGCAAGCAGAGGCAAACTCTGGCTACACGGTGGCACTGATGAACATAGGGTTTAACCACCGTTTTGGTCGAGTGTGTTAAGTAATCAGTAGGCGGATATTAATTTTTCAGATCGTGGCGTTTAAGCCTTTGTTTGCCTGAAACTTCAAGTTATTGTTGAAAAACAAATTTTAAAAAAACTGAAAACATGAAACCATGAGCTCATGTAATAATCTAAAATTGCAACAAAACGAAAAAAAAAAGAAAAATAAATGAAAGAAATATGATAAAATGGTGGGAAATTCTTTTGGATGAACAGAAAATTCCAGTAGCTACAATGAGCGTCAAAAGTGTTGAGACATTCCCCTTTTTATGGCATACCTAGCTTTAAAATCCCCCTTACCCACTAGAATATACCCCCATCCCCCCCAAACAATGTTGAATTTGCTAGGTGGGAACCAGCGTTTATCCCGGTACAACATTGGATAGGGGGAGGGGGGATCTGTGTTTGAAAATCTTTTCCAAACAGCAAAAAGTGAAACTGAGTACACTGCCATTACATTTTAGAAAATGTCTCAACTACTTTTGTCGCTCATTGTCCGAGGTAGTCATATTGTTATATTGCCTTTTTTGTTGTGGACGGGGTGCTATCATGTCTTCACGATATTTATATTAAGGAAATATCTACCAAGTAAAGTACAGATTTAGAAAATTGTCATGTGTAGTAGTTTTTAGCATTAAAAAATCAAGTTTTTAGCTAACGAATTTTGTGCGTGATATCTTTGGGTCGTATCAAATGTCACTTTTCAAAGTGATTGTTGTCGTCTTCAGCACATTCATAATCAATTTCGCAAGGCATAATAACACTTGTTTTCCCTTTTTGAAGTCGTTATGGAAATGATGAAAGGATATGAGTACGATTCAGCTTCCTCCGAAGCAAGTGAAACACAGGAGCATACTGGTACCGAGATGCCTGAAGTAAACCGGCAAGAGATCAACGCTCGTGCTGTACGTAAAGTGTACTTAATAACGTACAGTCAAGCAGATGAAGCCCGCTTTCCTGCAAGACAGTCTTTCGTTCTTGGAGGAGACAGCGATGACAGCGTCGCCGAGATAACGAGTAACCACGGGTAACCACGAGTAACCAAATAGAAAGACAATAAGTGTTCAGATAATGTTGTTTATTAATGAGTGGTTACTCGTGGTTAATCGTGGTTACTCGTTGAAACTGGAGAAATATAGCTGATATATTCATTTTGTTCACAGCATATATTAAAACAGAGACAGCACTACATGTTTGTTTGATTTATTTGGTAAGTTCACCATTACTTTAAGTATAAAATACACATTCAAGCAAGGAAATATAACGATTACGCAAGGTCACGCGCCCAAGTTCACAGTGACGTAGCTGAGCTACAATGTCACGCGAGAGACGGCACTGTTCAAAGACTCAAATATATGATTTACAGATAATAACGCATTTAATATTTGGTTCGCTGTCCTTTTCTTTGAATAACTAACTTGTTGTTCACAGAGTATGACTCCTTCCCTATAGGTTATAGCAACCATAAATTTGGCTACTCTTTCCCCTGTCCCACAATGCGAGCCTTTCGCGCTGCAGCCAAATGCTAAGCCCTCGTCATCTTTTCGCCAAATACGTCCTTTAGGGGCACGCGCTTGATCTGCGGGATTATATTTGTGGACAAAACTTACGCCATCTAAATAAACTGCAATCTCTTTTGTCCAAAAATCTTCAGTATGTTCGCGTTTCATCTCCCGTGCAAACTTTAATCGCTTGACAATATCCTGTTCTGTTAAGAGTCCCTTTTGTCTCGCGTGTAGGTTTTTGTAACCTTTGGAACATAAGAAACGTTGAATAGTCCTGCAGGATACGTTAGTGGAATTAATACCTACTTCTCGCATAAGTCGCTTTACAGTAAACTGCCCTTCTGCTTTTCTCAGTGGATGAATTTTTGGCAGCAACATGCGCTCCTCTCGGGGTCTTAGTTTGCGTGGCCGACCAAAGACGGTGTCCTCACTTGCACGCACTTTCTTCCGTTTCGCATCCTCTTTTTGCTTTAAAATTTGATAAAGTGAAGCCCGCGATATATTAACTTGCTCGATAATGTCCTTTTTTCTCAGGCGTTTGCATTTCATTGCAAACAGGACATACACACGACTTCCTGGACTTATTTTACCGGTAAAAGCCATTTTCCCTCTATACGAGATGAATTTCACACTTTTGTGACGTCACTGTGCAAATGAAAAAATCACTTTATTTTCGCACTAATTAGTGAGAAGTCATGCAAATCAGTATAAATGTCATTATTTAGCAAATTTGCGTATTTTATGTTCAAATCAGAGTAACGCAACGTTTTGTTTTCCCAATATACCAAGTTTTCACATTCGGACAATGAGCGTCAAAAGTGTTGAGACATTCCCCTTTTTATGGCATACCTAGCTTTAAAATCCCCCTTACCCACTAGAATATACCCCCATCCCCCCCAAACAATGTTGAATTTGCTAGGTGGGAACCAGCGTTTATCCCGGTACAACATTGGATAGGGGGAGGGGGGATCTGTGTTTGAAAATCTTTTCCAAACAGCAAAAAGTGAAACTGAGTACACTGCCATTACATTTTAGAAAATGTCTCAACTACTTTTGTCGCTCATTGTAGATATGTTACAACTTTATTTTGTTTGTACGATAACAGAAAAGTGGCGTTTATTGCCTAGAAATTAAAGCTAGAAAAATGACAACCATTATGAGCTTTCTTTACTGACTAGCGGGTGACTTCCTCCAGTGTTCAATGTTGACACAGCTTTTCTTCTGCATTAACAAGTTCTTGAGAATAAGGGCATATGAAGATTTCGTGTAGCCGTCAAACCAAATATTTGGAAAATGCATTTTCCGTTGCGATGAATTTTATTTAAAAAAATATATAATAGACCTTATTCGCGCTGTGGTCACGTGGTCTCTATTGGGTAAACAAACTGAAAAAAATGGCGGACGGCCCTTCGGACGTACTACAGCGTGGAGAGAATAACGCTATTATTTGGACCAAAAATCTTCGACTCTTGCAAAAGTTTACTACTCAACAAATACAAACACATCTGGAGAGATGTGGGAAAAAGGACATTGGGTCGAAAGGATACAAGTTGTTTACCGAAAGTTACATCCATGATGTTTACGTAGGTCACGATAAGCAATCCAGTAGCCACCAAGTGATTCAGCGTGCGACGATAAAAGCGTTGTGTTTTAGAAGTCAGAGGAAAAATGAAGACCCTCACAAACTGATTCTCAAATGTAAACCTGATGATGATGGTAAGGAAGATGCAAAAGTTGTAGCAACTTCTTGTTCCTGTAAAGCCGGGTAGGGAAAATTCAGGCGGTGTGCGTCACGAGATTTGACCAATCAGAACGCGTCATTTGTGTAGGCATTTTTGCGCTCGGAAAGAGCCGCTTCGAGAAGTGTATGAGGTGAAATTTTCGTTGTTTTCGACGCTTGTGATTTTGTTCTCGGAATTATACCTCATCCTAAAGTTTTTGGAATACCATATCTTAGTTCTGGTCAGGTTATCGTTGAAAGTAAATGTTTTAGTCGCGTTAATGAGAAGTTCAAAGTGGGCAGCTAGTTGAAAGCCGCCATGTTGATTTCACTGTTAATGTCACAGTTCTTCTTGGACTCGAAGCTGCTTACTGTTAACGGTATTTGCCCATTATCTTGGCCAGTTAGGTAGTATAACTTTTCTTCTTTTGAAATTTCGGGGTCTACCCGGGTCTACCCCTTATAGTTTCTCCGTTACAAGCCGTTGAAAGTATCGTAGAATGAAGAAATCATGTAAACCAAGTAGCAGATCTCCCGGGAAACCGGCTGAGAAAGTAGACCGAGATGAAAGCCGACACGAAGGGAATAACATCAAACTTCGAAAGGTTCTGCTCAAATTTGAACCAGAAGAGGGGAAAAGGTCAATTTCTATAATGCCTCGGGTATTTCAGCATTTTATCTCCCTTGTTTGTATTTATGAGGTCCAAGCAGGTTACACGGGTGCTGTACAAAGTGGGCTTATCATTATAATACAAGTTTTTTTTAAGTCGTCAGTGAAGCCGTTTCATTTTTTTTTGTCACAAGACATAAACAGTGATTTTATTTGTATATTCTGATAATAAAATGGTGAGCAAAACAACTTGTACAAGCAATAGTTGGTACTGTTTTGTCACTGTTTTGTGTGTAATCTTATTATATTCTGACAGTCAGCTCTACAACAACTGTGCACGTCTCTGCCACCAGTGGAATAGATTATGTATGAACTTTATTTCAGTGCTTAAGAATTTCGAGGCTAATTTTGATTTCCAATAGCTTATCAGCTTAAGATAATGGATATGTTCACACTTGGTGTCTGTGCTGTGTTACTGGGTATCCAAAAATATGTAGTATTGTGTACACATTTTGAAAACGGAGTTCTCTTTTGCTCCATCAGTGGCCATTTAAAAATGTCAGCATAGGCAGGAGTTAGTGGTATATAAGCAGACTGACAGAAGGTGTTTGCTAAGTTTTAACCTTGGAATTAAAGGAAGACAAACACATGGAATTGGGGATCACTTTAGAACCCAAGCACAGATCTTCATCTCACAGTGTAGTAAGGCACCCAAATTCATGCATGAGTACTTGAAAAAAAGGTGTGTTCACATATAAAAGTGCCCAGTGAAAATAGTAATCAGTGCAAAAAGCAATAGGTATCCTGTGTGCATGTCTCGTTTGGTTGTCTTCTACTACTCTGGTCTTTGATTTAGGAGTTTGAAGGTTTTTTTTTTTTTCTTTTGCCATAGTGCTGCTACTGCGATACACTATGTGCACCAGTCTTTTCTCACAGAGAAGATGAAATAAATATTTACTTGATATTCTTGGAAGCCTTGTATCCCAAACTACAAAGTGAAACAGTTGGAATAAAGTTGTTTGCATTGCAAGTAAACTTTAGCACTGTGCTTTAGCACAGTAAATGAACTACACCCTCTAACTGACAAACAAGACAACAGTAAAGTAACTTACTGACTCCTGTTGGCAGTATAACAAACACCAAAGTTTAGAAGAACAGCTGCATTCAGGGGCCAATTCAATAAAACTTTTACAACTATTATTTACAAGTGTATTGTTTTTCAAACTGTAAAACAATAGCTGCACTTGTAAAAGTTTTATTGAATTTACCCCTGGTCATTATCAGGTTCTGGTTGGAGCTTTGCCCATACTGCTTTATCTTTAAAATGTTCATAATCTATACAGGTCTGGGGTGGCTATCTACCTTTCAGATATGTCCAGAAACACAGGCCAGTGAGATATTTTAGAAGCAATTATCATTATACCCATCACAAAGTGTCCTCAGGGACTAAAAGGAAATTTGAAGAGATCTGAAAGTCACAATTGAAGCTGTCACATATGAAGGGCTTTCTCAACAATCCTTTGCCTGTATTTCTGGAACCGTCAGCATTCCCTAGCTTGTGTGTGTCTTTTCTGGTATTACTGGAGTGTGGTAAAGAAAAATTCGTGGCAAAGCAAAAGCTCCTGGCTTTGCTATAAATTTCTTCTCATCAAACTTCAGCAAGAGCACTGGCTTTGCAGGCAAGGTATTCCTAGAGGCAAAAATTATCCCTGAGCTCTGATAGTAAACACTGTCAAATATGTGATGTTTCAATTACCAGATCAGATAACATTGTTAAAAATTATTTACTATCCAGACGTGAAGGAGCAATCCACTCAAATGTTCCATACTTTTCAACTGACTTGGTACAGAAAAGACAGAGAAATACATTTTATTTTATAAAATAACTAAGATACTACATGCACTCTGAGTGGCTGAGATGTGTGTTTGCATGCGAGTGTGTGAACACAGTTGAATAAAGCAAGGAAAAACTTTTCCTGTGTTTGGATGGCCTGATATACAGCAAACACTCAAGTGGGGGGGGGGGGGGGGGTTCTCAAAAGTCTATATGCAACCCCGGCTGGGCACTCCCTGCAAACCCTCAAGGGTTTGCATAACTGTCTTGAATTCTCCCAACCATTCTTGTGTTTATATCAGGCTATGCAAACACAGAAAAAGTTTTTCTACTATTTGCTTGAATACAATTTTTTACAGTGAAACCTGTGGACAAAATTATTTTCACATATTTTCGGTAAAAGGAAACACCTCTCTTAAGCAGACAAGAAGGTCAATGAACAACATCGGTATCCAATTTTTTTTTTATAATCAGTGACTGTAGGAATGTAGGTTAGTAGAGGAGTATAATTACATTTATGGAAGTATGGCTCTGCCTTGGGATCAGCATCACTTAGTAAGGTTGAGAAAACTAATGTGCAGTGTTTGATTTAAGAGAAAATAAAACATGCTTGATGAAGTACAAACCTTTTGTAAAATCAAGGACAAGAGCATAAATGATCTTATTAAGACAACCAAGTTTTTATTTTTGTGTGGCCGTGAGCTTACATCAACAAACTTGGGGAATCCCTTTGAATGGCTGTTATCAGGAAAGAGTTGAATTTCCAGGACGACTACCACAAGTAATATTTTGTCTAATACATTTTCAGTAAGTTGTTAGGCTATTTCCGTGTGCTGCTTTCTTTGCCTGAAGAAAGATCTGATTTCCATGTTTGTAAAAAATGGTAATTATAAGCGTACGTCAGCCGGCTTTCTCACCTTGCTCGTTGTCCGCGCTCTCTAATCTTTCCCGGTAGCGTAAGTCCGTGAACGATACCAGCAAACAAAGTGTTGTGGATCTCTTTTACCGCTGATCTAGTCAAAGTACCAAACAAATACGAAAAACTTTCCGAGAAACGAACGTTTCAGCTCTTATTTACAGAGTAGTCTGCACGTTTGCACATTCGATCGACTCCGAATCGCGAAAAAACGTATTCACCTCGTCCATGTAACCAAAAAATTAACCAGTCAAAACAATCTACATTCATGTCCTCAGTTATTCTTTTCAAAACGGGAAACAGAGTCTTAATTCTCATTTTTACCGCCATTGTAAGGTCTCTCGTGAGATGTTTACTCCATCGTGTCTAGAGTGAAATGGACATCAGTTATATTTTTACCCATGACCCTTTGTGGGCCGTGACGCACACCGCCTGGGGAAAATTGTTAAATTCTGCTATGATCTCTACAATGTAATTAGTTAATTTGGCTTAAGCTTATATTCACAAGTTCTGTTGCATAAAGTACACTTCTATATTTATAGCCATGATTGTACGTAGTTAAGTGCGTATGAAGCGCTGTATAAATGAACAAATTGTTGCAATAAATTGTCTTGAACTTAAATGAGGCAGCTTAATGCATGGTTCAATTCTACCTGCTACCATGCTCCCCCGGACATACCCCAGGGGATTTGCAATTTTGCTCTCACTTGGTGGTCTATTCCCCACCCCCGGGCACGCAGAAAGAGACAATTCCACTCCCCCGGGACCGAAGGGCAGGACTTGTCCCCGGGGTTGCCCAGGGGGGGGGGGGGGTAACAGGTAAAATTGAACCATGCATAATATTTGCGTGTCATCAAATAACAATAGATCCTTTTATTCCCATATGCTTCGTTCTTCAAAGTATTCAGACATGTTAAAAAGTGGCAGGACATTGTAAAATCGCTTAATAACATCCTTAAATATTAAGTTTACATGTATATATGTTTTGTTTTGGCAGAGCTGGTGGGCATTGTCATCATACATGTTTGCTCTGTTGTTCCTGTTAAGTCACTGGAGTCTCCTAAATTTAAAAGAAATCCCTGCACATAAGACATGTACAGGTTTACCTCAAACTTGGAGTGTCCCACGAGGTGATCAAATAGAGCCCGAACCTGTGATGAAATGCACCTTTGCACAGGCCTTCACCGATCAAGTAGGTAAAAGAAAACGACCTCCAATCAGTTGCAAATTATATGATGCAAGGTCCAAAAAAGTTAAAAAAACTTGGGTGGGAACCAGGGAGAGTCCTGGATCTATGCAGTAAGCTTGCCAAAGAAAGCAAACCACCCCCCTTCTCTTATTTGTTATGTATTTAGGAGACTTCCTTGGCTATCAACACTGTGATAGGCAATGTACCACTAGGATCATACCTTGGATATCAGCTGTTTGACAAGAAAAAAAGCCAGACGTTATTTAGTGTTGATAGACCTGCTGAGAAGATGGTCCAAAGGCAAGATGCCAAAATTTTGCCCTTTCCAGATATACCATTAGACAATTCAAACAACTCTTTTACTCTCCCAGTTAATCTTGATCAACCACAGAGTGATGTCCTAAACAAGATTACTATTGATTTGCTGGCATCACGGCAAATTCAAAAGTTAACCGTGCGACAGTCATTGGAGCCAGAGTGGATGGTGCAGAGAAGCATGAGGCTAACTGCATCAAATTTTGGCAAAGTTGTTAAAAGGAAAAGACCACCCACTGAACCTTTTCTAAGGGACATATTTGTACCTAAGGCTTTGTCAAAGGTATCTTCTATTCGTCATGGGCGGGAGCAGGAACTGATTGCCAGGTCTCTTTACAGTAGAAAAATGCAGAAGAAGTGCAAGCAGTTCATTGTATATGATGCTGGCTTAGTGGTAAACCCTCTTTTCCATACCTTGGGGCCTCCCCTGATGGGAAAGTGTACGATCCCACTGAGAAGGACCCATTTGGCTTGCTCGAACTGAAAAATCCTTACACGTGGAGGAATTCCACAATGGAGGAAGCCTGTCAGTATCCAAACTTCTTCCTTCATATGGTTGATGGCAAACCAAAGCTAAAAGAAGATGACAAGAGTGGGTATTATGCTCAGGTACAAGGGCAGCTTGCTGTGACTGGGTTTCCATGGTGTGACTTTGTTGTCCACCTCTCAGGTTCACATAACTTGAATGTTGAGCGGATTTACTTTAATCAAAGGTATTGGGAAGAAAACCTCTTTCCAAAGTTGACAAAATTTTACTTTGATCATGCTTTGCCATTTTTGGCAAAACAATAAGTTACTTCAAGTAATTAATCAATGTCCCTTTTTATAGGGAAGAAAAGTTTATTGCTTTGTTAGTCTTTTTAGGGTAGTTGAATTTTCTTGTTTGTACTCTTTGACATGACCCTTCTGCCCCCTAGCATTGAGCATTGGGTCATTTTCAGATTAATGTTCTCAGTCTTTTTGTCTCTGGAGAAATACCAGTACTACTTTTTGTGAGACTGTTTGTTCTTCAGTAGTTCACAACATGAAAGTTAGGAATTATTTCCAATTTTGACTTCAGGAACTGTAAAAGTCTCAGCTGTCTTTTAGGATTGAATGAGTGAAACTGATAAGAAAGCCAGAGAGTGGTTAACATTTGAGATGAAAACGTTTTTTAATAAGTGTATCAAATCTGATTTACCACCATTTTCACTACTACGCGACTTTTCTTTTCAAAACACTTCTGAGCACTTTGCAATACGCTTCCGTCAAACATACCTTATATGGGAAGTGTGTGATGTTACCGCAATTGAATTGAGCTCGAAGGAATAAAGATGGCGCCAAATTATCCCGTAAATTTGCGCTGGCGAGTGTTATATTGACTAGTAAGAGGCTTTAGAGTCGTTGATGTTGCAAGAATACTTCACGTTTGGCAGATATTTGGAAAGAAATTTCGACATTTCTTCACTGAAATACCCGCTCGGTGGATTGTCCTATGCGGCGGATGGTAAGCTTGCGTTTAATCTCGTGAATAAGCTAAACTGGAGTGTGAAGTAAAAATTCTAGCTTTTCTGACCTGAAAATAGCACACAACATGTTATTCACCAGGAGTATAATCTGGCAAAATCTCGAGGTGTACAAGGACGAAATTCAGGAGTGGATAGAGTATGCAACGGGAAAACGAATCATGATCGGCGTGCGATCAACCGATTCGTGAAGAAAATGGGTTTGACAAGAAGAAAGCTGAAGAAACGTACGTATGACTTGTCGGATTGTTTTTGCAAGAAACACTGCTAATTCTAGTCACCTATCACCCGAGGAATGGAATGAAAAACAAAGCATAAGCGCTTTATAACGTTTATTGTTGTACGTGAATGTTAACGCTGTGACATGATAGCAAGAAAAATTTGAAAAATCGTTCTTTATAAAAGCGGGAACGGGGAAATATCAAGGAAAACATTTAAGCACAGTTTCATGTTTACTTCTTTGTTATAGTTCACTGTGATTACCAAAGAACGTGATAAGCGAAACAGGGCGATGTATCGTCGTAGGTCATCGCTAAATTTCACCCAGAACAGTTGCTATTCATAGATGAATCAGAACTTCTCAGACTCATCTATAAATAGCGACTGTTCTCGGTGAAAATTAGCGATCCTACGACAATACATCGTCCTGTTTCCCTCATCACGTTCTTGGCAATTGTCTTGAGTTAAAGAGTTAAAACGAAGAAGTAAACTTGAAAGTAAGCTTAAATATTTCCTCGATTCCCCGTTCCCGCTTGTAGAAATAACAATTTCCCTATCATGTCACAACGTTATATGTTTACATTCTCGAAACGTAGAACAACAAACGTTACAAGCGCATTATAAGCTTATACATTATTTTGTTTTTTCAATTCATTCCGGAGGTGATAGGCCGGTGATTAGAATTAGCAGTGTTCCTTCCAAAAAAATGCAACAAGTCATACGTACCTTTCTTCTTGTCAAACCCATTTTCTTCACGAATCGGTTGATCGCACGCCGATCATGATTCGTTTTCCCGTTGATACTCTATCCACTCATGAATTTCGTCCTCGTACACTTGGGGATACTGCCAGATTTATGCTCGTGGTGAATAACATGTCGTTTGCTATTTTCAGGTCAGAAAAGCTAGACTTATTAGTTCACACTTCGGTTTAACTTATTCACGAGATTAAACGCACGCTTACCATCGGCCGCATAGGATAATCCACCGAGCGGGTATTTCAGTAATTCTGAAGAAATGTCGAAATTTCTTTCCAAATATCTGCCAAACGTGAAGTATTCTTGCAACATCAACGACTCTAAAGCTTCTTACTAGTCAATATAACACTCGCCAGCGCAAATTTACGGGATAATTTGGCGCCATCCTTATTCCTTCGCTCAATTCAATTGCGGTAACATCACACACTTCCCATATAAGGTATGATTGACGGAAGCGTATTGCAAGGTGTTCAGAGGTGTTTTGAAAAGAAAAGTCGCGTAGTAGTGAAAATGGTGGTAATGGGGATATTTACTGTGTTGCTGCAGGGTTGATCCAGGGGTGAGGTGGGGGGGGGGGGGGATGAAACCCACACTATGAGAAGTTCAAAATACTGGAAATGCAGTGAATGCCCCATTTTGCAATCCACCTTTTTAACTGGCATAATATGCTCCCTGGCCCCCATAGGGACTCCCACCAACTAAAATTCCCCTTTCATAAAACCCCGGATCCACCCCTATGCTCTAACCTGTATGCACTTTAAACTTCAAGATTTATCTTTGGTGATCATTCTGTTTATTCTCATTACCCATTTGTTCTTGAATTGATATTATTTGAGGGAAAAAGATGCTGTCAATATTGGGGCTTTTATAAAAGGTATAGATATATTTCAAGATACAATAAAATTTCTTTTCCCAATGGGGAGTTATCAAAGGTGGTATGGTTTCTCAAGATGTTTTGGACTTTCTCAAAGTCCTTTACTTCTCATATCGCTCATGTTCCATGCAGTCCCGTGTAAAATACCTCCATGGAATTCCATGGAGTTCCATGGAATTCGATGGAATATTTTCCATGGAATTCCATGGAGTATTAGGACATGGATTTCCATGGAATTCCATGGAGTATTTTCCAGCGAACTAGCTTTCCATGGAGTTCCATGGAATTCCATGGAAAAAGAGTATTAGGACGAGTTTTATTGAAGGTGACCCAGAGTCCGTCTAAGGATAAATGTTTAGAAACGGACAGATTATCATTCAGTTTTTAATAAATAAAATACAAATTTAATTGCTAAAAGAAATCATTAACTTTTCAATATTTACAGTAACACAGTGCTAAGTAAGAGAAGGATTCTTAAATATGTTATAACTTTGTGCTATAATTGTAATATACATTAGAATTGAAGTAACATGAAAATTGGCTTCTAACATAAACAACACAATTCATTGGTGAAGCGACAAAATGAACAATTCCGTAATGCTACTTAAAACGGTATTCCTTTGAAACATTCTCACTAATTGCACGTAAGCTTATTCACACCGTAGAACTAGAGACACTAGACACATTGGACAGAGAAAAATATTTTCACTAACGAATGTTGCATCAATTTTCAAATTGCATGTTAATACTAGACAAGTTTTCAATTATACCCCCTAACTGTATATTGAAAAAAATTAATGAAAAAGCAAAAAATGATTCCGGCATACCTCATGACAGACAACTCTTTCAATAACATTACCCCGCTTAAACACGGTTTGCAGATCCAAAGGTTACGAAATCACTGGAGTACACTGTAGGCTGTTGACTCTTTTCTGTTACTTTTGAGGCGATTAAAATTTCGATTGTGTTTAGTTGAGAAACTCTCATTCGTTTATATTACTGAGGGTAAATTGTAACTCTTAAAAAGTCCACATTTCCACTTGAACTGTTGAATCGAGCTGCTGTTGCTCCACGGTCCCACTGCAGTTGCTCATAACCTCGATTTCATCGGTTCATTTGATCCAAAAATCCACGTGCAAGGCTCAAAACATTTCTAGGCACATAAACTAACCTTAAAGCTACAATTATCCAATTCTGTTTCAATCTGAAAGACGCATTTTCATCCTCAAACCATACACAGATGCTTGCTGCGCAACTGTCGCAACCGTCACTTCAAAATGGCGCCTGTGTTGATAATACAGAGGTCACATGACTCAAGTGACAACTGCTGACCACTGAATGCAGGCACTTTGTATTGGGCGCTCGGATATCACATTTAATTGTTGAATTAAATGGTTATGCTCATGATTAAAATATAATATACAATTATTTTGCTACTCGGAGTGACTGTAGAGGTAAGGTTAGGTAATGTATTTTACTATTTATTAATTTATATTGCTAGCTGACAGAATCCCATTCAAGCAGTCAGTTATTTCCCAAATTGGACAGCTTGTAGTTCTGTGCAAAATATAATTAATTGATACAGTAATTAAAAAATCCTCTGACTGCCAAAAAGCTCACTCGGTCTCCGATCTTGCCAGTTTGACTGTCATCAGAAGTCACTGATAGGCAGCTCCCTTGCCAAAAAAAGCCAAGAAAAGCACGGAAACCCCGGAAAAGCCTGGAGACCCTGGCTTTCTTGGCTTTTCCCTGTTTTTTTGACGCCGGAAAGCGTGGAAAAGCCAGGAAAGCATGGAAATTCTTGGCTTTCTTGGAAAGACCGGAATGTTCTTCCAAGAAAAGCCTGGAAAGCCAGGAGAGGGCTCTGGGCTTTCGCGGAAAGCGTGGATTTTGTCCATACAAACCGAATCCAGAAAAGCCAGGAAAGGCAGGAATGACTGTGCCAGGTGTGGAAATTCCTGGCTTTCATGGAAAAGCAGGACATGCTAACTCCTGGAAAGCCAAGAAACCCAGAACAAAAATCTAGGCTTCCCTTGAAAGCTGGAAATTTCGCATTGACTATTACAGTTCAAGTAAGCCAAGCCCAGGAATTCTTGGCTTTCATGTAAAGCCCAGGTATGTTCTTTCCTGAAAAGCTTTGAAAGCCAGTAAAAAACTCTGACCTTGATTTAATACCACCATATTTCCAATCTTTAAAAAGTTAGTATACTTTTACCACTCTTACTGAATTGTCAATTCAGTTACATGTATTTTGAACGTGTGATTTTTTAAAGGTTAGGAAATCTGGATATTTGCCTCTGAAAAGTTTGGAGAGGAACTTGAACTTAGTTTGGTAATCTTACAGCTACAAAACCTAGAACTTCCTGACTTTCATATTAATATATTTAGTATATCTAATGTTTCTTCGCAGCGCGAGTATTTTGCTAATTAACTTTTGAATTAATAAAATGCCTCCTATAGGGAGTGAGTACTTAAAAGAACTCACTTTGTAATAAATGTACCTGGTGTTACAGGCATTGAATTTCTTATCTTAACATCAACCTATGTACTTGATCAAACATACAGGAAATGAGAATAATGGAACTAGCACCAAAGATAAAATGTTTTGATGTTTAAACAATTCTCCAAACATGCTTCATAGGAAATACAGAAGGCTAGTAAGGAAAATATGAATTTTGATTTTGGGGCATAAATGACTAAGTAAATAAGGTATTACTAGGAATCTTGAAAAACCAGGAGTTGAACCTGAGGCCTTAGAATTTGTGGCATGACTGTTTCCTTTCTTATGAAGACTTGGAAATCCAGAAAGTGGTCTACTAAAGTTCTCAGTTAAAACCAGAGATTATTGTTGTTTTAGCTTTTCCTTGAAAACCTGGGACCCCTAAAAATTGTAGACCTGAGCATTATACTTATTTATATATATATTTTTACAAATATGACTACGTCTTGATAACATGGAAAAAGTTTGAAAGGAAAGCAGGCAGGGATTGTTAATTCTGAGGACCATTAATGCAATTTTAGTTTCAGTGCTACATGTACCACAGTTCAACTGGACTTTATGTTGGGTGTTCTGTCCAGCCTTGATTTATAACTATTTTTCTAATACTGTGCAAAAGATACAGACAAAAAAACATTGTGTGACCAATGAAAACTGTTTTGATATGACTGTGAGTGTAAAAAGCAATTTCTAGCACATTAACACCCACATGTATGGAGCTTATGCTAGGAAAACATTACTGTGTGAGACTGAGAATTTGTAAAACAGCCAACAAACAAACTGTAAGGAAGTAATTTGATTGGTTTACTGAACAAAGGGAAATGTGCATGGCTTTCAGTTGGTTTATCCAACAGGCAAAGCAAAGCGAATGGATTGTGGACTGAAAAGTAGCTTATCTCTTTCAATGTCACTGGTTTTAACTCAAATAGGTCACTGATTAAGCAAAGCTCTTCCCACCTTATGGACATTTTTAGTAGGAAAATGAGAAAAGCTTGTTTTGATCCTTTCAACTACATGTATTGACGAATGAAACCGCTGAAGCTGTGAACATGCAGGCAAACCATTTTAGTGGTTCATTACAAGCTACATGTAACCAACCAAAAGGTGTGAATTGTTATATGATACAATACAAATTTATTCAAGATGTAGCAAGTTAAGAGTCATTTGGATTAGGTCTGATAAATTTCATAAGTTGAAACCATGTGACCATGAAACTCTGGTCCCAGCGGCTGCTTTTTCCTTAGTTACAAGTCAAGAGTCATTTGGATTAACTGTAGGTCTGGTAAATTTAATAAAGTTAAAACCACGCGAGCATGAAATTTCAGTCCTGTTCATTTATGTGAGAAACTGTTTTAGTGCTTGATAACAAACTAAGAGTCTAATACCAAGAAAAGGCCTGGAATGTTTTCCCCAATTACAGAGGGCTAGAATATGAAATTCTGGCCAAGTAAACACTTGTTGCTTTATGGCAGCTCCCAGACTTCCCACTCCCCAATTCATTTAATACCAAACTTGTACCTGAGAATAAAATCTTAAGTGTTCCAAGTAGATGTATTTCACAATGCGTCCACCTTCAGTGCAATATGTACTGTATTTATTGAAATGAAATTGTTGTTATTGTTGTTGTTAAAGATCTCAAATGCAATAAAACAGCAAGGACAGGTAACTGTCTTTATTTTGGTAGCAGTAATCTGCATTTTCATAGCAAAACGTAAGTTTAAATTGTTTATGAATGTAATGACTTAATAGTACATATTTCATACAGATGTAAATGCATTGAACAAACACCCTTTATCAAGAGGACAGAACTACGGAAAGCCCCAAAAATTCATTTTTACCTGTACATATTTCCTGTGAAGAATAATTTATCTCTAATACACTGTACATGTACACCCAGTAGCAAGTAGTGAGGGTGTTCACTGAATACAAGTTTGTCTTAATTTATTAAAGAAATACCAGTGAGATGAAGTCCATGTCTTGGTCATTTGAAGCAGCAAGCCTGTTGTGAATTGCAAGGTCATGAAGATCTCCTTAAAAAAGAAAATGGTCTTACTTTACTAAGCAATTTGTATTTCAGTTAAAGTTTTATCTAAATATCTCATTAAACTGACAGCCTTTATATTACTTGGTGTCATGCTCTATGGACGGTCAAGAAATTAGGAGAGTTTTGAACAAAAATAGGAAGCGAAGTGGAAAAAATTTTCAAGAAGATAATTACAACGTATATGAGCAAAATTAAAAGTTCTAGAATTAGCAATAGAATGAACAAAATAATTAGCCCTTTAAGGCTTTAATTTCTTTTTTAGTTCGACCAAATTATAGACATCATTAAAAGAATTTTTCGCACACTATCAGAAGGCCTGCATAATACAGGCTGAAAGATCAACATTCCCAAAGTACCAATGAGGGACCTAGTATAAATTTAAATGTTCCACATTGTAGTTAAGTAAATAACTGTCTAGAAGCTGCTTCATTTCGCCCAGTCTTGGGCAAAATGAATGATGGAGGCAGGGGTTAATTTCACTCAGTAAACTATTCATGCAGAGTTCAATATCTCTGGAATAATGTTTTTTAAGTCTGCATGTTCAGATCCGAATCGGATGCAAGATGCACAATGTTGACAAATGTGCATGTACGAAGGCTTTCTCACATCATGTACCTGACTTGATAGATGAGCAGCTTACACGTGGGCCTTTTCAGGATTCAGTGGGAGTTCTTCTGCTTGACATCTGTTAACATCATGTGCTAACTGCATTGCGGTAAAAAAAAATATAATTATTTCAGGAATTTCCTGCTGGATATGTCTAGTATCATAAAACGATAATTACCTTAGAGACCCTATTTCTGTCAACAATGACACTATTTTTTAAAGCAAATCAACAAGGCTAATATATAACAAAGCACCCGTGATAGGAGAAATCCCTCCGCTCCATGTAATTCTGCAACATTTTGGCATACGATTATAGCAAAAGGAAAATTTTTCAACTTGACTGCCTTTAAGAGCCCTCTCCAGTGTTAGCAGAAAAAGTAGCTGAACCTCTTTACATTTACTATATCTGTGTGGTAAGGTGAGATTTCCCGCAGCAATATCTGGTAAGTCACTCAAAAAATATTATATTTTAATCTTTCTGGCAGGATAAAATAAAATTCTACAAATGGCAAAGCATGGAGAGCAGAACCCAGTGGGCTTTTACGGCAAAGTTTAAACCCTATTATGACAAAGGTTTAAGGTGTAACGAGTTTATTGTGATCTACATGTACAGCATAATTTGGAGCAGAAAACATCTTCTATAACAGTTTTTGCTACAAAGTAAGAAAATACATTCTGGTGGGCATTATGGAAGAATACTGATTTTATGGTTTACACCGGTCAACATAAACCTCAACTGAGATGTACTAGCTCAGTCTTGTAGGCACAATTGCAAGTAACGAATAATATTTGCATTGCTATTAAGACACAAATAAAACCCATATAACTCTAGGGTCAAAATGACAGATTTTCTTTGCCAAAGAAAGGCCCCAGTATTGTCCAGTAATTTATCTGTTAACTCCTTGGGTAAAATTTCCCTGGGTTTAACAGATGGACCAGGGCATTAGTTTGCCTTTTATTTACTGTTCAATAATTTCCTTGTGCACGAGCCAAAAATAAATGATTTCCTCACCAGTCTAAGAAAGGTTTATTGTGCAGTAATTCATCTGTTACATGTATGCGTCAATCAATTTGAAACTTCAACATCCACCCCCGGGCATACCCCAGGCAGGGTTCTACACTGTATCTAGGGTATTTGAGGGGTAGAAGCTTTCCCCCCAAAATGCCCAGCTTTCCCCCCCAAAAAGAAAACATTGTTATCATTACAGTATATAAGTAACTATATCGGAAAAATCAACCAGACACGACGAGGTCAGTGCACATGAAGGAAGTATTCCCTGTCTAAGGACACTATGTGACAACGAACATAGAGTATTACAAACATTATCTCAAAATTGTGTCTCAAAATGCTCCGGATTGCATCTCAGTGCATACTCATTTCAAAAAATTGCTGGGGGGTATGCCCCCGGGCCCCCCTAGGAAGCTCGTGGCCTTCGGCCACTCGGGACTTTTCCCCCCAAACGATAAATCCTAGATAGAACCCTG
Organism: Siderastrea siderea; assembly: GCA_964030785.1. Taxonomy (NCBI): domain Eukaryota; kingdom Metazoa; phylum Cnidaria; class Anthozoa; order Scleractinia; family Rhizangiidae; genus Siderastrea; species Siderastrea siderea. The sequence continues at coordinate 14,339,837 of OZ034972.1, read as the reverse complement.
CCAGACATTTGACTATTTTCCGTGCCAAGGGAGTAGGGAATTTGACACGAAAGGCCTTTCCGGGGCTGGGGAATTTGACCTTTGCCAGGGTATGGTAAGGAATTTGAACCGGGAGTACCAAGTTTAAAATCTTTTTTGTCCGACGCCTAACGCCAAGGTTGTTTAATACGGACCAATTTATAGGCAAAGACCTCGCTTTTATGAGCGAATGGCTGGCGGAAAAGGGGCTTAACAAGCTCTGCAGTATTTTTGGAGGTACACTGTATTTATGAAAAGTACATGTAGAGTCTGTTTAGTATCAATTTTGTGTTAATTTTTACCACCTCAAGCTAAACACTATCAGTGGTAAAAAGGGCAACATCATATAAAGTCACAAGAATTATGTTATACCATGATCCTCGTATTAATCACTACCTTCAATACACAAAATTTATGACTACATTTTTAGTATCGTTGGGAGCTATTGACCTGACTCACTCTAAAACAACCGGAACATTTAGTAAAGGCAACTGCAATGCCATATAGAAGTTAGATTTATATTAAAAGCCATACACCAGAGTAAATTCAAAATGTCTGTATTATTCCTACTAAAAACATTTTGCTCTTTGGGAGGGGCATTTGACAATCAAACCTGGCACTTAAAGGTAGGGCATTTGAACACAATTTTGGTCCCGGTTGGGTGGGGGGGGGGAGGATTTGAAGGAGCCAATGTTCAAAAGTTGTTAAATGCCTGGGGGGTAGCCCGGGGGGATATGTTGAAGTTTCGAATTGACCAGCGCATTAAAGGGACAACATCACCTAAGCAAATGCGGCAGTTACTAGAATCGAAACTTGAAAAATTCAGGCAGACTTTTCAAGTTTGAAGTGCCAAATTTAAAATGGCGTGGACAAATGGTGCCAGTCGTGGTAGAAAATGCAGAAACTCTGGATGAAAACAAATATTTGATTCCCCCAAAAGAGCAAAAAAGGGATTGGTCAATGTTTTGAAGTCAATCAGCGTGACCAGAAGTGGGTGTTGTTCGCGCATGCCAATCCGTGACAATGTCCCTTTAACTCCTTGAGTAAAATTTACCTGGATTTAACGGATGGACCAGGAAAGTAGTTGGTCTGTTCTTTACTGTTCAATAATTTCCTTGCATGCTAACTAAAAACGTCCACGAAAGATTAATATCCGGCCTTAAGCAAAGGACATATGAGAAGAATATGTGGCCGAAAATACGCCCTCGGATTAGTGGGCATTGACACCTTTCTCTTAAGATTGATGTTTCTGATCTGCTTTTTAACATACAGGGTGGTTCTTGTTGTAACTCCTACAGAGATTTAGGTTAAAAAAATACCTAAGCAGCGGGTATTTATTTTCCTAATCCGGCTTAAGCCTCTCATGATTCGTGGAAACGTAAAAACGAAAAACAAAATGGTTAAAAACATGTTTCTGACATGTGTCTGTGACACTGTTGATACATGTACATGTACTCACCTTTGGTATTGTTCTTTCCACTTGCTTACTTGTCTTGTTCAAAACCAACCACGGTACTGGGTCGACTGGGTGGTTCAGCAATGTTTTTTAAACACTTAATAATCTGGAAGTTCGCTCGAGTTCACTTACAAAACGCAGGATGGCGTTCGATATTCACCTTGCTCTGAAGCTCAGCCAATGTCAGACACGATTTTTTTATCCTTCATGTTTTTCCCTTACGATCAGTTCTTTTTAGGGCAGATACCAGTTCTATGCACTGCTCAGATGAACAAAAATTCACAAGATCCCCAAAGATCGGCTTTTAACTTTTCAAAAACTTCACTGATCCTGACCGCATCAAACAAAATGGCTGCCTGCTTAACGCCCGGACGAAAAGAGACTGGAGCAGAGGTAGCCAGTTTCCCGCCGTTTTCGCCGCTTGCCGGGCATGCCTCTCTTTGGCCAATCACAACCAAGATAGACCTGACGCGTACAAAGTGAGTCGGGAGAGAAAAGATACCGCTGCGTTTGGAAGACCTTTCGGAGAATAATTTTTCTGCTTTTTGACTTAACTAAGGCTTACATGGATATTACAAAGGTAAGTCTCTTTGACATTTACCATAGAAAGCGCCACAAACAAGGGTACTAAAGCGTTTCTAATCAGGGTTTTTCATTTCTCGTCCCTTCTTACTTTATTAAAACGAGTTCTAAACGTACCCGTAAACATAAGCTTAAGCATTGTCTTCCTGAAACTCCATTTTGAGATTATTTTTGGTTTTCAAATATTAGTGTGTCAATGATGCTAGCTTGGCATAAGGAAACCGACGATGAAGCTGGGGCTGGTCACATGCATTCTGACCGATCCTTGGATATTTTTATGCACTATTTATCCGTACTTAACTCGAATTTGCGATTGGAAGGTGGTTTTCCAACCTTTTTCAACGATCAGATTCGTTCATTCATAATATACAATTTTTTTACTTAGAAAATAATCAGCTCTTGCAGCAAGGAATGTTGAAGTCCCAGTTTGTTCTAACTTATTTGATTTCTTTTGGGTGGTGTACCACAGTGACAGAGACCAAATAATGTGTTCTCAGACACCATACTGTACAATAATTTTCAAGCTTTGCAATTGGTGAGTTCTGTGTTCTATGTTCAGTTTTAATAATACAGTCGGGGGAACAAGTACTTCGTTTGGTCAATTTTCGTATCTATGCCCGAAGAAGCCCGAAGGGGCCCGAAGAAGCTCCCATTTAAATTGTCCAATCAGAAAGAACTACGAACTCGCGCAGAAAAATGAAAGAAAATGTTTTCAAGTTTTAAACATGGCGTCCCTAGCACGGAGGAATCTGCAGGCGATAAGCTTACTTCCAGTCATGCTTTGGCAGTATCAGCGAGAAGTTTGGCTGTTGGAGATTCTGAAATTTTTGCGTTACTGTTGAATAATGGTTAAAGATATTCTATTGAAGCTTTATTGGTTACATATTCAGATTGTTCTTTATTTATCTCGCCGTGGGGCAACACTAAATTGCAATACCATTCAGTTGTTTTTAGGGCTTTCCAAGGCTGAAATATAGCGTTGCTTGAAGCACGTAAAAGATCCGATAGAAAAGAAGGTTACCTGATCTTAAGTAAGGCAGTTAAACTCGGGTTAAACGCGATTCACTCGTGGTTTTGACCTGATTGAAGACAGCTTTCCACGAAGGCACGAGAAAAGAAATAATTAAGCTTATATTAATAAAAGTGCTTCGAACCTGTATTTACACCTCGCTGCATTATTGTGGTGAAGCGATTATCCTACACAAGTTAAATATTTTCCCCATCCTTATTCACATTCATGCATAAACTGAAGAAAAATTTGACTTACGGAGTGGAAAACAGCTGATTGCAAGAAATTCTTCTTGCACTTGTCGGCTAGAGAACAAAGCAATTCTCCATTTTCAAAGCTTTAAAAGCCTTATTAAGATTCTGCGTTATTCCCAATGGCCACTATTCTGATCCAGGTTAATTTTACACCAGAAAACACTGCTAAAATAACGGGCTTTCTTACCTGAACAAAAAACAAGAGCTAAACTTGTTGTTTCCTCAGCGGTCCGCATGTTGTATTGATTCTTTTCGTCAATAATTCTCAAGTGTTTATTAGTGTTACTGACTTCGTTTATGACCCACAGAGAAACGCCTTCCAAGACAAACACATCTGTAATTCTTTATTATTCAAGCTCAGAAGGAATTCATATTGAACATCGACATTAAATCCACAAAAACCGACCTGAAACTGAAGTATTATAATTCGGTTACAGTTCATAATTCTTCAGTTTCAAGACAAACTACTGCTCGTTTGCTCAAGCATTTTGCTATAAATACAAAAATTAAAGCAAGACAATGTTTCGATATCGCTGACATCATTATCAAGACTGAAATAGTGTTTTAATTTAAAAATTGACAAGAACAAGAATACCGCGAATCTGAATCCGTAAGCCTGTGTAAGCTTTAAATCAGTTCGGTCCTAACAATGGATTACGCGCGGATCTACTGATAGCACGACGGCAAAATTGTTGTTGTTGGTAGCAATCAGTGTTCGCTGAGTGGTAGTTTTGTTTCCCCATCCATTCCATGCTCAAGATATTTCAGAGACCACTCGTTCAGTCGACTTGTGAACTCATTTTAACACTGGCTCTTACCTGTGCGGACCGTCACAATCAAAATAGATGTCACCCAACTCTAATAGCGAGCACGTAGTTTGTCCTGATAAATATTTTCAAACAGTCTGCTTTTTTTCCAAATTGAGGGTTATCCGTTTTTCGAAGTAACAATAAACTGGCCTTCAAGTTAAATAGTTAATTAAACAGACTTCTTTAAATATTTCACTCGAGGTGACCGAGACCTCGAGGACCCTCGAGGATTCATGTCTGAATAGCCACTGGCCAAATGCCGAAAATCGTGGGCTCAGTCTTTTCTCGGAGAAAAGATTTCGCCATCAAATGGCACTTGTTCCCTCGACTGAATATTCGAAGCGACAGTACCAGAAGCTGTATGTATGATGATGGCCAGTGCAAGAAGCTGATCATCTTAGAACTCATTTATTTGATTCCTGTTTTTTGATGTATGGCTTTAAATTTCTCTTTATATAGCTTTGAACTAGTTTACCCTTTTACTCCCAGGAGAGCCCAGAATGAGAATTCAAGCAGTTCAAGACAAGTCAGAAATTCCTGATATAGCATTATGTTAAAGTAATGCTAAAGCGGTTTCTTTTGTATGGTCACACCATACGATTTCATCCTCAGACTCAAAAGTTAGAACCACTTTAAGTGTGTCCATAACTGACTCTGGGAGTGAAAGGGATAAAACATTGTTAGTTCCCTCTGCTTTAGCAGTATGACTGTGATAAATGGTGTTGTACCTGAGGGTCAAAACCTAACCAGCTCCCAAAAGGCTGCAGTTGTCAAAGAAGATCCTTTTTGGCTTTCTGTTTAAAAATTACAGCAACTTCTGTTCTCCCTCAGACCCTGGGTTTAAAATACAATTTTGGCTGCCTTTCTCTTTTTGGTTTTAAAATATTAGTGTGTCAATGATGCTGACTTGTCATAAGGAAAGCACCTAATAAGCTAGGGCTTGTTACATGCATTCTGACCGACCAACCAACCTATTTGAATTCGTTCGTAGAAAATTGAGTAGCTTGTTCTACACCTGAACTGATTCTTCATTCATAATACACAATTTTGTTACTAAGAAATTAATCAGCCCTTGCAACCAGGAATGTTGAAGTCCCAATTTGTTCTAACTTATTTGTCTGCTTTCTTTTGGGTGGTGTACCACAGTGACAGAGACCAAATAATGTGTTCTCAGACACCATGCAACAATTTTCAAGCTTTGCAAATGGTGAGTTCTGTGTTCTATGTTCAGTTTTAATAATATTCTAAGCGACAGTACCAGAAGCTGTATGTATGATGATGGTCAGTGCAAGAAGCTGATCATCTTATAAACTCAATTATTTGATTTCTGTTTTTCGACGTATGGCCTTAAAGTTCTCTTCATATAGCTTTGAACTAGTTTACCCTTTTACTCCCAGGAGTGCCCAGAATGAGAATTCAAGCAGTTCAAGACAAGTCAGAAATTCCTCATATAGCACTATGTTAAAGTACTGCTAAAGAGGTTTCATTTGAATGGTCAAACCATACGATTTCATCCTTAGACTCAAAAGTTAGAACCACTTTAAATGTGTCCATAACTGACTCTGGGAGTGAAAGGGATAAAACATTGTTAGTTCCCTCTGCTTTAGCAGTATGACTGTGATAAATGGTGTTGTACTTGAGGGTCAAAACCTTAAACCAGCTCCCAAAAGGCTGCAGTTATCAAAGAAGGCCCTTTTTGGCTTTCTGTTTAAAAATACAGCAACTTCTGTTCTCCCTCAGACCCTGGGTTTCAAATACAATTTTGGCTGCCTTTCTCTTTTTGGTTTTAAAATATTAGTGTGTCAATGATGCTACCTTATCATAAGGTAAGCACCGAATAAGCTAGGGTTTGTTACATGCATTCTGACCGACCAACCAACCTTTTTTCAACGATCGAATTCGTTCGTAGAAATTGAGTAGCTTGTTCTACACTTGAACTGATCCTTCATTCATAATACACAATTTTGTTACTAAGAAATTTATCAGCTCTTGCAGCCAGGAATGTTGAAGTCCCAATTTGTTCCAACTTATTTGTATGATTTCTTTTGGGTGGTGTACCACAGTGACAGAGACCAAATAATGTGTTCTCAGACACCATGCAACAATTTTCAAGCTTTGCAAATGGTGAGTTCTCTGTTCTATGTTCAGTTTTAATAATATTCTAAGCGACAGTACCAGAAGCTGTATGTATGATGATGGCCAGTGCAAGAAGCTGATCATCTTAGAACTCATTTATTTGATTCCTGTTTTTTGATGTATGGCTTTAAATTTCTCTTTATATAGCTTTGAACTAGTTTACCCTTTTACTCCCAGGAGAGCCCAGAATGAGAATTCAAGCAGTTCAAGACAAGTCAGAAATTCCTGATATAGCATTATGTTAAAGTAATGCTAAAGTGGTTTCATTTGTATGGTCACACCATACGATTTCATCCTCAGACTCAAAAGTTAGAACCACCTTAAGTGTGTCCATAACTGACTCTGGGAGTGAAAGGGATAAAACATTGTTAGTTCCCTCTGCTTTAGCAGTATGACTGTGATAAATGGTGTTGTACCTGAGGGTCAAAACCTAACCAGCTCCCAAAAGGCTGCAGTTGTCAAAGAAGGTCCTTTTTGGCTTTCTGTTTAAAAATTACAGCAACTTCTGTTCTCCCTCAGACCCTGGATTTCAAGTACAATTTTGGCTGCCTTTCTCTTTTTGGTTTTAAAATATTAGTGTGTCAATAATGCTGGCTTGTCATAAGGAAAGCACCGAAAATTCTGACCGACCAACCAACCTTTTTCAATGATCGAATTCAAATAATTTGTTTCCAACTTATTTGTCTGATTTCTTTTGGGTGGTGTACCACAGTGACAGAGACCAAATAATGTGTTCTCAGACACCATGCAACAATTTTCAAGCTTTGCAAATGGTGAGTTCTCTGTTCTATGTTCAGTTTTAATAATATTCTAAGCGACAGTACCAGAAGCTGCATGTATGATGATGGCCAGTGCAAGAAGCTGATCATCTTAGAACCCATTTATTTGATTCCTGTTTTTCGACGTATGACTTTAAAGTTCTCTTCATATAGCTAATTTGAACTAGTTTACCCTTTTACTCCCAGTAGTGCCCAGAATGAGAATTCAAGCAGTTCAAGACAAGTCAGAAATTCCTGATATAGCACTATGTTAAAGTACTGCTGAAGAAGTTTCATTTGAATGGTCAAACCATACGTTTTCATCCTCAGACTCAAAAGTTAGAACCACTTTAAATGTGTCCATAACTGACTCTAGTTCCCTTAGCAGTATGACTGTGATAAATGGTGTTGTACCTGAGGGTCAAGACCTAACCAGCTCCCAAAAGGCTGCAGTTATCAAAGAAGGCCCTTTTTGGCTTTGTGTTTAAAAATTACAGTAACTTCTGTTCTCCCTCAGACCCTGGGTTTCAAATACAATTTTGACTGCCCTTCTCTTTGCTTTATTCTTTTAATAGTTTATCACCTACAGTTCTCCCCAATTAAACTAGCTGTTGAGAGGCCATGGCCACATCACTATAATCAGGATTCATTGTTAATTCCCATGTACCTGACAAATCAAGTTGAATCTTGGTTGAATTTAATGAAAATCATTAATTTTCTTCTTCAACATGCAGGGATTCATGTTTGAAAAGAAAAGATCACTGTCATGCTAGGCATGGGGTTGAGCAAGTGCTCATTGGTAGCTTTCAGTCCATTTCATCTATCAAGGAGTGTAATGATCAGAAGACTGCAGAAGTAAATACATATGTATTTCTCTGTAATTCCAAGAGTAGAGAGCCACGGAGAACAGAATGGTGATCAGGCTTCATAATGAAACCAGAAACTTAAGTAGAAAGCGGTAGGCAGCATATATTAGATTTAATATTATATATCAAACTGCTATAATTATTAGTTCATGAAAATGATTCACCAAGTTGAGAGAATTGCTTGGGTTGTATGTATGTCACCTGTGTACACGATTGCATCAAGCATACACATACCATATTTACTCGAACAAGCGCCGCGGCGCTTATTAAATTTTTCGCGCCTCAAATGCGGTGCTTACTCGAGGGCGGCTCTTATTTGAGGGCGGCGCTTATTCAAAAATTGGACGCAGCAAAGAAAAAAAACGCTGAACCCAGACTACTTGCACTTACTAACTTTTTTGTCGCAAATGCGGCGCTTATTCGAGGGCGGCACTTGTTTGGGGGCGGCGCTTATTCGAGTAAATATGGTAAATCACGCAAAAACATGACCTTAGTTTGGGACAAAACATGCAATGCATATGATCATTCACATATTTGAATTTTGACAACCTGCATCATTGGTATGACAGAAAACAAGAAATATATAATATTAAGGTCCAATAAGCGAGGGATAACCTTGAGAGCTTTCACTCACTGCAAATCATGTGTCGGCCGAGTTAGAGTATTAAGCCAAACTCATTTTTATTTTCAGTTTTCACCTTCATACTTTAACTGATGCAACAAACATTACTCTTTTCTTGAAATTTTACATTTAACTGTTAGTCCATCATGTGCAATATGTATTGATCACAATGACTTAAGTGGAACATCAAAACACTTTGTTTTCACAGTGAAATGAATTTATTGCTCTTCTGGAGAAAATAATAGTTTGTGCACATTTATATAGTCAAATCTTGATTCATTACCTGACGTAATTTATTTGTGAAAAACATCTTTCATTGTAAATCAAGACAAAGTACATATTACACTTGAATTTTTCTACAAAGGTTTTAGTTTAATTGTTGTTTTGTTTTCATTCACTGCAAACATAGCTGTTTGAGCTTAAATTTTTGAGAAACCCTGAGAAAAAAATCTTTCCAGGAAATCAATCATTTACCACTATATTTTATGTGCAAATGTACGCAAGGCCAAAATATTTCATTCTATTTAAGCATTAGAAAACCACAAAGACCTGGAAATTAGCCCTATTTTCCAGGCCTTTGGGGTATGTGTGCTAAACATTTTTGTGTTTCTCGCATACAGGGAAAAGCCAGGAAAGTATGAAATATTTTTTCTAGGCTTTCCATGCTTTTCCAGGTTTTTCGGGTATAGAATTCTGCGCTACCAAGAAACCGTGGAATCCTGGAAAGCTGGGAGTCGATTCCAGGCTTTTCACGCTTTTTTAAACACAAGGAAAAGCCAGGAAAGTGTGGAATATTTATTCCTGGCTCTCCATGCTTTTCCAGACTTTTCGGGTTGGTATTCCATGCTTTCCAAGAAACCGTGGAGTCCTGGAAAGCCCGGAAAGCTGGGAATCATTCCTGGCTTTCCGCGCTTTTTTGCACATAGGGAAAAGCTAGGAAAGCGTGGAATATTTATTCCTTGCTTTCCACGCTTTTCCAGGCTTTTCAGGTTGGTATCCCATGCTTTCCAAGAAACCGCGGAATCCTGGAAAGCTGGGAATCATTCCTGGCTTTCCGCGCTTTTTTGCACATAGGGGAAAGCCAGGAAAGCGTGGAGCATTTCTTCCTGGCTTTCCAGGCTTTCCCAGGCTTTTGCGAGTAACATTCCTGGCTTTCCAGGAGACAGTGGAATCTTGGAAAGCCCAGAAAGTGCTGAGTCTCTTGGCTTTCCACGCTTTCCAGGATTTCCTGGAAAGCGAAGCCAAGCCGAAAGCCAAGAATCTCCGCGCTTTCCTGGAAAGCCAAGAGACTCCAGGCTTTCCTGGCTTTTCCTTATGTGCAAAAAAGCGTGGAAAGCCAGGAATTTTTCCGCGGAATTCCGGGGATTTCTTGGCTCTTTTTTGCAGGGGCTGTACCGTCAATATATGTCCGCGCACATGAAAGATACACTGTTGTCATTTTGAATAATTATTAGTGGGGCTAACTCACCCTTTTATTTTCAAACTACTATGTGTCACACAATGAAATTCAGTAAGCTTCCATGGAACTCCACCAATATTCCATGAAACTTCAATGAACTCCATGGGCTTCCATGGAGATTCCATGGAACTCCACGAAAGTCCTTGTGGTTTCCATGGAACCCCATGGAACTCCATGGAGCTTCCATGAAACTCCATGGAATTCCATGGAGCTTCCATGGAGCTCCATGGAATTCCATGGAGCTTCCATGGAACTCCACGTAATTCCATGGAGCTTCCATGGAACTCCATGGAATTCTATGGAATTCCATGGAGTTCCATGGAATTCCATGGAGTTATTTTACACGAGATATTCTCTTCAGGAAACAATTTTCTGAGCTTTGCTTGTGGGTAGGTCTAAAAATTTTTGTCCAGATGTAAATGGTCAGGAACAACATCAAAACAAAAGCAATTTAACACAACCTTTACATATTTTCTTTTAATATGGCTCAATAACGACTTACTAAAGCAGTTCAAGTATTGTTACACCTTGTCAAGAATAGGCTCGACAAAGTTTGACAAAATACAACAGATTGTCCAAATCTGGTTTATAGTCCCAAACATGTTGATAGGGATTTCAATGGAAATATTTGAAACCTGCGTACTTTCCCTATTACTCTCTCAACGTGGATTCGGTGCTGTGCTACTGTCTGTGTCTTAATAACATCACCCTCAGTGAATGCACTTTGGTTTGCAAGGAATGGGAGGATGTTGAGACCTAAGTTAATTTTTTTAAGTTCGTCACCAATGTCAAATCCCTTATCTGCCATAACAGCATCAGCAGCTAGTATTTCACCCACTTTTACCTTGTTCTTGAGGGTCTCTAAGAAACCACTTCTTATTACAATTTCCTTGTCAGAAATAGAACCTGTGTACAATTGAGAGACAAAAATAATGCCACCCATGAAATCAACTCCAACAAGGCTTTTGAGAGTGTTTGTTGACTTGTAGCTAGAATAGCTCTGGGACTGCCTCAAAAGGGATGAGGGGGTCTGTATTCTAAGTTCTGTTGCATCAATAATGACAACAGTGTTGGGATATTTCTCTTTGAAATTAGATGGCATATTGACAATGATTACGTTTCTATGAGGCCAGATCTTCAAATTACCAAGCCGTACGTACAGATAATTGATCCATGTTGTGAAAAGTTTAGAAACAGTTGCTTCAGATACATGAAACCTCACAGATAAATCAACATTTGATGACCCTAGCCTGAGCTTCATTAATACTAGAAGAAATTCATCTTCAACACCCAGGGAATATCTCCTGTCATCATTCACAGAAACCTCGTCATCGCTTGATTCCCCTGAAGAAGATTCCACAGATTCAGGTTCTGAATCAAATAGAGAATTTGGGTCAATGGTCACCTCTTTTGCCCCCTTTGAATCCCAGTTTACAATGTTTGATCTGTCTAAGTCAGGGAGGACAAACTCAAGTACCATTCTAAATCTCTCATACGATGTAAAGCCAGTAAAATGGGAAAAGTAGTTGACTTCCTCTTAAGGATTCTCGCACAAGGACTTGAGCATGTTTATTGAAAATCTATGTAAACATGGCACCTCCATGTCAACTTGTAGCCCTCTGGAAATAAAATTGTCTTTGTCGGTTTCGTCAAACTGTCCTTCTACTTCGGATGCAGTGGCCGTGAGCTCATCTTCCAGAAGTTCTTGTTCTGCCTGAAATTTTGCTCTCTTTGCAGGTAAGGGCCTTTCTTTTTTCTTTTTAGTCCACGAAAATACGGATGGACAGACGCCTTTTTTTCTGTTTAAGTTTTTCCTCTTGCTTGAAAGCGAAATGTAATTATCGTCCTTTGTAAAGTGATCAGAGCACACTTTTGTACTTTTTGTCACTTTGAAGTCCTTCTTTGGATCCCTTTTAATGCGAGTAGTCCAAATCTTGAAATTTGAAAAAAAAGGGTATAGTTTGAACCTACAGTGTAAACACGTGCAACGAACGGATACCCCACTCACCGTAAAATTTCGCAAGATTTCTTACCTTTACGAGTTTTTCATCCTTCGGGAACTTGTGAAATGATAAATTGTTAACGGCGGAACTATTGTAGCAATTGTAGACACAGCAATAATGAACCATAACCGCTAAAGATTAGAATTTTACGCCAGATAACCACGAGCCGTATAAGTCTTCGGCCAAAGATCAATGTTTGTTTACCCAACAGAGATCACGTGGTAGGCTTATGACGTAGACGGCGAATAAGGTCTATTACCCGTTGTATTTCTAATTTTAATATGACATTGAAGTTTATCACCTAACTAGCGTATACAATATAATGGTAGCCCCTGTTTATCTAAAACTTGAAGGCATTTGAATACTTCGTTATGCATGAGAGAACGATTTCCAGATCCAGTTCGATTCTTAGAAACTTCACGCTTGACTGAGGTTTTTCAGTTTCTGTAACACGAAGCAATATTCAAAACAATAGTTATGGTTGCCGAAATTGGTCTAGCTGGGCGGAGAAAAACGACAGCCGGAAATACGTCTGTGTTCGCAGGCTAAAATTGGTCCTTCCACAGGAAAAATAAGGAACTTCATGTGTCAATTTCTACGAGTAGATTGATAATCTCTTTTTTGTTTGCGTGACATGTGAAAACAAAGTGGGTGACGTAATCACGCCTGGACTACAAAGATGTTGCAATAATTCTGGGAAACTGAAGCACTGCCATGTGATTATCGGAGAAGAGCTGATTTCTTTTCAGTTGCGGAGACAATGGAACCACTAGCTTGTGTTTTCCAAGTCGCTTTGTTCGTATTTGCCGCTTTTCAGGGTTAAAAGGATCATTTTCATTTCACCAAACGGCACCGATTTGGCTCCAAATTGTGGAGATAACATAAACAACCCGTGCTTGACACTGGATTTCGCCATCCTAGTCGCTGTTAACCAAACAGGAGCGAACTCGACGCAGGTATCAGCAGCGAAAGGTAACTATACACTGATCAGCAGCTACAGTTTTCGAAATGTCAATAACTTTGCACTGGTAGGACGCGGATCAAGGCCAGACGATGTTGAAATAAGTTGCAAAACAAACGCTAGTCTGTCTTTCATTCTTGGCGCCAATATATTTCTCAAGAGAATCAAGTTACGAAAGTGTGGCGGCTGGCGTCAAAGCTCAGTCAATGCCAAAAAGCCTTACAGCGGACTAGATAGAGTCAATTTCAAAGTTGCTTTGGATTTTTGATACTGTAGGGATATTCAAGTCGCAAATGTGGAAATTTCGTCAGCTCCAGGGCTTGGGGTGAACTGTTTTGATGTTGGAGGTGTTGTGAATTTTACAGGTTCTATCTTTGCTGACAATACCGCCTCCAATGAAAATAATTCAACCGTTAATGAACAGTCAGACGGGTAAGGGTTGCATACCGAACATAAAGAATACGTGTTTTCAGGAGGTGGTATATATTTGGCATTAGATCCTTATGGCCATAACACGGTCAATGTCACGCCAAGTCAGCACGAGTCTTTTCAGCACAACAATACGTATATTTTCCGAAATTGCAGTTTTCTCAGAAACGAGGCCGTGTGGATGAATGCAAGCAAACCGCATGACTTTGTGGACACGCCAGAACTACCGTTCAGTCGCGGAGGCGGCTTGGCAATCTACTTCCGCTCAAATGCTACAGGGTGCGCTATTAAAATTGAATCTTGTCTTTTTAACGGGAATCGTGCTAATTGGGGAGGTGGTCTACAAGTTGGAATGACCGAAAAAACGCAAGATAATCATGTTACGGTGGATGACACTAAATGTGAACACAATAAAGGATTTCTAGCCGGTGGAGGTGCGCGAATGGGCAACTTTATTAAGGGCTTCGAACGACTTCTGAATACATTTACAGCAAACAACTGCTTATTCGTCAACAACACGGCTTTACGGGGAGGTGGTACGTCGGTATACGGATCGTCAATCCCTGGAAAGTGTGCCAAGCATACAGATAATGATATTTCCCAATTCGTCTTTAATCATTGTCAATGGACTCACAACACTGGAACCGTGGGTGCCGCCAGTGGATTCTTTCTCCTTAACCAGAATGAAGATCAAATTGGGCCGGAACCTTGTGTCGATAGGGGAAGGTGCGCTTTACAGCGTTCAAGTGCCTCTTGTTTTTCTAGGAAATGTGAGCTTCATCAGCAACACAAGGTCTGCCTTAGCCTTAGACGGGGCTACAATGGAAGTTCACGATCGCGTATACTTCGTCAACAACAAAGGACTCAGAGGAGGTGCCATGGCCATGTACGGACGTTCAAGAATTATTTTTAACGAAGACTCGTAGGTGCTCTTACAAGGGAACCAGTGCAATCTCCAAGGTGGGGCGTTGTATATTGATGCACTGGGTCCTCTTCTGGTTAGTTTCAATGCAACTGGCACCAACACTCACGCCTGTTTCTTTGGGTACGCGGATTCCTCTCTTGATTATGACAATTGGAAAACAAAGGTAGTCTTCCAAAGGAATCAAGCTCCTTATACGTACCTTGGAAACTCGGTCTATGCCACCACATTGAAAAATTGTAGGCGCGCCGGTGAACCCCGACAAAATAACTCTGTCCTGCGGTGGAAATTCGTCGAATTCAAAGACCAGAATGGAAGGAAGAGCTCCATAAAGGACGAGGTTACCACGGATCCAGTAGACATACAGTATGATAGGGCAGACTGGGACGTCGCGCCGAGCGAGCTTTTCAATGCCACTATACGGTTACTCGACGAGATCGGCAACTCCGTCCTAGGGATAGTCAACATAAAAATCATTCCTCACCAGAAAGCATCTGTCGTGCTGTACACTCCTTCTACCTCCTTCATTGCAAACGGTAGCATTTCGTACCTCACTTTAGTTGGAAAATCAGGTGAAAAGTTTTCGGTGGAGCTCAACTATATGGGAAGGCAGGTTTTAACGGAAACAATACCTGATCGTTCATTAAAACCCTGCAATCCCGGTTTTATACAAAGGGGTAGGATGTGTGTATGCATGGACCCCACAGATGATGGTATCTCAAGGTGCAAGTCAGACGGGAAGACATTTTATCTTAAACATGGCTATTCGGCAGGGACGGTCAGTAGCAAATTTGTCACTCATTTCTGCCCTACTGGATACTGGATACTGAGCGAATGTACAACTCTAGCAGTGTTTGCAATGACGACAGGGATCAAACAAGCGTGCTCTGCGGAGACTGTAAGGCAAATACTAGTGTGCTGTTTGGAGGTGAACATTGTTCTACCAAGTGTTCCAATTGGTACTTGCTACTGATACCTGTATATGGGCTGGTCCTCCTTGGTGTGGTTATGGGGTTATGCTGATTGATCTTGATTTCTTCACGGGATATTTGAACGCTTGGTTGTATTCCTACCAGGTCATGAAGGTGATAACTCCTGATGGCTATAAATTCGACGCCTTTATCGAGTTCCTCATTGGCCTGGCCAACTTCCAGTTTAAAGCAGGTTCAGGTGGGATATGTTTTGCCGAAGGATTAGACGATGCTGACAAGTTGGCGATAATGTACGCTCTCCCAACCCACGTTCTGGTGTTGGTTATTTTGTTAGCCAAATGCGTGGGCGACCGTCCTAACTGGTGTTTCAGCAAACGAGTCAGAGCCGCCCCCTACCGCGCCTTCCGTACCATAGTTGTCCTGTGCTACACAGACATCACAAGAATCTCCCTGCGAATTCTACACCCTGCTCTTGTTGGATCCCAGATTGTGGTCTACGCTAAGGGCGGTATCAATTTCTTCACAGGGAAACATATTGCTTACGGTGTCTTGGCGATCCTATTTATCGTGGTTTTCGTGGTGCCATTTCCACTGATTCTTATGTTTCGCCCTTTCCTGACGCGGCGCCTCTGCCCTATTTTGAATCTCAATCGATGGAAACCAATCTTTGATGCTCTTCAGAACTGCTTCAAGGACCAGTATCGTTGGTGTGCAGCCTTCTATTTCCTCTGCCGGTTATTGCTATTGGCCATTGCCACTTTCATGCCGTCAGGTCCAGTTAAAAGGGCACTACTGGAGAGTTCCTGCGTAGTGATCCTTCTCACCATTGCCTACTTGAGGCCTTACAAGGAAGCCGGTGATGTGAAGGAAGACGAGGAAAGCTATGAGTGGATCAACAAATCAGATGCTGCCCTCCTGGTTACGCTCACACTTATCGCCGTGTCACTGACGATGCGGCTGCACAATATAACGAGCGCATACAACTCTGACTGGTACACTAAGTACACTTTAGCCTGAAAGCAAACGGCAACACGAGATTCTTTTCTCGCACATATTGAACGGTTACGCAGTGACACAAAAATCAGGAAGGCTAAACGGTTTTCAATTGACAGTCGTTAGATGGAAACTAAAGTAATTTCTTTGGCCATTACAACAGACGTCATCAGCCGCACGAACCATGCAGATTTCGAAGCATTTTATGCAACTTGCGCCAAGTGCGGAAAATGTGTTTGTTTCTGATTGGTTCAGCTGGTGACGCGATTTCTTGACCATTGACAAAGCAAATTAAAAAAAAACACAGTAACAGTTAAGTTTAGAATACGGTAAAACGATCAACTGGTTGCAACTTTTGTCAAGTTAAGGGCTATTAGTTGATGTGACAACTACTGCAGACTGAGCCTTCGTGCCCACGCTTGAACAATACAAATCGCATAATCATCATAATGTTGTCGTTTTGTGGGTAATATTCGGCTAAAAACACATTAGAATTAGATCCAATAATAAATAAATTAGTGCAATGTTACTGAAGAACATTTTTAGGTAAGTACTGTTGTAGGCATAGTAGCATGGCTTGTTTCTTTACCGAAAGCAAGATCGACAAAGATCTCCAAGTAAACTTAGACATGAAATATACTTATATACTAATGAAAATAGTTTTTGTCAGTTGTATAACCTAAACTGCGATCAAGACTTTTTTTAATTTGCAGAACATAGCATTTAATTTTGTTATTGTGGAGCTAGGCATAATCAAAAAGAAAAAAAAATTCGAAGAAAGAGAACTTTCCGTTGTAGTAGATTTCGAACAACGTGATTAACTAATAGCAAAAACCATGTAATAAATTGATCTTTCCATTCATGTTGATTTCTTAGATTAAAGAACTTAACTAAGATAATAAATGTATCTGAATTGTAATTTTTCACTTGTTGTTTGACGGTTTAGTGACTTCGTCGCAAAACGCCAAAGTCGTAGTAGAAGAATTTGACATCATATTCAGTTTCGATAAAATGAAAGCTTATGATGTTACTACAAAAGCTTATTATCTTATTAGCTATTGGCCTGGGAAAATTTCTTATTCTCACCAATACTTAGGCACGTTGTAGTAAGTACACAGTATTCAAAACATGAAAAACAAAAACATTAAACAAGTTTTGCGTTTGAAAGATCTTCACTGAGGAGTCTTCGTGAATTTGTCATTCGTACTGGTCAATTAAGTAGTCGCAGGCTCCCCAAAAGATACTCATCGGTTTCGCAAAATATTGTGATTTGTCAGTGTCTTGATCTGCTCGCTACTGGCAAATCATGATCATTTTTGCTCAATCTCGTCCAATAATTGTTTAATATTGACGGAGATCTAGGTTTCAAACGGACATTTGTTACTTAATATTGTTGTATACTACAGGGCACGTGAAAAAGAGTGTAGATGTGAGAAGGTGTTA
Source organism: Siderastrea siderea (assembly GCA_964030785.1). Classification (NCBI taxonomy): domain Eukaryota; kingdom Metazoa; phylum Cnidaria; class Anthozoa; order Scleractinia; family Rhizangiidae; genus Siderastrea; species Siderastrea siderea. The sequence continues at coordinate 14,322,185 of OZ034972.1, read as the reverse complement.
CACTTCTCTCTTGTCCTCCTGGTAGCGCGCTATAAAAAAGCAGAAAAGAGACCTTTGAGTGGGGAAACAGAAAGGTAGTACAATAAACAATTTGTATTATTAAGCGGAAAATGACTGCCCTAACAAAGCTGGGTAAATTTCTCGTTCTGCCTAAAAAAATTGAAACTGGCTCATGAAAGTAATCAAACATTACTAAATCCCGGATTGAAAGATGGCGTGTCTAGAAAACGAAGGGCGGATTTCCCGTTTCTTGGCGTGTAACCGAAGCGTATAAGCGAGGGTTTTCGTTTTGTAGTTTGATCCGGCCTTTTCTACAAAACGAAACCTCATCGATTTCGCGTCTCTTGCCGCCTGACAGAGCGCTTAGGCCTCTGTAGTTTGACATGTAGGTTAGTCCTAGGTCTAGCTTTTGGGGCTTCGTTTTTTATAGGTTTTAGGTCTTTGGTCTTCGGTCTTAGGTCTTCGTTTTGTAAACGACCCTTGAAAGATGTCGTTATAAACACCGCGATAAATGTTACTGTTAAGGTGGCCCGATACTATTTATTTGCGTGAGGGGCAACTGATTTGAAATCAATTTTTTAGCTGCTCAACAGCATTCGATTGCTGAGATAATTTAGACGCTGAAAAAGGGATGTTTGAAGTTTATCAAAAGCGTACTTTATTGAGATCGATACGAATATACGAAAATTTTCAGCAATTTTCTTGAACGTGGCTTTCAAAGAAAATGCGTATTACTCGGGAAAATGAAAAGACGTTTTTCCTTCATATTACTCTGAACAGGTGCTGGAACCTCAAAGATTTCAGGGACCAAGTTTCAGATAAATCGGCTCCACACAACCTTTATAACAAACGGTGATTAAAACAGTTATTATAATATTATGTACACGCATTTAGCCATAATTACTACGAAAAGGATTAAAGCAACAAAGAATCGCACTTACTGGAACAAAGGTAAATATGTCTTGTAAGTTATGAATCAGAGTCAAAGCGATAAGGAACGGTTTTGTTGACATTATACGGTAAAGCGACAGCACGCCTTGCCGGTAAAAATTATGGCAACCACGTTGTTTTCCAGGTTTGGCTCAATTTCTTGGTCTTTTTGTCTTATTTCGTAAAACCGTCGGAGCACCCATAAAACAGTCGACAACAAAGCTCCTGACCAGATTTTACCGTATTCTGACAATACGCTTTTCAGAAATAAGGCAGCAAATTCGGGTCACTCGCGAGCTGCTCAACCAAACTGCTCTGAAAACCATTTTGTTGAAAAACAAAACAATATCACACATGCTGTTTTGGAATTCTGCACGAGACGACTTGTCACCTCTGCCCCTTGGGAGCCCACCTTGGGGAATAATTTGAATAAAGGCAGCCTGCGATTGACCCGAATTTGCTGCCTTACTTCTGAAAAGCGTATTGTCAGAATACGGCAAAATCTGGTCAGGAGCTTTGTTATTCATTGTTTTATGGGTGCTCACGACGGTTTTACGAAATAAGACAAAAAGAGCAAAAACTTAAGCCAAACCTGGAAAACAACGTGGTTGCCATAATTTTTACCGGCAAGGCGTGCTCTCGCTTTACCGTATAATGTCGACAAAACTGTTCCTTATCGCTTTGACTCTGATACATAACTTGCAAGACATATTTACTTTTGCTCCAGTAGGTGCGATTTTCTGTTGCTTTAATCCTTTTCGTAGTAATTATGGCTAAATGCGTGTACATAATATTATAATAACTATTTTAATCACCGTTTGTTATAAAGGTTGTGTGGAGCCGATTTATCTGAAACTTGGTCCCTGAAATCTTTGAGGTTCCAGCACCTGTTCAGCGTAATATGAGAGTTCAGAGTAATACGCATTTTCTTTGAAAGCCACGTTCAAGAAAATTGCTGAAAATTTTCGTATATTTGTATCGATTTCAATAAAAACACGCTTTTGTTAAACTTCAGGCATTCCTTTCTCAGCGTCTAAAATATCTCAGCTGTTGAGCAGCTAAAAATTGATTTCAAAACAGCTTCCCCTCACGCAGAAAAATAGTATCGGGCCACCTTAAGGCGCTTTGACTGGCCACGCCTTTTACAGGTAGCTTGAGTACCTGTGAAAGTCGGGGCCATTCTACGAGCCTGACCGTGTAGTTGGGGGAGCAGACTTTATTGTAAGGGGTCATTACTTGCATCACGGTGGTCAGTCTTCTGATAACTTAAGTCACCACACACGACTAGTCTAAAGCAGTACAGTTTATTTTGTTCCTGGCCTGCAACCATAACCCACGTTTTAATTCCCTTTCGCCATTTTTTAAGTTATGTTCCCGCTTATTCTACATGTAAACATGCACTTTATCAGGGGGACATGTATAGTTAAGTTGACAATAGAATGGTGGAACATTAGGACTTCTTACAAAGTCTAGAAATTTATTCCTTATCTCGGAAACAACATCAGAGGGCGTTTGATTTCCATTATAAAAGAAAACACTCGGAAAACTTGTTTTCAACAACGAAGGCCTAGGCGCAGCATTACCTGAAAATGAAAAGACAAACACTCATCAGAAAACGGTACTTTATCAACTTGGTTTCTAGTTGCTTTGGTTGTCTTGCGGCGATACACAAGGGGACTTTTGTCATTATTTTCCCTTTTCACGTTAAAATCCGCTATCTTAAAACTGAAGCAAGCTCGGCACGAAATACAGTTTTTGCGTTGAAAGAACTTTAATGATGGAAGTTAAATAATTCCCATAAATTTAGAGAAAATTGAACTGCAAACGTAAGATAATCGGTGAAAGACGCTATCTATCGCTATTAGGTGCTATCTAATATTTTGTGTTGTAGTGAGGGCCACGGAGTTATCAGGTATTATTATTATTATTATTATTATTATTATTAATATTATTATAAGTAAAGGTTTCGTTATACAGAAACAAGTAAAAATCAACGCTCGTAAAATCGAACGACATTTCGGTGTCGTCACGACGCCATTTTCAAGTTCAAAAATGATTCAAATAAACTGTCAGGAATAGTAGCTGGAGATTAACAAAAATGATTAATGCAGAGTCACGCAAATAGTTGAAAATAGTTTAGCTCGAATTGAGTCCGATTGGACATTAAGAGATGGTGTCAATTCTCTAATTAGCAACGTTTCGTGCACTAAACAATTGAACTTACTCCGACACTTCTTATTCCTTTGTCTTACAACCAGTACACGATAACTGACACCTTTGAGTTTGCGGACGAAATTCGCAAATTACAGATCAACAGTGGTGATATTCTAGTGTCGTATGATGTTTCCTCACTTTTTACCAACGTGCCCCTTGAGGAAACCATACAGATACTGGCTGATAAAGCTTTTACAAATAACTGGTTCAGTGAAACACACCAGTTGAACCTCAGCAGGATGGACCTTGTAGATCTTCTAAGAGCATCCACCAAAGACCAACTGTTCCAGTTCAATGGGCAACTGTATGAACAGATCGATGGCGTAGCCATGGGCTCACCACTCGGGCCACTGCTAGCCAATGTCTTCATGGGATCCATTGAAGAAACTCTTGAGCGTGAAGGCAAAATGCCTTCATTTTACAAGAGGTACGTCGATGACACACTGACCATAATGCCGGACACAACATCAGCGGCTACTTTTCTTCAGGTCCTTAACAACTGTCACTCTTCAGTGAAGTTCACCATGGAAACAGAGAACAATGGTATGCTTCACGGGACTCTTACTCCACTACCAGAGCCATGTCGATATGCGCTATAAACGTGGGCTGTTGAAAACCATGCTCGATCGTGCGTATCGCTTATCGGCCTGTTGGTCTTATTTTTCTGAAGAATGTGACCGACTGAGAGTTATCTTTTCCCGGCTGAAATATCCTCAACATCTGATCAATACTACCATCAAGATTTTTGTTGCTTCAAAGGCCGAAGACCAGCAACCAATACCTGCCTCTGGAGATAGCCCAACAGTTCGAATAGACCTACCCTTCAAAGACCAGGTTTCGGCAGACTTCGTGCGCAAACAACTCAAAGACCTAAGCCAGAAGACTCACACAGCCATTCAACCTGTTTTCGTTAGCAACAAATTAAATCGAACAGGAACTTAAAGTGCAGGAGAAAAAACCGCCTATTGTAAATCAACAGTGTGCAGTTTACAAATTTCGTGACTTGTGCGATGCAAGTTATGTAGGGTACACACTCAGGCATTTACACCAGCGCGTGAATGAGCACAAAAACCTGTCATCATCTATTGGCAAGCAGTATAGTGACAAACACTGTATTGTCCCGAAAGACCTTGACAAACAGTTTTTCGTCCTAAAGAAGTGTCGGAATAAGTTCGATTGTTTAGTACAGGAAATGTTGCTAATTAGAGAATTGACACCATCTCTTAATGTCCAATCGGACTCAATTCAAGCTAAACTATTTGTGTGACTCTGCATTAATCATTTATGTTAATCTCCAGCTACTACTCCTGACAGTTTATTTGAATCATTTTTGAACTTGAAAATGGCGTCAAGACGACAAGGAAACGTCGTTCGATTTTACCAGCGTTGATGTTTACTTATTATTATTATTATTATTATTATTATTATTATTATCATCGTCATCATCATCATCATCGTCATCATCATCATCATCATCATCATCATTATTATTAAGACATTTCTAACACAAATTTGACAGATTGTATTAAAAACTAAAAATGCAATTACACACACTCTGTAGTTCAGCTACATTCCTCAGACTTCATAACAACAACATTTTACACCTCCAGTTTCCAATTCATAATTTGTGCGAAACGCAAATTTTGCAGGAATTAATATTAACATTAACATTGTATTTCGCGAAGTGTTTGTTTCACGTCCAAAAATTGCTTTCATTATCAAGGCGAAATAGAAAACGTTTTCCTTTGATTTAGTTGTATCCATCGGATGCTGTCTCTATATTACAGTTTCTTGAATGGGGAAGGGGGGAGGACAGGGAGGTTTAAACCTCCCGCTTCCCGTACCCTTTAATCCCTGTTCCCGCCCTGTATTTGTTGGCTCCCGCCTCTTTGCATTTTTTAATTGAAAAATATTGCACAAGGTAGCGTAATTTTCCCTTTTTCTCCCGCTTCCCGCCCCCTCTTCTTCCGCCTCCCGTACACCTCCCGTCCCCTTTCCTCCCGGTCTCCCGCCCCCTGTCCCCCTCCACTTAATCAGCGATTACTTGATTTCGAACTTAAGTTTTCGTCAACAGATATTAGAATGAACGTACTTGCACAATCTGGCCAAGGAAGCTGTGGGTTTGACTGAACGAAATGACTAAACGGTATCCATTGACCGCTGTAAGGACAAACGTACAGCATGGGAGGAAGAAAAACGAAATCAGTGCCATTTTTACAAGCCACTTGGCAAAATGAAGGGGACCAATCAGCGTCACGGTTCAGACAAACCAAAGCCCCATTCTTAGGAGGATGATACTTTGGACATATGGCCCCTAAAAATAACAAAAAAATGACGTTAGTTAATCATTCCTTGTTTTTATTGACTTGAACGTCACTGGAAGGATAGTTCTCTTGGCGGGGATAAGAGACTGAGCAATATCTATTGGATTGCTTAGCCCGCAAGTCTCGACTGAGTTCAAGACCTTTTCCTTCGTTGGAGGTTTTTGTTTCATTTCGGGCTTTGGTTTTATTGGCAGCTTGACCTTATTTAAAGAGGCCACTGATTGGCTTTTCCCCCAAGAAATTAATAAACTCATGAATGTGAAAAGTTAAGGTGTTTTGGTTTTGAAGAAGAAATATATGGATCGAACGACTTTAAAAGGATTTGTAAGGGAAAAGTGGCTCTGATGGTCGTTTCTTGAAAGCCCCAAGACGTTTCTTCCATGGAAAGCCATTTTAGTTAGAATATTAACCACTCATTCCAAATATACATATCGGAGCTTTTATTTTAACACATCTTTAAGATAAGACCTTTTAGGAAAGTTTCAAGCTCAGAAACGTTTTTGTGTTAAAGATGCAGTGTGAATTTATAATATTGTGCCTGACATCGGCCAGAAGACGTTTGGAGCTTTCGACAAACGCACACCCGGCGCTCCTAACCGTCATTGATGAAAATCGTGTGGTCAAAGCGATCCTGCTCCCCCTCCCCCCCCCCCCCCCCATCGCCCTTGACAATCTGGAGAAAAATAAGTTACTGTATCTTCTTATAAAAAAAACCATGGTGTGCCCCTAAAACTGGAGGTCGATAAAACCAGGAACATGGAACACATTCGAAATGTTTCATTTTCTGAATTTTACGGACGACCCCCAAAACTCCACGGTTAGTCACTGGGACCACAACTTTACATCAAGCCTTTTTCTTTCCCGTTACAAATTATTCTTGTGGGTGAAAAAAAAATCAGTGGTGGCTGTTTCAATAAGGTGTATGGCCACAGAGCGACAAATACCTGTCGTCTAATTGTTATTTTGACTTACGCTTAAGAGTAATAGTAAACGAGCACCCAGTGTATCTGTTTGGTTTCGGGTAGGCGAAGTCCTCCACGATGTACTGAACTTTATATTTTCCAGGAACTGGGAAGTTCTGGCCATTTTGATAGTTGACACTAACTTTGACAGGCAGGTGAGAATTATCAGAACAAATCGGCCTGTCCCAGGAAACCCTTTCCATTGGACGTTTGGCCTCCTTGACAATGTCGCTTGGACAGAAGCTACAAGTTGGTATCTCTGTATCTATAAATAGATAAAATAAGATAAAAATTGTGTTGGGCTGCGATTATTAAAGCGCTAGGAGGAGCCAAAATTCTAAGCAACATAATAGCATGCAATTTGTTTGTTTGGTTTATCAGCGGAGATTGGTTACCTCCCCCCACCTGAAGGGATATAGTTGGTAAACTGATCCGAAAAGGAAATAGGAGACGTCTGCACGCAGGCTAACGGCAGTCGAAGAAAGCTAAGTCGGAACTCCCGATCGGAACAAACCCCAGTCATAGGCGATTCGGTATCTATTTTACGCTGTAACCCTTTTACTCCCAAGAGTGCCCAAAATGAGAATTCAAGACAAATCCTAAATTTCATGGTGTCAAATACTTTAATATAAATAGTACCACGTGAAAGTAGTGCTAAAGTGGACTTAAAAGTTAGAACTACTTTAAATGTCTCCATAACTGACTCTGGGAGTGAAAGGGTTAAATGCAGCTTTGTTTCGGTGTTTGTATGTTTGATTGCTACTTTTGTCTACCGCCGCAAGGGTCATTTTGCGTTTATATTTATATTTCCAAGAACTTTACTGATCCAGGTCTGCAGATTAAAAAATGTGAACTCTTTAACGTCTGTCGCTGTGATATTGCTAATATTAGAGTTTGTGATTGAGTTAAATATGAACTCATTAAGGGGTAGAAAATAGTCAAAATCTTCAAAATGCTACTGAGACAATACTATATGTTAATAATACAACTACCAGCAGTGACAACAATTGACACGCAAGTTCTTGCCATAAGGTTACCTCTTATGATAATACTAAACTGGCAGCGTCTTGAATTTCCAGCTGTATCTGTGGCCGATACGTAAACTTCATGCCTACCAATAGTAAAATTATGAGGGGACACGTGACTGGAGTGTACCGTGACCTTGGCATTCGAATCGACAGAGAGGGAATTGTCGTTGGTATCAACTTTCCAGGACACCACTTCTGCAGGGCTACCTTTCTTGGCGATTATTGATATGTCATCTGGACAGCGCAGATATGGAGGCCACATATCTAGTAATAATGTTCAAATACGAGACAAAATTGGAAACTTTACGTGAATACTGATAACATGTGATTAGCTTAGATTTGGCTAATCTGGTTTACTTTGAGAATTGTTATGTAATTCACGTTCATGATTTCAACTTTCTTTTGGTGTTCTTCGCTTTGTGTTCCCGGGGGGGAGGGCACTCAACAAAGTTTTATACGGGGAGACTCAGCCCCGATGTCCAACCCCTTACCCTTTTATATACCATTTTTGACACAAAAGGTACCCCTTTCGTATACCTTTCATTGAAAATGGTACCCCTTTCACACACCTACTCAAGAACACTGCATCCCTTTTCTAAACCCTTGGAATGCAGTTAATGAACGATTTTAGGGCAGAACAGTATTACTGGGAGAGATGTTAACCAAAAGACAAAATTATTATCTACTCGAAAATTAAAGGCCCTTTTAGATACCTAAATGACAGATTTCTGTTCCCTTTCATATACTTCAGATCGTGAAATCCCTGGCCTTTTATATACCTGAAGCCTGAAAAAGGTTCCCCTTTCAGGCGGAGCCTCCCCGTATAGGCCATTATAAGGAGTAACCCCCCGGGCTTATGTTCTTTTTAACGTGATTTCAACCAATCAAGATTATTCATACCATTGCTTGATTACTATGTGCCCAGCTCACTGCTCAAAATGGTCGCATGGACAGTTGTGTTGAATGCCATGGTTCTAAACATAGCGCACTCCAGGCATGCTTATGTGAGATAATTTCACACTCCTAATTATGGGCTCTTAGTAGGCCTTTAAATTTACTCCACCGAAGGCATTTTAACCATTTCTAGGGGTAATTCGTTTCCGATACTGGGTATTGCGCGCTAGCGTGCAGTGTGTAAAAGTTCACCTGATATCAGTTCCGATCCAATGAGGTCTGGTCTCGATCTTTGGACTAAAGTTGGTCATAACTTCACTATTTTGGCCTCGCAAAATTCTTTTGGGTAAACTCAAATGTTCCAAATTCAGCTCATCCGTAGTGCTCCTTTAATAGGTCTCCTTAACCGAAATGGTCTATAGTAATTGATTTAAAAATTGGTTAACCCTATTCAGGCCGGGGGGGGAGCGATTGTCTCCGCACTGACTTTGGACGTTTATAACTTTTTTCCTAAGCAAGCTAATCCCATCAAACTTGGGGACTTTTCCTAAAATTTATCTGAGAACAGTTTGGCTTAGCAAGTGTTTGTCCATCAAGTTTGATGTTACCATGGCAACCACTTTTTGATAGGCTGTTTTTTCAGAAGGAAGAACACCTAGACATCATGTCTTTGGTACACATTCGACGCACTTAAAAACTCTTAAGGCTATTAACACTGTTAAAATTGCGGTATATATTTCGCTCTTCGAGCCTCGTCAGTCGCTAAATAAAATTTTCAAATTGGTCATGTAATAATTCATTACTAAAATGTAAAACTGTTCATGTAAAAACCATTGGAATAGCCCACTTCTTCTTTGACTCCATGTTAGTCGTCACGGGATGTCCTACTTTGATGGTAGCGAGCGGCCATGCGGGATTACCGCTCACGGAATGTGGAAAAAGTTTCACTCGTTCTTAGAGTTAATTAATGAGTCTTCGGGTACTTTGTCCATCCTGACACCCTCGGATATCTGCCTCAGCATAGCGTTGTTAGAGTAAAGACCAGTAACATTCATTTGAAATCTCTGAATTTCATTGTTATGTTTCTCCTTACAATGTTTCCACAAGGCCGATCGCTCTTCCCTATTGCTAAGTGACTTCTCGTGTTCCTTCCACTGGTATACGCGCTTCTTGATGTTTCTCCTACGTAGATGTTGTTACACTCGGTATATTTGACTTGAAATGTTACGCTCTGTCTATCACACGGTCCTTTTCCACCCGTTCTACATACCAGGCAGTCTTCTCTTTCACATTGTCGTGGTTTGCACGGATCAGACCTCTGGTGCAATCTCTTAATTGCAATACCAGCCTTTTCTACTACTTTGATCTTGAAACCTTGCCGTCTTATCTCTTTCTGATATTTCCTCTGTAGCTGTGCATTCAGCGTAGCTGATACAAAGATGACCACCTCGTTCCCGCCCCGCTTGTACCAGTCGTTTTCTTCCTCACCTTTTCTTGTTCTCGTTCGTCCTTCCTCCACTCTTTGGGTCGATGTAACGGTCGTTCTCCTTCTTGATCAGCTTTATTCCTCGTCTTATACGCCCTGAGGACCGGCTCGACAACGTCATATCTGAACTTCTTGCTGTACCCCGAGTACTGCATCCTCAGGACCATCTCATTAACATTTCCTACTACCCTCTCCCATGTTAATAACTTGCTACAGCTCATTAGAACTCTTAGGACTTCTTGGTTAGCACTGTCCTCTTGGTACTCCAGCTTAAGGCAGATCTAGCATTTATGACTGCTTTATAGGCCACGCACTTGGAGTGGAACGCATACATGATCACTGACACTTTCCCGACTTGTCTCTCCGTTTTCTTCCCTCTTGACTCTACCCATACCTTCAGGTCGAGGATAGGCAGCTTTCCGTCCTGGTGCTTAGAAGTCTGTAGACTTTAAGTTGTATCGATGGGTGGATGTCGTTTCCTACTTGTTTCATCACTGTCCTTTCGTCACTACTGACTCTTCCATCCTCAGTAACGGAACGTAGGTTTGACCGTTCTTGTACCTCATTCCAGGTGGTGTTGCCTGTACATCCACATGCCGTTTGTTCATTCTCACCGCGATGGACATTTCGTCAAGCTTCGCGGCAAATTCCTTATCCCACCAAATCATGAAGATCTGGGCCAGTACTCCAGTCAACTTCAAGCCAATCGGGCCGCCACTGGTTTGCTTCCAGATCTCGTTGTCAAAGGTGTACACGTGGTTCTTCATAATCACTGTTAACGCGATCCTAAGTGCGTCTCTTAGCGTTATACGTCTCGCATGTTCATCTGGTTGTCTGACTGGTAAATTCCATGACTTAAAGCGCTTCTCCTTTTGTTCTTCACGCTCACTTGCAGTAATCGTGACCGGTCTCCCTTTTTCTACATTCCGCGCGCGGTAATCCCGCATGGCCGCGCGCTACCATCAAAGTAGGACATCCCGTGAAGACCAACATGGAGTCAAAGAAGATGTGGGCTATTCCAATGGTTTTTACATGAACAGTTTTACATTTTAGTAGTTCTTACATCAACAATTTCACAATTTTATTTAGCGGCTGACGAGGCTCGAAGAGCGAAATATATACCGCAATTTTAACAGTGTTTTTATCGTTTAAGAGTTTTTAAGTGCGTCGAATGTGTACCAAAGACGTGATGCCTAGTTATTCTTCCCATTGTTCAAACACACTCTTAGCCTCGGTGGTTAAAATTTCTCAGAAGTGTTTTTTCAGAATTTTAAATTTTCACCTTTTCATCGAAAAATTATAACTTTTCTAAAGTAAGTTTTACATTTCTATATCATTTTCGCGTTCTTTTATTGATTTCGGTTACTTTTTGGTCAATTTTGGCAAATTTCAAAGGTTCTGGAAAAATCAAGAAATCCAAGATGGCCGCCATTTTAGAACCTGACGTAATGGTTACGTCATATGACGTCATCAGCTTATGCTGTGGACCTCAAAGGAAACATCCTTGGATGTATTATCTGCCCTCCAAGTTTCGTTGTCATAGCTTTTCTCCTCTAGTGAGAGCAGGCAAACGCTTGGCATTTCAGAAAGAACAACTTACCGACACAGTTGTGGGTTTCTCCACTCCAACTTCCACTAGACTGGCAAACAAATTGAAAATAAGCCCTGTTTGGATCATCTTCCAGAAAGTACCCATGAGGACAAGAAAAACCGCACTTTCTGTTGACTGGTGATGTCTCGTTGATGCAGTCAATGTTTTTAGGAGTCGCCCACTGGAATGAAGGTAGTTTAGGACAATCAGCTTTAACTGAAATGAAGGAGAAGGAGTTAGTAGGTTGTCGGAGAGGTTAGAAAAAGTGATTCTCGGAATAAGCAGAAAAAAGTTAGAATAAATACCAAATTCTTTTCGAGTCTTATTTTGTTCCTGGCAGAAGAAACTGTAGTTCGAACTTATGTCTGTGTATTTTGTCCTTATCAAAAGAATAAAAAGATAAAACCTGAAAGTGAGTTTTTAGTAGCTGTTGATAATAGCAATATCATGCTTGCTCAATCTATGAAAATCGATTATTGGGAGGAGATCGATAAAATGAATATAATCGATTAAAATCGATTGTCATCAATTGTTTCTATTTAACGATAAAAATCGACGCTGTCAATACAGGCTCGTATAATACTTTGCGATAATACCATTATTTTCGTTTATCGATTTAAATTGACTAGCAAACTAATGGCGAGCTAACAATAAGTAGTTTGAAAAAGGGTACTTTCAAGTTGCAGCAGAGCAGACGACAACAAATGTGTATAAGTGCAGGTTCTGGATCATAGAAAGATTAGCTATGTTTAAGAGGTTCAAGGTCTTACTCGCTACATGTTAATAACTTTCATAAGAAGAAGGACAAAGTAAAACACGCGTTTTGACTGGCCAAGGGGTGTTTGTGACTAAAGTACAGAAGCAGAAGTGACGTAACGAGCCTCAAAGTTCTGCTCAATTTTTGAAAACATTTCTAATTTTGTGCGGGATAACCGATATCAAAACAAATGGATTCGTGCGTGTGTACTCTGAGAACGCACAGCGGACATGAAAACAAGATAAGAACATCAGTCATTTGTCTGTAACTCGTACTAGTTTGTTCTTACCACGTTTTGACGTCATGTGTACGTCATCAGAGTACACACGTACGGCCAAATGGAATGCTTTTGTTAAATAGCGCATATTTTTTCGCGTTAATTTTTACCCTTAGCTTTGAAAGAATGCGGTCAAATCCTGACCGATTGATCGCAAAGATAGATTTTTGGTAATAATGAATGAGTGAATGAATGAATGAATGAATGAATGAATGAATGAGTGAATGAGTGAATGAATGAATGAGTGAATGAATGAATGAATGAAAGAATGAATGAATGAATGAATGAATGAATGAGTGAATGAATGAATGAGTGAATGAATGAATGAATGAATGAACGAACGAACGAACGAACGAACGAATGAATGAATGAATGAATGAATGAATGAATGAATGAATGAATGAATGAATGAATGAATGAATGAATTAATTAATTAATTAATGAACTTTATTAACGTGTCCAAAGTGTCCGGCCTTCTTTCGGCCTGCGCAGAATGGGCGTGTCACTTCATTTTGGGTTTTATGCCTATATGGTAATGGATGAAAGAAAACAAACCCTCTGAAACAAGCCAAAACTAAGGTATCAAAATTTTGACCTCTGAAGTCTGATCTTTCGTAGGCGACCACGTCCAGTAAGTGATATTTAGGCTTGTCCCTTTTGGGGGGGTCAATTGTACGAAGAAAACAAGGGGCTCCTTTCTTTTAGTGAGTGCCGGTAAATTTCTTTGAGCTGCAATGAGAAAAATGGCAAAGGTTTTTTTTCTCTTGTAGGGCACCTTTCCTTGTAATAAATAAAATTACTAAAACCGATATAACCAGAGGTGAATATCAACGAAAATCGCTGAAAATCGGTCACAATCGATACTGGGAACTCTCTTAAGGTGGTCTTATACTCAAAAAAGGTCATGTTAGGTTGCAAAAGTCACTTTTTTTAAATGGCAAAATTGTAAGCTTTAAACACTTGGGAATTCTGTCTTGAAATAATCTCACTCGATTTCCAGCATTAAAGCAGCGAGATTTAAGAAATCTAATCAGCAGTATGCGACTTTTTCCATAGCAACGGCCATAGCAACAATTGTTTAAATTTATTAAATGCGCACAAACAAGCCTCAATAAGAACATACCCTCCCCCCTCTCTGTAAAATGACATCTGGTACTAATGTGGAGAAACACCTGACTGAGGAGAGAGTCCTGAGGTCGGAGTTTTAACCGACAAAACATGACCCAAATCTTACAGAAACGATGGTTTTTGCATCAAATTACCGTTCAGCTTGTATTTTAGTGTGGCAACTTGAATTTGACAATAGTTTTAGAATAATGAGCGACGGATAAACTGTCTAGAATCCGTTCCCTTATCTTTAAGACTGTTTTTCTCCAATAACAGAATTTCTCGAACTGAATGAACTTTTGAGCACGATATTTTCGGGGCATTGTAACCTAGCGTTCTGAAATTTTCAGCAAGATTAAAGGACTTAATTTCTTAGGTCGTAAACCTAAAAAATGCTCACGATCTTGAACTGCTTCTCAGTAAGTGAATCCTTGCCCTCTCTTTTATTTCCATCTACCTTACTTTCTGGAAAAAAAAAGAATAAAAATAAATTTCGAAAGAGGCCAAGCTGCTTAATGTTCGAGGTTTAGCCCCTGAAGAATTCATCTGTGGACAGATCTAAGTTGATTTCATACTTATCCAACCGTGCATTAGTTAGATATCGTGCTTACAATGAACCCCCTATTTTTTTTACTGAGAAGGCTGGTTAATCATTAACTATTATGTCATGTGACCTGAAAAGACTCAGTTTGAAGTCAGGGCGTGAATCCCTATAAAATGATGGTAAAAGTATCCCGCAAAGTTCTTTTCTAAAGAAATTCACTTTTTGGGTATAAGACCACCTTAATCATCAATTTTCATCGATTTCTGACGACAATCGATAAATTGCTATCAGTCGTTATGTATGGCCATTGATTATATTGCTTATCGATTTCCATCGATTGCACACGCCGAGTAATATCCATCTCGATAATCCTTGTCACCAATGCGGGGCTCATCAGTAACGTAATTTTAGTAAAACCAAAAATGAATTGGCCTCCTCTTGGAGAATTCGGCAACCAAAACAAGTCATGTTTAAGAATACCAACAGCTAACTCTGAATCACTTAGGCTGGCCTTTTACGTTATTTCAGCGAGAGCTGTAAAGTTCACGCCTGTCCCTTCAATATATCCCTGGCCCTGATGAAAGCTAATTTTGCAAGCCGAAACATTGACCGGCCATTGAATTAATCAGCCCTTTGCCATGGTGCCAGACTTGCATTCAGTTTTGTTCTTTAATATGCACTTCGAGTGACTTCTGGCTCGAGCATCTCTACACCAGAGTTCCGGCAATACCGAACCAGTGCGGTTTATTTGTGCCTTGTGTCATGGGACTCTGCATCCAAAGGATATGTTTATTATTTCCTTCTCGCAGTCAAGACCCTGTAAGCTCCCTTCGTATTTGAATAACGATAAATCCAGGAAAGTCTATGATTTTCATGCCTTGCTGATGAAACAAATGCCACTGATCTTTTTTAGACCTAACACGCTAAAACTAGCATTTTTTCTCTCCCAAAGAGAAGCAAAAAGCAGAAGCAAAAGACAGAGTTGATATTTTTCAGAAAATTCTTGCGGGTATTGTTATTGAAGGCACGCCATTCATCCTCGCGGTGGAAATTCTAACTTACTCATTCAAGACAATTTTAAAGAATCGGCTAGAGATACCAGAAGAGAAAAACGTTCTGAACGGGTATTTCTCCGGCATTTCAGTCACAATGGTCCTTAGATACACTTAACGTGCAAGTTCTACATCAGTGAAATCAGTACTTGTCGCATAATCTCGTATTCCTTCCCCATCACTCACGTCAAAGGTAACTATTGATAATATAACGCATGACCGCTAATACGCCTATTCTGTGCCGAACAATTATGTATTTTTTTAGGACGAAAGAAGGCCAATACACAGAAAAAAGGTTAAACAATATTCATGGCAATATTCAGTATTCAATATTCAGACAAAATACAGTGATTTATGACTTCAGGTTCTCCAAGGATGCTGAACTACTACCCAGTGTAGCTGGCCGGGCCGGGCACCATGCCGTTTGCACAGTCAGTTCATAGAGCTGTTTCTGGATCAACTTTTTCTCCTCTTGGAATTATTCTGACTTGTTCAATCACTAAAGCACAGGAGATTCTCGAGCTTAGGAGGCTGCCGTTGAATTTTTCTCTTCGTTACTGCATAAGCAGTAACAGCAGCTACGTGTACATTACTAAGGAGTTTAGTATCTGAGACTGGAATTTTGCCTTAAAAAAATTAGACTCCTCAGCCAGACCTGACAATTTTCCACAGATTAAAAGTCCTGTAGATTAATATTATTACTGAGTAAGACTTTACTCTACCTGCTGAAGTTCCTAGTTGAAAGGCCAGGGCAAAAAGTACAACCGCGATCATGGTTATGAATTTAATGGATGAGACTTCTTCGGCTTTAATTCTTGAAATTATGTAAATTACTGACAAGAGCTGTCTAGCTTTATACTTTAATACCTTCCTAATTATTGCAACTTGTCAACTAACTACAGTAAGTCATTATGAAAATTGGTCAAGTCAGTATTTGACCATCTGTTGCCCAACAAACTACGCAGCTAATTGATTGTTAAATTACCGTAGTTGTTAACTTTCGGGTCTTTAACAGAACTATAATAGCAACTGATCATGAAATCCCATCAAACGCGTATGGCGTATTTTATGTAAGGCGCCTGTTTCAATCGAACGTGGGCCTCTTGATGGGGGCGGGGGGGGGGGGGAGGGTAGATAGCTAATTCTCCTTTCTGATTGCTGTTCAGTGCCACAGACTTTTGTTTTGAGAATTTGGTAATCGACCGTGATAGAAAGCCTAAATAACGAGTTTCTTCATTCTTTTTCTTCGCTTCAATTAGCTGTTAAGAACTAGCACAACAAGTGCTCTCATAAGACGTTACAAAAATCCAGTTCGTCAGATTTCTGAGGGATTTCCAAGCCCGGCTGTTTTGTCATTTTAATTTATGCTTTTTGGTTTATTTCGTTGTCAAGGATTAGCTTAGCAACAGATTATTTCAGACGGAATGAAAACTCCGTTTGTTCATCTCCGCCGCCTATTAACAATCGAACGTGGGCCTCTTGATGGGGGGTAGATAGCTAAATTCTCCTTTCTGATTGCTGTTCAGTGCCACAGACTTTTGTCTTGAGAATTTGGTAATCGACCATGATAGAAAGCCTAAATAACGAGTTTCTTCTTTCTTTTTCTTCGCTTAAATTAGCTGTCAAGAACTGGCACAACAAGTGCTCTCATGAGACGTTATAAAAATCCAGTTCGTCAGATTTCTGAGGTATTTCCAAGCCCGACTGTTTTGTAATTTTATGCTTTTTGGTTTATTTTGTTGTCAAGGATTAGCTTAGCAACAGTTTATTTCAGACGGAATGAAAACTCCGTTTGTTCATTTCGGCCGCCGATTTTAAATGTCTTTATTTTACTTTTTTCTTTGCCCTTGTTAAGAAACAAGGGAGTAATTCACTTACTCTCATTGCGTGAGTGGTAAATTCATTGGAACATGGTGTTCCAATGTGAAAAATAGGAAAATCCTTTCTTCCAGGGCAATTTTCACTAAATAAATAAAACAAATACAGTTAATAAAATGGATAACAAGCGCTGAAAATCAATAACAATCGATTAAAATCGATCAAAAACGACACTCAGAAACTCTCTTAATCATCGATTTTCAACGATTTCCATTAATTGTTATCGATCATAATTGATTAGCATGGAAAATATCGATTGTCAATTTTCATCAAGTCGGCAAGCCAAGTAATGTCCATCTCGCTAAGCGTTGTTACCAGTGCGTGGCTGGTCAGTAGTTTTAGTAAAACCACAAAAAAATGAATTGGCGTTCTCCTGGGGAAAAATTAGTTTAAGCCCCGAGGCGCCATGATTAAGAATACCGCAACAGCTATTTTACTCTGAATCACTTGGGGTGGTCTTTTCCTTTAGTTCAGTGGGAACTTAATGAAGTTCCTTTTGCTGTCTTGACCTTAATTGTAGGCTCCCTACGTACTTGAATAACAATAAACTGAGAGACGTCTCTGATTTTCACACCTTACTGATGCCTTAAAATTAATGAAAATATATGTGCTGCAGCAATTTTCAAGTTATTAAGGATGCTCAACTACTGCCTAAGGTAGCTGGCCGGGCCGATCATGATACCGTTAAAGCGTGTCAGCTCCTAGAGCTGTTTCTGGATCACCTGTGTCTGTTCTTAGAGTTATTCTGGCTAGTTCCCTCATTACATTGCGTGGATTTTCGCGGCGAATTTCCTAGACCATGTTACAGCAGCTAAAGAAGCTGCCGTTGAACGTTTCTTTTCGTTACTGCAGTAGCAGTAACAGTAGCTACGCGTTCATTATTTTACCAAGGTGTTTAATCTCAGAGACTGTGAATTTCCTTGATTAGAACACTAGGTTACTAGTTCTGTAGACTAGCGTTGTTGTTAATTGATTAACAGTTTAACCTACCAGCTGAAATCCCATTTGAAAGGCTAAGACAAACACTACAACCGCGATCATCGTAATTGCCTTTAAACTGCAAGTTCTTAGACGTCCTGGAATTATGAAATTACTGACAAACGTCCTAATTATTGTAACTTGTCAACCAACAGCTGTTAATTATTATGAAAATCGGCAAGTTATTATTTAAACATCTGTAGCCCAACAAACCTAACAGACGATTGATTTTTATTTTATTTACCTTAATTGTCAACTTTCAGCTCTTTAACAGAAACTGATTAGCAACTGAAATGGCCTCAAACGCATATTTTATTGAAGGTGCCTGTTTCCACATAACGAGAGCCCCAACTAGGATAGGTTCAGGTAGCTTAATTCTTCTTTCTGATTGCTGTTCAATGTTATTGACTTTAAATTTAACTTGCGAATTTGGTGGTCTACCAAGATAAAAACCCTGAACAATGAGTTTCTTTCTAGTTCCTCTTTCTTTTTCTTTGCTTAATTGACTGCTGCCAAGAACTAGCACAACAAGGGCTATTTCAAGACGGTATGAAAATTCAGTTCCTCCAATTCTGGATAAATTTTCCAGCCCGTCTATCTTATAATTTATGCCGGTTGCCCTATGTTTTATTGCTTTATTTTGGTCCATTTAGCTGTCAAGAATCAGTTTATTTCAAGCTGAATGAAAACACCGTTTGTTTACCTCAGCGGTTTATCTTAAATGTCTTTTCTTGTTACTTTTTTCCTTGTCCCTGTTTCTCGCCCTTGTTTCAACTTGTTTTGAATGAGATTTTCACCATAAACATAAAATATGACTCGTGAAGTGCAGATTAAAACACTGACATCGTCTATTATATTTTTGCCCTGAAATAAGCTAGGTTTATAAGGAGTTGACTGAATGCGCCTAAGTATACCCGCCCTGAGTATACCCACCCTGACGGGAGAAAGGGGTTCCGTCATGATAAGAAGACTGTAAAATATATATACAAAAAAATTTTCTGCCTTCATCTTTTGAGTAACAAAGAAGAGAATGATCATGAGTTAGAGAACATTTCTCGTTCCCCACTCCACCCCAGTTCAATGGTTGCAACCGCAATGAACGTGCGTGCTTTTAATTCACCCTCATCGAACCTAAGCCGACTTCAAAGTATGGTTTGGAAGAAGCCATAAAAGAAAACGAGCAAAACACGGAACGACGAACATGAAGTGGATGACAACAATAAGTTTGGCTTCCATGGAAAGTGTCGTGGGCTTGGCAACGGTGAAAAATCGTTCTTTTGGCAACCTACAAAGGAAAGACGACTTGTGATTAACTGTAGCTGTCAATTAAAAAAAGAGGCAAAAATCCCCAAAAGAAAAACATCTAGTCTGACCCCTTTCAACAATGCAAAAATTCTGGGAGTCTGCAACAGATTGTAAGTGAAAGAAAAAGAAGCCGGAAAGTATGGTTAAAAATTCAAAGGTCATAATTTCCTGATAAAATTTATTTCTTGCGTTTTCCTCTACAATACGTTAGTTAAGTGATTAACAATACAATTCCACGTACACTTGTCATATTAAAACTACAAATGAAAATAATCCGAGGCTACAATGGGTAACATTTTTTTAGAAAATTCATCGTAACTGAAAATGCGTTTCCAAAAATTTGATAACTGTTCCTTGTTCCTTAAACTAGATCTTCATATCACCAAAGAAAGCTGCGCCAACACTGAACTACAACGCGATTTTATAATTTTCTTACACTCCACTTCTCAAGTAAAAACAGCTCTTAAAATAATGTTTCTTAGCAATAAAACGCTACTTCAATTTTGCTTGTTAATCAAAAAACACTATAGAATTGTCTTCAAAACTGTAACATATGAAGAAGCTTCTTAATCGCAGCTGTAAATTCTCGCCATGCATTTATCATTTTTTCTTCCGTACTTTCTTTCTCCATTTGATTGCTTACTTGTTTTTCTTTTGTTTTCATAAATTCTTTTTTTTGTTTAATTAAATTCTGGCTAACTCTTACAATACGGGTGACGGCCTTTTGGGCAGCTTGTGACTCGACAAAAATTTACCTGCGCGTTCTTGTCTTTTCTTAAACAGGAAAACTGTTCTTATGTTTTTGTTATTTATGCTTTTCTCTCTGTTCTTGTGTGACCGTATGATTTTGCAGTTTATGTTGTTCTTAATTTCCTTTTTCGTTCAATGTTATTCTTATAAGTTTTTAATTTTTTCTTTACCTATATTTTGTAGTGCACACTTCTGACAATTTTGTAATTTTCTATCTCAGAGCGCCAAATCGCCCCCATGCAGTTAACGACCGCTCAACGATACCAGGTGCTTCTATGCTAGTATACGACATTTCTCTTCAATAAGAGATATATTCTTGTCTGTCTAATGAACAACAGAACTGCTAGTTAAACAAAAACATTCAAATTTAAGCAGAAGATAATTATGAGTTGTTCATTGTATAATTGATGCTTGACACTTCGAAAAAACTGAAATAACTTATTGTGGCACCCAGGAGATAATAAGGACCTAAGCAACACAAACGTGTTCGTCCGGGACATCACGAATAGAGGCCGAAAGTTAATTTTTTTCTTTTGGTGTGCTGTGACGTCAGCGCTTCGAGCCCTAAGCGTCAAACGAACAGCTTTCTTATTCACGGTATGAAGCAGAAGCGCGCCAAAATAATCACACTATACTTCTGGTTTCAGTTTGTGACGTCACGTTGAACAGTACAGTGAATTTGAAGTGCCAAAACATACAAGGTTCAATTCCGCCCTGACCAACCGAACCTTGGTTTGGTAAATTTGTAGATGCGATCGGGGGATGCGATGCTTGATAAACGTGGTAGTTTCATGGGCTACTGATATCATATATATGTTGTATAAGGAGTTTCTTTGAGCTTGTGCAGTGGATAAAACCTTGAAGTATTACCACTGAAATAAGGGCTACCAAAACAGAACGTTCCTGTTGTACGCTGTCAGGTTCTAACTATTCAGTTTGTGGATGATATTCTAACGTTTGATCACTCAAATGAAAGCTATTGAGTAATACTTCTTACGGTACTACTACAAGACGATTCGCACTCTTGAGTTCGGGGATGACATCCTTAAGTGTGCCCTTTAGCGTGCCATTCAAATGAACGCTATCGAGCGATAATTCCCCCTAGTAATGGTTATTATGCTGTACAAGGTGGTTCCAATACATCATGAAAAAAAGCAAGACCGAGAATTGTTATCAGATGGTTTTGGATTCAGGTGATTCTAATTTTTGACTGTATCAAGGCAATCGTACTCTCCTGACGTGACATTAGCTTTGAAACGTTTCTCAGGTCAAAATTTTATAATTATTGTCAATTTTATAACGCGGCTTCCTTAGAAGTCAGAAGTCAGCCTTTGGGAGGGAGGAGACGACTGACATTAAAGAATATAATTAAACAATAGAGTTCTTCTGTCGAAGGCACTATCGTGTGATAGGTTGCCCGGGGAAACTTGATGTTCACAACAAAAATTAGCCCGAGGACGTAGTTCGAGGGCTTATATGAAGTGTGAAAAAATCAAATTTCTGAGGGAACCTATCACACGATAGGGCCTGAGACAAAAGGACTCTATTGTTTTTATTGCACAACGCTAAACTTTGAGCGAAAATAGTCAAAAACGTAGACTATGCGCTGATAGTCGCCCGCTGACGAGAGCCACTATCGCGTCACGTGATCAATTTTGACCAATGGGAGCACGCTAAAATTTAGCGTTGAACTATAAGCAAAAAAATGGGTTCATTATATCTAACTGGTGTGGTTTCCTCTGCTGCTCTGCTGAGTAACAGATGTTTCTGGTGTTCTCCCAGGGCTGTTTTGAGAATCAGACGTTTCGGACATGATTGGTGAGATTTCACCATCCTGCGGCAGGGGAAACCAATTTTCAACTGCTGGGCAGTAATTCTTCAAAACTCGGTACGCTAGTACAAGCAGGACCACTATGGGGACGTAGGCCAAAATCTTGACCACTATAGTGAGACCGACCTTCTGCTGATTTATAGTTGCACAACAGCTGTCGATTGATGAACTAACTACGGCGATTAGAGAGAGAGTTGTCAAAAGTGCCACATCTGATTTGTTGATCCATCCATAGCTCTTCTCGTCTTCTCTGACATCACTGGTTTCCTTGTAAGGTCTCAGGTACGCAAAGACAACGAGAATCAAGATGCAGGTGCCCTCCAATACCACTCTTTTTATCGAGCCAGCGGGTACATAAGTAACAATCAACAAGATTCCCAGTCGGCAGAGGAAATAGAAAGCTGCACACCAACGATATTGAACCTTAAAGCAGCTCTGAAAAGCATCAAAAAACGGCATCCAGCGATTCAGATTTAACACCGGACGAAGTTCTCTCGTCAGGAACGGGCGAAATAAGAGGATGAACGGAAATGGAAGGACGAATACCAGGATGTAGAATACGGCAACGATTCCATACCAGAGGTGCTTTCCATGAAAAAATTGGAGTCCACCATTGTCATAAAGGAAGGTCTTCGATCCAACTTTAGCAGGATTCAAAATCTTGAGGGAAATTCTTGTGATATCTGTATAACAGAGTACAAGAATCGTGCATATAGCGCGAAAAGGAGCTTTGACTCGTTTGCTAAAGCACCAGTCAGGATAAGCTCCCACTAGCTTCGTTAACAACCAGACAACCAGTATTACGTAGGTCGGAATGGCGTACATTATCATCAGCTTATCTGCATCGTCCAAACCTTTGGCTAAACAGAAACTGTGGCCACCAAATTGTATGCGGATATTAGTGAAAGCGATGACAAACTCGATAAAAGGATCAAATTCAAACCCATCAGGCGTCAACAGCTTCATGACTTGGTATGAGTACAACCAGGCGTTCAGATATCCAGTGAAGAAATCGAGATCTATCAGCATGATTAGCACGACAAGCAGAAGTAAACCTAGTCCAAATGCTATCAGGTAAAACAACTCCCAGTTCGAACAGGATTTACTACACTGTTCACTTCCAAACGTAATGCTGTAATTTTTCTTACATTTTCCACAGAGAACGCTGTGCTGACTTCTGTTCTCATCACACACGTGGCCCTCCAAATACTTATACTCAGTTTGGTTTGAATTACTTGAATTACAATATCCAACAGGACAGAAATATGTGGCAAATTTGTATTTGTTCTTGACCTTACCTGCCCAGTACCCTCCCTTTACGAAAACGGTCTTTCCATTAGGGTCACAGCGCGAGACGCCTCTTCCACCCTCATCACTGGGAATCATGCATATACAATTTTTTCCTGAAAATTTAAAGCCGGGATAGCAGTTCTTTAACGTGATGTTTTCTATCGTTCTCCTCAAAAGTTGACTTCCAATATAATTCAGTTGAACAGAAAAGATGCTTCCAATTTCTCCGTTCAAGCTAACGTATGTAATTTTACCATGAGCTGCAAGAAAGAGCAATGAAGGGATGAGATGGACTGAAGACGATATGATAGTAACACTGACAATTCCCGGGACAGAATTTCCAACTTCATCAAACAAATCCACAGATGCATTAAATACTTCACCCGGGGCAACTTGCCAGTCTTCTTTGTTATGTGTGATGCGGACTGGATCAGTTGCAACCTCGACCTCGGAAGCGTTATTTGAGTTTTCGTACTTTACAAAACTCCATTTGAGTACTTCATTGTTTTGTCGACTCTCACCCGCTCGCCGACAGTTTTTCAACGTTGTAGCATACACTGACTTTCCAGAAGTTGCATGGTTATCTTTAAAGATAACAGTTACTTTCCAGTCATCATAATCAATCGAGGAATTGGCCGAAGAATACCCAAAAAAACAAGCGTGAATGTTTGTACCGGTTGCGTAAAAACTTATGAGAGGTGATCCTGGGGCTTGAATGTAAAGTGCTCCACCTTTACCGTCGCACGTGTTCGCTTCAAAGTTCAAGGTGGAATTTTCGTTCAAAAGAATTCTCGATCTTCCATACATTGCTATCGCCCCTCCTCTAAACCCAGTGTTGTTAATAAAATCCAACCTGTTGTGAATTTCAAGAGTTGATCCATCTAGAACTAATGCAGACTGACTATTGTTTATGAATTGTGCATTCTCTTTGAAGATAAGTGGCACCTCCACGCTACAAAGCGATCCTTGTCCAATCGTCAGATTACGGTCAACCAGAATTACTTCGTTGGAACGAAAGAGTGTATCATTCTTAAAACACACGCGAAATGGGATTTCTGGTCCAATAAGATCTTCATTCTCGTTATAAAGAAATGTGCCCATGGCGGCACCCACATTCCCGACGTTTCTCAGCCACTTGCATCCATAGAAGGTGAATGGAGTAACAGCGGGATCTGCGTGTTTAGTGCATTTTCGGGGAATTGTCGTTCCATAAAGGGAAGTACCCCCTCCCCAAATCGCCTTATTATTCTCAAATGAACAGTTGTTTATCTCGTATCGGTTGAGACGAAGCTGCGCGTCCTTAAATGGCCTGTTTCCTATTCGGGCTCCTCCACCGGCTAGTTCAGCGTGGTTTTCCCGAAACTCTGTTCCCTCCATGACAAGAACATTGTCCTCCGTGTTGTCCTTCATCTCAACTTGAAGACCTCCACCCCACGACGCCTTATTACGGTAGAAAAAACATGATTTAATTTCAATGATGTTACCACTTGCATTCCCCAGAAGGTATACCGCCAGACCGCCTCCGCGACTAAATGAAAGTTCTGGTGTATTGGGTTCATGCTTTTCAGTTGTGTTAGACCATTGGGCCTTGTTTCTGAGAAAATTGCAATTTGAGAATACGTAGCTGTTATTGTGTTGAAATGAATCGTGCTCGCCAGGCGTAACGTTCACTGTATCGTAGCCATATCGGTTAAATATAACATAAACACCGCCTCCTGAGTAAACGTATAAGCTTCCATTCTCGGTAGCGGTTTCCCATCTGACATAGTTGTTCTCACGGGCGTAATTCTCGGAAAACAAACTGTTTGTGAAGTTTACAACGCCGCCAACATCGTATAAATTGGCGCCGAGCCCTGGAGATGATGAAATTTCGACATCAGTTATCTTAAGATTTCTCATATCCAGAAATCGCAGACATTTGAGCCCACGGTCAACAAATCCTGCGGTAAATTAACCATCGAAGGGAACGCAACAACAACAAAGAAATGTATGGAGATTAAAAAATTTCGAGAAATATCTCTCGATCAATTTGTTAAAGTATAAATGTGCAACCGGTTCATGGTAAACTGGTCTATCAAGAAAGATATAGTACAAAAAATAAGGTGGATACTTCGAATTTTATGTTTACTTTTTACGGTTTTCTGTGAGCAGTTTAGCGGCCAAAAAATATAAGGCGTGGAGGGGGATTTCATCGAAAAACCGAAAACTCATAGTTTATAAACAGCGATTACGGGTAAACATAATGGGATCGAAAAAATGTGCAAGTGGATTCACTAAAACTATACATGGAACAAACTAACCTTACGATTTTCAGCTCCAACCGATTGATTTTGATGTTTACTTTTTGCACTTGAAAACCACGAAAAAATAGCATTCGGCCATACATTTGAAAGTCCACGCTAAAGTCCAAAAATCCGCTTTCTTGGAACTGCGATATTTCGGCCGAACCGGCTTCAAATACGCTACAAAAGCCATCCTTCGAAAGCTAAATTTCAGTACATTCGAATGTTAAGCGACTTAGTTTGGTCAGTGGTTTTTATATGGTTTTTATGTGGGACTTATTGCATCGTGCACCATCATGAAATATGAGCCCAAACTATACCGCTTCGATCAGCGGTATGCATCATTTAAAAGAGCTGTCTATGTAGGACGCCCGAAAAGGCGCGGGCTCTAATGTCCGCGATTTCTGGAGATGACAATATCGAAAATCTAAGGCAGTCTTGAACTTTGCCCCCTTAAGATTTGGATATTGCCTTTTCGCTCCAACAGAGCTTCGATGCCATCCGCCACACTTGAGAAACTTGACTCCTTCAAAGGTAATATTTTCGCTGACGGTAAAGGATAGGCTAACATTTGCGTTGCATGTTATTTGCACGTCTTCCCTCGATGTGCCAGTTCCAAAGAGGCCAAAAGTAGCAATTTTGGTAAAACTGTGGCTTGTTTTCAATGAGTAATTTCCTTTTGTCGCCAATATCTTTGTTGCGTTGAGACCAGAAGCGAGCGATAAACCCCTGTCCAGTGTGCACTGGCTTCCCTTGCTGCAATTTGAAAATTATTACTGTCGTCACCCATTACACAATTATTACGTTTAACTGAGACAGCCCGAAGATATAAAATACAATAAGGATTGAATGACTTCATGCGTGACTAGTTAATTCTGGTTGTTGTGTTACATATTAAAGAATATTTGATGCTGGCTACATGAATGAACATGTATTATCATGGACAAGTTTCTCTTCGCTCTACATTAGACTTACATCATTGTACTCTCTCTAAATTAGGACTTTATATAGCAGAATGATTCTATTTTTTAACTGTATTGAGTGATGGCAGCAAACAAAGTTGAAGTTGAAGTTAATTAGTCCGATTGGTATTTTATTTGTAAAGCAATATTATGAAATATTATCTTGATTGCCCTACTCGGTCAAAGTCTGTCTGTATCTTTGGCGGTCGTGTAATTTTCATCTGTTGTCTGAACGTTTTTCGCTCGGTTGGTTAAAACAAGGGCCAAAATAGAGATGCTCTTACCGACTAGGCCCCCCCATAAAATGTTTCGTTTCCCGTCGCCAACATCTTAAAGTGAGTCTGACATTTAAAACAGCCCTTATAACGACTTTAGAGTGATAACGGCTCGCTACAAAATGGTAATCACGTGGAAGATACCCGGGGGGGAGCACTCCCTATAATGGCCTATACAGGGAGGCTCCGCCGGAAAGGGGTACCTTTTTCAGGTTTCAGGTATACAAAAGGGTAGGGATTTCACGAGCGGAAGTATATGGAAGGGTTTGGAAATCTGTTGTTTAGGTATTTAAAAGAGCTTTTGATTAAAATATTTCGAGTAGATAATAATATTGATTTTTGGTTAATATCTCTTTCGGTAATATTGTTCTCCCCTAATATCGTTCTGCCATTAACTGCATTCCATGGGATGCAGTGTCTTAAGTAGGCATGTGAAAGGGGTACCATTTTTCAACGGATGGTATACGAAAGGGGTACCTATTCGGTCAAAAATGGTGTATAAAAGGGTAAGGGGTTGGACCTCGGGGCCTCCCCGTATAAAACTTTATTGAGTAGCCCCCCGGTGAAAGACATAACCAAGGTTCGCTTGAAAACCGGCCTATTTTTTAATTGTTTTTTAACCGACTGACCGACCGACCCACATTTACGAGAAAAAGGAAGATGGGAAATGAACTAAATGAAACATTTTGATTTTATGGGGATGGCGTTATAACAAATAGCCCCGCTGCTATTGACCACCTTCTCGCTGCGGCTAATCCCTACGTATATTTGCGGGGAGCCGCACATTAACCCATATTCGCCCGTGCCGGCCAAAGACTGCCGTGAGGGACCATCACAGCGGAGATCACTATTGTTTCGATCCAACAGTCCTAACGGTGCCTAAACTAGAACGATCAGATAAATTTAACCACGCAGAATTACACACAGGAAAGGAAGAAATTTTTCTGGTGAAATGGAAGGAAAATTTGACCATTGCACCGGTTGCTTCTTCTTGCTTTTAGGCGAGATACTTCCCAGCACAAGGAAAAGACTTTCAAATGGCTAACAAACTCACAAAAAATACACGAGAACGAAAAACAACGGGACAGAGCACTGAAATACGAAAGGTTGAGCTGCTTATTCGTTTTTCTCATTCAAAAACTGTCATTTGTTCATGAATCGTACGGCAAAAGCATTAAATCCTTTCATGCTGCAAAGGATGTTTTGGACGTTTGAACTCGAATTTGAGTAGCCTGAGAAAACAGCCGACGTCTCGCGAGGTCGCCACTTAAGCCCTCACAAAACGACGTTTGAGTAACGAGCGCAGAAATTCCATACTGATGACGCGTCACTACCTAGATCTTGGTAGTGCTTCTGATTGGTTGAAACGCGCGGGAACTTCGTTCCAACCAATCAGAAGCACTACCAAGATCTAGGTAGTGAAGCGTCATCCGTATGGAATTTCTGCGCTCGTTACGCAGACGTCGTTTTGCGAGGGCTCAAGTGGCGACCTCGCGAAACGTCGGCTGTTATCTCAGGCTAGAATTTGAGCAGACAGCAACCCAAAACTCCCGGCCTTTAATGGGTTACCGCAAGAGAGGATAAATGGGTAAGACAGTTAATCTCCCATATAGGCTTCCCTTATTCCCATCTTAATCCCTCTAAAGTTATTCTTAGTAACAAAATTCAAATTTCAAAACTTTATATCTTTTGAGTGGATAAACATATTTCATTATTTTTTTCAGTTTTGAGATCTGTGTAACAAGCTCATTCAGAAACCAATGTAAGATATCCCATAATACTAAACTGCAAAATTTGGCGTCAACTTTGTGACGTCATTTTACTGGCAAAAATGTCAAAGTTGGGAAAATGTAAGTTATGAAATTTTAAATGTAAAGAAGATCCTCGCAGTTATAAAATTTGGTGGCACAGTAGATACCCTGCACCTCACGAGCACGAACCCCTCGTTATGATTTCAGCAATACACGCAGCCGTGCAGGGTTAAACGAGCCAGTGTTCAAACCTCCTCTTTTACCTCTCTTATCGAGAGACCAGTCCAGAGAGCCCCCCATGTCCCCAAATAAATAAATAAATAAATAAATAAATAAATAATCCCAGCTTTTGATTAGTGAATGGTAGTATCCTTGTTATCGATTGTTAGGCTTTGCTTACACCGGGACTTGCCGGAAGGGATCTGGTCCGAGACTGATCGCATCCTGGACCTGTGGACTGTTCACCTTTAGTTTTTGAGCGCCTGTTTACAGGGGACCGGTCAGGCACTGATCCGCTGCAGGATCTATTTGGGTAAATCGCATCCTCGGAGACCAGGGGCAGATAGTCGGGGCGAGAGGCATATAAAACGGGCGAAATCGGTGCGAGCTGAAGCCTGGTGTTAGCAAAAGTTTACAAGACAGGCGGGAGAGCCCCTGGGAGGAAACTTCTAACGGACTAGTTCAAGAGCCCATTTGCGTTCTTGCTTCTGATTGAGCACAAATTTTGCGGCATTGTATTTTTTTTGCCCAGTCAGCCATCAGCTTATTTCCCCGATACTTTCGTGACGTCTTATACAGAGTGTGACGTAATTTAATGTAATAATTTTGTATTTAATAATTTATGTAATTTTATTTGTGAATTTTATTGTGAATAAATTGTGAATTGTGAAATTGTGAAAAAGTGTAACTTTAGGTAAGATGAACGTTAATTCGTTTCAGTCTCACGATGGAATCGCTTTGAGTTGTTGATCGCGACGTTTCGACTGCAATACTGCTAGTCTTCATCAGGCGATGAGGTTGATTGTTTACGTGTCGCTATTTGTAGCATGATGGTTCGCTGCTATTGGTACATTTCGAAGAAATGTCGCGTAGGTTTTAGCAGCGGCGAAAAAATTCAAGCACTTTGAGGAACACACATTACTTACGGGATAAAATAGCTTTAAACTCAAAACTGCTTCGCTTATATTTCGTTCTCTAACTTGAGACCATCGAGATTGAAAACAAACGAACAAACACCGTCCAAACATTCTTAACTCTGCTGCACACCGAACTGTTTTTGGAAGCTTTTCGGGCATAATAGGTTTAAACCGACAACTGCTTCGCTTATAGTTTTCAAATAACTGTTATATTTCGTTCTCTAATTAGAGACAATCAAGATTCAAAACAAAGAAACGCCAAACACGCTTTAATTAAATTGTTATTATGCCGGCATAAGTTTTGCGGATGCGAAGTAAGCCTATGTAAAGTTAGGCGCTTTGAGGAACGCACAAAACTGTTTTCGGAAGCTTTTCGCATAAAATAGCCTTAAACCGACAACTGCTTCACTTAAAAGATTATCACTATTGAAAACTTCTAGGACAAGAAAATCGACAGTTGCACAAAGAGATGGACCGGACGGTGAAAATTGAAAGCAAAGCTTGTGCAGTTGTCTTGCGGCTGTGCTTAGACCTACTGTTATGAATAAACAAACACAAAATAATGGACAGAGAAATCATTTTTGAAAAACATTTATTCGAAAACCCCTAAGTTTACACTTAAATGCAATTCGCGTTACACTTCCAAAATCGTAGGTCGGTCCACGCGAGTGAAATCGGCTCAGCATGGCAAAATATTCAAGAATCTTTCACAAATCTGAGCGCGTTTTCTAATAATTTTTTAAAGTCAAAAGTGAATAACACATTTCTAATGGCATAAATCAAATTTACATTTCAAAACGTAATTTCTTTCATCGTAATACTCGAAATCATGTACCTTAGACCTTTTAAAAACTTCAATTACTCGGTTGTGTTTCAGAACAGGGCAAACTCTCCGCCGTGAAGAAAACAAAGCGATGAAGTCCTTTGAATGCAGCTTTCGTAACTTGAACTTTTCGCCTTCTACCAGTATTCTTTTGAACTTTTTCTTTCCATTTATATATATTAGATGTTTTTTTGTCAAGTATAAAACTTCAGTACTCTCGAGCAATCGTTAAATGCTAAAGAAGCTTAAGCTTTTAAAGAAACCTCTTTTTCAAAAGCCACGATGGTCATGCGATTTCCCGCCAAGAAAAATGCCGGTTGCCCTAAAGCACCGTGCGATTTCCCGCCAAGAAAAGATGGCATTCTCTGCCCCCGTCGGGTTGTCTTGGGACTCCCCTCCCCGTCCCACAGAGTGTGCGGACGGACGGACGTACGGATGTACGGATGTACGGACGTACGGACGGACGGTCACGTGACTATTACGTCACAACCAAAATTTCTCGGATTGATGGGTTACCATATTTCCTTAGCAATGGAGCTCCGCTGGCGGGCTTTGCCCGCAGGCTCCGCTATAAGACTTCATCCTAATAACATCAATAGAGATAGTGGAATCGAAATTCCAGAAGCTTGGATACCTACAATCAGAAAGCACAACAGCCGACGAACCACAAAGCGGACCTGTGAGGGAACAACATCTAATAGTCGGAATAATAATGAGGATCGAAATGCACCAATAGCAGCGAACCATCATGCGACAAATAGCGACACGTAAACAATCGACCTCATCGCCTGATGAAGACTAGCAGTATTGCAGTCGAAACGTCGCGATCAACAACTCAAAGCGATTCCATCGTGAGACAAACGAATAAACGTTCATCTTACCTACCACGATGAACAATAAACACATCTTTAATGACAAGTGTAACTTTGCTAAATTTTGTACCCTGATTTCATGCTCTTGTGCGTACTAAAATCAACTTTCGGTCTCCCTCTTTCGATAGGCCTACCATGGAAGAAAGTTTCAGTAAAATGGGAACCACAAAGCCGAGAAATCGAGATATTTGGCAAGAGAACTCAAGGAAAAAAAAACGACGAGAACGAAAATCAGATCGACGTACTGTGAAAAGTTCACACCCTAGCGACACAAAAAGTTGATTTCAGTGCGCACAAGTGCATGAGATCTGGGTACAACATTTTGCAAAGTCACAGTCTGTATAAGACGCCGCGAAATGAACGGGGAAATATGCTGATCGCTGATTGGACACCAAAAAACAACGCCTCAAATTTGTGCTCAATCAGAAGCAAGAACGCATATGTGGTCTTGAACTAGTCCGTTAGAAGTTTTCGTCCTCCTAGGGGCTCTCCCGCCTGTCTTGTAAACTTTCGATCGCACCAGGCTTCAGCTAGCACCGATTTCGCCCGTTCTCTCGGCCTCTCGTCCCGACTAATCTGCCCCTGGGTCTCCGAGGATGGGTCGATCGGTGCTTCTACTAGCTAATCATGCGCAGAACACACGAGGCAGTTTTGAAAATGGCACTGAAGTAGTCTAAATCGATCGAGGATGGAATCATTCAATTGAAAATGAGCGCTATTCTCCTTAAACCTTTAAGCCCCCGATAGTGATCAGCATCAAATTTCTCCCGACTCTATCAGTTCATTTTAACAAGCACAGGCCAGGAGAATGAAGGAAATAATCACCAATGACGAATTGTCTTGATGTTTAACAAGTTCTGCCAACCTATACTTAACAAACTCTATGGAGACCGGAAAGGAGAATTTGATGTATAATAAGGTTTGGGCTTAAAGTGTTATAAAGTAGTTAAATTCAGAATTTTGCCAGGCAAAGTATCAGCTATGTGCCTCGTCATGTTAACGCAGGCCGAAGTTCGGTCTCTTTTTAATCCTCGTTATGATTTTGTTCAAAACACAACACTGACCCAAAAACTTTAGGTCGTATCCAAGCCTAAAGCGCCCTGGTATCCAAACGAACCAGCCCACAGTGCCGGTAACGGTTTTGGGGCTGGAATGGCTTAATAATAATAATAATAATAATAATAATAATAATAATAATAATAATAATAATAAACTTTATTAACGTGTCTTAAAATATCTAGCTTACACTAAAGTAAGAATTAGACATGCTTTTGTATAGTTCCAAAAATAAGATCGACCAGATTGAGACAGGGAAAGGAGTACGGATACTGTGAGTGAAAGGCTTATCTCGTCTGATTTTTTTGGACCCCATCCATTTAGGAAAACCGGTCCAATGAGAGCCTAGATGTAGAACGAAGTACAAGTCACAAGTCAAAACTTTCGAATTTCAAAAAACATTCCCAGGATCCTGGAATCTCTTATGGGACAAAACACGCTTGAAAGTGCCTCGAAAGACACCAATCCTGAAAATCAGATCGCTGTCGACCGACTACCTAAAGCCCGAATGGGGCACTCTACGGGGGCTTACTCCTGTCAGAGGGTCTAGATCACTAGAAAAAAACCTCGAGGACCGCCTTAATCGACAGGAGGCTCTGAGCAGCACACACGGTGGACAATTTCAGAACCCCCCCTTTTTTAATTTTCCAACCACAAAGCCCGACTGGGGCATAACCTCGTCAGAAATTCCCCCAGGGGCAACAACCGTAAGCAATTTTTGAATAGAATGCTCTTCGACCAGCGCTCTGTTTGTGTTGATTGACTCCCAAAAAGCTGTTGAGGACAGCTGAAGGCATATAAACTCTTTGGGAAAGTCTCCGGAATTTACCAAACTGGACCAATACGATACTCTAGTTAAAACTTAACCAAGGCGGATGACACCGAAAAATCTGGTACTTAGCGACGTTTCTGTTCAACTCTAATACAGGGTTTGGACAATCCCTGCTGGTAACAAAGGAAGTGAAGGATGCATAGTTTCACGCACATAGCTTTGTCTAAAATTCCAGAAAGGCCGATGGTATTTAATAAATGTCTTACCGCCATTATCGTTTTCATTGGCTTTGACTGAATTAGCCTGCTCCCCATACCACCTCCCAGCCTCATTACAATAGTGTCACTTGTGGAGGACATCATTATAACGAGGCTGCGGGTGGTGGTCCTGGGAGCACACTATGACCGAAATGGCTTAACCTCGCACCTCTTAAATAAAGTGAGTGCTTTTACAAGTCATTTGGGCTATGTAGCCCATCAGCTAGGCGCTTATCACCGGAATTAAAATCAAGGCACAGTGTGTTTTCTGTGGTCAGAACACTAAGACAGGCCTGCATGAATTTTTCAGTTTAGTTGGAAAGTTTCTCTCTCAAACCACTATAAAACAGCGATCTCTACACCTTACTCTATGCTCCAAAATGAAGCGGACTTATGAACGACAGAAATTCATAATAGGCAATTTTGATCTTCCTTTATTTAGAGAGTTTTCTACAGATAAACCCTGCTCCCTTTTACTTTAAAGCACCATTGAAGATTCAACCTGTAAACAAACGAAACATTATTAGATTGAAACAGAAATGACAGTAATGCTTAGCCAAACTTAACTGACGCGGAGTACGCTAAAGAAATGTAGTCGAATCTTAAGAACAACAACGTGAACTCAAGTTCTGGCCAAAAGGAGTTGCAAGTTGAAACTTGTGATAGCATTGCGAATTTGGTGGTCTACCAAGATAAAAACCCTGAACAATGAGTTTCTTTCTAGTTCCTCTTTCTTTTTCTTTGCTTAATTGACTGCTGCCAAGAACTAGCACAACAAGGGCTATTTCAAGACGGTATAAAAATTCAGTTCCTCGAATTCTGGATAAATTTTCCAGCCCGTCTATCTTATAATTTATGCCGGTTGCCCTATGTTTAATTGCTTTATTTTGGTCCATTTAGCTGTCAAGAATCAGTTTATTTCAAGCTGAATGAAAACACCGTTTTTTTACCTCAGCGGTTAATCTTAAATGTCTTTTCTTGTTACTTTTTTCCTTGTCCCTGTTTCTCGCCAAGGGTTCAACTTGTTTTGAATGAGATTTTCACCATAAACATAAAATATGACTCGTGAAGTGCAGATTAAGACACTGACATCGTCTATTAAATTTTTGTTCTGAAATAAGCTAGGTTTATAAGGAGTTGACTGAATGCGCCATAAGAAGGCAGCTATTAAATAATTTTGTAAACATACGTTTTTATGGCCCTGAGTATACCCACCCTGACGGGAGAAAGGGGTTCCGTCATGATAAGAAGACTGTAAAATATATATATACAAAAACTTTTTCTGCCTTCATCTTTTGAGTAACAAAGAAGAGAATGATCATGAGTTAGAAAACACTTCTCGTTCCCCACTCCACCCCAGTTCAATGGTTGTAACCGCAATGAACGTGCGTGCTTTTAATTCACCCTCATCGAACCTAAGCCGACTTCAAAGGATGGTTTGGAAGAAGCCATAAAAGAAAACGAGCAAAACACGGAACGACGAACATGAAGTGGATGACAACAATAAGTTTGGCTTCCATGGAAAGTGTCGTGGGCTTGGCAACGGTGAAAAATCGTTCTTTTGGCAACCTACAAAGGAAAGACGACTTGTGATTAACTGTAGCTGTCAATTAAAAAAAGAGGCAAAAATCACCAAAAGAAAAAAATCTAGCCTGACACCTTTCAACAATGCAAAAATTCTGGGAGTCTGCAGCAGATTGTAAGTGAAAGAAAAAAAAGCCGGAAAGTATGGTTAAAAATTCAAAGCTCATAATTTCCTGGTAAAATTTATTTCTTGCCTTTTCCTCTACAATACGTTAGTTAGTGATTAACAATACAATTCCACGTACACTTGTCATATTAAAACTACAAATGAAAATAATCCGAGGCTACAATGGGTAACATTTTTTCAGAAAATTCATCGTAACTGAAAATGTGTTTCCAAAAATTTGACAACTGTTCCTTGTTCCTTAAACTAGATCTTCATATCACCAAAGAAAGCGGCGCCAACGCTGAACTACAACGCGATTTTATAATTTTCTTACACTCCACTTCTCCAGTAAAAACAGCTCTTAAAAATAATGTTTCTTAGCAATAAAATTAACGCATCTTTAATTTTGCTTGTTAATCAAAAAACACTATGGAATTGTCTTCAAAATTGTAACATAT
Source organism: Siderastrea siderea (assembly GCA_964030785.1). Taxonomy (NCBI): domain Eukaryota; kingdom Metazoa; phylum Cnidaria; class Anthozoa; order Scleractinia; family Rhizangiidae; genus Siderastrea; species Siderastrea siderea. Next base: position 14,286,653 of record OZ034972.1, on the reverse strand, counting down.
GAAGAAGCTTCTTAATCGCAGCTGTAAATTCTCGCCATTTTATCATTTTTTCTTCCGTACTTTCTTTCTCCATTTGATTGCCTACTTTTTTTCTTTTGTTTTCATAAATTCTTTTTATTTTTTATTTAATTAAATTCTGGCTAACTCTTACTCTACGGGTGACGGCTTTTTGGGCAGCTTCTGACTCGAGACAAATTTACGTACGCGTTCTTGTCTTTTCTCAAACAGGAAAACTGTTCTTATGTTTTTGTTTTTTATGCTTTTCTCTCTGTTCTTATGCGTGACCGAATGATTTTGCACTTTATGTTAGTCTTATCTTCCTTTTTCGTTTAATGTTATTCTTATAAGTTTTTAATTTTTTCTTTACCTATATTTTGTAGTGCACACTTTCTGACAACTTTGTAATTTTCTATCTCAGAGCGCCCAATCGCCCCCATGCAGTTAACGACCGCTCAACGATACCATGTGCTGCTCTGCTAGTGTATGACATTTATCTTCAATAAGAGATATATTCTTGTCTGTCTAGTGAACAACAGAACTGCTAGTTAAGCAAAACATATTAACTACCTTCAAATTTTAGCAGAATATAATTACGAGTCGTTCATTGTATAACTGATGCTTGAAACTTCGAAAAAACTGAAGTAACTTATTGTGTCACCCAGGAGACAATAAGGACCTTAAGCAACACGAACGTGTTCGTCCCAGACATCACGAATAGAGGCCGGAAATTAATTTTTTTTCTTTTGGTGTGCTGTGACGTCAGCGCTTCGAGCCCTTAGCGTCAAATGAACAGCTTTCCTATTCACGTTACGAAGCAGAAGCGCGCCAAAATAATCACACCATACTTCTGGTTTCAGTCTGTGACGTCACGTTGAACAGCACAGTGGATTTGAAGTACCAAAACATACAAGGTTCAATTCCGCCCTGACCAACCGAACCTTGGTTTGGTAAATCTGTGGATGCGATGCTTGATAAACACGGTAGTCTCATGGACTACTGATATCATATGCTGTATAAGGAGCTTCTTTGAGCTTGTGCAGTGGACAAAACCTTGAAGTATTACCACCGAAATAAGGGCTACCAAAGCAGAACGTTCCTGTTGTACGCTGTCAGGTTCTAACTTTACAGTTTGCGAATGATATTCTAACGTTTGATCACTCAAATGAAAGCTATTGAGTAGTACTTCTTATGGTACTATTTCAAGACGATTCGCACTCTTGAGTTCGGGGATGACATCCTTATGTGTCTAAAGTGTGCCATTCAAATGAACGCTAACGAGCGATAATTTCCCCCTTGTAATGGTTATTATGCTGTACAAGGTGATTCCAATATATCATGAAAAAAAGCAAGACCTAGAATTGTTATCAGGTGGTTTAGGATTCAGGTGATTCTATTTTTGACTGTATCAATGCAATCGTACTCTCCTGATGTGACATTAGCTTTGAAACGTTTTTCAGGTCAAAATTTTATAATTATTGTCAATTTTATAACGCGGCTTCCTTAGAAGTCAGAAGTCAGCCTTAGGGAGAGAAGAGACGACTGACATTAAAGAATATATTTAAACAATAGAGTTCTTCTGTTGAAGGCACTATCTTGTGATAGGTTGCCCGAGGAAATTTGATGTCACAACAAAGATTAGCCCGAGGACGTAGTTCGAGGGCTTATATGAAGTTTGAAAAAATCAAATTTCTGAGGGAACCTATCACACGATAGGGCCTGAGATAAAAGGACTCTATTGTTTTTATTGCACAACGCTAAATTTTGAGCGAAAATAGCCAAAAACGTGCACTATGCGCTGATAATCGCCCGCTGAGGAGAGACACTATCGCGTCACGTGATCGATTTTGACCAATGGGAGCATGCTAAAATTTAGCGTTGTACTATAAGCAAAAATGTGGGTTCATTATATCTAGCTGGTGTGGCTTCCTCTGCTGCTCTGCTGAGTAACAGATGTTTCTGGTGTTCTCCCTGGGCTGTTTTGAAAATCAGACGTTTCGGACATGATTGGCGAGATTTCACCATCCTGCGGCAGGGGAAAGCAATTTTCAACTGCTGGGCAATAATTCTTCAAAACTCGGTACGCTAGTACAAGCAGGACCACTATGGGGACGTAGGCCAAAATCTTGACCACTATAGTGAGACCGACCTTAAGCTGATTGGTAGCTGCACAACAGCTGTCGCTTGGTGAACTAACTACGGTGATGAGAGAGAGAGTGGTCAAAAGTGCCACATCTGATTTGTTGATCCAACCATAGCTCTTCTCGTCTTCTCTGACATCACTGGCTTCCTTGTAAGGTCTCAGGTAGGAAAAGACAACGAGAATCAAGATGCAGGTGCCCTCCAATACCACTCTTTTTATCGAGCCAGCGGGTACATAAGTAACAATCAACAAGATTCCCAGTCGGCAGAGGAAATAGAAAGCTGCACACCAACGGTATTGAACCTTAAAGCAACTCTGAAAAGCATCAAAAAACGGCATCCAGCGATTGAGATTTAACACCGGACGAAGCCCTCTAGTCAGGAACGGGCGAAACAAGAGGATTAACGGAAATGGAAGGACGAATACCAGGACGTAGAATATTGCAACGATTCCATACCAGAGATGCTTTCCATGAAAAAATTGGAGTCCACCATTGCCATAAACGAAGGTCTTCGATCCAACTTTGGCAGGATCCAAAATCTTGAGGGAAATTCCTGTGATATCTGTATAACAGAGTACAAGAATGGTGCATACAGCGCGAAAAGGAGCTTTGACTCGTTTGCTAAAGCACCAGTCAGGATAAGCACCCAGTAGCTTCGTTAACAACCAGACAACCAGTATTACGTAGGTCGGAATGGCGTACATTATCATTAGTTTATCTGCATCGTCCAAACCTTTGGCTAAACAGAAACTGTGGCCACCAAAATGTATGCGGATATTAGTGAAAGCGATGACAAACTCGATAAAAGGATCAAATTCAAACCCATCGGGTGTCAACAGCTTCATGACTTGGTATGAGTACAACCAGGCGTTCAGATATCCAGTAAAGAAATCGAGATCTATCAGCATGATTATCACGACAAGCAGAAGTAAAACTAGTCCAATTGGTATCAGGTAAAACAACTTCCAGTTCGAACAGGATTTACTGCACTGTTCACTTCCGATGGTAATGCTGTAATTTTTCTTACAATTTCCACAGAGAACGCTATTCTGATCCCTGTCTTCGTTACACACGTGGCCCTCCAAATACTTATACTCAGTTTGGTTTGAATTGCTTGAATTACAATACCCAACAGGACAGAAATACGTGGCAAATTTGTCCGTCACACCTGCCCAGTACCCTCCCTTAACGAAAACGGTCTTTCCATCTTGGTCACACCGCGAGACGCCTCTTCCACCCTCATCGTTGGAATTCATGCATTTACATCTTAATTCTTTTTCTGAAAATGTAAATCCGGGGTAGCAATTCTTTTTTAGCGTGATGTTTTCTACCGTTTTTCTCAAAAGTTGATTTCCAATATAATTCAGTTCAATAGACAAGAGGCTTCCAAGTTTCCCGCCCAAGCTAACGTTAGTGATTTTGCCATGAGCTGCAAGAAAGAGCGATGACGCCGACGGGATAAGATGGACTGAAGAAGATTTGATAGTAACATTAACAATTCCCGCGACAGAATTTCCAGCTTCATCAAAAAAATCCACAGTTGCATCAAAAACTTCACCTGGGGCTACTTGCCAGTCTTCTTTGTTAAGTTTGATGCGGACTGGATCAGTTGCAACCTCGAACTCGGAAACGTTATTTGAGTTTTCGTACTTAACAAAACTCCATTTGAGTACTTCATTGTTTTGTCGACTCTTACCCACCCGGCGACAGTTTTTCAACGTTGTAGCATACACTGACTTTCCAGAATGTGCATTGTTATCTTTAAAGATGACAGTTGTATTCCAGTGATCATAATCCTCCGAGGACCTGTCCGGGGAGTACCCAAAAAAACAAGGGTGAATGTTTGTACCGGTTGCATTAAAACTTATAAGAGGTGATCCTGGGGCTTGAATGTAAAGTGCTCCACCTTTATCGTCACACGTGTTCGCTTCAAAGTTCAGGGTGGAATTTTCGTTTAAAAGAATTCTCGATCGTCCATACATTGCTATCGCCCCTCCTCTAAACCCAGTGTTGTTAATAAAATCTAACCTGTCGTGAATTTCAAGAGTTGATCCATCTAGAACTAATGCAGACTGACTATTGTTAATGAATAGTGCATTCTCTTTGAAGATAAGTGGCACCTCCACGCTATAAAGCGATCCTTGTCCAATCGTCAGATTATGGGCGACCAGAATTACTTCGTTGGAACCAAAGAGTGTATCATTCTTAAAACACACGCGAAATGGGATTTGTGGTCCAATTAGATCTTCATTCTCGTTATAAAGAAATGCGCCCATGGCAGCTCCTACATTCCCGACGTTCCTCAGCCACTTGCAACCATAGAAGTAGAATTGAGTAACAGCGGGATCTGTGTGTTTGGTACATTTTCGGGGAATTGTCGTTCCATAAAGAGAGGTACCACCTCCCCATATCGCCTTATTATTGTCAAAAGAACAATTGTTTAGCTCGTATCGGTTGAGACGAAGCTGTGCGTCCTCAAATGGCAAGTTTCCTATTCGGGCCCCTCCACCGGCTAGTTCAGCGTGGTTTTCCCTAAACCCTGTTCCCTCCATGACAAGAACATTGTCCTCTGTGTTGTCCTTCATCTCAACTTGAAGACCTCCACCCCATGACGCATTATTACGGTAGAAAAAACATGATTTAATTTCGAGGGTGTTATTACTTGCACTCCCCAGAAGATATACCCCTAGACCGCCTCCGCGATTAAATGGAAGTTCTGGTGTATTGAGTTCATGCTCCTCAGTTGCGTTTGACCATTGGGCCTTGTTTCTGAGAAAATGGCAATTTGTGAATACGTAGCTGTTATTGTGTTGATATGAATCGTGCTCGCCAGGCGTTACATTCACTGTATCGTAGCCGTATCGGTTAAATATCACATAAACACCGCCTCCTGAGTAAACATATAAGCTTCCATTCTCAGTAGCGGAACCCCATCTGACATAGTTTTTGTCTCGAGCGTAATTCTCGGAAAACCAACTGTTTGTAAAGTTTACAACGCCGCCAACGTCGTATAAATTGGCGCCGAGCCCTGGAGATGATGAAATTTCCATATCAGAGATCTTAAGATTTCTACAATATCGAAAATCTAAGGCGGTCATAAATTTTGCGCCCTTAAGATTTGGATATTGCTTTTTCGCTCCAACCGAGCTTCGATGCCATCCGCCACACTTGAGAAACTTGACTCCTTCGAAGGTAATATTTTCGCTGAGGGTAAAGGATAGGCTAACATTTGCGTTGCATGTTATTTGCACGTCTTCTCGAGATGTGCCTGTTCCAAAGAGGCCAAAAGTAGCAATCTTGGTAAAACTGTGGCTTGTTTTCAATGAGTAATTTCCTTTAGTCACCAACATCTTTGTTAAGTTGAGACCAGAAGCGAGCGAAAAAGCCCTGTCCAGTGTGCATTGGCTTTCTTTGCTGCAATTTGACGAGTCACTTCCGTTTGGCGAGACATAAATTTCCCTTTCAGCAGCTGTTATACTGCAGAAAAGTAATAACAAAAGGATAGCAGTGCACACAGTAGAATACAACATGTTTTCTTTCGATCATGAAGTTGTTAAACCTGATTCAAACAGACAGACCATCGATTCTCAGAAATCGATCGATATGACTATTTCTCAGAATGTCTACTCGAAGGGACGTCGCCACATGACACGGATGTCACATGTCTCCAGTATCACTCATCAGACTTGTGGGCTACTAGGAAAAAGTTAATGTAAAATCCCTTTGCCGTGTAGATAATTCTGCAAAAGGGATGATGCAAGTGAAAATAATTATTGTCGTCACCTGTTGCACAATTATTACGTTTTAATACAGAGACAGCCCGAAGATAATTAAATACAACAAGGATTGAGTGACTTCATGCATGACTAGTTAATTCTGGTTCTTGTGTTAAATATTAAACGGACATAGTCACGCTATTTTAGTTCACTTAAAAAAAAAAGAAAAATGTCCTCACATCAATGAACGCCCCCACATAATGGTCTAGTTTTGTTACCAAAGACTATGTTACTCCACTGAAACTATTTTCTGTCGTCTGCTGCTATGGATGGCACGGATGGAAATGGATTGCAACTTGAAAAAATTAGGCTAAACTTTTCAAATTCTTTTAGCTTGTTGACATTAAATCGATTTTAAATGGTCATGGTTTGTTTTCTTTTAATGAAATTAAGTTAATAATTATGTTCCTTTGAATGTTCAAACACAATGTTGGGCATGGATAAGTTAGCTAATGATAATTTTAGCACAGTTTTGAACAAAAATCTGCGAAATCCTCATCACTGTGCCCCTTTAAAGAATATTTCATGCTGGCTACATGAATGAACATGTATTATCATGGACAAGTTTCTCTTCGCTCTGCATTAGAGTTACATTTCTCTCTAAATTAGGACTTTATATAACACATTCTACTTTTTTACTGTTTTGAGTGATGGAAGCAAACAAAGTTAAAGTTGAAGTTAATTAGTCCGATTGGGTTTTTATTTGTAACGCAATATTATGAAATGTTATCTTGCTTACCCCGATCGGTCAAAGTCTACGTATGTCTGTATTTTTGGCGGTGGTGTAGTTTTTCAGGTCTTTATGGTTTCGTCTGTTGTCTGACGGTTTTTCGCTCGGTTGGTTAAAACAGGGGCCAAAATAGAGATGCCCTTACCGATTAGGCCCTCCCCATAAAATGTTTCGTTTCCGGCGCCCGACCGAGCCAAATTTTTAAATATTTTAAAAAGAGAAAAGTTTCTGATTTCATGGCCTACTCCCTTTCTCGGGTATGAAAATATGCTTGTACACATCTTAAAGTCAGTCTGACATTTAGAAACAGCCCTTATAACGACTTCTTGGGAATAGTAAAATAGTAATCACGTGGAAGATATAACCAAGGCTCGCTTAGAAACTGATTTATTTACTTATTAATGTTTCGTTCCTCGGCCTATTTTTTATTTGTTTTTTGTTACCTGTAACAAGTCACCCCCTACCCGTTATCCGTTACTCGGTACATGTTACTCGAGTCACCCGCGTTTCAAATAGCCTCGCTGTTATTGACCACCCTTCTCGCTGCGGTAAATTCCTACCCCCGGGGGGCTACTCAGTACCGTTTTGTACGGGGAGGCTCCGCCTGGAGGCTCAAACCCTTACCTTTAATATACTCTTTTTTTACCAAAATGGTACACCTTTCATACACCTAGAGCAAAATTGCACCTCTTTCTTGTACCTCAAGGATAAGCCAAAACAATAGAATTTCCAGTAATCGCCACGTTTTTCTGGGTTTTTCCGTCGTTCTGATTCAGTTGCGTAGTCATTTCTGCCAAAATGTGGCATCATTTGATATACTTCGCTTTAGCCACCATTTCTTCCACTTTGCAGCTGATTTTGTGACCCTTTCGTATACTAAAATAGCAATTTTCCCTGCCCTTTTATATACTGCGAGCTTAACATAGGCACCTCTTTCGGGCGGAGCCTCCCCATATAGCCCACTATGGGGAGTAGCCCCTCCCGCGATTCCTACTTTTTTGGCGGGGAGCCGAACATGTTATATTTAACCGATACGACTACGATACAGTGAATGTTACGGCACGATTCATTTCAACACAATAACAGCTACGTATTCATAGACTGCGAGTAGTCTGTAATTTTGGCGATAGCGATTGTGGGGCGCGTGAAAAACATGAGTCTCTAAGTTTTGGCGCTCCCCTCGCGTCGCGTCTCCTCGAAATTTCGCGCACGTGCGTGGGTATTTCGCCCACCCCACAATTGCCACCAAAATTACAGACTACTCGCAGTCTAACGAATTCACAAATTGCCATTTTCTCAGAAACGCAACTGAAAACTGGCATGAACTCAATACCGAACAAACTAAGGCGGACGACACCGAAGAATCTGGTACTTAGTGCCTTTCTGTTTAATTCTAATGCAGGGAATATTAATATATGAAATAATCATATATTTGATCTGCGGATAAAGATAGAATTATATGAAGATCATCGCAGTGAAGATGTTTCAACTTAAGCAGTTGAAAAGAAGAAACCTGAAAAAATTCAGGCTTGAACGGGAATTGAACCCATGACCTCTGCGATACATGTTTAAGCCTGAATTTTTTCAGGTTTCTTCTTTTCAACCGCTTAAGTTGAAACACCTTCACTGCGATGATCTTCATATAATTCTATCTAATTCAGGGTTTGGACAATCCCTGCTGGTAACAAAGGAAGTGAAGGATGCATAGTTTTACGCACATAGCTTTGTACAGAATATTCGAGAAAGGCCGATGGTATTTAATAAATGTCTTACCGCCATTATCATGTTTATTGGCTTTGACTGAATTAGCCTGCTCCCCATTAACCACCTTCCAGCCTCATTATAATAGTGTGACTTGTGGAGGACATCGTTTTAATGAGGCTGTGGGTAATGTTCTAGGGAACACACTATGACTGAATTGGCTTAACCACCTCTAAAATAAGGTGAGTGCTTTTACGGTCATGTGGGCTATGTAGCCCATCACATCGGCGCTTATCACGGGAATAAATATTAAGGCACGGTGTGTTTTCTGAGGTCAAAACACTAAGACAGGCCTGCATGAATTTTTGAGCTTTAGTTGGAAAGTTTCGCTCTCAAAGCATTATAAAACAGCTTACTCTGCACCTTACTCTATAGCGGACTTATGAACGACAGAAATTCATAATAGGCAGTTTTGATCCTCCTTTATTTAGAGAGTTTTCTGCAGATAAACCCTGCTCCCCGTTTTCACTTTAAACCACCATTGAAGCTTCAACCTGTAAACAAACAAAACATTATTAGATTGAAACAGAAATGACAGTAATGCTTAGCCAAACTTAACTGACGCGGAGTACGCTAAAGAAATGTAGTCGAATCTTAAGAACAACAAAGTGAAGTCCTGGCCAAAAGAAGTTGCAAGTTGAAACTTGTGATAGCATCCGACTCCGTTTGGCCGTGACTTGCGCATGCTTCCGATGGCTTGTGATTACCGTGCTCACTTTGATCGAGCTCAAATTTGCAAGTCTTGCAAACTTGCAAGTTGACACAAGCTGGTCTCAGTATTGTTTCCTTTAGTAGGGGCTAGAACGCAAGACTGTACTGAAATGGCTCGTAATGCGTCGTATTGGGCTCCACTTGCGACCCATCGCAAGTCTGTCTACGGAAGTCCGTATTTGCAAACTTGCGTTAAATTGCGGCTCCGTTTGGTCAGCACTTGAAGCGTTCAAATTTTGAATTTTTTCTTTTCAAGACTTTTTTTAAGAACATTCATGAAAAGCGCACCTAGCGTTATCCAATATATACCAGTTTCGAGTTAAACAAGATTGGTGAATAAAAATTCTGAAAGTCTCACTCTGAAATAAACGAGGAACAAATACAAAATGGAAAGTACTGAATTAGTTTATCTTCTCACTGGTATTGCCCGAATATTTTAGTTCAGATTGAAGCTTGTACAAGGCCGTCTTTTGTCTTTTGCTCCAGCGGTCCTGGTGAACTTGAAAAAAATGCCGGTTTCGATGGGATTACGACTTCAAAAATAACTGACATTTCGCCCATTTCTGGTGAGCACCCATATTTACCGTGTTTTTGGAATGCACTGCGTGTCGCGCGAGTCGAAAGTTCAAACTCTTTTCTCCAAGAGTCAGACCGTCTCCCCCCACCGAAAAAGTTGTTTGAGCTAGGACTGGTAACAAGGACTCACGTGACGTGAATTCACTTTATCATGGACGTTTCTCTTGGTGTTGCCGCCTTTGCCGTGATGGTCCTGCATCGCAGCTGGGCAGCTAAAAACATTATGTAGTAATCATACCTTGCAGTCTAGACCTTGACATCTATGTTCTCCTTCGTGCATTGCAAATCGCGGCAAAAGAGAGGTGGAACAAGTTGTGATTTTAACAAGGAAATGAAATTAGCCTTCATAGCGTCAATGACTTTGGGATCATTCACATTACCATCGAAGAAGTAATACGGGAAGCTCGCCATTTTTATCCAAGAGTGGTTCACCTGGGCTGCAAAAAGAAACAAGATAATAATTACCTTTTTTAAACTGATGACAAAACATTAACGCTGTCTGTTCTTCTTGTAAAAAAAGCAAGATAAACTGATGTACGTTAGGAGAAATCTAGAGAAAGGGTTTCTATAGTTTAAACTGGGACACTCACAGTGTCCAGTCTAAACTGTTGTATTTTCTAAAGTGTAGCCAGGAACATGCTTTAAATTTGCTTTGCTATCTTGAAATATCAAAAAAGAAATCGGCAAAAGGACCTCATCGTTTCTGTCACGAAAGATCAAAGTTGAGAAACTGTAATCCACTTCCTTTCTTGCAGGTCTTTTCCCAAACTACTTGTTCTGTTTTGCTCTGTAGAACAGATTAGTTACAATTTTATATTTGGCAACATTTTGCTTAATCACATGGGAATTATGTTTACAAAATTTCGATATTCTGGAGAGACAGTGTCCTATTAACATATCATCAAGACTGGTTGAGGCTACTGATATGTTACACTATGTCCTCTTGCTAAAATTTGTAATTCAGTACAAATCACAGGCTTGAGTGTAAACTAACATAAATCCTTTTTAATTCTACGCTGCCTGTGTTCAACGTCTTCTCAAAGTTAAGATGTACGCAGTTGCTTTTTGCACTTTGTCAAGTTAAATTAGTACTTATGTGGAGCGTTAAAAATCCAAATCACTATTCCAGATTAAGGAGCGTATTCGTGGTTCTGCAGTCTGGTCTGTTCATATTCATTGTCTGGCTGGGAGCCTGGCTGAGATCCCGTTTTGCAATTACCGACTAGTGGGAACGTTACATGCAGACATGCCCTTTGTTAAAGCTCATCATGTCGCCTTTGCACCGCCCATGTATAGATACTACCCAGTTAAAATCAACGTCCGAACAAACGGGAGCTGTCGAACATTGAAATGTCCAAACTGTGAAAGGCGTAACCGAAAGAATTTCGAGAGTTTTACGCAATAACGGAGTCAAAGTGGAATTTAAACCGCTCAAAACTTTGCGCACTTGCTTCCCGAGATCAAAGGACAAAGTCACCACATTTCAGTCCAGATGTATAGTCAACAAAGTCAATTGCCTCGACTGTGACTTTGTTTACTATGGCCAAACTGTCAGAGGTTTAGCTACGAGAGTCAAAGAGCATAGAAGAACAGTCCGTGTTTGCGACAGGAACTCAAAAATTGCTCAACACGCAAACCAGTTTGGCCACAGTATGGATTTCGACCGTACAACCATTGTAGACAAAGCGCGGGACTATCATAGGAGGCTTTTTCTCGAAGCGTGGCATTCACAAAGGGACCAGAATGCGGGGAACGAACATATAGAGATCCCAGACATTTATAAGCCGCTTGCTTAATTTTCGTAGTCTCGCGCAGCGTTCGCGTGTTTTGCTGCGTTAGTCAGCCACGCATGCGCGAAATGTGAACCGTTATGTAAGCCGTTGCTTTTTTGCCACTTTCAAACCGAAGAAGGCCGAACATTTTTTAGGTCGAAACGTCTTTTTTCAAGTTTTGATTGTAAACGTTGTTTTACAATTCACAGTCAGTGCCAGAAAGTCCATGATTTATAATATGTCCAAAGTTTTGTTACAGAGATCTATTTCACTGGCAATTTAAGGAAGCACTGAAATCAGTTAGATATCCATACGTAAATCTCGGAGTTCCAGGCCAACTTTTTGCGACAAAAACTATTGATGGCTGGCTCATTTAGGCTGGAATCGTGTTCGCTTTGGATTTTTGTTTACGTCTGTTTATGATCCTAATCGGCTACCAGTTTTACTGCGGGTATGTGTAGCAAGTTACGATTAATAAACCAAAGTATTTGTTTTTGCTATTGGCGCAAAAACGTCCGAAAAACGTCCGAATTTTTTCCCTGATGTTTTTGTTTAAACGAAAGACGTCTGAAAATTTTCAAGGTTTTTTTATTTTTATTTTATTTTTTTTATTACACTTTATTTACTTGCATTACGTCGAACATACTAGCTTACAGACATAACTTACATAATATTTGCATACTAACTTACATGTCATCATATTTACATAATACATACCATACATACTACACTTCACTTAAAGAACATTAGTTACATACTAACTTAATAGATAACATAACACTTACATAATACTGAGATACCATACCTACATACTATATTTTACTTACATTTTTAAAATAAATTTATTGATAGTAAGCAGCGGGAAATGCTATATAGCAGTACAACAAAGTAGAAAATACAGCATATAGTTATTACATAACATTCGTTACTTTCAACAATACTAGCTTACATTAACCCCCCCCCCCCCCCCCCAAAAAAAACTGAACTTATTATGCTATCTTTTCGAACTACATGTACCCTGACTGGCTACCGTTCCACATACGTGGTCCTCAATCCGCAAAAGGCAGGAAAAAATATCTTTCAAAGATTGTAATGTGAGAGAAAAGGGGGGAAATTGTCTATCGTAGGACGAGTACATCGTGTTCTACAGGTCCAAATGTAAAGTCTTGCGACTAGGAATAAAAAGTAGAAATACTTGCGAAGAAATGGGTGGGGCTTTAAACCTATAACCAAGGAAGGCATTAACTCAAGCGAACGTAGAGAAGTTTCATTATTGAGCAGCCATTGCTTAAAATTATCCCAAAAGGAGGAAGTTACCGTACAGTTCCAGAAAAGATGGATAAGAGTTTCCTCTTCGAGTTGGAAGAAGCTGCAAAGGTCGCTGTCCTTTAGATTTATTTTTTTAAAGAAATTATTAGTGGCCAGTCTCCTGTGTAAGAGTTTAAATTGAAAAACAAGAAGTTTTGATATTTTGAATACGTACATTGAAAAGGTAACTAATGTAAGCAGTCTTCCAGTCAATAGTTTCATTTTCTTCTATCATGCAGTCCACCGACCATTTTGTTTGGCTGTTAACGGGCTGCCTTTGTTTCTTTTCTACAAGTTTTTTGTATGTAGCTCTATTTGGATTTTTTGCCTTTAAAAACTTATCAAGAAAACTGTCATATGAAATTGTGAATATATGAAACTCATATATTTGAACTGCGGAATGAAGAAATAAATGTCAAGAAGAGCCTCGCAGTTATTGACGCAACTTATGCAGTTGCGAAAAGAAAGCCTGAAAAAATCAGGCTTGCCGGGACTCGAACCCTGACCTCTGCGATACCGGTGCAGCGCTCTAACCAATTGAGCTAACAAGCCAACTGGGAGCTGGTCATTAAATTGGTTCGTAATATACCCGGGAAAGATGAAGATGAAATTGTGAATATATGAAACTCATATATTTGAACTGCGGAATGAAGAAATAAATGTCAAGAAGAGCCTCGCAGTTATTGACGCAACTTATGCAGTTGCGAAAAGAAAGCCTGAAAAAATCAGGCTTGCCGGGACTCGAACCCTGACCTTTCCCTTTCCCGGGTATATATTAGTCTTCCATCTTCGTATTCACTGATCATTACATCGCGCTTGATCTTGTCACCTTTGCCATTCCACAAAAACTTGAAGAAAAGGGTGTTGACCTCGTCAACAGCACACTGGTTGTTGGTAAAGGTGACAAAATATACGTGAGCTGAGAAACAATTAAGCTTTTTAACACTGTGATTTTTCCAAGTAGACTTAATCTTCGCAGTTCCCAGCAGCTCAAGCTTGCTTTGAGTTTTGTTAACTTTTCATCTTAGTTAGCTTTCATCGTTATTATTGGGTCGGTTGAGAGCCATACACCTAGAGTTTTGACTTTATTTTTCATCCATTTCAAATCATGTTCAGAACACAATTTTTCTTCGCTACCCGCATTGGCGCCAATCCACAGCACTTCTGTTTTTTTTTATAATTTAATCGGAGACCTGATATCAAACTAAGAGGCTCTAATACCTGCAGTGAATTTTGGAAAGATGCCCTAGATCCATCTAGAATAAAAGTTGTATCGTCTGCATATAAACTGATTTTAATTTCCTGTCCATCAACTATTATACCTTTGATGTTATTGTCATTTCTTATTGCGTCCGCAAGGACTTCTACACATAGAATGAACAGATAAGGTGACAGCGGACAGCCTTGTCTTACTCCTCTTTCTAGTTTGAAAAAATTACTAGACCAGCCATTGCTCAAGATACAGGTTTCTATATCATGATAAAAGAGCTTAATCCAGCTGATAATGGATGGGCCAAAATTAAAGTGTTGAAAGGTTTTCTGTATGAACGGCCACTCTACTGTATCGAAGGCTTTCTCAAAATCAAGGAAAACTAGAAGCCCAGGAATGTTTTTAGCAGCTGTAAAATTAATGACACTACCAATAAGTCTGATATTCTCCCCGATAAATCTACCTTTAAGAAAGCCGGTCTGATCGTTATCAATAAGTTTAGGAAGTACTTGTTTGAGTCGATTAGCGACAGTTTTCGTAGCCAGTTTGTAGTCGCAGTTTAACAGAGATATTGGACGCCAGTTTTTAACATAATATGGCTCTGCATCTTTTTTTGGAATGAGTTTTAATTAACGATCTCACGCTTCTGAGATGCGGATAGTTACCCTGTTTTATAAGCATAATTGATTGAACCAAGAAGGAAGTCAGCAATATCATTCCAAAAGATTTTATAAAATTCGGCAGGTAACCCGTCAGAGCCCGGTGTTTTATTGGAATCCATTTCTTTAAGTGCCTTTAGGCATTCTGCTCTCGTCAAAGAACCCTCGCAGCTATCCTGCTCAATTTGATTTAGTTTCTTTTCTGTAGAAGCCTCGAAGAAGATGTGATCATACTCGAGGATGCCGAAGGTCTTTGTTTTATCATTTGGATTTATTTGGTTGGATTCAATATAATTTTGCAAAGAATTAATTTCTTCCTCAAGTTCTTCTTCTCGCCTTGATATTTTTGCCTTTTTAGCCGTCGCGTACTTTATTGACTACTCTCTTATTTTAAGTTTCATCATCTCCCATAGTAAGGCTCTGTTTACGGTATCATCGTATTGATATTCTTCATGTGTTTTCTTAATAACATCTCGAATTCGATTAACATAGTCGATTTCAGTTAGAGAGGAAGTGTTAAGTTTCCAGAAACCTGGACCTCTAGGGTTTGAGTGAAGAGCTATTCTGATGTCGATTAGCGAGTGATCTGTTTTGTAACCAGCTGAGATATTCGCACTCGTAACGCTGCACATAAGACTCTGGCTTACGAGGAAAAAATCAAGGCGGCATGAGATTTGAGGCCTTCTCCGGCGCCAAGTGTATTTACGACTATCCGGGTTTATTATCCTCCACGCGTCTATTAAATCCAATTGGGCAGCGAGGTCGTTAACTATTTCTTGAGACTTACTGTTTGTCCTAGCAAGTCCACCTTTTTTGTCCATATCTATGTTCAAAACAAGATTAAAGTCTCCGCCTATGATGATTTCGTCACACTCAAAGTCGAGCAGATGTTCAAAGACAATCTCAAAAAATTTTGGATCATCAACATTAGGAGCGTATAATGTAGCTAAAGTAATACATTTCTGTTCTGTTTCGATATCGCAGATAATGAATCTACCGTTTGGGTCAGAGAAGGATTTTCGGATTTTAAAGCTGAAGGTGTTGTTAAACAAAATGGCGACCCCACACTTACTGCTAGCTTGTCCACTAAAAATAGTCTTATATCCCCATTCTGCAGACCACATGGAATTTGTGTTTTCAGAACAGTGAACTTCTTGCAGCATATAAATTGAGTGTTTTTCTTTCTAAGCCAGTCGAAAAGTTCTTGTCTTTTCAAATTTTCCCCCATTCCCCTTACATTAAGAGAACAGATACTGAGATTCATTTATGTTTGGGTTTATATTGCCTATTGCAAATTGGGTAGCCACGGTGTGAGAACAAATACCTAGGGAACGAATTAACGCACACGTAACAAACAAAGATTTAAATATACACACAGAAGAGCAGCACAGCATACTGAAATAAAAACTCTCCATTGTTGGGCCTTTTCCCCTTGAGGTTTTGTCCATCATCTCACCTAAAAATGGATTTTTCTCGTGCAACTGCAAAATTAGTATGCACAAACCGACCAGGTAAATATGTCAAATAGTTTGTACGGCATAAGACGGTTCTAAATTTCAGTCTGCGGATGCAATTCTAAAGGGTGACAATTCAAATAAATCCTCTCAAGCAGTATTTCTTCTGTGTTGCCCTTCTTATCAAATATGTTTTCAAAGTACAGAGACCTTCAAGGCATTTTTTTTAATTTTTAAAGCTAAAGTCACATCAAGGGCCCACAGTAATTGGTTCTTACTGTTGTGGTGTCCCTGCCTGGTTTTGTAATTGTCTTCAATGTTTTTATATACGTAACTCCCAGGCGAAGCAAAATAAATAAATAAATAAATAAACTGTCCGGGATCGATCTGCAGTCGAATTTCTCACCGTTTACCACCAGAAATCTGCCTACTACTTTAACGTTGTCTAGTCCATCATTTCGAGCTTTCATCATAGCTTTAATTAAGATTTGTCTCTCTTTTTGGATCGCCCGGCGTAATTCCCCGTTATGTAGGCTTCTTCAAGTTGATGTATTTGTTTAATCTTACCTCGTCTGGACCACACAAGCTCTCTGTCTTCACGACTTACAAAACGCACAATAATCGGCCTGTGTCTTCCTTCCAATTTTTTCCCTATTCGATGCACAGCATGGTACCGTATTGTACAGGAATCAATCTCCATTTGCTGAATAATGTTTTGAATAACTGATTTGCAGTCCTCATCCTCTGTTTCCAAAATGTTGTTGAAGCGAAGGTTTTCTCTTCGAGTATACTGTTCGAGTCTGATGTTATCCTCTATCTGCTGCTTGAGTTGGGTTTCGAGCTCCGCAATTTTTGCGTTCAAGGCTTCAGTGACTTCAGGGCTCTTTGAAAACTGCTCGAGCTTCACGATTTTTTCATTCAAGGTGTTGGTGCTCTTTGAAAGATCCTCGGTCACCTTCTTCACGTCCTCCCTTACAACTTCGACATCTTCTTGCGTGCTCTCCAGGCTTTTTTCGATATCCTTAATAGTACGTTTAATTCCAATCGATTTCGGTCTTTAATTCGAGGCGAAGATTGTCGATATCACTATGGATGTTTGCGAAGCCGTCTGTCACCACTTTGTTTAGACTATCTATAGAGCTCCGTAGAGATTCGCAATTCGAGGTGGCCATATCTTCATCATCTACGGATGAGCTCGATCCTTGTTTCGGACGTTTTTTGTGATTTTTGGCCATGAGGGTATAGAAAAAAACTGCTTCTGTCGCAACGAATGCTCCTTAAGTTTCGTTAGCCATTTACTTGGTCTGAAAGTGCTGCTGGACTCACTCATTTGGGCGAGAAAAAAACCATTTTGTGCGGAGCTTCAGAACACACGTCCGCGCGCCATTGTGCCCAGGCCCAGCTCAAGGTTAATGTCTGATAGGCTTGAAAAAAAAAAAGAAAAGAAAAGTCGGTCGCACATTTTTCACTTTCTACAGAAAATTCTGAGCGCAAAATTGTTTTAGGAGCAGCAACAGATAACATTCGTTACCATGGTAGCTCAAAGCTAACGACGTCAGTAAGAAAAGACTTTTTCTGACACTCACTTCTCCATAAAGACAAAGCCATCTGCCGCCAAGACGCCAAAACGTCGAGAAAGGTTTCATTTTCCAGTCTTTAGTGTGAATGACAATTCCTTGAAGAAACTGAACAATAGAATACTTTTTTGGGCTTATTTTATTTATTTTAAACTACGACGTAGGAGCGGAGTTCGTAGCTTTGGATTTAATTTCTTTGGGTACCTAAACTCACGAAATATAAGGTTAATTTCGTATTAAGATTCTCATACCTCAATTTTTGTCTTATTTGTATATATTTTTTATCATTTGTGCTTTACACTTCTTACATATATGTACTCGACGTTTCGAATTTCCGTTTGGGTGATTATAAATATGTTATTGATAATTTGCTTTCATAATTCGTACCAGTGCGATCATAGTACAAGAATCGTCATTTGCTTACCTGAGCAGTCTGGCCAAGGAAGCCTCGACTTGTAAGGCCCGAAAGAATAATATTGCTATTCTCCTAAGCTACAATAGTACAGCATTGGGGGATTAAAGACAAAGTCGGACCCGCTTTTGCACATCACTGCGCATACGTGGTTCGAGCCGTACTTTCGACAGACCAGGGCTCCGTTTTTAGGGGCGGAATACAGAGTGCAAGTTTTCGCTGTGAAGAGAAAAAAATGAGGCAAAAATGACTAAAATTAGGATTTATAGCAAAATCGAACTTTTAAGAATCCAACAATAAACCTGCAATAAGAGTTTTACCGGACATCTTTGGAACCAAAAACGTTATGGATAGCCATGAGTAGTTTTGTTAATTTTCAATCGAGAAAGACGAGTTGTATTATTTGAAATGAATGATTGTATTGAATTATTTAAATTTTGAGTATGTTTTTTAATTCTTAAATGAACAGGTGGATATTCATTTTTGTGTTTGAGATAGAAAACTGTTATATTCACTATTTGAATATCATCTAAAAAGAATAATTTATCCAAACCATTTAATAAAAATGCGTATCCATTTTTTGTATTTAAATACCCATGTATATAATGAATGGAACCACTCAAATTATGTCCGTTTAAAGAAAGATCTGTTTGCATTACCATTTGTCCATTTTCAATAACAAAGGCGGTGTCATAGACACTTGGATCAACGTTTGAAATTGTTTCTTTAACACCATAAACAATTAGATGACCAGTTGTAATTAATGATGGATTACGGACCGTACCGTGAAGATCGAGATATAGGTATTGCGGGGGTGAGCTACCCCATCTGTGAAAGTGGATAACTGTTTTTGTGTACTTTTCGAATGTTTTGGTTGAAATAGTCGTGGCTTGTGGTGTTACACTCACCTCATTCATTTCTGGTGGAAACCATTCAACAACCATAGTGTAGTAACCGACCGGAAGTTTATATAGGTTAAAACCGAGGCGTGACTGGTACTGGTTGGGTGAGCCTTTTTCAAACAGGAGTTTGAGAAAGTAAGCTTTTTTATTTATTTGATGTGGAGACCCGGGAAAATCTCTGATGCCCAAAACCTCAATATTATTTTCACTCGAAGATTCATCACTGTTTTCCATCAAGTATCTGAAGGCGTCCTTTTTTTGTGCCGAGCTAGTGATATGGGATTCATGAATTGTTTGACTGACAAGATCAGACAAAGATGTTATTTCACTTTGCATAAAATCAACATTAACTGCAGATTTCAGATCTTTGCCATCGGTGCGTAAGTTGACAATTTTATTATTATTTAAGTTCAAGTCTCCAGTCATACTGTTAGTGCCATCAACTTTGAGAAACTTTTTTTGTGTCATGTCATCAATTCTGTTGTTAACAAACTCGACACATACGGCGTCTCTTGGGTTTGATGGAAGATCAAGATTGATAATCGAATTATTTTTCATATCAATATCGGTTGCTTTATCTAGCTTTTTTACAAGCTGATTATCGACATACTTTTTGTTTGTGGCTTGATCTACTTGTTCTGGGTCTTTTACGTTGTAGATTGTGTTATTATTCATATTAATGCTTCCTTCCTTTTTCCCGCCTTCCTTTTTTGAAAGAAAGATATTTCTCGAGTCCTGATAGTTTATTACCTTTGACAGATCACCGTGGATAGGATTAGGATTGCTTTTTAATCGCAAAATATTGTACTTATTTTGCATGTCAATATCAGCAGAACCGCTGGCACTACCCTCAGGCCCAGGATCACCTTTGTCGCCTTTTGGACCCTGGGGTCCTTGTGGTCCCGCGGGACCTTTTTCACCCCTCGGTCCATAAGGACCTTGTGGTCCCGTTGGGCCTTTGTCACCCTTCGGCCCAGGAGGACCCTTGGGGCCAGGAGGACCCCTGGGCCAGGAGGACCCACTTTTTCACTTTCACTCATCGTTTGGCTAGTTCCACCTATTTGGCTGTTGATATACCCCATTATATATCTTCGTCAAAATTTTTTTTCATTAATTTTCGGCGCTTGTCATAGTAAAAGAAAGAATAGTCTTCATTAGTGGCGCTATCTAAAATATCACGATCCACACCTAGCTCGTCTGCAATCCGTTTGTTTTCTCTTGGATGAAAATTTAAAATACAAAAATGGCTGCAGTTATCACGGATGTTTTTCGGCACCTTGTAAAAAGTTTGAGTGAGATAAATAACGCAGCAGTTTTTGTGCCGCCCGTTGTAAAAATAATTAATGATGCTGTTTTGGTTGCTTTCACAAACAATATCATCAAAAACAACTATTTTTTGGTTGTCCACCGGAAGCTCTTTGAGTGGAATAATTTCATCACTATGGGCCTCGATAACTTCATAACCAACCTCAGGGTTGATATTTTCAGCAAAGTACTGAAAAAGAGACTGATATTTATCCTGGTGCAAGTTTTTTGAGAAGAGGTAGATTTTATCAAACAGCAATAACTCATAAAGCATATGCAGTAATATGTTTGTTTTGCCAGAATTACTTGGTCCACAAATTAGCATTCGGAAAAAATCGTCTGGTAAACAAGGGTGGCCTTGTTCGTAGTTACTCTTGGAAGAACCTGTGTCATAATTTGGAAGCTTCATTTTTTTCGCTTTTATATATTCCGCTGGAAAAATATGTCAATAAAAAAGTGGCATCAGTTGGCTGAAGAAAAAATGGATATAGATGAAGAAACAGAAGAAATTCAACAAAAATTCAAAATAGATAAAATAAATAAAGCTTCAGGGGAGGAGCTTTTTAAACCAAGCACAAAAAGACTTGATGAAAAGAGCAGCGCCACTGCAGAAGAAGAAGAAGAAGAAGAAGAAGAAGAAGAAGAAGAAGAAGAAGAAGAAGAGGAGCAGGAAGTTCCTGATTACACAATGGATGAATTTGACAGAACCAACCCTTTTGGTGATGAATTCAGACCGGATGCACCAACACCAGCACCATCACCACCAACAACACCCACAACATCCACAACACCCAAACTTTCAACACCACCACCCGCATATCAAGAATTCGATGATTTACCACCTCCACCTTTGATGGAAGAAACTGTTATGCCGGGAACTTCCAAAGATGAAACAAGGGAAGAAACATCAAAGCGGCTTAGAAATGTTAAAAGTATTCTTGCTAAATATGGAAGTGATCCAACTTACAAAGTAAAAAGTAAAGGATCTAAATACTAAGGATATGATGTGGAAAAACTAAAAGCTGAGGCATTTAAACTCGAAACAATTAAGGCAAACCAAGAACACGCAGAAAAGTTACTTAAAAGGACACAACCTTTATCTGAACAATTACAAGAAAAGAAGATGAAATTAAAACCACCTAAAAAACAAGAAAAAAGAAAAACTACTCAAACCCCTCTTGAAAAAGCTGTCATGAGCCGAAGACCTTATCTTGAGCCTTCCGACAATGAAGAGGACTTTTCTGAACAGGATTGGGAAACTTCAGGAAGTGGTTTAGTTAAAGATGTTGATAAATTAGTTGAAATACTTGAATTAAGTTTGCTATCTATTGAAGCAGGAAACACTTCTATAAAATTAAAAAATCAGGTATCATATCTTCTCGATTCACTTGTTGAACTTGGAGAGATTGATGAAAAACAAAAGAAAAAATTATCACTTATTATATAAAACAATGAGCACTGCTTTCGATATTTTGCTTGACTCAAGTCTTGCGAAAATTCAAAAAAATGAAAATGTTTCACATGATTTTACAATAAATTTCTATCCTCCGATTAATTTAGATTCAGGAAAGTATGAAGCTGCATTGAATGAAATTATCTCAATGAGTTATTCATGGTATAATATTGATGCAGCTTATGATAATAATAAAATTCGCTGGAAGAAAAAAAAGTGAAAAAGATTGGAAAACTTTAACTTTTCAGAATGGAATGTATGATTACAAAAGAATTAACAATTATATTCAGAAACATATTGGTAGAGTGGATCCAAAAGATGAAAAAAGTGATTACATATTCAATATGTATTTCGATTTGACAGTTTACAGAGTGGTTATTTTGCTTCATGAAGATTATGAGATTGACTTGACTCAAGGATCTTTCTCTGATTTGATTGGTTATGGAAAAGTCACTTTAAGTGGCGATAGTGTTGGACTGAAACTTCCGAATATTACAAGAGGTGTTGATTGGGTTTTTATCCATACAGACTTGATTAATCGAGTATCAAACAATGTGTCAAGTGATGTTTTATTCAGTTTTTCAACATCAAATCTTCAAGTTAGTTATCCATTTCAAATTTCTCCACAACGTGTTCTTTGGCATCCTGTGAATTCAAAAGTGATAAAATCGATAAGGGTTTGGGTTACAGACGGAAGAGGCAATCCACTTGACCTGAATGGAATAGACGTTGCGATGAGTTTGATGATGAAAAAAGTTGAAGTATTTTTCTTTTATAAATATAAAACAATGGATTATCATCCGAGCAATTGGTCAAAATTTTTTGACAAAAAAACAGGAACTTTTCGATATAAACTTAAAGGGTCAGGTTTGATACATGACACCTTTACAACTGTTGGTAAAGTTTTGACAGGAGCTGCAAAGAACGTTGCAAAAAAAAAACTGCAGAAAAGGCAACAAAAACAATCGCTGAAAAAGCGGGTCAAAAAGTTGGTGAAATTGCAATTGAAAAAGGTTTAAAACAAATACGTAAAATAATACAAGACAAAAAAAAAAGAAAAAATAACACCTGAATCTAAAAAAATAAAATTCCGAAAACGCAAAAAAAAGATGAAACTAAAATTATTTTAAATAAAATTTTGGCAAAAGCATTGGGAAATGAAAATTAATTTTAAAAAATTTTTGTCTTTTTATATAAATCTTAACAATATGTTCAGAACTCCACAATTCCTTAAAAGATCAGAAGATATTCGTATTGAATGTGAAAAACAGTTAGTAGACCCTGGGAATGATCAAACACAAGAAAAAAGTGGTTATAAATTCGTAATGGAAGACAGAAACCATTTTTATGACTGGTACAAAGCTTATTTCTTAGTTCATTTTAAGTTTGAAGCAAAAGCAAATGGAGGTAACATTGTAGCTGACACTGAATCTGCTCCGATAAATGGTTCTTTTTCATTAATAAAAAATATGAGAGTTTCATCAGCAGGGACAGAACTTTCTGAGTCTAACAATATCCACAAAGGTATTTTCATTAAAAATCTGCTTGACTATTCAAACGATTATTCGGGAACTGTGGCAAAAGATCAATTTTGGTATCTTGACGTTGACGAAACCACAGTTACTGATGCAAATGCGACTAACCTTGGAATGCGTGCAAGAGCTCTTCTTTCAAATGGTGGAAAGATAGTTGAGACAAAAATTCCTTTAAACAGATACTCATTTTTCGAAAATCTTTCCGAAACTCTTTTACCACCAATGAAAATTGAGTTTGATATTACTCTGCAAGACGATAAAGAACTTATTTACCAAAATGATGGAACAACTCGAAGAATTGTTGTAAAAAAATTTGAGTTATGGGTTCCATAACTATCTTTCCAAAACTATCTTTTAAAAACAAAAAAAATTAAATACTTGAAAGAACGAATTATGGAAAGTCCCCCAAGAACTGATACTGGTGGTACGTGTTCGTTTACACCTGCAATTAAAAATGTAAAACATGTCTTCATATTTCTTCAACAATATCGTAAAAAAAATTCTTACACGCAAAACCCTTACTTTTTTGACACATTTGATATCGATGGTGATAACTCGGCAAAATTAACTAGATGTCGACTAAATTGCGGTGAAAATTTTTACCCTATAGTTAATTTCTCAGACAAACACAAATTGAGAATTTACGAACATTTGATAAATTACAGTTACAGAAATTATGATTACAACAGCAGTGTTCAGCTACAGATTGCAAACTTCGAGAGTTTATACCCGATCATTCACTTCGATCTAAGAAATAATGAAAAATTTATGACAAATGATCCCCAAAATCTTACTTTTGAATACGAATTAAACGAAACAGCAAACCTTCAATACATTATATACGCATATGTTATAAATAAAGAAGAATTTGTTTTAGAAACACTTGGTAATGAGGTTGTTGCTGTCTAGAAAAGAATAAAAAAAAATATAATATACATGCAAGATGAGCACAACTTATCATCCATATAAAATCGCACTGACTGATGGTCAGAAAAAGAAACTCCAAAAAGCTTATGTTTCAAAGACAGCTGTTACTCTGAGAGTTAAACCAGGCCAAATTGGGCGCGGTGACGAACTCCTTCTCACTGCTACTCAAATCTCGCGACTGAAGAAAACCGCAGCGGCAGGGAAAGGAATGGAAATAAAATTAAGCCAGACCCAGATTCAAAATACTGCGCAGCGTGGTGGAAGTTTGTTTTCTGCTATGTTAGGTTTGGCACGACCTTTAATAAAGCCAGCCCTTGGGGCATTAGCAAGTGCAGGTTTGAGTTTCAGCGCTGAAAAGGTGCTGAAAAAGATGTTCGGAAAGGGTTTTGGGCCGAAGGAAATTGAGCTTTATAAACTTGTCCAGCAAATGACTCCTATGCAGAAAAAGGCGGCGGAACAATATCTTGTTGGAAAAGGTTTAGTAAAAGGAGGCGGCGCACAATACGGCGGCTTCCTTGGTATGTTGGCGTCTATCGGAGTACCTTTGGCCCTTGATTCAGTCCGAAAAATAATCGGAAAAGGTCTGCAAACTCAACCACCACGCTCACGACAACGACGAACACCACCTTTACCACCACCTCCTAAAGGTAAAGGAATGCAAATTCGACCTCCACCTTTTTTTGGAACTTGGGATGATTATTATTTTAAAAAACCTGAAATTTGAAGATAAACCTCTATCCAACATTGACCTCAGAAATGGTGCAACTTTTTACGAATTCCTATAAAAGGTATTTTCAGCAGAAACGAAGTAAAACCCTTGTTTCATTCCCCATGCATTATAAATTTAGATGATTTTGGAAGTTTGGGAACTCACTGGGTATGTTGTTGGCCTGCCAAAGACAAAGGTACTTACGAGTATTTCGATTCATTTGGTTTTCCATCACCTTTGGAATGGGAAAAAGAAATGTCAATGCACGGGATGACACATTTTTTCAGAAATGATAACCAAATTCAATGGGAAAAAAGTGTGAGATGCGGTTACTACTGTCTTCTCTTTTTAAATGAAAGAAATAAAGGAACAAGTTTTGCCGATATTTTGAAAATGTTCTCCAACGATTTACTTCAAAACGAGCAAATAGCAAAGAATTATTTTTCATAAGTTATATACAATGGAAGTGTACTGCGTGAAAGAAAAACGGCACACGCCCAATGTGCAGGGAAGTGAAAAGGTTGTAATCACAAAGAACAATCGAAAACTCTTAAACTTTAAGGTAAAATGCGCTAGTTGCGGAATAACAAAAACACGTTTTATGCCGGGAAACTAGGTGAGCCCTCCCACGCGGAGGGCAGTGGAATATTCGGCGACGTTGCTATGGCAGTTGGTGATCTTGAAAAAAAGTGTTGAAGCTGGAAGATATTACGCTTCTGAAGCAATGAGAGACCCAAAACTGCAAAAGAAAGCAATAAATTACACTCTTGACAAAGCCCGCCCAGTCATTCAAAAAGTTGGAAGTGAAATGTTAGATCAACTTTCAACTAAAGTTCGACCAAACCAACGTTACAAAACTGACAGACCTGATTTGGATGGAGCTGGGTTTGATATACATGCAGTAATTGGAAAATTTCCGAAACCAAAAAAGGGTTGGACATTACCGGGGCATAATTATACAGGGCCATACAATCCTCTTGAAAAGCAGGTGAACTACGATCCAGAAACGGGTGAAATTCTGGAAATATATCAACCACCAACAGGTACATTAGATGCGATTGCTATGCAACATGTCAAGAAAGTCATAATAGAATTCAAGCATTCGAAGCTTTGCCAGTTGATAAACAGCTATTCCTACCTGAAATGGTCTTCTGATTGTGACCCGAGGCTTTCGGCTTTCTAGCTCATACGCCTGCCCGATCTCGTCAAGATCACTGAAATATGCGCTTCGCAAGGCTCTGTCGACTACCTACTCGTCTTTGGTGTAAATGATGTTTGTTTGCCGCTCTAAGGCTTCGATGAGCTTCCCGTACCCGCTATTTCCTAACAGCTTGAATACCTCGGCAAGCAGCGCCTTGCTTTTTTCCACGTCTCCAGTCCGGCGCGCCTCCGTCACCTGCTCCACGAACCAAGTGAATATCTTAGTTGGTTGGTAGTCAATCGTCCGATAAACATTTGTGGTCACTGCTCCATGCTCAAGATACCATCTAAGTAGAGGAGCGTATAATAATATCTTCTTTGCGGACAATGCTCCAGTGAGTTTTCTCCCGTCTCCGCGCTTTCGCCCCGTGTGCTTCAGGTAATCAAGCATATGCTGTGGCACTGCTTCAATTGCTACCTCTTTGTTGTAGAAGAATGGGCACATCTCCTCAAACTTTGGGCGCAAGTGCTCAGGAATCTCTATATCGACTTCTGCAAATCCGAACCATTTTTCTTCTTTGAGCCTTTGTGTTAGTATGGGAGCGGCGGTTTGGTAGTTATAATATACGACCCTTCCCTTTCCGCAAGGCATGTCTCTAAGCATGGTTGACAAGTACAAAGCATTGGCGTCGTAATCCACTATATTTTTGCAAAGACGGGGTTCCGCTATTCGATGAGGCCTTATCTTCGTGACTCCAACTTCATGGTATCTTGTAAAAACAAGGCTCGGGCCACCAACAACAGCTTCTTTCAGCATCTCATACGCTTCTTTGCCCGGGCTGTAAAGATCCGCGCCCCTCTCAACACATCCGCGGAGCAAGTAATGTAAACTAACACCTGGGATACTGACAGCGTCTTTCAAAATATCGATTCCCTTATCAGTGTAGAAAGCACGCATCTTTTCCAGAGCCTCGAGGCCAGGAGCCACATCGAGATTATTGTAGTAACGCAGCCAGTCTGCGAAGGTACACATACCCTTCTCTTTGAACAGACGCTGGCACCCCTCCCATTCCTCCCGCGTGAGAACATAACCGCCCTTCAGCTTCGAATACCAATCCTCATATTTCGGAAGTCCGCGAAAATCAAGTTTTTCAGGTGTGTCAAACCACTCGTACGGAAACCACGATTTTACAGTTTCGCATTCGTAGGCTTTCACCCATTTCTCATAGCTGGTACCCGGCCTAAGTAGTTAATGATGTCGAGAAAGCGAAAGTTGTTCGTCAGAATGAACATGATTTTGTTTCCATTTTTTGCTACTCTTACTTTACTGGTTGTGTCAGATAGGCGTTCCGCGAAATGCTCTCTGATAAGGTTCAGATCGTATCGCCCGGAGTTGAACCCCAGAACTGGCACCTGATTACACCATTCTTCAATTTTGAGGCGCTGTGTTTTTGTAAGCATCTTCACATCGTCAGGCATAAATGCTGCTCTTACTTGGGCCCGGATTTTTTTCCCACGTCTATCCAGCTCTTCCATAAACTTGTGGACCAGCTCCGCGGGGTCTCTTTCACAGATGTGGGTAAGTTCTCTTTCAAGGGTGTCACCGATGCTCACCGAGATTGGTACGTGTGTGTTTTCAATCGTGAGCATGCCTGTCGGCTCCTTCCTCTGATTCTTATCTCCGTATGCTTCGAAGTCATACAATATCGCGTGTGGGTAACTTCGCATTTGGGCCCGTGGCAACTCAACATTTATTTCTCCTACTTCACACGTCCATGCCTCGATTACGTGATAGCCAGCAGCTCGGAGCGCTTCTGTGCGTTCTACAGTTGCTTTGAACCGGTCTTCTCGTGTTTGGTTATTTGAGCAACAATTTTATTACGATCATTAGGGTAACATTTTCGGCATCCGTGCCAGTGACAGCCATGGTATTGAAAAACAGTCCTCGTTTCATGGTTGTACCCGTCGACAGGAGCACGACCGTGCCCGCATGCAGCGTGGTGAATGTGAATTTTCCGCCGTGCCGCTTCTTGTTCTAGCCAGCGAAGAGGTTCTGAAGAAGCTGAATGTTTTGGATAAAAGGCCTTCTCAAAAGCTGTCTGCGGTGCTTCAACTTTTTTGGCGGACATTCAATCACCGTTTTTCCTTGTGAACATATTTGGATATGTCGTTGAAGATGGCAAGCTTGAGTGAACCTTGCACGGCAATGAAGACGTGCATACGTTTTTGCAAGCTTCGAAATATCCTTGATGACAAACGCGTGCCCCTCATAAATTCCGATTGTCAGAATGTTCGTTAGCTTGGCTGGTGGATTCCTTCTAATATGCCATACCACTTCACCATCCACACATTCAGGCTCATATACACGGATACCCAACCAATTTGAAAAATCTAATTTTTGATTAATATGTATTTCAACCTGTTCAAGTTCATCAAGCGAAGTTTTTCGGCAATCGTTTGGAGTAACTATGAGATTAAAGAAACTCTTAGCAAGCTCCCGTGCTGCCGTTGTGCTTCGATCTGGTCTTGCTCCGCGGTGTACCGCAATACATCGCCATAAACATAAGTTGTCCTTGTAAGTGTCTATGCGGCTATGCGCAAGGTTACGCAGCCAATCTGGCAATGGTCCTGTACCTAAAAGTGGTTGACGAGCAAGCACGACCTTATATCAACATTGAAGTGGTTTTCAAACACCCATATCGTGCCCGGTCTATTTATGTTGTCAGGGTCCAGGCGTACCTTCTCCCGCTCACTCAACCATTTCTCCGCCTCAGAAAAACGTTCAAACCAAGGCGAGCCAATGTTAGTATACATCACCATTAACGAACCGTCTTCAATGTTGCGTAGCTGATATGAAAAGATGTGTCTGACGTAAAAAGATGTGTGAACTTTCTCTCGTATTTTGGTCATAAAATCGGGTGTCAGATCTCTTTCCAGTCCTCGGATGAAGCGCCAGCGGATGAAACGGCGCCCTCTTTTCTCTTTTCCCTCATGTTCGGTATCATCATACATATCAAGAATCTCATTCTGATAGTTTGTAATATTTCGGATATTCTCTCGAGAAATTGGATCAAACTCCCTCAAAATTTCTTGTATTTTTCTCCTCCTTCTTTTACGAGGAGGTGCGGTCGGTTGAAAAGGTTTAGGAAGTAAAGGCTTATCTAAACTCTTCTCCACTTTCTCAGAAATAGGTTCATCCAATATATTCTGAATAATTTTTTCGAACAGCAGGACCGTCCTCTGCAAGTAATTGCTCTAAAGCTTGTAACGTTGCTGGATCAAGTTCTTTTAAAAGTTCTTCAATGTTAATGTTAAGTACAGACATTGCAACTTGGATATAACAAAGATATGTAATGCTCTAATTGAGAAACTTTTGATATAATACAAGATTTGTGATTATCTAATTGAAAGAAGTTTTTAAAATAATACGAGATGCTTCGTTTTAATATTTTCTTCTTTTTTTGAATGCAGGGTGGTTTAAAACAGGAAAATATGATATGGGTGTAGGAATGAGGTGGTATTTACTCCTTGTTCAGTAGTAATAAGTGGATTCGACAAATACAATCTGATCCTCAGAGTATTATTTTCGTGTTTTAAACCTCCCACCGTAATAACCGAGCGAGCGAGCGATCGAGGTTATTACGGTGGGGGGTTTAAAACACGAAAATAATACTCTGAGGATCAGGTGGTATTTGTCGAATCCACTTATTACTACTCAGGGCTAAACAGGGTATATGGCAATACCGAAACATCCCTATTAACATGGAATATTGTGAAGGGTATTTAAGCCTGAGTTCAATATTAAAATAAAATCAGTTCAATGGTTTTCTGTTTGGTCCTTGTGGCTCTAAATGGTGCATTTTGTACAGTTTGAAGGGTTTTGCAAATCATTCTACTGTACATAATAAGAGAAAAACAAGGAAGGAACACTGCATTTCAAACTGGCCCAGAAATTCTCATCGCTCAACTTCTAAACCACAAAGGCAAGCTCAGTGGTTAAAGATTCTTCTCGTGCCACTCAATTGTACATTTGTCAAAAACTTGTGACATGAGCTGCTGAGTATGTTTATTTTAAATTTAAAGGTAAGCATTCTTTGCAATATTTCATGTTGATAGGGACATTTCAATAATATCCAGGGCTATACATGACATTTTGAAACTGCATACTACTGGCCACATAGTTTGTGTGGGAAGCCTGTGGACTGTTAAACATACCAAAAGTAAAATTGGGCCAAGCAATTATATGGGAAAATCTCAGCCCAGTTTGCCAGGATCCCAGTAATATGATGCCAGAATCCCAGCTAGCCAGGCTGAAAGTTTTCCATGTAAACTGTGTTTACTAGGCCAGGGTGACTTGCATCATGTACATGGAATACCAGGCTGAACAGTCATCTTGGCCTGAACCAGCCTGGCTAATCATGGGCCAGCCCAGCGCATGTAATTGGCCCTAAATATTGAGTTTTCAAAGAAAAGAAATGATATTATTGAAAGTACAGGTGTACCAGATGAGCAAACATCCCTAATTTGCCAAAAAGGTTGCCAGTTTGCATGTACTTTTGTGTTTCACCCTTTGCTTGTTTGACTTCCTGTTGTTGCAGTCTTATCAGCCCTTACTCAAACATTAAACCAGTAACATAAATACAACTTAATACATCACCTGGAAACAGCATGCCCCGGGGGCTACTCTTTCAAGAGGAAAAAATGATTGTATATGTTGGACAACTTGCTCCATAATGTCAAGTCACACCCTGCAGAGTCACTCCCTCACAACATTTAACATCAATAAATTGTATGAACATAGATTATGTGCAACTGCTGTTGTGTTTTATTATATAGGCAAGAGTGTTTTAGTGGAAAGTAGACCACTCATTAAGTTCATACGAAACTACATCCGGGACTTGAGTGGGGTATTTTCCATATCCTCACTAGTGAGGATATCGATGACGTCATTTCCCGCTCTTGCACTGTTTTTGTGCAAAAACACTCTTGTCCATGTAATAAAAAGAAAATTATACGGTGGCTTGAAGGTATAAATTTTATTTTTTCGTGGTAAAAACAATAGTCTACTCACTCGCTGCGCTCGCTTGTAAAATATTGTTTTTACCACTCAAAAATAAAATTCATATCTTCGCGCCGCCATGTAATATCTCAATTTATTATATAAACAAGAGTGTTTTAGTGGAAAATAGACCACTCGTAAAGTTCATACGAAACTACATCCGGGACTTGAGTGGTGTATTTTCCATATCCTCACTAGTGAGGATATCGATGACGTCATTTCCCGCTTTAACATCGTTGTTTGTGCAAAAATCCTCTTGTCTATATAATAAAAAGAAAGTTACACTGTGGCTTGTATTTTCTCGCGGTAAAAAACAATATTTTACTCACTCGATGCACTCGCTCGTAAAATATTGTTTTTACCACTCAAAAATAAAATTCATATCTTTGCGCCGCCGTGTAATATCCTCTATATATCATCAAAGCCTTGGGGAGGGGGGGTACTTGGGTCAATTTTTGCTGGGTATGTGCTGCTGGCCTCTCCGAACCCCTACCCCATTATAGTGTATTCTCTAGCCAAATTATTTTAGACCCCATGTTAGTCACTTTTGTGGAAATATACCCCAAATCCCTACTTGCCAGAATTTACTTACCCCTGAAATCCCGCAAATGTGCGACCCCATTCTAGTAACTCTACTAGCTCCTATTGAAAATGCAACCCCATTATAGTCAATCCAGTCGTGAAAATGCAACCCCATCCAGCGGCACATCCCCATTAGCCTATTACTAGGAAGTACCCCCCCCCCCCACCGGGTATCAAAGTTTACGGTACATGGAATCGTACTTTTAAAGTAGACCACATGATGACTTAAATAAATTAACAGTGCATTCTATATCTGGTATTTGACTCTTTTAAGTTTTCAAACTAAAAACATAACACTATAAATGAAGTGTAAAGGCCAGAAACAATTTCAATTGATGAATTTAAGTCAATTGGCTTCACAAAATATCCAAACAAATCCTATGGATACTTGCAATTATTGATAATTATTAATAGTCATCAAAAACTGCCACACATTCTGCTATGTTTTGAATTGACCAATAATTTGGGAGCTTTCTTGATTGTTGTTTTATTACTGCATTAAATTCCTAGATGTCGGTGAGTTCACATTAAGCCAACCTTGATTGCTGAACAGTTGAAACATGACCATATATTCACTGATTTCTAGTTACTTGTACGTGTTAGTAGTCATAGTGCTTGGGGCAGAGAAACTTTGAATGAACAAAGTCTTGTGTCATGGCATTTAAATTAATTTTTGTGTAGCCAGTACAGTTATTTATTAAATTATGAACCTGGCCCGTCACTTAATTTACAACATTTAACTTCCATTATTTTTGAAAACTTTGTGAAGAGTGGTCGCATGGAAAATGACCTTGGGCATGTCGCAATGCCATGGTAGTGAAACTTGCATGTCTCAGTGATCCCAAGAGCTGGCTTGCTGGGGCCTTGGCCCCTGCTATATTCAGTCATGCCCGAGTGGTCGAAATTAGAGAGGCTGAACAAAGTACTGCCTCAGGCCCTCCAGGATGGGTTTAAGTATGGGACCAATCATACCAGGCCCACCCCATAGAAACCGGTCTCGGTTATGAAAATCAGAAACATTCTCATTTGTAGTGTAGGGCCTTACTTTAAACAACCAAAACCCATATGTAAACCTCTATAATTCAAGCATTAATTTTTGGTTATGGTGAACACAACACTGGTCAAGCATCACACATGCTATACATGTACTTCTACTGCTTGTGCCACCTATGGTATGAATAGGGTCACGACACATAGTTTATCCCGATTCTTACATAACTTCTTCTACTCTGTACTTGTGTTATTTACTGATACACACTCAAAATGAGCTTGTCTCCAACCTCCCCATGTAAATTTAACTTGCACTTTCAGAAAATTTGTCTTTTTTACACCCATTTGTATGTAATTTTTTTACACGAGTGTTTGCTGCTTAAAAATTGTGCTCAACATGGCATCATTACACACAGGAAACCCTCATGTAGTGCTGCAATTCCCGTGTCCTGTACTGTTCAAAACTTAGATAAAATGCACTTTTATTGACTAGTTAATTGATACTGTCGTGTAGGATAGTAAGTTTAACTACCATGTGCGTTGCTAACCTTGCTGTCCATTTTGGTTTCTATTGTGCAATGAACTTTTTACTTTCCCTGACATGCTATTAAATGACGATTTAACTAAAATGTATGATTTTATGAATAGCTTAGGTCCATTTTCCATGAATTCTCAAAAATAAGGTTACCCATTGTTCTGTGACACCAATGTTATTCACATATACCAGTTTGACTTTAAAAAGCGTCCACAGTAACTGCACATTTTAACTGTTACCTGGGTCAGTGTCCATAGGAATTATTTGTATTTGTAGAGTAAATTTAATACTATCATTTCATTCATTCCAACAGATCAGTCGCATGTGTACATAATCTGAAGTGGATCAACAAGTTCAATCCCCATCAAGACAGGCTTAAAGAAGTCCTTATCGCAGATCAGAAACACTCCCAGTTATCATAGTCACTGTAAATCTGGATAAGTCAGCTATAAACAAAAATCAAAAAGGGGAAAAATTTGCTTTGAAGCAATGTCCTTTGTACAGAGTCCAGTGTTTTGCTTTTGGATGAACCACATTGTAAAGATTGGAGGAAAGAGGAATCTGTCCCGGATAGCATTGTAGCAATGCCTATAAGCAACTAATGAACTTAAGTGCTTATGTACTCATTCATTAGCATCCAAACAAAACAGCTTGTACAGTGGAACTGTTGGTGCAGGTACTAGTCATCTGAAAGAGCATCTATTCTAGTACCGATTTCACTAAGTGATTTTTTTTTTGCTAAGGTCAAACTTTCATTCATACCACTCAGGGCAGAAATTCTCTTTTCTTCGTGTCTCTCAGGTCAGTGAATTTGTAGGAAAAGAGAACAGTCCCAGTGAAGATGTGTTTGAACTTTCATTTGAATATAAGATGTAAAATATAAGGAGTTTTTTTTAAAGAAATTCAAGGATCAAAGAAGTATAATGGTGCAGTTTAAGAAAATTAAAGACAGAATGTATTGATTATAAACAAGAAATGAAGTGTATTTTATCACTTATTTATTATATA
This sequence comes from Siderastrea siderea, assembly GCA_964030785.1. Lineage (NCBI taxonomy): Eukaryota > Metazoa > Cnidaria > Anthozoa > Scleractinia > Rhizangiidae > Siderastrea > Siderastrea siderea. The sequence goes on along the minus strand of OZ034972.1, from coordinate 14,252,421 downwards.
TTTAAATGGGACAAGGAGGAAGCTAAGACAATTGACAATAAAGATTTGTTAGTAAATGGTACTTTGTTTACTCACTTTATTCACTTCAGTGATTTGAGGTCCTTGTTTCAGACACATTAAGTCTAGGTTTTAATGTCTAAAACACATGTTTCGTGTCGTTTGATATAGCTCTTAAACGTGACTGAAACTAATATTTAACTAGAAATACGTGACCTTTAATGACTATTAAACGACACTAAACATCTGTTTCGGGTGTATTTAATTAGGACTTAAACCTACAACCAAGTTTAATTTTGGCTTAAACCCACCTTAAAATAACTTAAGGTTCATGTCTAATGCAGGTTTAAGTTCTAATTAAACAAGCCTGAAACATACATTTAAAATACCTTTAATGATCCTATTAAACGACACTAAACATTTGTTTAATGTATATTTAAGAAGGACTTAAACCTACATTAGACATGAACCTTAAGTTATTTTAATATTGGTTTAAGCAAAACTTAAACTTAGGTATAAGTTGCTTAAACAGCAACTTAAACTTACTAAACTTATGTTTAAGACAGGGTTAAGTCATGTTTAAGGTCGTTTAAATTTGCCATTTCGCCTAGTGAATATATCCAATTTTGACGCTTTGGTCACTCACGACACATTCCTTTTGTCATACAGGGTAAGGTTTTAAAGATAAACGAAGGAACGGTCTTCTCAGGAGTGTATTTTGACTATTTAATGACGCTTTTCAGTCTTTTTTTTCATTTTTTTTACCCTTGGTTTGTAAGAAAAAGATAATCCTTTGCTTTTTTGTGGTTTGTTTGATTAAGTATGTTTCCAAGATGGCGGCCTCAAATTCAAAATGGCGGGTTTGTGACGCCATTATGACGTCGTTACACGTCATAATTGACACGTCATAATACCTATCTGTTAAGTTAATGACGCACGAGATCTGTAGGTGCCCCCACCCCCCAGGCTCAGAAACTCAAAAAAAGCCCAGGCGAAATAGGGTTGAAAGACGTGCAGTTCAAAATGTCATTTGGTAGTGGCGTATCTTGGTGGAAGATCCATGGGTTCCGAGACCCATGGCCTCCGTACTCCCATGGCCCCCTCATTCAATCCTGTGATTAATTTGTCTTTTTCTTTTCAAACTGAAACGAAATATGGGAAGGGGCAAGAGACCAAGTTTTATAAGGAAATCTTTTCGATTAATATTAATTTGCTAAGGCTGGGCTTTCATTTTTTGGATTCTGGCGTATCAAGTTCAAGTTACCATTACTGGACCCCTGAATTCTGACGTATCAAGTTCAAGTAATAGACCCCTCCTATCAAAAATCCCGGATTCCGCAGTTTTTGTGGTAGTATATTTCACATTTATTCCACTCGCTCTTGGTGGACATGAGGTGAACAGGTGAACACCGCAGCACTCGACATAGCCTTCCATTTTATGTCAAAAAGCATTGTTGTTCGCTAAGAACCTGTATACAGCGAGCCAATGAGACAGCTAGAAATTCAATAACTGAGATTGACGGAATAACATTATTTACACATGTACATACCTTCACAGCTCGTTGGATCTCCAGACCAGGTTTTATCGAGTTGACAAACAAGCTCCTTGGAACCTTTCAGCGGGTACCCAGGGCGGCATGTGTACGTACAGCGGGTCTTGTACACCAAAATGTCAGAGACTTGAGGTGAGCAAACGCCAGTGGGAGGGTCCGCGTCGTTTACAGAAATAAAAGGACATCGGTTGACTTACAACAGAAACGAAAATTGTAAAAGAAAGCTCCTTCAATAGGAAGATGGCGTTTCTGAATTGAAGATGAACACCGAACTAAAAAAGCTAATATGCACGTATGTTTCTCCTTTGTTCACTTTGTTTTCATTACAATTTCATTCAACTGGCGTATGTAAGTTTCGTAAAATTGCCAGAAAGTATAGAAAGATTATTATCATTATCATTATATTATCATTATCTTTTCAGGGCTTTTTTTTCACCCAGTATTTAAATGGATCGAACTAGGGAAGGTAGAGGAAAGGAACAAAAATTATAGCAAATGAAACGCACAAGATCATTTAGGTATTAAATGAGTGTGACGTCATTTAGTTCACTAATTTTCCTGACGTCACCAATATGACGACAACTGGGTCTACTAACACCCGTTTTTTGTTCTTCTTCTTTTACATTGTTTTTCCGTAGATGACTCGCCGTGCACTTACTGCTTTTGTCCGGCCATAGTTAGTCGAGGGACTGGTTATGAAACCTTGAAGTTTCAAAGGCCACGTTCACCAACTGTGGCTGAATAACTTAACAGCAGCATTTCTATTGGTTAGTTTTTCATACAAAATTCGAAAACTATTTTTGTTTTTGCACGGCCAAGGCTAAAAACGGTAACAAAGACATAAAAAAGGACTTTGCTGAGGTTCATAACCAGTAGCCTGTTCCAGACGTTCAGATAGTGGAGTGGGAGCGAAAAATATAGCGAGCGAAAGAGCGGGAAAAAACGAGAGGAGACTTGGGAAGATGGCGAGGGAAACGTCTATGCTTATTCTTCAAATAAAGCCTTCCCGCCCACTTACAGTGCCACAAGTTGTGAAAATCTTGGGTTCATGTTACCGGGGCCTGTAAAACGCTTTAATGCAAATTTCCCCGCCCAATTTTAAACATTGCACCGGCGGGCTGAAATTCGCCATGTAATCGCAACAAAATTTCAGCCCGGTGGGCGGTCCGAAATTTCAGCCCCGGCTGAAATTCGCCATGTAATCGGCCATTAAATATGAAGTTTGTCAGTTGACTGCTAGTTGTACGTGACTGTGAGCACACACACTGCAATGGAGTTATTTAAGTATGTTATTTATTACCAAGTTCATTATCAATGGAGATTTTCATGTCAAGCACATTCATTGCAATCGAGTTTTCACCGAGTTATCTAGACAGCGAGTGAGTGACGTGTAGTGGTGAATAAGGGTGTTATTTGCCAAGTTCGTTAATTGACTAAGATCTGTATGTGACTGTGAGCACACACGTTTTCTTCAGTCCTACCTGGACAGAGACTGATTTTTATGAAACAAGTGTTAACAGAGGTCTTTTAGTAAGATTGTAAGCACAGATAACCATCAATCGGCAACGTTATGTTAATGTATTTAAACTTCTTGTTCATTTTGAAAGTTGAAGTAATTGGCGATACCGGCATATGTAAATACTAAAAGCCTAATTTACAATACACTGGATTAAAGCGCTGCTACATAAATAAAGTGATTACAACGTTAATGTGTAAATACGACAATATAAAATTTGAAAATTAACTATTTCATAGGAAACAGGAGTTGCATCTAATCAAATTAAGCATGTCAATGTCCTCGTGCATGCTAAAACATGCCCCTTCACGAGAATCTTCATGTGAAGGAGGTGGGGTTTCAAGTAAGAAGAAGAAAATGGCACGAAATAGACAGTTTGTGTGGGAAAAACCTAAATAAGGTGGCAAATGTAAACGATATGAATTGTAGACTTAAGATAACAGAAAGAAAATTTTTCTGACAAAATTTGAAGTATGTAGCAAGATAGAAACAAATAATCACGTTTTCAACTTTCGATACATTTGTCGCTATACTTCTTCGGCGGATCGGAGATTGAATGTATGGGAAAACCAAAAACGCCACTGCACACTTCGTAGCTCAGCTTGAGCTACACCATTCAGTTCCTCAGATTTTAAAATACAAATAGTCTTTTAGCTGGTATATGAAGATGCCAGTTCATAATCTGTGCAAATTTCAATTTTTTTTTGCGATTGCTTTTTTTCTATTCTAGAGAAAATGAAAATAGGAAAGTGCATTGGGAAAGGGCATTCCGTTTCGCTTTTGTTAGTGTTGACCAAAGCAATCGTTCCCGCCCCCTCCCCCCAAGTCTTACCTTCACAAAGCCATGGTCAGTGTCTCTGTCCACACCACATATCCCCTGTTTTCAACGCACTGTTGCTCCACAATCCCCCACAGCTTCATAACCCTCGTTGCATCTCACGCGGCAAACGGATAAATATACCCTTGTACACACACCAACAATAACGCCATTGTTTGGGGCCAGCAAATTTCCGCATGTACGAACTAAATGCAATAGTAAAAGCATAAATGAAATCAAATCTTAAGTCTGCTAACGGTTAACTAATAACAGGACACTTGCACGATGGTGTCACTTGACTACAACTACCAGAATTCATTTCGTTTTTCCTTTGTTTTCAAAATTTGTAATCCCAGTGAGGCAATAGCACTAAATGGCACAAGAAAATAACAAAGTAAACTGAAGGATTCTGGTAATTGTAGTCAAATGACGCCATCATGCAAGTGTCCTATTGCTTAACAAACGTTGTTCACCCTAATTGCAATGAACTCAAATATTGCACCTTGTAAACAATATTTTGCGAAAGCCTTAAATAAGGTGTTAAGTTGTTTCCAAAAATTATTCAAAATGTTAACAAAATGTATTTTAAATGTTTTATTACTGTTGAAACTTTGAAATAATTACTGTCAAATTGAGCCATACCAATAAATAAATAAATAAATAAATAAATATAACCTTGTTCTCAAGCATATCTTAACCACTAAATGATTAGATAACAATTATAAGAATTATGGGGCATAGATTTGAAAAATAAACCGCTGAATTGATTCAATGTTGGCACTTAGTACTACATGAACACTGTGACTATTAAAATAACCATAGCAAGGTACATTTCGGAAAGAAACTTTCCTAAATATCTCACAGGTCAACTCCTCATAATGACTTACAGTGATCCTCAGATTAATTTCTGAAAGAGTTGTTGGACAACAGTAGTTATACAGATCATACCTTTCTTTCTACCGGTTTGGTGGACGCTGGGCTCGGATGAAGGCCAGGTTTTTTTTACTAAGTAACCGCGTAATTTCAAGCTCTATTTAGCCTCTAGGTGAGAGAGGGCAACTTATTGAAATCTCAAATTTTAGTAATTTTTCCTGAAACTTCTCAACATAACAGAGGTAGTAAATTGTGTATCGCTGTTTTACATCTACTAGCTAATTAAAGATTTAATTTCTTTTCTTACATTTCAACCAGTATTTTAGTTCTGACCTCAAGTGGAAAAGAGGAAGACAGAGTTTATGGGAAAGCTCAAACAGAGAGAGATCTTTATGATGCTTTTACGGTTATATCAAGGACTTACTGATACATGGGTTACCCAGCTGTGGACTTCCTAGATATCCTCTGAAGCATTGACAATCACTGAGGCTTGCGCTTCCCATAAGATGTGACCCGAATTTGCCGGACAGGACTTGCATGTCCCTGCATCTCCGGTATAGTCTTTGTATGTGCTTTGCGGACAGGCCAAAAATGCAAAGAAAAACACTCGGTACGGTTTAATAGCAAAATGAAACAGTTCAAGGCAATTAAATCACCTGCAAAAGACTGTCTGCAGAAGGAATCGGCAAGTAAAAAGTAGGATTAATGTAATTTGTTTACCATGGTTAGGCGGATTGATAGAACTTATTCTTATTATCGTTTGCAGCACGGTGCAATCACTTTGAGTTAGGGGACGCTCACATGATACGAATACCAAAAAAAGAAAAAAAACGCAAGGAAAGGTTTTAAAGCAAACATTTCAGAAACAACCCCCGACAAATCACAAGAAAAGAAACATTATAGTGTCCTTCACTAGTCAACGCGACTGGCACTATATAAGCAGCTTTCGGAATCTTCTAGCTAATGAAAGATCAGATCAGGTTTGAATACGGCAGCCGTAAAAGAAAATATGAAATGAGGTTAAAATGGATCGGTATTAAGAAATTAAGCATCAATTTGTAAGTCTATAAGTAAATTTGTAGGCGAATGTTTAGCGAATTAATTACCGCAATCTGTGACTTAAAAGCAGCACCGAATTTACAGTTAATATATAGATTTAGCCAAGCCTAAAAGCGGAACTCCAATTATTATTTATTTATTATTATTTATTTTATTTATTATTATTTTATTTATTTATTATTATTATTATTATTATTATTATTATTATCATTATAATTATTATTTCAAGTGGTACCTGACAGCAATATTATATTTTAGGTAATTATTAGTAAATACACTCTCATCAAATTAGAATGTGCATACCTGCCAACCTTATAAAATCAGAAATAGGGACCACCCCCCATGCTCACCCCAGTCCTGGGGTAGTGCCCTGCCCCCACCGCCCCCCAACACTGAGCAGGATCTAGGTTGCTTTAAGGTTTTTGCATTATTTTTAAAAAAATATTGCCTGTACTGTACTGTCTTAGCATTAGAATTCTCAGGTGTTGTTTAATGGTCTCAAGCACCACATGTATTGCACAAAACGATAGGATGTAGAAAAGTCATTGAAGACCCGTCTTTAACAATCCAGTTCCAAATTGTCTTTTTTTTCTTGAAAATCGGAATGTCCCGATTGTTTTAGGTTTTGAAACTCAAAAATCGGGACAATTCCCATTAAATGGGGACGGATGGCAGGTATGAACCTGTTTTACAAAATTCTAAATAAGCCCCAGTTTTAGGTTGGGCACAATAATTATTTTTGTTCACCTTACCTCGGCCTTTTCCCTGCCACAAGTCTACGGTTTAATTCATTTACATTATTGCAGAGTTGTCAAATTGTATAGACAAGGTACTAATTGAAAAATACCTCCACCTCATTCAATGGTTTGACAGATAAGTTGTGTGGTATAGAGCGAGGAAAAATGCGAGCAATGAGTACCGGTAAAATGTCCTTGACCATTATCTGTAAAACCACTGAATGATATTTATTATTCCACTACAATATTTGCCTATCATTTTAAATGATTTATTCAATGAGTGACTTGAAACCGGGACACTACAGTGCAATACGCTTTCTACAGTGCAATGCACTCTCATACTCTCGTGTATGTGTTTTCTCCTTATATGATAAACTGATGCTATAGTGGAATAATAATGTACCTTGTTTACTCTTATTGATGCCCAGGGACTATTATATTAAAATCAATCTGTTTAAGTACCCATCAGTCGTGAATCAACCACTCAACCACTTAGTTGATAAATCGGTCAATCAGTCAATAAAAAAATTTGTAACTAACAGTGTTGCCAACACGAATAACAAATGGTCCAGTAACCACTTAAGTGACTTTGATGCACAGATTATGACTCACTATGTTACTACCCCTGACTGTGATGGTAGTAAATCTTGTGGTTTAATTTGTTTTTGGTTTGATCATTAGCCTTTACACTGCATCTAATGTCACCAATGAGCAATGTTACTGATTGCCATAATCTGGTAGCAAAGAGAAACAAAAAGAAAGCCTCTTCATAAATCATTTAAGGATAGTCTGAAACCTGTCATGTATAATGAACATTACTGACAAGAGGGGATCAGACTGTGGTGAATCCATCATTTGAAATAGTTTTCCCTGTCAAGTGAATTCAGTCAGATAACTCCGAATCATCATTCCTGGGAAGTTAGTTGTGTGTGTGTGTGCGTGTGTGTGTGTGTGTGTGGGGGGGGGGGGGGGGGGTAGGGTTACTCCCAAATAAATGCTACTCGTGTATGGATGTGTTACTGAGGGAACATAAAGTGTATGTGGATACAGTCAAACTAATCACCAACATCAAAATTTGCAAAAAAAAACCCAAAAATATAAAACCTTATTTCAAAACTGCTCTTAAAATTTTTTATTTCAATTGATAATGTCTGCCTGGGAACATACATGTAGCTAAGAGTACAAATTTATTAACCAAATCCTTACAATAAACTGCCATATTTTTTCTGACATCAGGTTGATGGAATAAAAACCTGTATGGAAAACAAAGCAGAGTAAATGTTTAATTATCTCAGTTGCCAAAAGTAAGCCCATGGCTTTAGGGAGGTTCTAAGGATATTTGCGCAATTTTTTTCTGCGCATCAATACTGCGCACACAATTCACAACATTGGCATTATGTCATGCCGTGTCATGCACTGAGCATGCACGCTCGCATGAAAAACTACCCCAAATGTTTTAAGACACTGTAAACTGCCGCTTATAAGCCCCAGGGTGATACAACTTTGTAAAGGGTTTTGGGTGGGCTTATAAATGGAGGGGCTTATATCCGGGGGGGGGGGGCTTATAAGCGGAGTAAGAAAAACGTTATGAAATGAGCCACAGCAGTGTTGATCAGAATACATTTTTAATGTACCAGTTTGTAATAACCTTTGAAATGTCATAATAAGTCAAATTCATTTCGATTTTAACAACAAAATCAAAACTGCAACAACACGAACATAACCGGAACATAACAAAACAGCAGCTCAGAGTTAATCTTTGCAGTTTTCTGTGAGAGTGCTTAATATTAAGGAAACAGGGAAAACTAGAGGAGGGCTTATATCCGGGGGGGGGGGGGGGGGGCTTATTACCGGATGTATTTTTTGTTTACAGGTGGATGGGCCTATAGCCGGGGGGGGCTTGTAAGTAGGCGGGCTTATAAGTGGCAGTTTACAGTATTTGTTTTGAGTTTTAAGCATGTGCATTTAAACAAGTGGCATTGAAACATTCCAAGTGGACAAAAGGTAAACTGTATTTTTAGAGATGGTTGGTCTCATGTAAATACTTATGCCAGTCTGAATTTCAGACTGCACCAGAAATTGCACCAGTCTGAGTTTACAGTGCTTTAATGAAATCAGGGTTTTACTGCCGCTGGGTATCTGAGGATGTTGTTAAACATTCTTGAGAGCTGCTCAACTTTAGTCTGAGGGGGTGTTTGCATGACACCAGTTCATTGTATGCTTTTCATTCTGATACAAGTTCACCCCAGTTCCCTCTTGCTTCTCTGTATTTGTTACATGATTACAGCACAAAATCTCATAACAGTGCGAGCCATACCTGGGTGAGTTCATACCAGTATCATGTAAACATGGTGTAACTATTTGATTCATTCTGCATTAGGTTAATTAACCATATAGCCATCCAGATAAATCTCACATCACCATGGAAAAAGGATTTTCTAACTTGATGAAGGGAGATTCTTAACTACAGATCTCGCATTGTTCCTAGGGGATTTTTGTGGATGGTATTCTGTCATACGCTGTTTTCAGCATTTCGTGCCGCTATATTGGTGAAATAATGAAGAAGAACATCTGAATTCCACAACTGAACATTGCGCGTGCATAGCTACTGCCAGTCCCCAACCGCACATTAAAAAGAAAATCAGTAAAACTAAGAGGAAACTAGTAAAGTTCCGATTTTTTGGCAAATCGCCCCACCCTTCTTTACAATCCGAAGCGTGCAATTACTGTTTTTACAAAGAATAGAAGAAGTACAGCACAAAAATGTATAAAGATATGTGCTTGGCCATCATAACTTTTATATTCATAATAAAGCAAATTTCTAGAAACTGTTGCTTCAAATTTTGCATCCTCTAAATCTATATATTTGAATGATTTTAAAACTGTTTAATTATGTTTGACTGGGTTCAGAAATTGAATGGAATCAAACACAGCTGTATATATAGGCATATTTTTGGTTAATAATTATTGTGTTCAATTACCGAACCCAAATTAAGCCAATGACTGCATTCAATCCAGTTCAATTTACTGAACAGTTAGATACGTAAGCTGGGCTAATTATATAACTGATATCTTCCACGTACCTTAACTTCACTGTAAGAAAATGCTGCATCACTGATCACTGCTGGCATATATGCCTAGAACGGAAAAAAAGGATCAGTGAAAAAAAAAAAAACACAAAACAAAACAAATTCAGGGCTAAAAATTGGCAGTTGCCCAGTCGCCAGTGGCGATTTAAAACTGACCAGGGCCACTAAAAGTCAAGGCTTAAATGCCTGATAGAGGACTGCAAATAAAAGTTACACTGTAGTTACAATTCAAATAAATTAGACTTTCATTGGAGCATCTCTGTTTTATTCCCCTCCTCAACTCTAAGTTCATCAATTGAAGAAAATTTTCAGTTCTTGGAGTGCAAATTCGTGAGAGCGAGCGCCTGGCAAATTACTTTCATCCTTAAAATAATATTAACTATATTGTTTTTCTTTTGACAACATCAAATAACTAAATAAATATTGTATGTAACATACATTATTAAAGCATTCACAACGCAATTTTTGACCAATGTGACATTAATGAACAGAAAGAATGGGTGAACAGAATAGTAATTATACTCAATGTCAATTATTAAGGGAGTCGTCATTCACTTTGCTAGCATAATGTCACTTCCAGCTTTGAAATGTTGTTGCCGAAGCTATACTTTGCTTTACTTTTGTGATCCACCTGATTCATGAGACGTACAAGTGCCTACTGTTGGAAATTTTTGCATCCACCCGTGAAAGTGTTCTTCTTTCCAGCTTTTGTGGAATCCTGACAAATGATTAATAAATCATCGCCTGAACCCCTCATTTGCAGCTATCCAAACTCTTTTAACCATTTGTCTAAAAAGTGGTTATGTCTTCCACCCTTTGCACGGTTCATTGCTATAATACAGGTAAGGTAAAGCACTTGAATATCGATCGATTGAATGAGCAACAAAATGGCAGGACCTCATTTAAGTTTACTGGATGTTCAATCATCTCCAGTCTCCTTTGCTTAACTCAGTAAAAAGCCAGCTGCAATTAATCAAACATGTTCTAACTAATCCCAGCAGACAATTGTCAGTTAAACAAGCCAGATTGCCTTTAGGAAGCAAAAACACATCAGTACAAATATGTCAATTGCATAAAAAAAATCCTTTGCTTACATCTGGATCCCCCCCCCCCCTTGGGAATACAGTGGTTTTTGAGAAAACCAAACAATGCATGCAGTATTTATTTGAACTTTCTAAAACATGAACATTCCATTATAAGTGACAAATAGTAAGAAGCACTTTCCACAATGCAGTGCTTTTATTTCATACATGTAGGTTAACTGAGATTGAAAAAAATGGCAAATTGCAGTCGCCTTCTGAACTAATGCATGGTTCAATTTTGCCTGTTACCATCCCCCCACCGGGCAACCCCGGGGACAAGTCCAGCCCTCGAGTCCGGGGGTGGGGAATTGTTTGAAGTGGTCTTGTCCTGGGGGTAGAAGAGTGGGGCAAATCGAAAATAACTTCTTGTTGTTCTTGTAAAGTACGTCACTTCTCAGTTGATATGACGGCCCCAGACCGCGTGGAGAAGATTGCCTATTTCCAGTGAAAATCTCTAGTATTTGTAGCAGACTGTTTAGAGAAGAATAATATCTCAAAATTAAAATCTGTGTTTGACGGTATGTTTATTATAAATTGTTGGACGAATGTGCATTTGATGCGTACTCGAATGAATGGTGGTCGTCACAAACAAAGAAATATTTCTTCAGTGTGTTTATATTTATAATAAGACGACTTAAATAGACTCTATATAAAAACGGATGCACAGCTTTATGTTAAACAGAGATCTCAGTCCAGTGTTCTTATGAAACAAGCTAAGAAAAACTCCCTTAAATGCTGCCATCAATTTGTTCATGGGCCTCTTGTGCGTATGCGCTATATTTAGAATAAAACGTGGCAAAGAAAATTTCTTTACTTGCCAGCTGTATGCCAGTGCAGGTAGAGTTTTTTCTTCAGTTTTCTGTTCATGTTTTTATTATATTATGCATGTAGTGTCCTTCGTTCAATAAACTCTAGAAAAGCATTTAAGTTCTTGCCAAAACGTCTGGTTTTGCTATTGTACGGAAATCAACATGAAATCGTCATTTAGGTTTTGTACACAAAACAACGTATTTGTGGTCGATGAGGAGTCCCGGGGTTGGGGAATCGTCTCTTTCTGTGTGCCCGGGGGTGGGGAATAGACTGCCAAGTGAGAAAAAAAATGCAAATCCCCGGGGGTAGGCCCGGGAAGGGGGGGATGGTAACAGGTGGAATTGAACCATGCATAATATTGAGTGATAAACAAAATTAATTCACACATAAGCTTAACTTGAGCTTAAGTGAAGCCAAATAAAATTATTGAAATTCAAGCAAACAATTCATAAGTGATAAACAAAATTAATTCACACATAAGCTTAAGTCTTGAGCTTAAGTGAAGCCCAATAAAATTATTGAAATTCAAGCAAACAATTCATAAGTGATAAACACAATTAATTCACACATAAGCTTAAGTCTTGAGCTTAAGTGAAGCCCAATAAAATTATTGAAATTCAAGCAAACAATTCATAAGTGATAAACACAACTAATTCACACATAAGCTTATTGGTCTTGAGCTTAAGTGAAGCCAAATAAAATTATTGAAATTCAAGCAAACAATTCAGAAATCAGAATAAGGGTCAAAAAATATTTAAGACCTACTTCAGTAGATACATAAATGAGGATGTGCTTTTTCATCGATTCGTTACTTGCATGGATTTTGGTAGGGGTTTTGCCGAGGATATTGTAAACAATGACTGGATTCAGAGTTAAAAAGAACGAGGCATATATCAATTATGTCCTGTTTTGTTATTCTTTTGTTTAGTCAATGAGTTAACATCTTGACGATTCGCGTTGGTACTTGTTTTCGCCTTTTACTTCACTGCATGCTTTCATAAGCTGTTTTCTCCTTTGCCTGGCTACACTTTGCTCCGTGAAAACAAAACACACTGGTATTCTTCAAAGCTGAGAAAAGCGGGTTATCGTCGTAAAAGTAAATAACTGGAAATATTATATTTATGACCAAAGCCAAGACAAGTTTCTCTTTGTTCGAGATAACGGGGAATTGGAAATAAGCGAGTTGAGCCAAGACAAATTTCTCTTTGTTCGAGATAACGGGGAATTGGAAATGAGCCAGTTGAGTTGAGATAAATAAAAGCGAATTTCCCATACCGTAATATTCTGTGAAATGATTGAAAAATTCCGAGAAACTCACCCGGGAAACTCAGCAAGCAGGTCTTCACGCTGGTTCAGTTAAAGCATCGGGCCAAAGCAATCCATATTTCTCCTCTCAATAAAGACATCCATATTCCACTTAATAGGCATTTAGGACCGGCAGTCGAGTTTCTTTAGCCTATCTTTTCATTTCTAACGTTGAAAAGGTATTGTGTCCTCGTTCTCAGCCACGCGCGCGGCCAGATTGCGAAATCTTGTAACATGATACCATCACCTTTGCACTACCCCCTCAAATTGCGTTCCCTTTTTTCGTTTTGTTTTGGTTTGTTTCTTTTCCTCTTTTTTTCACTTTCTATGAGTAGTATTAACTCTTTTCCGTCAAGAGTTGTATTTTCCCGACGTCGAAGTCGGGAACCATTCAGCCACTTGTGACGTCATCATTTTTGACGTCACCAGATTGTTTTGATAAGCAGCTAGCACAGCAAGGACAGATCCATCCATACGTGTGTCCATTTTGAATATCGACCAAATCCTGGCAGAGCTATACCAGAAAAACGTGTCCAATTTTGGCTGCAAAGTTGGTGGTAAAATAGGTCAAGTCACCTAGTTGATCAATGTTCCATTTCCAGGTTTTTAGAAGGACTGAGGCCAAAACTTTTCCAGTGGATAGAAAGGTGATAAAGGGTAGAAGTTAAAGAGAAAAGAAAGGGAGAGAAAAAGGAAAGCAAAAGAAGCGAGAAAAAATTAGAAATGAATCAGCAAAAAAAAAAAAAAAAAAGTCCAAATTTTGGCTTATGCGCATGCCTGAAACCAAAATAATGTACAATTTTCAACAGAAGCTGGCTCAAAATTGAGCTAAAATGTAAGAAAACGCTTTTGTAGCAAAGTTTAGTGGCATTTGGCACCATAGCACTTCAAAAACCGCTTTAGCGGTAAAAAATGCGTTTTTCTAAGGGAAAAACGCTGACGGTATAGGGTTAAAGGTGCGGTTTAAGTTTTGACGAAAAGTTCACTTTTGTAACAGTGCATTTTTTTTTGTTAAACAAACTTTGCTAAAGCACGGAGATTGATTTTAACTGAACACCTTGTAACTTCATGCTGTCCTTGGCGTAAATTTCTTCTCCGTTCTCGATTACGACTTCTTTCCCCTTGATGATCTGTAGAATAAAATACAAAAACGTAGACGTAAATTATTCGGTGGTACAAAATTATTTCCAATCACAAATAGATAAAAATCAAGAAAACTGTACCCGACATGTTTACAGTTCTCTGTCGGCGTCTCTCAGTTTTCCTCTGGCGTTGTTCTTCAGTACCGTTCCGTCTTATTTCTAGTTGCCTTTATCTCTCTGCTGTACTGTTCCTTCGTCTTTTTCGTTTTCGTTTCCGCTCTGCTTGACCGGGTGCTTGACGCTGTTCTTCAGTGGCGTTTCTCCTTCTTTTCCGTTGTTGTTCTCTATCTCCGTCTCTTTTCCTTCGTCTCTGCTCTTCCAGCGAAAATTGCCTCATGTAAGAATGTCATGAAATGCGACGTACGTACGTACGTATGTATGTAGACAGAGCTGAACAACGTCTGCGCATGTGCAAGACGGGGAGAGGTCTGGGGTCCAGAATGGTTTCAAATTTTAAGGGATTTGTAGGGAACCGTCTGGGTATGTGAACATTTTCCGCATTTTCAACGTCGTTTCTGCATATTTAAAGCTAACATTCATAACATATGTAGTTTTTGCCATGTTTTATGTAATGCTCGTTTCTACCTTCACGATTTTTCTTCTACTTTTTGCTATAAACGTTCAAAGTTGCTCGTGATGGATTGAAATTGTTCCATCGATAGAATAGTTTACCGGGCAAGCGGTATGTGAACATTTAGCGGATTTTCAACGTCGTTTCTGCATATTTAAAGCTAACATTCAGAACACATGTAGTTTTTGCCATATTTTATGTAATGCTCGTTTCTACCTTCACGATTTTTCTTCTACTTTTTGCTATAAACGTTCAAAGTTGCTCGTGATGGATTGAAATTGTTCCATCGATAGAATAGTTTACCGGGCAAGCGGTATGTGAACATTTAGCGGATTTTCAACGTCGTTTCTGCATATTTAAAGCTAACATTCAGAACACATGTAGTTTTTGCCATATTTTATGTAATGCTCGTTTCTACCTTCACGATTTTTCTTCTACTTTTTGCTATAAACGTTCAAAGTTGCTCGTGATGGATTGAAATTGTTCCATCGATAGAACAGTTAACCGCGCAAGTGGAACATCAAAAACTATAGTCATTTCCCAAGAATCATAAGGGCAGAGACAATATCGGCAGTACAGGTGTATCTGTACCTGCTCGTTTGGAAGTGGGAGGCTATCTTGAGTATATTACCACCTTAGTTTCTTGTACAGCTGCTGCTTTAAAATTAATTGCAGCCCTGTATGTTTATTTAGCTGGAATGCCCTACATTTTGCATTTTTGTGAATGATACTCATGAACGTCTTTAATCTTTAATCATGGTAATTGCCACTAGCGTTACAAATAATGCTCATCCGGCAATGGAGCGGCTAGCGGTAGCTCAATTACATGGTATCAGAATAACAATGATGTAAATTAAATTATTATGTTAAATATTGTTCAAACAAATGTGGAATTTTAAAATAAACATTTCAATAATACCATTATTTTATTGTTTTGATTGATGACTTTGTTTACGGCCTGAGGCTTTCCCTCTTTTTGGTTAACAGCATTCAGTCCCTTTAAGATATTTTTGGGCAGCAAACAACATGACGGGAGTAGTAGGCAGTAAGTATCAAGATCTCCAATAACCCCCCATATTGAGCTTCAAGCCCCCCTCTCTATTGAGTGCCCCCCCCCCCCCCCATGGCCACAAAATGACAGAAGCTACGGCGTGACATAGGTCGGGTTATAATTGCACTATATTCTTGATCTAAACGTTTCCAACTTGCAATTTCATATGGGACAGTTTCAGTACTTTTCTATCAAGTTCTGTTTTCAGTATATCAATGATGGTTTTGCTCATCTAGTCTCTCAAAAAGAGCTTTTATGCCAAGAGACTTGTGTTCATTCAAAATTCAGGATTAGTTCCTGATTTTGGATGCAAAACTCCTGGCTAATCATGTTATCACTTTTTTGTGGGCTACACTTCAGTAGAACACATTTGTATGAGCTTGGATGGGTTTCAGTTTTAAGATTGTACATGGCAAGTGCATGAAGACTGTATCGCTATCTAATAAAGCTGGCCAGCACTCCGCAGAAAAAAAAAGATTGTTATCTTTCATTCCTGGAGAGTTTTAAATAAGTCCCCCTTCTAGTATGCCTGAAAATAAAGAAGCCCCCAAGGGGCTTATCAGAGCATTTACGGTAATCACTGTGGGAAAGGATATTAAAAAATGGTTTATCATCAGGGTCCAACCAAGGTTTGGTAACATGCCAACAACTTAACAACAAGATGGCACACTAAGAAATTTCAGAGAATAATGGGAAAGAGTGCTACGAAGGGATGTTATATGTGAAAGTTAGGATGTGCTCTTTTCCGGTAGGTGGGATGTGGGAAACTATTGAGATCTTTTTGGCCTCAGAGGGTATAACTTTGGACCCAACTGCTTACAATGTGTACATTGCAATGACATTGTATAGCAATGATGGTCTTAGGGCTGTGTACATGATACTGGTGCAACTGTCATTCTGGTATGAGTTCACCAAACTCTCTCTTGTAGCTCTTACTTGTTTACAAGGTACCAGCACAAAATCTCAGACTAGAATAAGTCATACCAGTGCAGGTTCACTAAACCAGATCGAGATTTTCACTCTTGCATCATGTAAACACAGTATCATTCTTATTGTTTCAATAAATTGATTGTAGCACAAAACTCAAACCACCAGAAAACACACTTTATGTTAACACAGTACAAGTTTTCAGCCAAATCAGAATGAAAGTTGCAATGATACCTTGTAAACACCCCCTTTGAATCAATTCCTAATTTCACACCATTGCAAGGGACGATGTGTATTATGGGGATTCTTAGTCAATAGCATCTGCCAACACTCAGTGGTGCAGAGATTACTTCATCTGATAATAGGTCAAAAAGGTCAGCTTATCAACTGATTGTCCCTTAACTATACATGATCACATGCAAGTACAATGTTCAAATCCTTGGCTTTGGTATTTCCTACTTCAACACCATGACAACAACTCGTTCAGCTCGATTGGCCAAATGTGGAAACGTCGGGAAATTTAAAAACAAGTATATCCAACGATAAATGTGCCAAGGGAAATAACAAAGAAAATGAGAAAAACAGCAAAGTATCATGCAAAGGTGGAAAGCTATCTAAGGCACAGGAGAAGTTAGCGAGAGGAGCTGGTGTGAACGTAGGAGAATATCTCTGTATTTCCCACCGTGACGAAGTAATGAGGGCAAACAACCGCTGCTCTTTTCCTTCACGTAATTCAACCCAACATTCAAGGGCATTGGTGCCAATACCAAGGCATCTTTACAAGCAAATAGATAAGATGGGTGCGGGAGTTCAGGATTATCAGCCAGGCTGCAAATGGTGCACCAAATGTAAGAAAATGGAAAGAAAGTTAAATTGATACTTTGATTCAAATGAAAACTGCACTGTGGCAAAGACAAGACTGGTAAGTGTAACCATGGAAGGCTTTTTAATAACTTTTAAATTTTTCAGACATTTAGGATTTGCTTGTGTACCCTCCCCTATACCCAATTCGTTGAGGTTGAATAAGAACAAACGGTTTACCTGTGGCTGATAGATACAAATAAAGAGATACATAACTACTGAGAATTATCTACCATTTTATTACTGTTGTCTCAACACATTAAAATGACTAACATCATGTTGAATTGTTATGAATACAACACAACTTGCAACACAAATTGTTATCATCATCATTAACATTACAAGTACAAATTGTACTGTTTACACCTGAAATCCAGATTTCTTTCCCACGACAGGTGCAGACTTCAAGACACAATGAAAGTGGATGCTCTGGGAAAAAGAAAGTGCAACATACATTATTTCTCGTTCCTAAAGCGCGTTAAGAGGTTGACCGTAGGCGAAAGTACCACCGAAAAGCACCGCTATACAGCTTGAAATAAAACCACAATTTCTACTGAATGAAAGCTTTACTTACCGTAATGATATCGCCAAACGCATCAAATTCTTCGTTTAACATATCCCAGTACTAAAACGGCATTAAAAACAAAAGAATCCCACAGCTTGGAACACAATATCAGCGAGAAACTGACTCATTCACCACGAGGAGAGCAGTGACGTAACGAACATGCGCAGTGCGTTATTCAGCTCTGTCATGTATGTATGTATGTACGGCGCACGCGCCCGCGAGCCATTCCGCTTGCCATGACCATAAAAAAATTACCAGCACGCCTTTAAGTATGACTATGGGGCTCCACTCCCGCGGCCTACGGCCGCGGAGGAGTTCCGCTATAAAAACAAACGGAATATGTTGCGAAAGACAATAGTGGCGATCTTTGGATAAGATGCATATGGTGGATGTAAAAAGTCCAAAACTTACGTTTACATGGCGAACTGTAATATCCTTCAGGACAACTTTGACAAACTGAAATGAAAACTGACAAAAGGAAGATATACCCCGCGAAATACGCTAAACCTCTTGTTACAAGGATTATTTTAACCAACTTTCACCTTAGCACTTTAATGTTACGCGTCTAACCAGACGTCTAGCTGACGTTCAGTAGTAGAGTCTCGAGGTGAATAAAACATTAAACTTCTTATTCATCAATATCGTTACTGACACTCTTCACTGCTGATACAATTAACACTTAATGACTGGTCCCAAGGGAATCAGTTAATTTTGTTTCCCGCGAGATTCGAGGGAAACAAAATTAACTGGTTTCCCGAGGGACCAGTCATTAAGTGATTTGTTATATAGCACAACGAAGAAATTAGAAGACGTAATGTAAAAATAATCGATCGAAAACATTGCTATAGAGAACTTTGAAAAACGCGCTAGTCAAACGCTATGATCACACCACCTTCAGTCACGTTCTGTTCACGTGCAACGGCGGTCTTCGGTCAACATTCGCGGGTAACACTGCACTGTTACCCTCTGACGTAATAGACTTTGCAATGTTGCCCGCTCAGAGACTTTTGGCGGGAAACAGTTTCATTGTTAGATGTCATGTGATCCCGAACTGACCAATGAGAGCGTGCGCTATTAGAGGAAAAATTCCAGCTGTATAACAACAAAGCATATAGATGCCATAGTGAACGACCCTAGGTGTGCCAACAAATTTGTCCATCTAATCTACATTCTTCAAGTATTCCATGGTATATATTATCTGTGAGAGTTCAGTGACCGATTTAATAGTGCAAAATTACAAAATTCAATAATTAATTCTCTCATCGAATTAGTTACTTATAGAAGTCTAAAAACTACGAAGTTGAGTTCAAAACGGCTCGTTAACTCGTAAGACCTTCTTCTGAGCAATAGTCTTACTTAAAGAATCTGCCAAAAGTCCTTTTCCAAATAGACTGAGAGCAGTCCTTTTTCCTCAAATTCTACTGGTGAGCGGAGTTGTTCAAGTCAGTGACATGTTAAAAACGCCGGAGAAGGCGATGAGTCACGCTTCAAGCGATCTTTTCGAACCGTCTGTAGAAGACGAGAGAAGAAAGACACTGCTCGTAGTGCAGTTTGCGTTAGCGGATAGTTTTTATCCAAAAGGTGGCTTGGTGTTCAGCTTCCTAAATGAAAATGACTTTTGCTATAATGATCACCATCTTCGCTCACGTGCAAAATAAAAATCGCTTTCATATGAAAGGCTGTGTACCATACAGATTTTGCTTTCAAAAACAAATCAGTACTGACCTATTAAAGCTTGATTTTCCCTTCTAAAAACGATTCAGAAGAACAAAACATTGAAGCACAAGAAGATCTAAAATAAAACAAATACCCAGTGTTTGAAAACTGCAGATAATTAATGTAAATTATCTGAAATGGAAATAAAGTTGAAAAGCTTTAGTAAAAAGAGCCTAGAAAACTAGCGAACTCCCTAAGCTTCAATGGCACGCAACAGTCCTAGAATACAATGGGTACTCGCCAATATAACTGGAAATATTTCCTTCCACTGCGTACTTTGTCTAAATTATAACGACAAACGCTTATTCAACAAAACGTTTGTCGTTAGGAGAGCTGCACTTATTTGTCAGTCATGGTACACAGCTGAATAATCTCCCAAGCAATTACTCAAGCAAAGTTGTTGAAACAGGAGCGACTCAGACTTCTTGTTCCTATATGAGTAAAAGTAGGTTTTTACTTCGTGTACTGGACACACGATAGAAACATTGTTTTTGGTCATTTATTTTGATAAAGTATTGTTTCTTCTTTTTGTTATCTTTGGTTTCACGTTATCGGTGACGGGAACACTAAGTAATATCCTCAAATTGTATATGTGAAGTGGTTACGCTGTCATGTAAAGCTTGAGTTAGTGATCAACGCAGAGATCTTTCTTAGGCCAAGAAGTAGTCCAATTTCATAATCGAACTTAAATCGATTCCGATGGCGCCAATTTGACAAAGAAGGGTCATGGAAGTCTACTTCCCAGTACTCCGCTTCAGGCTTGTTTAAAACTGGTGACGCCTGAACAGTCTGTCAGGGTTCGTCTACGCACTCTCTTCACTGTTTGATCACAGCCGTTTTTCTCCATCAATGGGTAAACAATAGCTTGCCTTTTTTGTACGAGTCATTAACAATTATTCACCGAAGTGGAGGTGAATAATGGTTGATCAGTTTGCCGAGCCGCAAAATGAATAATTGGTTTAGTAAATACCAAACCAGTGTATAGCCAGCACCAAATAGTTCCTTTTTCTGAGAAATGAGAGAAAATTCGCGCGCAAAATTCAGAAGAATGCCGGAAGGTGAATGGTATTGATGGTTTAAGTCAAATTTTTGTCTTGAGCAAGAAAGACACTTGGTTTAGCAATTTTAGGGAGCAAATGCCAGAAGTGAATAAAATTTTAGAGCAGTTGTATTTGGTTAAATTTGAATTCAACTCGTGTGTTATAGTGATATTTGACAATTCGATACTGGTTAAGTCGACTTTCACTACTGGAAATTCTGAAAAAGGTAGTATGTTAGCGGGTAAAAACTCGTTAAGCCTCAGATTCACTTTTTTTTATGCTGTAACACCCGCATAAACGATGTTGTTTTGCTGATGACGGCTAAGAAATGTAGCAAGTATCAAAATGCAAGTGTAGGGCATGCACTGTATAATGCTTTTTGTCCTCGATGGATTCTTTTCCTTACTAAATGCCCTAAAAACTGATTAAGCTTTTTAAAATTTGAGAACTTGACAGTATATTTTAACCGCTTTCACAAACCTTCCTCGTGACGAGCTTGCAAGTGTTTTTTTATAGACAAAAAATAAAGTCACACTTAATTGTGAAAGTAATGGCAGCATACGTCGTTTCAACGTATGCAAGGCACTTGAAAAAGCGCGTTATTTGCAAAACAATTGTTAAAAAGAAGTTTTGTTTCAAATTTGAAAGCTATTAGGAAATGTGGTCCCCCCACCCCCCACCACAACCAAAGTGGGCGATAGTGTGCATCCAATGGCCGAAAATCCATCACTCAACAAACCTCACCAAAGTGTGTGATAAAAAGGGGTAATTTAACGCTGAAATGGTAATTTTCCGACGTTTTGGCAATACTGCCTTCACCAGGGTCTGATGAAGGTAGCATCGCCGAAACGTCGGAAAATTAACATTTCAGAGTTAAATTACCCCTTTTTTATTGCATTACTATAAGACGCTGCGCAGGATTCTTTGCCATTATCTGTAAACCTCACCAAGGGCTTAGCTCCTCAAGCAGGGTGCGCTTAGGAAAGTTCTGCGAACAGCAAACACCCATAAGTGGGACGTTTTACGCTCTCAGATCACTTGATCACTTCGCCTTACTTTTAATTTGCTTCAGTGCAGAGTCCACAACTACAGACACATTAAAGACAAAAATTCACGTTTTACGTTTCACTGTTTCGTTTATTCACAGAGATAGTTGCAGAAACACACTCCTTCCTTTTCGTCAAAGCTTCCTTGTGGCTTCAACCTGAGCACCAAACAAAACAGTATAGTGTAAATTAAATGCCAAACTTGGCTACTCATACGCAGAAGAACATTCCGTCTATCGAGCAAACACACGAGAAGGCGACTTGCACAAGTCCTTTGATCACTTCAAAGCGTTTTTTTTAGTTTGAATTTTGTTTCAAATAACGTCAGAAGCATTATCGCCTTAAGTCCGGTTCGACCGGGTCATTAATTTGCGGCAAGCATTTGGACCCTGTTACACCAGGAGGGGGGAGGTAAGGACCTGGGGCCAGTTTAACCCCACTAGGGATCCCTTGGGCCACTCGATTGTTGATTTTCTTGGTACCATAAGCAGCATTGAGAGGGAACAAGGCGACTGGATCTGGATCTTAATAAGAAAGAGTTTTGCCATGGTGACTTTAGTTATAATCGTCTAAAATTCTTTAAGAAAATCTAGGGTTCTTGTTAGTTTCTATACTGTAAATATTTTGGCAGTTCAGTGTGAATGAAATATTTGTATGTTTATCCAAACTGTTTAAGAAAAAAATACAGGCGTGTGATCAGGGGCACCCAACGAGAAAATTTTAGCAAAATACTTGAAGTTACATTTTCTGCTTTCTTAGATTGTTTCAGAGCTTTGTAAAGGCGTATTTGTGTAAGCTAATACAGATTGATCTGTTCGGCGATTCTAGGTGAAAATTTAGGCCGCAGAAAAGTTTAGGAATTTCTGAGCTGTTGATGGCTCTACGAAAAAGCTAGCTGACCTTATTTTGCACTCTAAAGGACATACTTTCCTTCCAAAAACAATAGGAACTAATAAGTTCTCTTGTTTACGAAAGTCTGACGTAATATTCCGCCAAAGAAATCTTTAGCTTTCACTGCAATTAAATCCGAAAATCTCAGGTGATTTTAGGCCTTCCGAACAGATATTCCCCGAAACGAACCGTTGGGTGCCCCTGTGTGATGTGAAAATACGGCGACCATTCACCAAAGTCCTTGGGAAGTTGTTAAAGATCACCCCGGAACAAGCAAAGACAAAAGCAAGAAGAAAAAGACATGTGATCACAAGCAATGCAATCGTGTTCCCTTCCTTTACCTCGACATGTCCACGGCTGTCCTGTCCACGTCATCAATCCTGATCCCTGAAGAACGCACTGTCGCTCCACACTGCCCATTGCTTCATAACCCACATTGCACGTCATGCGGCAAACTGATAAATACACCCTATTGCACACACCAACAATAACACCATTGGCCGGGGGTAGCAGCGGTTCACATATACGAACTAAATGAAAAATGAGAACGTACAAGTGAAATTTACCATTATAATGAATGCAAATATTTCATGTAAGACACAAGCAAGAAGGAAAAGAAATGCGATCACGTAGCAAGGCAATCGTGTTCCCTTCCTTCACCTCGACATGTCCACGGCTGTCCTGTCCTCCTCCCTGTACAATGCACTGTCGCTCCACACTGCCCACTGCTTCATAACCCACATTGCACGTCATGAGGCAAACTGATAAATACTCCCTATTAGCGGCTGTTACCATACACGAACTGAATGAATAAACGGCCCGCGCATTGCGAGCATGTGCGGACGTCTGAAACTGATAAATAAATGTTTTGAATCGGTGTTTAACCGACTGTTACCGCAATGTGTACATGAGTGTTTTTAAACGCGTTTTTCTTATCATAATTCGACTCAGTGATCGAGCAATGGAAAGTGAAACTCGCTTTTAAAATGAGTTTGAAAGGGTACCTTTAAGTCAACTCAAGTCAGTTAAAAAAACACATTTCCTGATGAAAGATAAAGTTCGAAATGAGTTACCCATGTAAAAAATTAATGAAGCAAATTTGAAATGAAAATAAATTCTGACCACGCTAAGGGGAAAGAAACCACTGCATTGGGTCAATGCCTTGTGTGACTCTTGGCTGTAACAGCCTGTTAGATCTGTCAAAATGATTGCGTGATTTTATTCACGCGAACGTGCAGTAGGTAATTCATTTTTGCTTTGTCTTCGCTAGTTGAAATGTTGAGCTTCCGAACAGCCTAGTGTTGTTTCTTCATAAATAGTTAGAGTACGTTCTTAACTAACTTTTAGGATTACTGAACGTAAGCGGAAAACCGAAGTCCCTCGCGAAGTGCACGAATCATCACCACATAATAACATTATGCCAATCTTGACATTCATGTTCGCGTTAAGTTCTATTTCCTCATTTTCCGATATGAAAAAGTAATGAGTTTACTGCTCTTTCCAAAAATCAAAGTTACTTTTAGTTCATCTTGGTTGGTTATTTATTTGGTGCTTTCGGAAATTAAGCCCCTTTTCAATAAATGATGAACATGAAACGTGCCATGCAAAGTTTTTGAAACAATAATACGCACCGATCAGTCGCAAGCGAAACGTGTCATAATCAGAACTTAAGACGATACACTCGTATGATTAAACAAAGAGCACGTAATCTTACGCTCACACAGCCAAGTTGATCAGCAGTTTTATAATCAAACAACCAAAAATACGTCGGAAATCAAACCAGAAAATTGATCAAACAAAAATAAAATAAGAAAACCATTATTTCATTTATTTATTATTAACATTTATAGTAAACATGAAGCAGAAACAGGCGAACGCAATATCGTACTCACACTGCATAAGCTCCTTAGTTTGTGCCAGCGTTTTCAGGAATCAAGAGAAACAGCTTTTCAAAAATTCTTTGATCAGTGGTTTCGTTACCATGGCACTAAGCCGCTGACCAAAACCCCCGAGGTTTCTGAAAACCACATCCCTCCTTACACCTCCCCCCTGAATAAGCCTCCCCACCCCGAAGGAAACCGCTACCCCGAGTTACAGTTGACTCAGGAACCCGTGACCAAACTCCAATAAACAGAGTCTGAAAGACGATGACGATATGCGGACCCATAGGCCCGTACTACGTCCACACATTTGCCATTATAATAATTGGAAATATTTCATCTACTATTATAACTTACACTTTGCAAAAAAAACAAAAACAAAAACAACAACATCAACAAGTAGAAAAACGTTTAACTATGTAATTATACTGCTAGCCTAAAGATGCCGTTCAAGCTATAGCTTTTGTCTAGGGTCCCAAAAGGGTTCAGAGCTCCAGGGCTTCCACCAAAAATTTTTAGGGGTAAAGGCTCTAAGACAAAAATTGAGGCCCCAGGTGTTCATGTCTTTACTCCAGGGTTCCAAGGAGCCAAAATTGGTACTTTTGTGCGGTCTCCAAGCAGAGAAAAGCTCTGGGCTTCGGGAGCTAGAGCAAAAGGGCAAAAGGAACCAACCCACACTTAGGGATCCTCACTGTCCAATTATTTCCCCAATTGGAAAGGACGCAATCCCATGCACAATATAACTACGACGTAGTAGGCTAACATACTGTCCAATTTGGGAAACAATTACGTTGAGAAATTTCTCATCTCACCGCTATAAATTCACCCTCGCTATCTCGATCTCAACTCAATATTTCAATTAGCAGAGCTTGATGCCAGCAAACGGTCTCGCGACTCTTTTTTGCGAATTAACATAACGTAATACGATCAATGTACAGGAGAGGTCTTTAGGTAGTTGTAAGCTGAACAAATTGTGCAGTAGCATATATATTAGGTCATCTCAAAGTTCTTGAACGAATATGTACCACAGTGTTTATTCTCAGACAGCAGCCACACATCAAGCAGTTTCTTTGGTGCTCTCTCTATCTCTAGTCTCGAAATGTTGCTTTAGGAGAGCAATAGCCGATTTCCTCACACCCCTGAATCGCAATGTGCATGGTAATTGCATCACCTTCCAATCACAAAGGTTAACAGGTTCGCCTCTTGCAGCTGTATTGCTTGAACTCTGTTGGTCAGCTCTCAAAAATTAAAGTAAAAGCACGTGGGTTTGGCAAAAATCTATTGTTTGAAATCTTCATTAGATCTCAGACAACTTGCTTGCTAAATAGCATGCAAATACTTTGACTCTTCGCTGAATTCGTTTTTTCATTCCCACTACATGATGTAGGTTAATGTAATGCCTTCCCCTGAGATGGTTTCAGTTAGCTAAAATTGAATTCTGGAGGACAACTATATAACAAGGACTTACTGTAACATGGGATACCAAGCGCTGGATCCCCTTGGTATCCTACGAAGCACTTGCAATCATAGAGGCTGGCGCTTCCCGTAAGTGTGTGACCCGAATTTGCCGGACAGGACGTGCATGACACTGCATCCCCGAATAGTCTTTGTATGTGCTTGGCGGACAGGCTAAAAATGCAAAGAAAAACACCCGGTACGGTCTTCTAGCAGAATTAAACAGCTCAAGGCATTTAAATCATCGATCACTTGCAAAAGGAATCGACAAGTGAAAAGTAGGATTAATGTAATTTGTTAACCATGGATAGGCGGATTGATAGAGCTTACTATCGTTTGCAGTACGGTACAATCACTTTGATTTAGGGGTCGCGAGGTTCCACCGCTGAACGCTGGTCTTCATTAGGCTATTCATTTGAGGTGGACTGATTACATGTTACTATATGTAGCAGTGTGTGACACCACACTATAATGAGCGCTATCATATGCATTGAACTATTTTAAAGTATTTGCCTCACTCCATCACCCGAAATGTGTTAAAAACATGTAAAATGCACTTTCTTTATGACCGGTGAAATTAGAGAGGGCCCGGAGTAACTTGAATGAATTGATTCA
Organism: Siderastrea siderea; assembly: GCA_964030785.1. Classification (NCBI taxonomy): domain Eukaryota; kingdom Metazoa; phylum Cnidaria; class Anthozoa; order Scleractinia; family Rhizangiidae; genus Siderastrea; species Siderastrea siderea. The sequence continues at coordinate 14,225,823 of OZ034972.1, read as the reverse complement.
TAAATGCATCCTTGTGGCTATTTCTAATAATTATAATTGTTAAACTTCGGCCACTCACTACCATTACCTCACTACCATTACCTTCGGCCACTCACTACCTATTACCAAAAGAAACATTATATGGGTTCACACTACACACGTAGTCCGCCTTAAGTGGATTAGCCTAAGCTGACCTAAGTCACCCTAAGTCTGCTTAAGCGTTCAGGAGGATATTTTCGGAACAACTATTTTCATGCAAACCTGCCATCGTCAGCGACCAAGATCTGAGATTAGGTCAGTTTCAGTCACAAAGTGTTTTAGGCAACCCTGCCGCACGAAAAAGAATCTCGAAATTAAACAAATTTTTCGTTGAGAATGAGACTGAGAAGCCGTAACATCGCTATAATTGCGGCTGCTGCCTGTTTATTAAATTTGCAAAGGTTGATTCACCAAATAACTCTCCAAAATCTTTCGTTTCTCCGTGAAAGAATTGTGGAAGATTTTGTCCAAGAGTGAAAGCCTTCTTTTTCTGACCACTTTGCTTTTGAGGGTTCGTCGTACACGAGGTTATTTTCAACGCGCAAGCAGGAGAGCTTGGGCCTGGCCAAAACCGCAGAACTGGTTTGATGTACTCTAAGCGTCTCATCGGCTGGATATTCTTTAGAAACCAAACTTTCGAATGAAACGTGAACCGTTTGAGGAACTGTGCCATATTATCCGTAATGATCTGATGAAACAGGAAACGAGAATGGAAAAGCCGGTATCTGTAGAGAAGCGTGTTGCTGTTGGTCTTTGGAGACTTTCCACTGGGAACAGTTGTCAGTCATGCGAACTGCAGGAAGACTACTTCAACAGAAAACAGTACTATAGCATCAACTTGCAACGGATAGTCAATCCCCAGGTTCTTTTTCAACATATAGCAACGGGCTTTCCCACGTAGCATTCATGATGCAAGAGTCATAACCTGGTATCGTTGAGGCCAATGTTGGCTGGGGACAATGCTTATCTTAAAAAAAAAAACACTGAACCCTTACAACTTTCCCCTCAGAAAAGACGCTTTAACGTAAAACTTAGTGCCACGAGCTCTGGCACTAACTACTGCCAGTGGTGCCACTACTGGTAGTAGTGGAGAGGGCTTTTGGCTTGTTAAAAGGACGATGGAGAGTTTTACTTAAAAAAAACTTGAGCAACGTCACACAACCGTGCTGCGAACCCGGCGGTGACAGCCGCATGTGTCTTACCTAACTCTTGTATAATGCAGGGAGATGCACCCCCTAGCCATTGTGTAAATTCCTCAAATTCTCATCAAATACAAGGAAATTTGCAGAGTGCTACTGTGGAATTCAGATAACAACAAAGCCGTATACAGAACGGAGTTTCGATAGTGCATGATTTTAGAAAAATATATTTTCCAAATCGAGAACGCCCCAGCAACGCAAAATAGCGCAAATTATGTGTAAAAGATTCAGTTTCCTGTTCCAGGAGCTTTATTCAATTCGTCCGGATAGTTTCCATATAATTCAGAAAAACGTGAATTTGGCGACTACGTTGTATTTTTGTGCAAAAAGTGAGTTTATAATAGCCGCCCAAACTTTTTCATCGTTGCGGATAGCCAAATGCGGTTTGGAACTAACTATAGCGATACATTGAACTTACTTTAGCTGGAGTTATAATGCTTTTAAGTCAAATTTGGAAAGCGCTGGAGCGGTCCAAACTTTGAAGTCCGTCTGGGGTTGTTATTTTGAAGTTCAAATTGTGCCGGGATTTCTGTTTCGACGATTTTGCGGAAACTTGAAGAGTCAAGGTAGGATGTTATTATAAGCTGATTCTAGAAGTTTGAACCAAATCGTAGCGCTCAGTTTTGTTAGAATAGCAGTTTTATCAAAAAAGTAGTGTTCAATTAAAAAAGATCACGCAAAATTAACGTACAGTACATCTACATTTTGACATACGTATTATTTCTCGATAAATTGCGAGTAAAATGCGAAAGTTTCAAGGCAATCGAGTGAGAAATGACGATGTTATGAAATTCTCGAATTTGGCAAAAGTTTACTTCAGTCTTTCGTAACAAGAGAAAATTAATTTCTTTTCGTTTCAGAGGGACAGATACGTCGTTTAGAGTGCAGAATAAGTTCAACTAGCATTTTCGAGAGGCCAACAACACCTAGCTAGAAAATTCGGAGATAAGATTCTGCTCTCAAAAATTTTCGGCGACTCGTAACATTCAGCTCCAAGAATCCAAGTTGAACAGATAATACTGTGTTAGCTGAGGCAATGACCTTGAAACAATCTGAGAAAACAACATCTAAGTATTTTGCTATCTCACGTATTTTATTTCTTATACATCGATTTTTAACGTCTCATCTCTAATCTCTCTCCTCTCTCTCAACTATCCTATCTCTTCTCACTCTGATCTCGTTATCTCATCTTTAAAATTTCAAGTGCAGTGGAGGCTCTTTATATATCTTAAGCCCCCAATCTGAGAAAACAGAAAACAACATCTGAAGTATTTTGCTACCATGCCAAGTATTTGCTAACAGATCCAGTATTTTATCTCTAACACCTCGTCTCCCATCATGTCATCTCTCTCTAATCTCATCTCATCACTCTCTCATCTTATTAACTCATCTCCTATCTCAAACGTCTCAAGTACATATCAAGTATTACATGCTACCATCTCAAGTATTGTGCTTGGATTTTTGTTGGGTGCCCCTGGACTTATCTGGAATGAGATGATTTCGACAAGGAAAGTTCGACCTTTTCAAAGAAAAATGTGAACATTAAACCTTACCTGTACATGGAGAACCGTAATACCCTTTAGGACAACTGTGACAAACTGAAATGAACGCCGACAAAAGGAAGATAGACCCCACGAAATATGCTACGCCTCTTGTTACAAACATCATTTTTCCAAACTTTCAACTTCACACTTTGTAGCTGTGGCTCAGACCAACAGTTTAGCGAAAGCTGAGTAATGGAACATAAAGGCAAATGGAATATTAACCTTCTCATTTATCAATACTGTTACTGACACTTTTAGCTGCTGAAACAACAAAGCATATAGATGGGATAGTAAATCATTTTATTTAGCTAGGTGTTGCAAACATCGGATTTTTCGAAAGGTCCGTAATTAAAAGACTGAAAGACAACCAAATCCTTATTCATTAAACATTGCATGATCTGACAAGTTTAAAAGATACGAAGTTCGAAGCTGCTCCTTGACTCTTTTGGGTATTTTTTGTTTTAATTAAAGAGTTTTCAAGAACTTTTCCTCAGATCCTGAGTGATGAAACATAAAGGCAAATGGACTATTAACCTCCTCATTTATCAATATTGTTACTGACACTTTTAGCTGCTGAAACAACAAAGCATATAGATGGGATAGTAAATCATTTTATTTAGCTAGGTGTGCAAACATCGGATTTTCGAATGGTTCGTAATTATAAGACTGAAAAACAACCAAATCCTTATTCAGTAAACATTGCATGATTTACAAGTTTAAGGTTTACAAGTTAAAGGCTGATGTAAAATCAAAACAAAGACGAAGTACAGTGTAAATTTGAATATTGTAAATTGCAAATGCAAATCATATCAAATGGAAATAAAAGTTGAAAACGTGTTTAGAAAGAGCCTAGTTAATTTGGTGAAGACTGTTTGTTCAAGTTTCTATTATTTTAACTCTCTTGGATTCAATTGCACGCAATAATCTTGGAATATGTTGGGTACTCGCCAATATAATTGGGTATTTCCGTAAACTTATTATTTTGTAGTTTTAAGGTGGCTCGCCTTGCTTTTGTTTAGTCTATATCACCCAAAAATTGAACGGCTGATGATTCACTGTCGGAGTTTAATAGGACTAGAGACTTCAAACATTTACTACACATTGAACATATTTTCCGAAAAAGTCAGTTTGATTGACATCAGTGTTACCATAGCAACACAGCGATGACTTCTTATATTTTACATATCTCCAATGTCCTAACTTTTGAAACGACCATATGTCCTTTGTAGGCAACATGTATGCCTTTCTGACTGGAAAATTTCAAGAAATCTTGAATATTTTCCTTTTTTATTATTTGAAATTATTTGTAAAGGACACTGGTCCTTCACTGTGGTATGCTATTTCTAATATTAAAACCCAAGAGATGCTAATGTCTTCTGGGTTTGAATATATTTCGGACTTTATGATCGGATTTATAATTTATGAGTTAACTGGTTAAAAGTCACATGAGGGGAAGCCGAAGGCTGAAGGCAATGGATGAACGTACAAGCCACGCGACGGAACGAATGGCCACAAAACGAACGAAAGAAAGCAGCTAATGAATGAACGGACAATATTATGTCTGAGCGAACGAACAAACCCAACAATCGAACGAGCGAAATGAAAGCCAAACAAACGGAGAATGGACCAATGGCACGAACAAACGCCCGCAAACCCGACGACCCAACAAATGGCTGAAATACATCTATTTCTTTTTCAAAATGAAGGAAAAAATACTGGGCCGGTTTGGTTTAGCACAAAGAAAAGTATTTCTGAGCGGCTTGAAATAAAATTCGTAGATTAATTATGTATTAACCTTTTTACACCTATTTAGTGAGCTCACCAAAAGTTAAAATTTGATACAGCATAGAACGATAATAAGAAAGTCGTTTAGCCTGCTCAGAAGGTCTGTCATTCTCGTCAGGGGCACAGTGAACAGACCTGGTAGAGAGTTCAAGAAACGCAAAACAGTAAAACGCAAGGAAGGAAAATTAACGTAAATAACGAGGATAAATTCTCATTTTCCGCTTTAGGGTGAAACTCTCTGATCTGACCACACGTTTCAAACTGTGGTACCACAGCTGGCCCTACGTGCCTGAGCTGACAACTATCATTCTATGCTGTTTACTAGAAATTAAAATGTTTGTTGTTCCTTTTTGGTAGTTATTTGAATTTGCTGCTCCAATAGTTCTGTGTCATCCAAAGGACAGCTTCACTCGGTAAATTGTGGCTTGAGATACGTTTAACGCAGAGGTTTACAAGTTAACAAGGTCATATTGTTAAATTTGACATAGAGAGCACTTTTAATGGTTTGGCAATTAGACTTTTAACGCGGAAAAAAGAGCAAAGCGAAAAATAACCTCGTCTTACAGTTTAATTTTAGCTCGCGTTGCTTGTTTGCACGCGCGAATTAATTCAAACTCAAACAGCATATGGGGAGTGACGTCATAGTAAGTGCGCGCTCGAATAAATACGCCAAAGAAAATTTCGCGGGAGATGATCCCCTTTATTGTTGAAACTGCGATTATTTCGTTAAACGTCAGTGTTTAAACAAAAATATGTAACGATTAACCTACGTTTTGATTCACATTTTGATGTCGAGAAGAGCTGAATGTGAAGTGATAATTTTTCGACAAAAAGTTTAATATTTAGCCCTAATTGCTCATTAACTCAAACAATGGAAAAATTACAATTATAGTTATAAATCAGGTTAATTTCCCTTATGCGTATTTTTTCCTTCGTTTTGAAAAAGAAATAGGTGTATTTCAGCCATTTGTTGGGTCGTCGGGTTTGCGGGCGTTTGTTCGTGCCATTCTCCGTTTGTTTGGCTTTCATTTCGCTCGTTCGATTGTTGGGTTTGTTCGTTCGCTCAGACATAATATTGTCCGTTCGTTCATTAGCTGCTTTCTTTCGTTCGTTTTGTGGCCATTCATTCCGTCGCGTGGCTTGTGCGTTCATCCATTGCCTTCAGCCTTCGGCTTCCCTTCATGTGACTGTTAACCAGTTAACTCATAAATTATAAATCCGATTATAAAGTCCGAAATATATTTAAACCCAGAAGACATTAGCATCTCTTGGGTTTTAATATTAGAAATAGCATACCACAGTGAAGGACCAGTGTCCTTTACAAATAATTTCAAATATCAAAAAAGGAAAATATTCAAGATTTCTTGAAATTTTCCAGTCAGAAAGGCATACATGTTGCCTACAAAGGACATATGGTCGTTTCAAAAGTTAGGACATTGGAGATATGTAAAATATAAGAAGTCATCGCTGTGTTGCTATGGTAACACTGATGTCAATCAAACTGACTTTTTCGGAAAATATGTTCAATGTGTAGTAAATGTTTGAAGTCTCTAGTCCTATTAAACTCCGACAGTGAATCATCAGCCGTTCAATTTTTGGGTGATATAGACTTCACAAAAGCAAGGCGAGCCACCTTAAAACTACAAAATAATAAGTTTACGGAAATACCCAATTATATTGGCGAGTACCCAACATATTCCAAGATTATTGCGTGCAATTGAATCCAAGAGAGTTAAAATAATAGAAACTTGAACAAACAGTCTTCACCAAATTAACTAGGCTCTTTCTAAACACGTTTTCAACTTTTATTTCCATTTGATATGATTTGCATTTGCAATTTACAATATTCAAATTTACACTGTACTTCGTCTTTGTTTTGATTTTACATCAGCCTTAATCCTTCTTCTCCCCTGAAACGTTTTCATTGGAGAAATACGCCATTCCTGTCTTCGTTCTTTTTTTTTTAATCGATGCTAGGCATGGTGCACAGCACGTGAGCGAAAATTCAATGACTTCAAAGGCGGTGACCGCGAGCAGTCTCTTCTTTTTCCAACGTGACGTGTCGCCTCCCCTGGCGGTTTTTACATTGACTTGCCAAATTTCTTTATAAATTTTCGCTCGTACTCAGGATCTGAGGAAAAGTTCTTGAAAACTCTTTAATTAAGACAAAAAATACCCAGAAGAGTCAAGGAGCAGCTTCGAACTTCGTATCTTTTAAACTTGTAAATCATGCAATGTTTAATGAATAAGGATTTGGTTGTTTTTCAGTCTTATAATTACGGACCATTCGAAAATCCGATGTTTGCACACCTAGCTAAATAAAATGATATCTCTCATTCGTGCGGCCAGAAAAAAAATTATCCCACGCCCCTGCTGTAAGACAACACCACCAACAGAATTACGATTTTGTTATTGTGGGGAAAATTGTCCTGGATAAAAGCAGGCACAGAAGGTGAAAAACTGACCAAAAAGACCGAATGTTTGTTGTCCGGAGTTTTGTTAGCGAAAGAAAGAGACCGACATTTTGGACGTTACTGTATTGTGTGGAGGAGGAAGACCCCAAACCAAGAACTCAAGAATATATAATATACGCATGACCTTTTGTGCAAGTCATACAGAAAACTTAAAAAAAATATGTGAAAAAGTATAATCTAAACGCTAATATATAAAAACACGACTATTCTGAAAGCACTAAAAGGGCAGCCAACGAATCATTAACATTAGTGAAAGTTTGTTAATAGTGAATTTCATCTCCCAATTTTCAGGTCACGGATAATTCTATACTTATAGAAACTTCTTTATTTATGGACTTTTACTTAAACAGGTTAGAATGAAAAGCCTTGTAAATAATGTTTTTAAATAATAGGCTAGAATGCCTCAGGGAAAATGATGACTTTCGTGGGTGTCTTTTACTATTTGTTGGGTACTGCGGAATAGATGCTGTTTATGATATTGCGTACAGAAGAACAGTTGAATAAACGCAGAGTAATATTGCACTCAAATCGGATATAAATATCCATTATTATTACAACTCTGTCATTGATGTTTCATTACTTTAAAGCACTTGATGTTTTATGGCGAAAGAAAAAGGTCCAAAATTCTCGAAGTCAATATACTTTGTTAAAGAGGTGAGAGTCAAAACATTAAATTAAGAACGGAGGCGGAGATAACCGGATAAGCAAAACAATATGAGCAAGCTCAATGGCATGTTTATCATGAAAAATATACACAAAATATATTTTTAATCTAAATGCTTAAATGTCTAAAAATGTGACTATGTTGAAAACACCTAAAACGGCACACAACAAACTCTTTTCTTGAAGTCAGTTTTCTTGATAGTAAATTTCTTTCATCTTCAAATTTCAGATGACACATGGGGCTGTTTCAGTAAACATCTTGCTCTCTTCTGCCCTTTTTGCCTTCAATAAGAATTTTTTTTCATTTTTAAGAACTTTTCTTTGACAGGCCGTAAACACATATAAGGAATCTATTGACTTAATATATTGGTGCATGTTAACTGAGACCCACGAAAATCAAAATAATATCACTGATTATTCAAAACAATGAACAACTCCTGTGTTTTAGTCCGTTTATTGCATTTTCTTTCGTTTTTTTCTACTCCGCTAAAGGATCACTGATATGTGTCACTAAAACGTACTTTACGTGGTAACTTGCTAAACCGTAATCAACTTCATTCCCTCGTTAATTTAAGTCAACATGATATTAACCTACCTGTCACAGACTACTGCCAATCAAACTTTCTGCTGAAATAACTTGAACCCACGCCCATGAGCGACTCTTAAAATACGATGAACTTTCATCAAAGTTGTCAAATTGAGTCACAGCTCAGGCACGATGATTCGAACAAGTTTGGTTGTTTCTGTTTTCTTGATCACCACTGCCACTGCAGCCGTTGCAGGTAAGCTGATATACTTAAAAGCGATAGTCGTCTCCACTTATTACATATCATCATTTCATATATTCACAGTTATTTATTCACCATATACGGGCTAAATCATCGTCATCATAAATCTTTTTCGCACCAAATGTTGCATAGGATGCAAACAAAAGTTCTCCATTTGGTCTGCTTTTTGCTAGCTGTGTATCAATCCAGGTCCTCAAACCCAATTTATTTCATTTCACACCACTAGTCCCCAGTGCTGCCTCTGCTCCTATTTTTCCTGTTTCTCTCGGCGAACCATCACTCACAAATGACGAACTCTCAAATGACAAGCTCTCAGTTGGCTTGTTAGCTCAGTTGGTTCGAGCGCTGGAATCCTGTTCAAGCCTGAGTTTTTCTCCCAGGTTCTTCTTTAAATGTTCTTTATTAACTGCTTACGTTGATAAACTCTACTGTGATGGTCGTCATCACGTTATTTTTCATCAGCAGTTCACATATACACATTCACATTAGCTTTGGAAGTTGGTAAAGTTTCAATGCAGACAAAAAAATGGGCTCAAATGAACAACTAGATCCAATGAGAAAGAATGTGATATAAAAAGCATACTTTACAATCTAAAGGTTTCAAAATAAGCTCAGCATAAATAATCAATGACAGCACTTTCGGTCGTTGTTAAGATATATCATACTATCAATTTACATATTTATTGTATGAGAGGTAGGTCAACTGACCAATCCAGGATCCAAACATGTGCAACGATGCACAAACTTCAAATATTTTTTTCTTTGGGCAATGCACCGACGGCCCTCTGATTGGCTATTTTGTTTCAGGGTTGCAATGAGATAAAAAAAAAAGCTGAAAAAACGAGCATAGAGTGATCAAAACGAAGAATTGGACATTTTCAAAGACTGACCGATATTGAAAACATTGTTTTATGCTATACATTTAGAAATTTAAATAACTAAACACTTTGCTGCTTCGTTAACCTTTGATACTCACATACCTACACCGAGTAAAAACAACCACTAAAGAGTAAGAGTAAGTGCCCAGGGGCTCTCCCACTCTTGTTGTAACTTTCGCCCATGAAAATCCCGTCGTCCCGACTAGCTGCCCCTGGGTCTCCGAGGATGTGTCAAAGTTTCATTAAAAGCAAACTTGAATTTTTTACGAAATTTTATAACTTATACCCAACAACGGTCGTTACCGACAACCTAATTTAGGCTAAATTCAAGGCTCAAAAAAGCACTCTGGTACATGGCTTTACACAACGAGACTATGCTCCGGGAAAGAACAATCACTTCAACTAAACATCGGCCCAAAAACATTTTGGGACAAATGAAACGGCGAATTTTGAGAGCGCTTTGAAAACAGGCTACTTGAGTGATATGAGCGACCCTTTGACCTTTCATGTCAACGGAAATCAACACACAGCAGCTCTTAAAATGTGACTTTCCTTCGCCAGAATACTAGTTTGCTTGTTTTTCTAGAATGTTTTCAAGTAGAGGAAACCAGGAGTTTGAATTTGGAGGCCTTTGTTCCCAATATTGAGCGATGTTGGGCAATTTAGAGAAGTATGTTATGAAATTGACCTACTTTGTTTATCACCGAATTTCACATTCAAACTCTGTTTACGACGTGAATGCGGAATCAATAACGAAGTGAAAAACCGATTCATGAAATGTTTACGATATAACTCTTACCTAACTAAGTGAGCTCTTCCTGGCTGGAAACTGCAACTTTCATTGCAAAACACATAGCGAGATCGCCGAGCCATGTTGCACGGGAGTTGTCAAATGTTTACAGTGCAGCCGAAGTTCCCTATGTTAACGATTAACCAGATTTTAGGCCCGCATAGCGTGCAGTGGGAAACAACACTATGGTGGCGAACGCTGTGCTTGATAAGCAAAAAAATGGGGAAAAAAAAGGAAAAAGAGAGCTTTTATTACATATATACTTATTATTATATATATATTTTTTACGTCCAAACCGGTGACACGTACTACTAAGCAAGTTCTCCCAATGTCGATGACTTGAGAATTAGAGCCTTCTAGTGCTAGCCCGCTTGTAGACGTCTCCTATTTCCTCTGCTTCACAGATGTCTTTCTCCCTTGCTCGTCTTCGATGATACAGCAGCCACACCCGTAGACAAGCCTTTTCATGCTGTCTTTCCTGTGGATGTCGCACAGGTTCGAGTTGTCATATGTGGGGCTGTGAAAAATTTAATTTTATACTAAAAAAAGTACTTCATCCAGTACAATCTGGCAGGTATCACGGAGATTTTCTCACTTAATATCTCCCGTTTGGGCAGCGGTACCTCTGCCTGTCCCTGGAAAAATGCTGAATGCCCCGCATATCATCAGGACAATGATTCTCAACAAGCAAGCATGCTTACCGGTAGGAAACAGATTTTACTGCATTCAGCACAGCAACCACATTAAGACCCTTGCCCACCTGCATTGCAAGAGCGAAAAACAAAAACAAAAGCATTAACTGCCCGTGTCATCGAGACTACATCACAAGAGAACTCTGCTGTATAACTCAAGAGATCAAGAATCCCACGATCGACACCGCTATCCCACTACGTGAGTACGCTGGGTGCTATCAACTGCTGTGTAGCATCATGTACTCTAAAGAAGGTCAATACCTGGACGGGCGTCTGCAGAGTGGATTTCGGTGACCCAGAAAGAGAAAAAGGGGCTTGTGACTTAGAGGTAGACACTATCGAAACCCTAGCCTGCGTAGCAAGCGTTTACGTAGGCCTAGGGTTCTTCGTACGTTCGAAGCATTTTTCGCTTTTTGGCGGAGCTTGGGAAACAGGAGACTTGATGTACTTATTGCATTCCGAATAACTTCGAATAATGCCCCTAAGTTCCTAATTTTGCGAGCACAAAGATTGCATACACGTTCCGAAAATAGCTACAAGTTTTAAACAACTTCCACTCTAACCACTCTGAAAATATCAGCAAGAATTGCTCCTTAAGAATCCATTCTTTCCGACGCTTTGAAAAGGTTCCCGAAGAATTAAAACCGATTTTCCTAGCGGAGATAAATTTCCAAATTTATTAACTTTGAAATTACAACGACAAATCCTGAAGTGCCCCTTTCGAGTTTCCAACTTTCGAGGCTTCGACATCGCATCTCCGAG